>CM060415.1:138849573-140061573 GCA_030545235.1 Helianthus tuberosus
ATTTAAGATTAGGGTTAGGAGTTTTTACACCTTTTTTCTTTGACTCAACAGTTTGGTTAGCCCTAACAGCAAAGCCAACAGCACTACTAGGGGTTTTATCAGAAAAGTTTTAGAGTGTAGATGGGACTCTTCTCTAGAGATAACTGCAAAAGCATCCTTCACGGAAGGAAGACTTTTTCTAGTTAATAAATTTGTTCTCACAGATTGATATGAACTATCGAGACCAATTAAGAACTGCATCAACTTTATAAGATTATTAAAATCATTAAACTGTTTAGATGCATCACAAGAACAAGCAGGTAAAGCAAGTAATTGATCTAATTGTTTCCACATACAATTCAACTTATGATAATATTTTGAGACAGGCATACCATTTTGACTAAAAGAGTTGTTCTTTTGATATAGATTAAACACAACAGACCATCTATCTTATCATAAGTTTCTTTTAAATCTCTCCATACATCAGAAGCAATTTTAGAATAAACCAGACCAAGATACAATTCCTCAGACACAGAGTTAAGAATCCAAGTAAGAACAATAGAGTTGCACTATCCCACTGTCTACCCAAGACCTCATCGATCAGTTTTTGACCTAAGACAAGTACCATCAACAAACCCTATCTTATTCTTAACCTGTAAGGCAAGATACATTGCATTGGACCAAATCCTATAATTTTCTGACCCTTTAAGTTTTACACTAACTATAGATAAATTGGCAGAGTCACTAGGGTGAAGGAACAATGGATCACCAACATCAATTTTGCTAACCAGAGTAGCACTAGAGGATGTTATAGTATCAGTAGTAATTACAGTATCATCACCAGACATAGTAGATAAAACAGATTAAACAGAATGGCACAAGTATAGTAAACAAAAACAATAAAAAACAGATCAAGGTTGTAATCAACCACTAATAACACAAAAGACATCGAAGCCTGAATAGAGGTCCGATCAGAGGTTCGTCACTCAAAGGTGCCTCCGCAGACGATATCCAGGGAGCTTTCACACACAAACAAAACAAATGCAACAGAGTGGACCCTCTCTGTATCCTAAAAATCAAACCGGTCTTGCTAAACCCGACATCAAAATGCTAGACTCAGTGATGCAAAAAAAGGAAAATAAATTTAGGAATAAAGGACAGAGATAGAATAATCTAATAGTTGGTGCGTATAACTCAAGTAACCACACTTGTAACCTTCACTTAGGGTTACAAGCCTGATTATAAGCCAAAAAAAGACAGTGAAAGTTCTGCTGGTTTGCTCTGTAACAGAGACCAACGAGAACCCCTTCAATAGGCACGCGGAAACCCTAAATTAGGGTTTCAGTCTTCTGATAGCCACGAACACCAAGCACTAATCAACTGGATTTGAGAGAACCCCCAAACACAGTTTCACTTAAACCCTAGATTTGAGAGAAGCCTCAAACATAGTTTCACTCAAACCGTAGATTTAGGGTTTCAGTCTTCACAGATCAAAAAACTCCAAGAGGATGATCAGGAATAGGTTAATTCATTTGTACCACCAAGACTCCTTAGATCTTTAACCACAAACCCAGATCCAAACAGATATGTTCTTCAATACGAAGCAGCAGTGAAAGAGAACAAACTCCAAAGAGCCGATTATGGCTCTGATACCATGTGAAAAACACGATATCTAATACAGCAAAACTCTTTATAAACTGATCAAGTAGGTATAGAGGTCTTTAAACAAAACAAGGAACAAAACACGGTATAAACCACCATTTAAACTAGAGCATATACTGGGCAGATCATCAACTGAATGATCTGCACAATGTGATGAACAAGCAGCGTCCAAGAAACTCTCGAACAGACAAAAGGGGTAAAACCCTAAAGAGTGAATGTTCTAGAGAGAGAGCAGAGGGGCTGTAGAAGTGTGTCTCAGCTGATGTATGCGGCAGGGATAAATAATAGAAGCAACCCTAGAAAGCGAGCCAAAGTCTTCAAGCAACCCAACTTTATAAGCAGCCCAAGCCATCCAAGGAGCCTACATTTTAAGCAGCTCAAAACACCTCAAAACAAAAAACAGCAAAGAAGAGGAAACATATATAAGTATATTAGATATTGAATTGAATAAAATATATTTATTTATATATTTCAACAGACATCCATTTCGTCCGGGAAAAGGTTCGACTCGGTTTGGTTCGGTTTCTTCATGTTCCTGCTGACTACCAGTACGCGCAGACATCTTTACTAAAGACCTACCCCAACATCTGTTTAATCGTTTCAAATCCAGGCTTTGCATTCGATCTGCTCACTTTGCGACTGAGGGAGGTTGTTAACGATATACATATTGATACACATTTTGTATTTACTGTAATTATGTATTTACTTGTATAGCCACTGATTGTTAGGAGTGTTCGTTAGGCTCTTGCTTATTTATTTTGACTTTGTATCCTCCGTATCTCAATCAGTAAATTTCCCTTTTAATCACACTTAATAGATCAAAGAAAAAACAAATTTGGATCATTATTCAGTGACTAGTTTTGGGTGGGGTTGTTTATTACATTTGGAAGGAACGAAGCTTTCAGCTCTTTCAAAATAAAGCTCCAAGTAATTGTAATTTGTGTTCATTGATTTCCAAAACTATTCGTTAGCGATTAATGCGATTAAAAAGAGTATTTTCTTTTACTGAATTGGATTAGTTCTATTTCGGTTTGGGCTTGTTTTTGGGCTTTGGCATGTTGTGGAGTTTTGATGCTAATTTGCAATGTTTTAAAACCCCGTTTTTACATACCGTCTTGTGCTCTAAAATGGTTCAATCGGTTGAACCGGGTTGTATCGGGTGGTTGAATCGGGTTACTAGTTAACCGTATAAATTCCACAAAATAAAAATTCATTAAAAAACAATCAAATCTCAACTAGGATTTATGTAATTGATCATAGTTTTATCTAAAAATAATTATTTTCACTGTAAACTATTAAGCATTTAAAGAATATTTTTATTAGTTATAAACAATATTGCATTGTATGAGGTGAGTAACAATTTCAACAATGATGAAATATTGGAATAGAAGGCACTAGGTTAATTACCGGAAATATGGAAGATCAATATTACCTTAATATTGTATTTTATTAAAATTAAGAAATCAAATCTTAAGATAATGCAAACCGATTCAATGGTTTGAACCGGTAGAACCGGATTTACCGCCGGTACATAAGACATACCGTATTCGAGTTTTACTGGCCTTTATCGTATCGGACTCATGTTCGATATCCGGTTTAACCGGTATAACCGGCCGGTTCATACCGGTATTTAAAACATTGCTAATTTGAAAAAGAGGGTCACTTCTATGGAAATGGATCGTGATGTTCTCGATGAATTGGATTATTTCTAATTTGGTTTGAGCTTGTTTTTGGGCTTTGGCCTTTGGCAGATTGGTGCGAATCGGGCTTGGAGATTAAGGATGACATTGGAAGTTTGTGTTGGCCTTTAATGCCATTGCCAGCTACTCTTTTTTTCTTGCGTTAGGCTTTTTATTAGGGCAGCTTTGGGCTTTGTCTATATGTTTAGATTATGTTTTTAGATGTACGATCTTTGGGCCTAGTGTTTTTCGACCCGTGTGTTATGACGGAGTCGTTAAATAACATTGGCCGTAAAAATGTTTAACCACACATGCGTGTTGCAACGCGTTAACTCACAAAATTTAGACCGAAACATTAAACATCATCGTAAAAAAAGAATTACAAAGTCAAAGCCGTAAAAAACCCACGTGCTAAAAGAAAATAATAAAACTAAAAAAGTTTAACTCAAATAATAATAATAATAATAATAATAACTAAAAAAGATTAACTCAAATAATAATAATAATAATAATAATAATAATAATAATAATAATAATAATAATAATAATAATAGTTGTTAACGAGAATGCATCAACAAAGAAAAATAAAATTGAGTCAACAAAGCATCGACCAAAGAAAAATAAAAGCAGAGTAGATTAAAATAATGAAGAATAATATAGCAAAGTCATATACATACCTCTATACATAGAAAGAATTATATATGCTGTGAGAGGGAGAGATAGAAGTGGATGTGTGATGATAGATGATACACCAATTGAAACCTAAGAAAAATGAATAGTAGTATTGTGACTTGTGAGGAGACTAAATATTGATAAGTAATATAGATCATACATACTTTGAAAATTTCGGTGTTTTATCGGGTATTAAAAAAACTGGTATCGGGTATAGGATGTAACCGGGTTCCGGGTATTTTTGAGTACAAATCAGGTACGGTTTCAGGTATGGGTAGTTGGGTATTAATCACGAAATGTATACCATATCCATACCCTACAGGTAGGTTTGAGTTCGATTACGTATATAAAATACCCAGGTAAAAAAATAACCAATTCGAGGTTTTCTTATACGAGTTTTTGTGCACCTTTAGTTTTTGTTTTGTCGGTTTGCTATTAGGTATGTCATGGGCTCTTTCATGGTAGTTTTTATTCTTCTTTTCTTTTATTCTTCTTACTTATTAATGGTTTCAAGTTTTATTTACAACTAGATTACTCCTCCGCACGTTGTGGCGGTACGTTACCGCGATCTTTCGGTGGGTATTGGTTCAATTTGTTACAGTACATATACGATACATGCATTTAGTATAAAAATCAACACGTGTTTTACATCGACCATAAACAATAAAAACAAACACGGGTACTGGCACCGATGATCGAATGGTATCGATGGTTTAGATCGTCAAGGTACTGGTACCAATATTCACTTATCGCCGCAGACAGAGTTGCATAAATGAAATATTTTCGAAACTGATGCAGGTACCGGTATCGATGTTGCTCGGTACGGGACAGTAACAATATCATTGTAATTACGTTATTACTTTAGTGGACTAACTACTTTATTTTGTCTGATAACATTGAGCAATATCAAACAATATTTAAAGTGATATACGTTTATCTCACATTATAAAATATATAAAACATATATATGAATTATATCTATTAGCTAATAATAAAATACTATTAAATTAGTTACTGTTCATGAAGAATTTCTATTCATATAGATAATTCTTTAATTTAAATTTTGTTTATTTTAAATTAAATTGTTTAATCATATTTTTATGAAGTATACAAACTAAAAACCATTTTATAGCTATTTAGGATCCAATTAAAAAAATTCAATCATATATTTATATATTTAAAGATTTAATATTTGTTATGATTTATTAAATCATGGTCATTGTATTTTTTTTTCCATACAATTATAGTCGAAAGCATTCAACTAATTATTTTCTTTTATTCTCATTTCGATTTATATCATAGTTAATTTAAGGTCTTTGCCTATGTTTAAATATATTCTGCAGATGTGACAACTTCAACCTATTTTCTTATGAATAGGTCGATTTGGGTTACATTTTATCTTTAGAGGTTCGAACGATCAAATCTATACTTTCTATAAAAGGGCAAATGCCGCTGACATAAGAAAAACTGACGTGACAGCCATCCAGGCTAGCCAACAATGCCTTTCTTATATCATTATTGCATCAAAAATCCTTAATTTAAAATCTTTAAAGTACATTTAAAATACAAAAAAATTCAAATATAGTTTTGGCTCCATTTTCAAAATTCAAATCTGCATGACTCTCTAAAATATAGTTTGGATCCATTTTCAAAATTCAAACCAAAATTTCAAACTTACTATCTCTCTCTCACTCTCTCAAATTTCAAACCTGCTCTCTCTCTCTCTCAAAGCTATATCTGATTCATTAATGGATCGTGTGAACAACCGATCCATTCATTTCATTCTCAACATCTCAATTCATCGAGGTATCTTTACGCTACTTTTTCTTTCTCAATTTTGTATGAATTTTGTAATGTTTACATACAAATTGACGTTTGTAGATCTGAAATTACTTCACAAATCACGGCGGTTATTACGATCTAACTTCGGAATCACATTAACTGTTGATTAGTTTGATTTCAAGTGTTTGTATAGAGTTTTGATCAGGTTATTTTTGGAACTGAATATCCGATTCTGCATTTTCATCAACTCAAGTATTGTGTTCAGAGCCGTCCCCGAAAACTCTTGAAAAATTTTAGGCCTCGGGCGACGAAAAGAATTGGGCCCAAAATTATGGTTAAGGGTAAATGAATTAAGAAAATAAAAACTTAGTGATGGAGCAAAGACTCGAACTTGAGACCTTTGCATTATTTTGAGATGCTTTTACCACTACACCAGCAATACTTTTTTTGCATAATAAACGGATAAATATACTAAATATATACAAGCTTATAAAGACTTTTCGGGCCCTTAGAAATTTTGGGCCTCGGGCGTCGGCACGGGTTTGCCGGGCCCAGAGCCGGCCCTGATTGTGTTGATTTGATGTTGATTGATCTAGGGTTTCAAGATCCCCGTACTCAGGGCTGTGAGTCATCAGTTTGATATTGAAAAGTGATAATTTCGTTTATAAATCTTGATTGGTTTCAGGCCTTTTAAATAGGTTGGGTGAATAGAATTTGAAAGGAATTACACGGGAGATGTCTTCAATTTTCCAGGTAAGTTTTCCAATTCCATATATTCCTTTTCTCCTAGACTCAGTTTTCAGTTATAAGTTTCCATGTGTTTATTCTGTGAACCATATTATAATCTCTATTCATTATAGAAGGGTAAATACTAAAGAAGAGAATTTATTGTCATGAAATGTAATTATTATATCTTGAGGAGTAGGTTTTATAATATGAAAGTAATGCTAATTTGCCTTTTGTATGTACTAGGTTAATGCCCGCGTAATACGCGGGCTTCAACCAAAACCATATTATTTACTTTGAACTCTAATATTCTGTACAAACGCATACATTGGAAGATGTTTAGCACGGTACGCTACCAGTACCAAAAATGTTCGGTTCGGTACACGTATTTGAAGGTAAAAATCAGTACTTTACCAGTACCATACCAAACCAGAAGTACCAGAAAATTTCAAAAGTGGGAACCAAATCGATACCAAAAATAATTCGGTACGGGAACCTATTTGTTTTTAATGGCTAAGAAACAAAAAGAAAGACAACATGAGATGGTAACGATGCAAAATTTAAAATAACTATACTCTGAACTTGTGTATTAAAATCGACAAATAGCATAGGGAATTAACTTTAGATGCCATGTGAAAAATATTTACATGACAAATATTAAAATCGACCGATCAAAAACTAAAAAAATACAATATCTAGATACAATTAACAAACAAAGATAATGTATATTGACGGTGTTTCGGTTTGTTTCTCGTTTTCTTCTTTTCCATCTCCTACTTGAAAAAGTTAAAACCATCTAACTTTTGATGAAATTTTAGCATGCACTCCGATGAAGATATTCTTGTCGTTCTTGCATTTGGTGACAAATAACACACCTTTAAAACAAATAAATTGTTCATAGCCATACACATTATTTAGATATCATTCTCTAAATGGCTTATTAATTTAAAAGGTTAAAAGTTTTAGTAAAATGATAATGTGTTCTGACACAACCTTTTTGAAGTTGGACCAAAATCATAGTTTGGCTACATGAACCATTTGTATGATAAATTCTTTATATTACGATTACAGAACAACAGTATTATAATAACAAAGCAAGTTCAGGATTTCGCTTATAATCGGTAATCGATCTTTCAAGCATTTATAAGAATGATATTTCAAAAATTGATCACTCAAAACTACTACATAAAAATAATGAATCAAACATAATATAAAAGATCTCATATACCCCCTCCCACAAAGAACAAAAAAAATGGCTTTTTTTCTAATACTGGTATATAGATAACTTCCTCCATATTTTGATGGAATTACTTATACACAAAAGGTTTTTCTATCTACAAACTATGTCACAAAAGAACATGTGATTTACCAGACCCACGAGAACACAACTTCGTCCCAGTTTTGCTATTAGCACAAACACATATTTCAAAAGAAGATCATGGTCTTCTTCCCATTGTCATACCTTTTTTCACATATTCTTTTAATGATTTGCATAATGAATATACCTTTTAAGAAACTTAATTTTAGAGCTTCAACATTAGGTTTCCTACCTCTTGTTCAACATTAAGTCTCCTATGAGACCGAACCTAACCCAAAACAAAAAATAAAAATAACAAAACCAAACCATGCACACCTCTAAAATTAAGCAATCCAAACAAAGATGGGTGTGTGCAAAATGAATATACCTTTTAAGAAACTTAATTTTAGAGCTTCAACATTAGGTTTCCTACCTCTTATTCAACATTAGGTCTCCTATGAGATCGAACCTAACCCAAAACAAAAAAAATAACAAAACCGAACTGTTTTCAAAAAAACAAATCTTAAGTATTTGGTTCGGTTTGAGCCCAAAACCGAACCATGCACACCTCTAACATTAAGCAAGCAAAAAAAACCCTTATTTGTAAAGTTTAACTGTAAAATTTTGAAACCACAACGGAGGATGAAGCGTCAAAAATTTTCCCCTAACCTTAGTATTTTTGTGTCAAAGGATAACAGTAGAACGTCTCTCTCATCACAATCCTGTATAGACGGAGACTGCAGTAGCACACCAGCAAAGATATCATCCTCAAAGACCTATGAAAAAAATTTAGCTGATAATTAATTTATATTTACATATTTAGGGGCTGTTTGGCTAAGCTTATTTTAGTGACTTATTTACTTATTTACTTTTTGAAAAGTTAAAAGGTGTTTGGGTTAGCTTATTATGTGAGAGGAATAAGTAAATAAGCCATTCCATTATGACTTATTTGCTTTTCAAATAAGCAAATAAGTAAATAAGTCAAAAAAATAAGCTTAGCCAAACAGCCCTTTACTACTTTTGACAGAGACGAAAGATATGGGCCTTAAAGAGAAGGAAAGATAAAAGGCTTGAGTAGACCATTTTCGGACATTTGCTTCATATAAGAAGCCTAATTCTTCAGCATGTTGTCATTTTTCCTTCAAGAAAATCAACAGAAGTGCAGTATGAGTAGATGATGCAAAATGAAAATTAACATGGTATAAAATATGGCAAAATGCATGAAACAGAAATGGGCTTGGCACTATTTTACCAATTTTAGCTTACAAATTTAACTTATGCACAAACTGGAAACCAACATTTGATTTATTACTAATTTTAGCAACCGACCTCACCTAATTCTACCAGTAAAGTAAATTGATGCCATGCTGATGCGTTGTCAAGTGTTATATATATTAGGTGTATATTTTAAGCCCCTTTAACACTTTTTAGTCAAGTTTTAAATTTATAAAACACGATATTTACTAACACTAGACACACATATGGGCAAGTGCACCCATCGTGAGCGTAGTATAGTGTTGGTAAGATACCGAGGTCGTCCAAGGACACAAGAGCTTTTAGTACCGGTTTATCCTCAACGTCTAATCAAAATAAAAAGTTTAGAAAAAAAAAGTTTTAAACTAAGAAAAATAAAAACTAACTAAAATGCTGAAAATAAAAATAAAAATAAAAAAAGATAGACAAGATGAATCACTTGGTTCCGACTCGTATCTAGTGTAACCTTTGATTATTTCCGCACTTTTGCACATAATTAAGAGATTATCTTAGTTATTGTAGTAGGCCCCTCTTTTGAAGGTGACGTTACCCTCACCCCAGTAGTTTGAGTCAGCAATGATACAATCCTAAAAGGGTGGATTATTGGAAGATAATTAATTAAGTTATTAATGCAATATTATGGTAGGCCCCTCTTTTGGAGGTGACGTTACCCTCGACTAAGTAGTCTGAGTCAGCAGGGATACAGTCCTAAATAGCCGGGTTATAGTATTAATAGTAGTTAACTTATGACGGGATCAAAGAGTTTGGACCCCCGTCATCCAATACCGTTAAGTATTGAAGGAGGTCCTACTAAATTTGACCCAGGTCCATTGCAGGACCTCTAAACGCTGAACAATGGCAAGACCTTTACCAAACCATTCCCTTAACCCCCGACCAGGTAGCCAACATACCTCCATATAGACCGTGGAGATATGAATGGTGAAAATCTTTTATTTTATATAGACAGTAAAATAATTTCAAGACACCACGGACAAATGATAAGGAAAGATCACCTTCAACATAAGCAACTAGTTATTAAAGTCATTAATACAAAACCAAATAAAAAGTGCAAAAGATTAGAAATAAAAAGTATTACACTAGACACTTTGTCTTCACCAAGTGATGTAAGAGACTTAGGCAAACATGGCCTTGATTGTCAAGAACTCTTACGATCAATCTTGGATCCCGAGACGACTCACACACTCTACGATGGACAATGGATGATGGTGGTGGATGATGGTGTTATGGTGGTGGTGGGTGGTGGGTGAAGTGGAAGAGAGTTGGTGTGCCAAGGGATGGTTTGAGCTTGAGCCAAGCACTTCTATTTATAGGCTGAACAGAAGCTCGGGCACGGCCCCGTGTCCAGTGGGCACGGCCCCGTGTCCACATCCTCTCTTTCTTCATTAAATGCAGCTTTGTCTTATTGGTTGACCACGCCCCCGTGTCCGCTGAGCACGACCCCGTGTGCAGAAGAATCTTTGTACTATGAAGATTTGCCTGGATTGTGCGAATCTTATAGTTGACCACGGCCCGTGTCCGCTGAGCACGGCCCCGTGGTGGGCAATAGAAGCTTCTACCACTTTGTTTTTTTTGCTGACACTTGGGCACGCCCCCGTGCTGGCTGAGCACGGGGCATGTTCAGGCTTCTGATCTCTTGTTTTGCTTGGGAAGATGCTGTTGTGGGGTCGGGAATGTCACGTCTTGTCCTTTTTCTCGTATTTATGTTAGATCTTGATGTCTTTTTGCTTCTTTTGTTAATTTGAGCTCATTTAATCCTGAAAATACAAAAGGAAGACAAAAGCACACTTTTTCCAACATTAGTACTAAAAAGGGGTTAGTTTTATGCCTCATTTG
Source organism: Helianthus tuberosus (assembly GCA_030545235.1). NCBI lineage: Eukaryota > Viridiplantae > Streptophyta > Magnoliopsida > Asterales > Asteraceae > Helianthus > Helianthus tuberosus. Next base: position 138,860,479 of record CM060415.1, read on the forward strand.
ATGAAATTTATATGTTAATATTTGAACACATCAAATACCCCCACACTTGAATCTTTGCTTGTCCTCAAGCAAAACTCTTTAATATGTGGCTATTACACTTCCAAATGGAATGGGTAGAGAAGAAGGTTTTTTAGCTTGTCGTAGAGTGTCGGGATTTCCAAGATTCTTTATTCAATTTTATTTTTATTTATTTACAATCCTATTCGTCATGATTTATTTAAAACTTTTCATAAGAGAAATTACTTATTAGGGCATAACATGTCTTTGTAAAATTCTATTTATATACAAGTTCACATACCTCACGGGGATCACTCAACACTCGGCCGAACATGTATTTTTGTGGATCACTCGAGAGCGGCATGGAACTTACTCCTACTATAGGCTTGCCAAGCAATCAATCATCCTCCTTTTTAACTTATATACCTTTGTAAATATCAAGAGGACTTTGTGGGTAAAGGGTTAGGCTTGGGTTAAAGGTAGGTGGTTGGGTTGGTGGTTAGTAGAAAAAGGGTGAAAAGCGTAACAAGTGTCGGTTTTCGTAAGACTTTCTATTTTTTTGAAACTTTTATTTTGATGAAGCTATTCATTCAAACAAAGTTATTTTTGATGAACTTGTTTGTTTATTTTCTTTTTGCTTCATCATCAACACAATTTTTTTTTTTTTTTTGAAGTCATACGAAAAATCGAACTTGTTACTAAAACAAAGGGGTAAAAATGAAAAAGGTTTTGGTGGGTAAAAGGGTGTTTGGTTTGGGTTATGAAATGAAAAGGTTTAGGCTCAAAGGGGCTAACTAGGGGGATTTTGGGTAGGTGGTGAAAAAAAAATAATGGTGTAGAATAAAAAAAAGGTTAGTCCTAATGCCTCCATCATTTACTTACTCGGGTTTAAGTTGGTAAGGACCGGGAATGTATCGTCATGACAAGTTCTAGAGTCGTAAGAACCAAGCGGCTATTCACACAAGAAACGAAAAATGAGCATTTAGTCAAATGATATGTAAGTGTTTGCTCAATAAAGGCTCAAAACTCACTTTTGTGGGAATGGGTTTTTATGTGATCAAGTATATATAATCAAATTTTAACTAAGTTTGTCATGCCTTTTCATAATTTTCTTATGTTGGTTCTTTTTATCACGACGCTATCGGTTGTAAATTCGTAAAATTATAACCTTTTTGAGAACTTGAATTTCCTGAGTTAAACCTAGACAAGTAAAAAAATGAAAATTTTTGAAAAAATTTGGGGTGAATAGCGGTTCCAATAGAGTTTTGTGTAAGGCTTGTATTTAGGACTTGCAAGATTCAAGGTTTTAGCATCCCCCCCACACTTAAATTACACATTGTCCTCAATGTGTCCCAAAAATAAGTTTTTATGATGATTAAATGTGTAAAAATGGGTTAAAAACAAGATTTTAGGGTACTGGGTAGCTGAACACGGGGTGGTGTTGGCTGAGCACGGCCCAGTGTCCAGACTGCCAGTACCAAAAGTAAACAGAAGGCTGGGCACGGGGGCGTGTCCAGTGAGCACGGCCCCGTGTCCAGGTACCTGAACTGGGCATTTTCTACAGAACCTTGGGCACGGGGCGTGTTGGGGTGAGCACGGCCCCGTGCTGAACTTGCTGTAATGAAGAAAAATTGTCGGGAGGCTCTGTTTTTGTGCATGGGGTGTTGGTTCAAGCTTCCCTTATCATCCTTCACCATCCCGAGTGTGTTTTATTCCTGAAAAAAAAAAAACTAAACTAGAAAACGTAAAAGTTAATCTAAACTAAAACTTCGGATAGTTCCGCGGAATGCCTTCGTGGTGCGCCACGTTTATAAGGGTCCTTGGCTAGACCCACCTTATCGGGTGGTTCTGGCTCATCTTCAATTAGGGGGTCGTCATTGCCGAATGGATATTTCATTGATCGCTCAAGATCGACACTTCTTTTAAATGCCCCTAATTGAAGAGGTAGATTGTTGAACTTCCGGTTTTTCAAAGCTTCGTGAGTTTTTACAAATGGTCGTCCCAACACTAGAGGAGCGTCATCGAGGATGACAAAATCGGTCGGGATTACCATTTGATTTGTTTGAACCAATACATCCTCAACTATACCGATTGATTTTATTACTTTCCGATTGGATAGAAAAATGGGTATTTGAAGTGGAGAAAAATCACTAATACTTAATTTTTCGAAAATGTAGTTAGGCATTATGTTAACACAAAGATCTTTATCGATTGTGACATTACTAATAAACGAATTTTGAAAGAAACATGGAACCGGTGTAATGTTAATTTCAAATGGGTCTTCTTTTATTAGCGAAGTTTGATCATTAGTTAACTTAACACTTACCGTTTCGTCAATTTTAGTGTTAGTGTTTAACTCTTTTAAAAACTTAGCCTGAGTGGGTACTAAACAATGATTTTCAAAAGAAGGTGACAAGAGATTAATTTCTTCAAAATTAGACTCTTTTTGTATTTTAACGTTGTTGGACTTACCTATTTCGTTGTTTAACTCATGTGTCGGTTTTTCACTTATTTGTTCTTCCATTTTTACACTTTCAGTTATCTCTTCCTTTTTTAATTCGTCTCTTGCGCGGGACTCCTCTTCCCTTGTGCGAGATTCTCTTATACAGCGATCGATAACTCTTATGTGTTCTAATATCCTATCGGTTACTTCGGTTATAGAAAAAGAATCAGGATTTTCTAAGCTTGAATCCGGTTGTTCGACCCTTTGTTCCTCATAATACCCATATGAAGTAGATGGTTCGCACCATTGTTCTTCATTGTAAGCATATGATGGATAAGGTTTGTAATTTTGTTCTTCATAATACTCATATGAAGTGGGTTGTTCACGCCAAGGTTCCTCATAATAAGCATACGAAGGTGGTGGCTCATATCTTGGTTCCTCAAAGTACGAGTATGAAGGCTCATACCTTGGTTCATCAAAATACGAGTATGAGGGAGGAGGTTCATACCTTTGGTCTTCATAGGATGTGTATGAAGTTGATGGCTCGTACCTGGGCTCCTCATAGTAGGTGTATGAATTGGATGGTTGATATGAGTGATTATTTTGAAACGATCGTGCGTTACGACAATTAGTGCAATAATTACCCCTATAATCATCCTCCTCATAGGTGTAGTTGTAACCTCCTGAGTATTGATCCATAAGAATCACTCAGCAGACCACAACTGAGTCTCGAGATCAGAAAACAAAAACAACACGGAAACAGAGGCTGGACACGGCCCCGTGTTCAGTGAGCACGGCCCCGTGTTCAGGATCTGTATCTGGGCGTTTTAATTAAATTTACTGATTTCGTTGAGCACGGGGCGTGTTCAGTGAGCACGGCCCGTGTTCAAGCTACTGTTACTGGGTGTTTATGAAAAATCTGCAGCACGGCCCCGTGTTCATTGAACACGGCCCCGTGTACAGGCTACTGTAAATGCAAAACTAAACTAAAATGCAGAAAAATGTGCGCGCTTTTGAAAAGGTTTTGAAAAACTGATTAGACCGTCGATTTTAAGCTTTCTTAAAATCCTTGTGTCCCCGGCAACGGCGCCAAAAACTTGATGCGTTGTCAAGTGTTATATATATTAGGTGTATATTTTAAGCCCCTTTAACACTTTTTAGTCAAGTTTTAAATTTATAAAACACGATATTTACTAACACTAGACACACATATGGGCAAGTGCACCCATCGTGAGCGTAGTATAGTGTTGGTAAGATACCGAGGTCGTCCAAGGACACAAGAGCTTTTAGTACCGGTTTATCCTCAACGTCTAATCAAAATAAAAAGTTTAGAAAAAAAAAGTTTTAAACTAAGAAAAATAAAAACTAACTAAAATGCTGAAAATAAAAATAAAAATAAAAAAAGATAGACAAGATGAATCACTTGGTTCCGACTCGTATCTAGTGTAACCTTTGATTATTTCCGCACTTTTGCACATAATTAAGAGATTATCTTAGTTATTGTAGCAGGCCCCTCTTTTGAAGGTGACGTTACCCTCACCCCAGTAGTTTGAGTCAGCAAGGATACAATCCTAAAAGGGTGGATTATTGGAAGATAATTAATTAAGTTATTAATGCAATATTATGGTAGGCCCCTCTTTTGGAGGTGACGTTACCCTCGACTAAGTAGTCTGAGTCAGCAGGGATACAGTCCTAAATAGCCGGGTTATAGTATTAATAGTAGTTAACTTATGAGGGGATCAAAGAGTTTGGACCCCCGCCATCCAATACCGTTAAGTATTGAAGGAGGTCCTACTAAATTTGACCCAGGTCCATTGCAGGACCTCTAAACGCTGAACAATGGCAAGACCTTTACCAAACCATTCCCTTAACCCCCGACCAGGTAGCCAACATACCTCCATATTGACCGTGGAGATATGAATGGTGAAAATCTTTTATTTTATATAGACAGTAAAATAATTTCAAGACACCACGGACAAATGATAAGGAAAGATCACCTTCAACATAAGCAACTAGTTATTAAAGTCATTAATACAAAACCAAATAAAAAGTGCAAAAGATTAGAAATAAAAAGTATTACACTAGATACTTTGTCTTTACCAAGTGATGTAAGAGACTTAGGCAAACATGGCCTTGATTGTCAAGAACTCTTACGATCAATCTTGGATCCCGAGACGACTCACACACTCTACGATGGACAATGGATGATGGTGGTGGATGATGGTGTTATGGTGGTGGTGGGTGGTGGGTGAAGTGTGAGAGAGTTGGTGTGCCAAGGGATGGTTTGAGCTTGAGCCAAGCACTTCTATTTATAGGCTGAACAGAAGCTCGGGCACGGCCCCGTGTCCAGTGGGCACGGCCCCGTGTCCACATCCTCTCTTTCTTCATTAAATGCAGCTTTGTCTTATTGGTTGACCACGCCCCCGTGTCCGCTGAGTACGACCCCGTGTGCAGAAGAATCTTTGTACTATGAAGATTTGCCTGGATTGTGTGAATCTTATAGTTGACCACGGCCCGTGTCCGCTGAGCACGGCCCCGTGGTGGGCAATAGAAGCTTCTACCACTTTGTCTTTTCTGCTGACACTTGGGCACGCCCCCGTGCTGGCTAAGCACGGGGCGTGTTCAGGCTTCTGATCTCGTGTTTTGCTTGGGAAGATGCTGTTGTGGGGTCGGGCATGTCACGTCTTGTCCTTTTTCTCGTATTTATGTTAGATTTTGATGTCTTTTTGCTTCTTTTGTTAATTTGAGCTTATTTAATCCTGAAAATACAAAAGGAAGACAAAAGCACACTTTTTCCAACATTAGTACTAAAAAGGGGTTAGTTTTATGCCTCATTTGATGAAATTTATATGTTAATATTTGAACACATCACATGCCAGCCATGAGATGCCTCATTTGAAAAAAAAAATGCATATGTGAAGAAAGTTCAAACTTGTTAACAATAGTAATGTAATTATAAAAAGTAATATAATTATAGTAATGTAATAATAAAAAAGATTATACACCCGAGTGAGTATTTCAACATAAGCCGGGAAGCTACTCTCCTGTTTAAAGTAATCAAACAATGTTGGACTAATTTGTACCCATGTCTAAAGGGCTTCAAGTTGATATGTTTTTATAACATGAGGGTGCCATCTACAAAAACATAAGCAAATACTAATTAAATATGAGGTTTTTAAGGTTATATAAAACAAAACTTGGTTCCACACCGAATTTAGAATATCACGAACCCTATACTCCATTGCATTTGTAGCATTACACATGAGAGCCTGCAAATGATCTCGCAACACTAAGATAAGGATGTATTTGAAGGAAAAAAAGTGAAAGCTAACCATTATGATGTTGTCAAGAGACACACGCCCATCTTTCTTTGGTTTCAAAATCATAAACTAAGCTCCGTAAACTAATTCATTCTCTGTCAAAGCTTCTGATAATGCCAACAATAAATAGCCAAACAATAATTTCAAATCGCTAAGAATAAAAACCAATTGCTAAGTTAAACACATATACCTTCGCACCTGTTCTTGAAGCTATAATCTCCCCAACTCTTAGTAACACCTATAAGATTATAGCAAGGATGCGAATAAATTATTGGTGAATGCCGCATTTGTGCCAAAGAAAGTGTAGTGAGCGACGTAAACATCATGTCCAAAAATATATCTTTAGAAAATGTTTAACTCACCCTAAGGAATTACTAATTAAGAAATAGTGATTACAACCATTCAAGCCTTACCTCAGTCATATACCATGACCAAAGACTGATAATAGGATGTTTTGAACCTGTCGGTTGTCACCATAAAAGCTTCATTTCTAACTATTGTATTTAGAAGCAAAACAATAAATCAAAATAATAAAGAGATACATAACCTCCTGAAAACTATACAAGATTCCGCACACCGCATACGCTTCTGAACACTAAGTAATTGATACTGATTCAAAGAGAGATTAAACTTATCTTTCACGAACACTGAAACGGAACACCAGAAACCTAACCTTGACAGCAAATCAAGTACAATTAATATAACCTAATCACAAACTTACAACACTAAAACATTAAAACTGAAATTAAACCAACAGCAACTGAACGGAACACCAGAAACCTAACCTAGATAAATAGATTGATACACAGGATCGATAGATCGATGGTGTCACACCCCCAAAATACCACATGCGGAAACTCCCACGAGGCGTGTGACGTACCAGGATCTAGCCACCAATCACATTGAACTCAGAACAAGATTTCAAATAAAACTTTCATTCATTAAAATACAGTGTTGCAAAACATTTATAATAATTCTACGTGTTCAGCGGAAGCATAAATCATTAGTTAAGTATTTCATAAACCAAGTGTATGAAAACCATTAAACATGTCTCGTGATTCCATGTAAATCGACCCATGACCACTTCCAGCATCCCAGACAGCAAGTTCCACGTTCCCACATATCTATAACCTGCGAGCATGTAACAAGTGTATCAGACAAAGCTGGCGAGTTCACAGTTTTAGAAAACGTTTGTTACCAGTTGTATGTAAAACAGTTCAATAACCAATGCAAGTAATATTGTTAATATCTCAATTCCGAACAAGACGGCTCCTGATGTACATGACTGCCCTATCCCACGTACTCCTATCTAGTACTGGGCCCGACTGGGTCATTAGTTCACATCCGTCCTATCCAGGAGCGGTGTGAGGGTGCCAAACCTAAGTAGCGCTACCAACTAATACCCGAATAAGGGACTTACAAAAATGATAGGTGAGAATATTAACCAATATACCCGTTTTTACCCAAACCACTGACTGTCCCCAACCACTGGGACGCATGCTCGAATGTAGTGAACTCACCTTTGGTTTGCTCGGTAAGATTAAAGCACGTATTCCAAGTTGATCAATTAGTCCCTATGGTGGTTACCACTAACCGTTAGAATCTCATTCTACCAAACCACACATGTAACAACTTGTAACAATTAACATGTAGCCACAAAATAATCATTCGGGTTTCATACATTTCACATAGCCCGTTCGCCTCTCGACCCATCCCAATAAACATGAGTTTATTAGTCCAATTACATAACAGTCCCAATTAACTAAAGACATATATCATCATTCGATAAAGGCACATGTAAATCAAACAGGTAATCATCACCCAATTATTAAATCATAAAATTCATATACACAATCTTCATTTGGAACACAACTTCTATTTCGAGCATACAAACTATCAGTAACTAAACAGCTCCTTGTAGGGCTCATATGAGTTTGTGGCCGGTGATTCCCTAGTGTGACTCCTATATATCAACACAACATGTATCAGTTTAATCAACCCACTGTTATCAGCCCATGTTGCCTCTTAAATCAGGTGGTATACCCCATACTTTATTGGACACACATTAACATAACAACTAATTCCTTTAATGGATCTCGGCCCACTATCCCAACATTCCTTTAGTGGGTAACAGACTATCTAAATAGTATGATATTAACTAATGTTGGTCATGGTTATCATTATCGAGAAATCACGAATTCAAGTATCACAAAATTCACATGTGATCACCTATACTGTTAATTGATCGAACCCATCCTTTTTTTCCAGATTCATGCTCAAACCAAGTCAAATAACATAATCTAGCAATTGTTATCCATATCTATATCACCCTAGATGCCAACATTCATCACAAACTTCAACAGTTTCATTTATTCGTATTCATCTATGCATGCACCAATCATGTACGATTAAAACACCACTTATAAATCACATATAATCATGAATCCAAACGCATAAAACGACCAGCCTGTTTTAATGACCAATTATCATGTTATCGACTTGTGATTCATAAGTAAAATCCTATATCAATAATCACTAGCATAAATCATATTCCTAGACCTCACCAAGATCCATCAGTTATTGCCATGAACAAACAGATTCATCATGCACGATCAATACAATCAGCTAATATAAATCATATGTTGGAAAAAAAAACATACCGATCCAAAAACTATAGGCAGAGGAGAAGGTTACGAGAAGGGGGGGGGGGGTCTTGAGGTCTTCTGCCGTCACACACAATAGGTAGATAGGGTTTTGTTAAGTGATGATTGGGAAATAACAAAGGGGTTACGTACATGTGCTTTCAAGTTATAGATAAATACAATACCTAACTAATTGTGAGTAGGTGGGCCTGTCCTATGTTGGGCTACAAGGCAAACGGACTGCTCAATTCCAAGAGTACAAGGTTGGGCTCAGGTAGATTGGTTCTTGGTCCGAAGTTTAGGGTAGTTTAGTAATCGGCTACATAGCCCGTTATATGTGTGGCCCAAGACTAGCGGCCCAACTCTAACAGAGTTATCCCGTGTAATCTAGCCGAGTCATTCTACGTTAGATTAATTAACGGAGCCATCACTAAGCAGAAAATTAACGCAAGAAAAGAGATAATAAAAGTTAAGATCACAATATATGACGTTACTAACCTTAAGGGTTCGAGTTGTCACATCATCCCCAACTTGAAAGAAATTTCGTCCCGAAATTTGACAAGTAAGCATGAAGGAGTGAAGTGAAAAATCAAGACTGTTGCGGATTTTCCTCAGGTGTCACATCATCCCCAACTTGAAGAGGAATTTCGTCCCGAAATTCACCAGTAGTATCCGAATTTGATTGGTCAATAGGAAAGAGTTGAGGATACTTAAGCTTCATCTGATCTTCGCGCTCCCACGTGAACTCCAGTCCACGTCTTGAGTTTCAACGAACACTCACGATTGGAATTCGACTAAGTTTACGCACCTTGACCTCCCAGTCCATGATCTCTATAGGTTCTTCGACAAACTGTAACTTGTCGTCAATCTTGAGCTCTTGAAACGGCACAATCAGTGTTTCATCAGACAAACACTTCTTTAATTGCTAGTCATGAAAGACATCATGAATGTTACCCGACTCAGCAGGTAACTCGAGTTTGTAAATTACGTTACCGATTCTTCCCAGACTGTTGAATGGTCCATTGCGTCGTCAGTTAAGCTCCCACGCTTCCCAAGCGTTCCATACCCTCTCAGAGTGAGACTTTTGATTGTGATACGTTCGCCCACAGCGAACTCCCAGTGTTTCCTAAGCTTAACAGCTTCCCAAGGGGTTCGAGTACAAATCCTGGATCTGCGATTAGGTTGTCACCTTCCTTAGTCCAACAATAAGTTTGGCATTATCGTCCATGCGATGCTTCAGCCAGAGCTTCCTGAATACTAGAATGGTAGCTATTGCAGTAAAGCCAACCATAGGTAGGTGTCCTTTTCAAATTTTTACTAAGTCATAAACATACATGCTCGCAGCATGTCTTCAGAGGTTCGCTGACTCCAACCATTGTCCTATGATGCTGAGTAATGCTCATGTCTATACGTGAGCCAAGAGTGTTGTATACTGCCTGTCATAAGTCAGGTATGGATCAAACTCAAAAGTAACAAGAGTCGGCACCTCATGCCTAACAACCGCCTCTCCCAGAGGGATATTCACAAGCTGTGAAGACTCGTCAGTTTCCTTGATTGCAAGAAAGTGTGCTGGTTACGTGAGGCAATCGACGATCACCCAGGTGATAACGATAATGTTTCCGTTTCGAGTTTTAGGTAGACTAGCGACAAAATCCATGGCAGTCTGTTCTCATTTTCATATGGGTGTTTCTGGTTGCTGATACTCCACCTTGACTTTCGCACAAGTCAGATATCGTTCGCGTACTCGACCATGTGGGCCTTCATGCCCGGTCGCCAGTACAAGATTATAACTCCTAATGTCCCCTATCAAAATCCAGTCGACTAGAATATCGAAGCCGGTGTGCTTTGCTCAACACAAGTTTCCCTAAAGTTGCCGTATAATGAGATCCTCACTCGTTCCTGGAGGTAGCGAATATCATCCGACCTGCTAAAGGTTGCTTCTCCATGCCCCGCATGGGTTCAACTTGAAAATCCTCTTCCTTCCGTACATCGGGTTGAACAGGGAAAATCTGATCGTGTAGGCTAGAGTCGATGGTGAGCTGCAACGCGCTTAGGTTCCATAGTTGAAATCATTCAGAAGTTCCTTCCAGCGATGCCACTACACGTTTTTAGCTCTTCCGAAACAAAGGTACACGGGAGGCCCTTGTGATCGGTCTAAGTAGCGCATTCGGTACCGTCCAAGTAATGCCTCCAACTTACATCCAAAGACCACGGTTTCCACCGCAGATTGTGTGTCGTGTAATTCTCCTTGTAAGTCTATTACGTAAGCTATCACCTTCTCGTGTTGCATCGGTGTGTAACTGGGACTCTGATTCGAACCATCATGGTATACTACTATATCACCCGCACCCTCGGGTAAAGACGATGCATCAGTGTTTTGAAGAGTTGGGATTCGAAAGCTGAAAAGACGTCCTCCTGTTTCGTCTTCCACGAACACAGCACCCTGCTGTGCTAAAGAGATTTAAGCTGCGCGATCTTCGAAAATCCTGTGATGAATCTGCGATAGTATCTAGTGAGCTCAAGAAATTGCTGTATCCTCGAAGGGATCTTTGGTGTCGATCAGTTTCTAACAAAATGGATCTTAGCGAGATCCACGTGTATTCCCACTTTGTTGTGTATATGACCAAAAATGTACCACTCGATTCCAGAAGTTATCTTCTAGCAAGACTTCGCGCGGTGTGGCTCCTCCTTCAGGAGCTCTCAAATAAGATACAAAGCTGCCCATGATGTTCCTATCTCCTGGAAATGATTCAACATGTCGTCAATTAGCATGGTCGATTCATGTGATCCATACAGCTGCTGGTGTGATGATTAGCTTGAAGATCTTGGAATACAACGTCGAAATGGCCGCCCTGCGCTTGGTATGCCGTTGCAGGCACAGTCTCCCCTTAGACTACCTTTTGACAATAGCTCGTTTGTTATTCAATCCTCGAATGGAAGCTCGACCCCCGCAACTGGTCGTCAGGTTGTCAATATATGGTCGTGGCAAACTGTTCTCAACTGTCGCCTTATTGAGTTCTTGAAAATCAGTACACATACGAAAAGGCTTATCTTCCCTGATAAAATTGGGGCTCCCCAACGCGAAAATCTAGGTCCGACAAAAACTCCTATCCAACAGTTCCCGTAGTTGATTAGACAGTCCTTGCAACCCTCCTGGTGCAAGACGGTAAGTGTGCGTGTAGTCAGGGCTGCCTCTGGCGCGAGATCAGACTGAGATTTCACCTAACAGTTGTGGAAGTAAACCCGAAAGTTCCTTGGGTAGCACACCGAAAGGAATCACAAATGATTGGTGGATCCTCGATCCTCTGCTTCCTTAGTCCTAACATTAGTAACGGTTGCTAGTATAGCGGAGTAATCCCTCCGTAGACACTTCTGGCCTTCATAGCTGAAATTGCGCTAACCTTTGCACCACTCTGACGCTTTAGAACAAATAACAATTCTCCACACAAAATTTTCTCCTCACTGGTGTATCTGCGTGATCTCTGGATAACCAATCCACACTAACTACTACATTGCAACCATCAAGGGTAGTAGAAGGAAGGTTGACGTCGAACACTTGTCCCACAAGGTCGATTTTACATCCCAGCAGACATATGAGGTTTCATTTAGCTTGCCATCCGTTGCCGCCACAACAAGTTCAGTTTCAAGAAGCATCAGGGTTAAGCAGAACAATGACGAAGTGATTAGTTATCAAGAACATGTAGGCCACCATGTTGTTATAATCCTGGCGTCGGCCACGCCAATTCTAAATGTCCCTCCATGAGCATCATTTCCCATGTTGTTGTACCCGTTGCGAGGATTTCCAGTACGACCGTCGTTCCCTTGGTTGTTGTCGTTTGATTTAACAACGGCCACTCCATATCGTAGGCACCTTCATTTTCCATACTGTTGGTTACCATTACAAATACCTTGATGTTGCCGTGACTGTTGCCTCTAATGCTGTTGTTTGAAACGGAGCTCTACGATCTTTCACCGACAGGGTCCACCTCTTCGCATTCCATGGTACGTGCTAAGGCACTACTCACTGTGCGGGAAGTTTCACATTCCATTCCACAGTCAGGTTGACTCCCATCAGTCGCTAACTAGGGTTGGAGATTCGATTGCAGTCACTTTGCTGATGTTCGTTGCCGGTAACCAGGGTTGTCCAATTACTGAGGTCGGTAAAATACTACGCTCACCCTTTTGTCCATCGATCTAGCAAGTCGATTGAGTAATACGCGGTATGCTGCGAGAGTGTTGCAGAAGTGATCACACTTCGGAGTCTAAGACGTCAATACATAGAGTTCAATCAAATGAAGAGAAGCGAGAAAGGTATAAACCAACTCAAGGACGTTCGTGCAAGCACCTAACATTCTACACGTTTCGCTAGGCGTTCAGATGTGTGTTCAAGTAATACTCGATAGCATCGAGATTCGTAAGGGTTCAGAAAGGAGTGAAAAGATCATGTTCGAGTAAGAGACTATCACTGCTATGACTCCTATAGACTGTTGTGTTTCACATTAATCAAATAACAGAACGGAACCCCTTTTTCACTTGTTAAGCCTCACTGGGACTCGCATGCACCCCACATTATTATTATGTGTGCACCCACAATAGTATTGTGATTTGCATGCTCATCTCAGTTCCTCCTAACTCGTGTCAAATGGTTCTTCAAACCCAGATATCAAACAGAGGTTATCAAAATGATAGATCACAAGAATCTAAGGACTACGACATGCTACCAACGTATCACAATGTAAGCAAGCAATTCATGCAATCATGCTATAGTGACGAGTGTGTGTTTGTATGCTACATCATAAACAAATGTACACTACTCATGCAATGTATACCACAGATGAAAAGACAAACCTTGCAATCTGGAGCTGAGTGTCATGGTCGATTTCAGATCTGTTCGGTTATAGTCGGGTTTTATAAAAATCGTTTTAAAACCAAGTTCACTATAACCAGTGGCTCTGATACCAAACTGTCACACCCCCAAAATACCACATGCGGAAACTCCCACGAGGCGTGTGACGTACCAGGATCTAGCCACCAATCACATTGAACTCAGAACAAGATTTCAAATAAAACTTTCATTCATTAAAATACAGTGTTGCAAAACATTTATAATAATTCTACGTGTTCAGCGGAAGCATAAATCATTAGTTAAGTATTTCATAAACCAAGTGTATGAAAACCATTAAACATGTCTCGTGATTCCATGTAAATTGACCCATGACCACTTCCAGCATCCCAGACAGCAAGTTCCACGTTCCCACATATCTATAACCTGCGAGCATGTAACAAGTGTATCAGACAAAGCTGGCGAGTTCACAGTTTTAGAAAACGTTTGTTACCAGTTGTATGTAAAACAGTTCAATAACCAATGCAAGTAATATTGTTAATATCTCAATTCCGAACAAGACGGCTCCTGATGTACATGACTGCCCTATCCCACGTACTCCTATCTAGTACTGGGCCCGACTGGGTCATTAGTTCACATCCGTCCTATCCAGGAGCGGTGTGAGGGTGCCAAACCTAAGTAGCGCTACCAACTAATACCCGAATAAGGGACTTACAAAAATGATAGGTGAGAATATTAACCAATATACCCGTTTTTACCCAAACCACTGACTGTCCCCAACCACTGGGACGCATGCTCGAATGTAGTGAACTCACCTTTGGTTTGCTCGGTAAGATTAAAGCACGTATTCCAAGTTGATCAATTAGTCCCTATGGTGGTTACCACTAACCGTTAGAATCTCATTCTACCAAACCACACATGTAACAACTTGTAACAATTAACATGTAGCCACAAAATAATCATTCGGGTTTCATACATTTCACATAGCCCGTTCGCCTCTCGACCCATCCCAATAAACATGAGTTTATTAGTCCAATTACATAACAGTCCCAATTAACTAAAGACATATATCATCATTCGATAAAGGCACATGTAAATCAAACAGGTAATCATCACCCAATTATTAAATCATAAAATTCATATACACAATCTTCATTTGGAACACAACTTCTATTTCGAGCATACAAACTATCAGTAACTAAACAGCTCCTTGTAGGGCTCATATGAGTTTGTGGCCGGTGATTCCCTAGTGTGACTCCTATATATCAACACAACATGTATCAGTTTAATCAACCCACTGTTATCAGCCCATGTTGCCTCTTAAATCAGGTGGTATACCCCATACTTTATTGGACACACATTAACATAACAACTAATTCCTTTAATGGATCTCGGCCCACTATCCCAACATTCCTTTAGTGGGTAACAGACTATCTAAATAGTATGATATTAACTAATGTTGGTCATGGTTATCATTATCGAGAAATCACGAATTCAAGTATCACAAAATTCACATGTGATCACCTATACTGTTAATTGATCGAACCCATCCTTTTTTTCCAGATTCATGCTCAAACCAAGTCAAATAACATAATCTAGCAATTGTTATCCATATCTATATCACCCTAGATGCCAACATTCATCACAAACTTCAACAGTTTCATTTATTCGTATTCATCTATGCATGCACCAATCATGTACGATTAAAACACCACTTATAAATCACATATAATCATGAATCCAAACGCATAAAACGACCAGCCTGTTTTAATGACCAATTATCATGTTATCGACTTGTGATTCATAAGTAAAATCCTATATCAATAATCACTAGCATAAATCATATTCCTAGACCTCACCAAGATCCATCAGTTATTGCCATGAACAAACAGATTCATCATGCACGATCAATACAATCAGCTAATATAAATCATATGTTGGAAAAAAAAACATACCGATCCAAAAACTATAGGCAGAGGAGAAGGTTACGAGAAGGGGGGGGGGGGGTCTTGAGGTCTTCTGCCGTCACACACAATAGGTAGATAGGGTTTTGTTAAGTGATGATTGGGAAATAACAAAGGGGTTACGTACATGTGCTTTCAAGTTATAGATAAATACAATACCTAACTAATTGTGAGTAGGTGGGCCTGTCCTATGTTGGGCTACAAGGCAAACGGACTGCTCAATTCCAAGAGTACAAGGTTGGGCTCAGGTAGATTGGTTCTTGGTCCGAAGTTTAGGGTAGTTTAGTAATCGGCTACATAGCCCGTTATATGTGTGGCCCAAGACTAGCGGCCCAACTCTAACAGAGTTATCCCGTGTAATCTAGCCGAGTCATTCTACGTTAGATTAATTAACGGAGCCATCACTAAGCAGAAAATTAACGCAAGAAAAGAGATAATAAAAGTTAAGATCACAATATATGACGTTACTAACCTTAAGGGTTCGAGTTGTCACAGATGGATCCAGAAACCTATATCGATTCGTACCTGAGAAAATTGAAACAAAAAAAATGTCAGAAAGGTAATTTGGATGAAACCTAATCACAAACTTACAACACTAAAACATTAAAACTGAAATTAAACCAACAGCAACTGAACGGAACACCAGAAACCTAACCTTGATAAATAGATTGATACACAGGATCGATAGATCGATGGATCCAGAAACCTATATCGATTCGTACCTGAGAAAATTGAAACAAAAAAAATGACAGAAAGGTAATTTGGATGAAAACCTAGGGCAAGATATCCTGAACAAAAGGTTGATGAATAAAATAACAGGCATTGATTGATATACGCTGTGGAAGAGGATCGATTGAAACGGTGAGAAGAAGAATCGCCGTGGAAGAAGATTGATTGAAGAGGTGAGGAGCCAAATCGCCGTTTAGGGTTTAGGGGTAAACGGTTGTTGAGATTATAACAACATTCAATCAAATGAGAGAATCAAAAAGAAAACTCCAATTCAATTGGTCTCATCTGATGTGAAGAAGAAATCGATGTAGATGAACGATAGATGAATGTGGCAAGGATTAATCTTGAAAGCTGAATTAGAGGCTTAGATTAGGGTTTTTTGATTGAGAGAGAGAAATTGAAACGTACGTTATAAGCTTCTCCAATACTCGCTTAAGAAACTTACCAAAGAAGCTTGATTCAATACTCAATTTAGACCTATGCCACATGTGTGCTGACATGGCTGCTGATTTGGCTTAAACCAATGGGTGACATGTGTCCCCCAATGGTTTTGTTTATTATATATATAGATTATCAAAGGAACGATGTGGTGTCAAGATGCAACAAGTTAAGCTTTATATATCTATATTGTTTTTCTATTACAAAGTAAGGTTGTCAATTTCTTTCTTATTTACGATATAGTTAGTATGTTCCCATGTGAGATACTGAGGTCTAAACCAGTAGTAAGTAGTTACATTTTTCTGGAACTCGTTTACATACAGCCTATTAGCCGCAGTGATGGTGTTGAAATTATCAGTGAAGAAATTCAGACATCATGCTCAAGCGGACCTTGTGGCAAGAACAGTTGAGTCCAGCTATTATACCTTATAAATGTTATTCATTCTTCTGTTTGGTATTCCTTTGACAAGATTACATTTGTACCCTTACAGATATGCTGTTGTTTTTGCAGCTTTAGTTTCTGGTTTGGCTAGGGATGGCAATGGGTCGAGTTCGGGTCGGGTATTGGTAATCCTATACCCATACCCGGTTATAAAATCGCGTCCCATACCCGACCCAATACCCGTCGAGTATTTGTAGGGTAATTACCCGTCGGGTATCGGGTATACCCATTAGTTTGTTAAAAGATATATAGATTTCTAAATACATTTTTTACTACTATAATTATTATATTATTTTATTTATACAACTATTATAAATTAAAAAGTACATTATATACATATAAGTTTTATCATAAATTATTAATAACTTTATAATACTTATACACTAACATCATGTATATACTTCACAACATACAAAATATAAGTACTATTTTCAAATACAAATACTAAAAGAATATTTATTTTTTGACATTATGAACATACTAAAATAAATCACTAATAGACAAGGGTGAATGGAAAATATAAATATAAATTTTAAAAATCGGGTATATGATCGGGTAAACGGGTATGTGGTTTCGGGTAATCGGGTCGGCTATCACCTAATCCCATACCCGACCCATACCCGCGAAAATTTAAAAAACTAATCCCATACCCGACCCAATACCCATCGGGTATCGGGTATACCCGTCCCATTTGTGTCGGGTTTCGGGAATACCCGCCGGGCTCGGGTATTTTTGCCATCCCTAGGTTTGGTTTGCTTGGTTGGGATTGACTTTGGTTCAAAGCTGCTTGCTTCACTTGCAAAGTGTTTTGAGGTTCGTTGAATGATTTCGTTGTTTAAAAAAAAAGAATTTTGAAGCTATCTTCATAAAGAATATGATTTTAATAGTTTTCCTATGTTTATATTAGGATGAGTATCAGAAGGAAGATAATATTTCCTTGCAGAATTTGACTTTCCTTCTCTCTTATTTGTACATATTTGGAGTTTGCTCAAGGTTATTCACTTTCTTTTGAAATTTCATAATGGAGATAAATGCACTTTATATAATAGTTTGTTGTTTTCTCATTTTTTTTGTCTTTATAATACCATTTCAGTGATTTAATATATGATTTCATGATGATGCTGAGCTCACGGTTGACTGAGGTTGATGTTTCTAATTTGGTCCAATAAACCAAAGGTTTCACAAACAGGAGTTTTATGTCAGTAGCCTTCACGTCACTTGCTATCTTTGCTAATGCCACAACAACTATACAAGAGCGAGAGTAATGTTGAATATCATCAATAAGTTACCAATTTATATAAAAAAATAACGAAAAGCTTTACGGAACTCAGAATTATATAATATTATAATGTGAATGGCTTACAAGACAAGCATTCTGCATCATCATCCACCTCTGCAGTTGGAGATTTTTGGTCACTGCTTTTGTAAACAACTTTCCCGTATTTCTTGAACAAGTCATCATACATGTCATCAGTATCTTGACTCGCATTCTCCAGGTACAACCAAAACATCCAAGTAATTACTTGCAGATTAATCATAAATCATTTATGAAATTAAATCTATATAAAAGTGGAACATATAAAAATAGCATCATGAGTTCGTACTGCTGCTAGTGCCATAGGGGAAACCACAGAAGAACCCCTTAATGATCTTTGTATGGTCCTGCCCGGCTTATAACTCTCAGTCATATGTGACGATTTCCACTCGTCTGCGTGTGGACTTAAATGGCACAGATCATGTGGTGATATTAAGCTGCTGGCACTGAATCTGGCAAAAGACCAACAACAAAGTAAGCATTCATGAGATTTTTTACTTTATAGAGTTCAAACTTTGTCAGATTGTAAAAATAAGATGTTTAACATCTTTCAGCTATGTTTACTACGTGTTACTCTAAGTCGGGATCTTTAGATGAGTCTTTATGGCCTATTATATTTCATGTGTTTATTTGAGTCTTTATGGCTCCGGCAACCACTGACGACCAAATTTGTTCTTAATTTTGTGAGAAGTTAGAAATTAGAAGTTAATTATGAGTGCAGGTGTGTTCGGATGTTTTGGTGTGAATTTCAATTAGTCAGAATTTAGAAAAGTGAAACCACTATTTTGGGTTAAAACAGTTTTTTGAAACCACTTTTGGGTTAAAGCAGTGTTTGAAACCACTGTTGGGTCAACAGATGGATGAAAACAGATGTTTGAACACACTGTTGGGTTAAAACAGTTTTTTGTCGAGAAGACAGTGGTTGAAACCACTGTTGGGTTAAAACGGTGGCTTGAAACCACTGTTAGAATACATTTGATTTTTATAAGGAAAATTGCTAAGAAAATAAGATCACGGTAGTTAATGATTGATTGAGGTGATGTTCTATGGTGGCTTACAGAGATGGTTATAGTTAGAATAAATTTGATTTTTATAAGGAAAATTGCTAAGAAAATTAGATCACGGTAGTTAATGATTGATTGAGGTGATGTTCTATGGTGGCTCACGGAGATGGTTATGGGAATGTTAACGGTGGTCAGGTTTTGTTTCACTTTGGCAGAAGTAGCGATGGGTAAAAATGGCTTTAAAAACTTGATGATATTTCTCTTCACCAAGGTGTTTGATCATGTTTAGTGAAGGAGTTCTTGGAGAATGAGTCAGCTGGTGGTAAATGAGTTTCGTTGCTTTAATATATTAGGATAGATACGTTCACACGTATCTGTTCCAATTGTGCTTCTTGTAGCAGGGAAGATACGAGTATACAAATGCGAGAGTGGCCAATAATAGGGGTTAAAGCGATGTCGGATCAAGCATCTAGGATTCTGACTGAGGTCTTCAACCGCTGAGCTCTAATCCGGGTTCTAAATTTCAAGGTAATTCAAAGGTTCTTCAAGATTTCTGGGTTTTGGTTCTTTTAAGATCTTTGGGCATTTTTTATCCATTAATTTTGATGGTAATTGTTATTTGTAGTTGAAAGATGGAAAGGGATTTCACGGGTTTGAATTTAAAAGATTTAAAGGTCATGGTCAAAGATGAAGTTGTTGACGTATGCAAAGAATCAAGTTCTTTTTTCTTACATTTTTTCTTCAATTTTATTGACTTAATTTGAAACCTTATCACAAACTGAATTGAAGTTAATTATGTTGTTAGTTTAAACTATTGGGCTTGCAATTTTGAACCCTTATCACTCGCATAAGCGTTATCCCAGCGAGGTATTTTTTTGTTATTTTGAGAACTTTTAATTTATGATTATGATGATAATCAGGATTTTAAATTGGAATTTTGTCGAGTTGTGATGAAGAACTATTGTTTATTGTATAAGGTCGTACACCTTGAATCTCTGCCTCTTTCGTTAAACACAAAATGTGGCTGAATTTACTATATTTTATTTTTTTATTGTATTTCTGAAGAAATGTTATAGAATTTATGGGGGTATTGATGAATGTGATTACTGAACCTAGTTATCAATCGTAATTTTGCATCATATCATTGATATATTAATGAATCTAAAGGAGATTGTATTTTCTTGAATTAAACCCGAGGCTGATAACAATTGATATTGTGACAACCCGAGGTTTCAAGGTCTTTCCTCTACGCGTTGCTTGTTTCGCAATCCTCGTTTATAATTCGTTTTGCGTTGTAACTTGTGCATGATTGACGAATAATTGAAGTATTCTTATGTATGGTTATTTATTAATTAACTTAAGAATTGTTTATGTTTCACAACTTCATAACTAAGGTCCTTCGCTAACCTCACTTCGACGAAAATAGTTCTTTGTCACGAACCTTCGTCATCAACATTTTGGACGAAGTTTGATTCTTCATCGACGAAGTTTGATTCTTCATCGACGAAGTTTGATTCTTCGTCCTGGGTATGGTTCGCCGTAAGGGCTCTCGGCCCAGTTCCTCTAGCCCAAACCACCTAACCTATTTCTCCTCTTATATGCGCATATGTGGGTATGTATGTGCAGAACTTGTGTTTCCCAAACTACAGCAAACCCTAACTCCCAAAACCTTTGGACGTCAGCCCCTCCTCCTTCGAGGTTTCTCTCCCTATCGCCCTAAACACCTTGCTTCATTTCACCTATTCTTCGGTTAGTATCATCCCTGTAAACTTTGTTATGGTGACTGATTGTGTTATCTTAACGAATGATCTTGACTATATGTTAATTGAATGATGTGATTAATTGTGGTGTATGTGCGACATAGTATTGTATGTGATTAACTTGAATGAACAGACGATATGGATTGTCGAACATGATTGGTATACTCGTTAGGGTTCACGCACATTAGGATCTAAGAAAGTTAATTGTTCATCAGATCTGTTTGAAAGGTTCAAGTAAGGTTGATTGATGATGGAGACGATTAAGCACTAAAACAGAATTACCATCTTTCGCATGATACCACATGTTGTATGATGTGTGATTCGATGAGAATAGGTGTATACTGTAAAGCCACTGAAAATGATAACTGACGAAGGATTCTCCACCCGACGAACTTGTGTCGACGAAGAACTTGAATCTTCGTCGACCGTCCTCGACGAACAATGATGATTCTTTGTCGTGATCACTTTTGACGAAGAATGGATTCTTCGCCAAGAGGGTTCGTCGCCCTGAAGGTTCGTCGCAAGGAGAGTATCCCACAAACCGAATTATGGTTTAGGATATGTATGATGATGAATGCTTATGATTTTTTAAATTCTAATTGCTGCTTGTTAATAATATTAGTCATGACCGAGGAACCTGATGTGGCTTGTGTGAATAGTAAACTCATCTGTTAAGTGTTGTTATGTGATTTGAGTACTCGCTATGTGTTATACGGTGATCTTGCGGTAAATGCAATCTGTGAAAATACGTGATTTATTTGTGTACAAAACTGATTCTTATTGGTAACCACGGTAGGGTTTGGTTGACCAACTTGGAAAGGGTAACTTAACATACCAAGCAAAACTAAGGTGAGTTCACTTCTCTCAAAACAAGCATGCGTCCGGTGGGGACAATCAAACAGACAAACAAATAAACGGATTTTCATAAACCCACATCCTTGTAGGGGATGTGAGGCAGTTTTCACAAACCCATATCCTTGCATGGGATATGAATCAGTTTTCAGTAAATGTTAATGTTGGATAATACACTCACTTTCTATCACTTAAGTCCCATCATACTACCGGGTTAGTTGCTTATAGGGCAACATGGTTATTAGTTGATAGCGATATTAGGTTTGGCACGCTAACGACGTACCTGGATAGGACGGGCGTGAACTAATAACTTTAAAATCATGACCAATGTTTGATAGAGCATTGGAGAAGGGCAAAAAGGAGCCGTCTGCGGTATCGAGTTATTATCAACATAACATAACATAAGTCAATACTTGGTAACAATCGGTTAAACAAACTGTGAACTTACCAGCGTTGTCTGATACACTTTTCTGCATGCTTGCAGGTCCTTCGGTACACTGTCATGGAACTTGCTGTCTGGGAAGCTGGAGTGGTCATGGGTCGTGACGTTTGGAAACGCTTCTCGCTGTTGCATTGTTTTGAACATTTTCATTTTAAACGCATTGAATAAATTATTATGCTTCCGCTAAACATGTTTGATTTTCTAAACTGGTGTTTGAGTTACACTATTTTATTTAATAGGAAAGTTCTAGTTTCTTTATGGTTCAATGTGATTAGTGGCTAGATCCTGGTACGTCACACGCCTCACGGGGGTTTCCGCTTGTGGTATTTTTGGGGGTGTGACAGTTTGGTATCAGAGCCACTGGTTATAGTGAACTAGGTTTTAAAACGTTTTCATAAAACCAGACTATAACCAAACAGTATCGAAAATGACCATGACACTCAGCTCCAGATCGCAAGGCTCGTCCTCTGTTTACTTTATGCATTACTTATCTAGTAGCCACACACCCACGACTTGCATGAAACTACGTACTAGATACCATGATGTGATTACCTGTGCTGCATGTTTTAGTGATGCTTGATAGTGTGACACTACCCTTCGACTTTTGTGATTCCTAGTTTTGTAATATCTTTCTTTTTGTTATTTGAGTGTGGGGAACCTTCTAGCGCGAGTTAAGAGGAACTGAGATAAGCATGCAAATTGAATCCTAGTGAGGCTTAATAAGTGTGAAAGGGGTGCACACATAATAATAATGTGAGGTGCATGTGAATCCCAGTGAGGCTTAATAAGTGTGAAAGGGGTTCTGTTCCACTATCCGTAAAATGTTAGAGTTTCTCAAATCCACGGAAGTCATGGTGATGATTGACTTTAACTCAATTGCGATCCTTATCTTTTCCACTCTTCTTGTTTAGAATCATGAGCGGACGTGGCAGATATAACGGTGGACGTGGAGGCGGTCGCGGCGGTGGACGTGGCAACATCGTCATGACTCAAGCAGAGTTGACTGACCTGATTAACACATGCGTGGCTGAGGCTTTGGTAGCTCAGCAAGCTGGTACGATATATACCAGACAAAGCATAGTCTTCGGTCATTTCACTCGATTCTTATTTGTGCGTACTTTCCTTTTGTTTTAGGTCAACCTGTGAACCAAAACCAGAACAATCCACCTGTGTGTATGTTCAAAACGTTCATGGATTGCAAGCCTCAAACTTTCAACGGGGCTGAGGGTCCGGTGGGACTGCTTCGTTGGTTCGAGAAAGCCGAATCCGTCTTTGCTATGTGCAACTATCCAGCTGGGGACATGGTGAAGTTTGCTTCTGGCACCTTGGATGATGGTGCTTTAACTTGGTGGAATGCCCAGGTGCAGATGCTGGGCACTGAAATGGCAAACACGACCACTTGGGATGATTTCAAAGAGCTGATTCGGGAAGAGTACTGCCCTCGAGATGAAATTCAAAAGTTGGAAAATGAGTACTATAATTTGAAGATGGAGGGATCCGAGATCGAGGCTTATACAAAACGGTCCCACGAGCTGGCAAACATGTGTCCTAACCTATCTCGGCCACCACCCCGCAGGATCGAACTCTACATTAAGGGATTGGCACCACAAGTTAAGGGATTAGTCACTGCAGCAAATCTCAACAACTTACCACAGATTATCAGACTGGCTCACAAGATCACTGATCAGGAGGTGGAGCGTGGTTCGCTGCCACCAAGAGTTGCTAGCTGCTGCTGCTACTCTACCCCCACCACCGACAACAAGCGTAAGTGGAATGACGAAGATAAGGAGACCAACTCGAATTAGTCGCAAAAGAAGCCTGACAACAACAACAACACCCGCAGCTTCTGCCAGTTATCCTCTGTCAACCAGAATCAGAACAACAGTCAAACTTCGGGCTCTTATGCGGGGAAACAACCAAAGTGCAACAAGTGCGGTTTTCACCACTATGGCTCGTGTAACCGAGCATGTCAAAGGTGTGATAAGGTGGGTTACATGGCGAAAGATTGTAGAGCTCCACACCCCAAGCAACAACATCAACAACCCCAACAACAACAACAAAGGCAGTAACCCCAGCAGAATCGGGGTAATCAGAGGGGATGTTATCAGTGTGGCAGTGAAGGGCACTTCAAGAAGGATTGCCCATAACTGAATCAGAATGCCAACAATAACAATGGGGGTAATCGCCAGAACAACAACAACAACGCGGGAAACAACAACAATGGGAACAACGGTGGGAGTGGTGCCCGCGGAAGAGCGTTTACGATTGGAGCAGGTGATGCAAGGAACGATGGCAATGTTATGACTGGTACGTTCTTTATCAATGGTATTTTCGCTACTGTATTATTCGACTCTGGTGCCGACTGGAGTTATGTGTCTTTGGGGTTCAGTCATCAGTTAGGGTTGACTCCTACGCCTCTTGTAAACAAACACGTAGTAGAATTAGCTGATGGCAAATCGATTGAAGCTTCACATGTTCTTTTTGGGTGTAAACTCGATCTTATGGGTCAAGTGTTCAATATTGACCTACTCCCTGTTACTCTTGGAAGCTTCGATGTAGTCGTAGGGATGGACTGGTTGTCTAAGCATCAAGCGAAGATTCTTTGTAAGGAGAAAATCGTATGTATCCCTCTCCCCAGTGGGGAATTGTTATCTGTCCTGGGTTATTAAAGTGGTACGACCGTCAGCATCATTTCATCTATGAAAGCCTAAAAGTGCTTACGTAAGGGCTACCCTTATATTTTAGCACTTGTTACTGACAGTTTGTCTGAAGAAAAGAAAATCGAAGATCTACCTGTTGTTCGTGAATTTCCTGATGTATTTCCTGAAGAACTTCCGGGTCTACCTCCACACCGTCAGGTGGAATTTCAAATTGTTCTTACACCAGGAGCAGCCCCGATTGCTCGCGCACCTTATCACCTTGCACCTGGAGAGTTGCAAGAATTGTCTAATCAACTTCAAGAACTGTTGGATAGAGGCTTCATCCGACCCAGTTCTTCGCCTTGGGGAGCCCCAGTTTTGTTAGTAAAGAAGAAGGACGGATCCTTTCGCATTGTGTATAGATTATCACGAACTCAACAAGGTGACAGTCAAGAATCGTTATCCCTTACCTCGCATTGACGACCTGTTCGACCAGTTGCAAGGGTCGACCTTCTACTCGAAGATTGATCTAAGATCAGGCTATCATCAGATGAGAGTCCGAGAGGAGGATGTTCCAAAAACAGCTTTTAGCACGCGGTATGGCCATTATGAGTTTCTGGTTATGCCATTCGGGTTGACGAACGCACCTGCGGTATTTATGGACCTCATGAATCGTGTGTGTAAACCGTATCTGGATGACTTCATCATTGTGTTTATCGATGACATTATGATCTATTCTAAGAACAAGGAGGACCACGAACGGCACTTGTGTCTTATCTTGGAGCTCCTGAGGAAGGAGCATCTTTACGCGAAATTTTCTAAGTGTGACTTCTGGATTCGAGAAGTACACTTCCTTGGTCACATAGTCAATGAGCTGGGAATACACGTGGATCCTGCTAAAATCGACTCTATCGGGAATTGGGCAGCGGCAAAGAATCCTTCGGAGGTGCAACAATTCCTGGGTCTCGCTGGGTACAATCGTAGATTCATTGAGGGATTTTCAAAGATCGCTCAACCTCTCACTGCTCTGACACAGAAAGGAGTTGTATATTCTTGTGGAACGAAGCAGGAGGACGTCTTCCAACTTCTGAAGCAAAAAGTCTGCAGTGCACCGATTCTGTCCTTACCTGAGGGTACCGAAGATTTTGTGGTGTACTGTGACGCCTCTATTCAAGGTCTCGGTTGCGTGCTGATGCAACACGAGAAAGTGATAGCCTACGGCTCTCGGCAGTTGAAGGTTCATGAAAAGAATTACATGACTCACGACTTAATTAGAGTTGGGGGCCGTGGTGTTTGCGCTTAAAATCTGGAGGCATTACTTGTACGGTACTAAATGCACTATTTATACCGACCACAAGAGCCTTCAACAAATCTTTGATTAGAAGGAATTGAACATGCGACAGCGTCGCTGGGTAGAACTCTTAAACTACTATGATTGTACAATTAAGTATCACCCAGGTAAAGCTAATGTCGTAGATGATGCCCTTAGCCAAAAGGAAACGAAACCCTAGCGTGTCCGCTGATGTGTGCAAAATGCAACATATAAATTACATCAATTGTGGCATAAAACTAACCCTTTTTTAGTACTAATGTTGGAAAAAGTGTGCTTTTGTCTTCCTTTTGTATTTTCAGGATTAAATGAGCTCAAATTAACAAAAGAAGCAAAAAGACATCAAAATCTAACATAAATACAAGAAAAGGAACAAGACGTGACATGCCCGACCCCACGACAGCATCTTCCCAAGCAAAACAAGACAACAGAAGACTGAACACGCCCCGTGCTCAGCCAGCACGGGGGCGTGCCCAAGTGTCAGCAGAAAAGACAAAGTTGTAGAAGCTTCTATTGCCAACCACGGGGCCGTGCTCAGCGGACACAGGGTCGTGGTCAACTATAAGATTCGCACAATCTAGGCAAATCTTCATAGTACAAAGATTCTTCTGCACACGGGGTCGTGCTCAGCGGACACGGTGGCGTGGTCAACTAATAAGACAAAGCTGCATTAAATGAAGAAAGAGAGGATGTGGACATGGGGCCGTGCCCACTGGACACGGGGCCATGCCCGAGCTTCTGTTCAGCCTATAAATAGGAGTGCTTGGCTCAAGCTCAAACCATCCCTTGGCACACCACCTCTCTCACATTTCACCCACCACCCACCACCACCATAACACCATCATCCACCACCATCATCCATTATCCATCATAGAGTGTGTGAGTCGTCTCGGGATCCAAGATTGATCGTAAGAGTTCTTGACAATCAAGGCCATGTTTGCCTAAGTCTCTTACATCACTTGGTGAAGACAAAGTGTCTAGTGTAATACTTTTTATTTTCAATCTTTTCGCACTTTTTATTTGGTTTTGTATTAATGACTTTGATAACTAGTTGCTTATGTTGAAGGTGATCTTTCCTTATCGTTTGTCCGTGGTGTCTTGGCATTATTTTACTGTCTATATAAAATAAAAGATTTTCACCATTCATATCTCCACGGTCTATATGGAGGTATGTTGGCTACCTGGTCGGGGGTTAAGGGAACGGTTTGGTAAAGGTCTTGCCATTGTTCAGCGTTTAGAGGTCCTGCAATGGACCTGGGTCAAATTTAGTAGGACCTCCTTCAATACTTAACGGTATTGGATGGCGGGGGTCCAAACTATTTGATCCCCTCATAAGTTAACTACTATTAATACTATAACCCGGCTATTTAGGACTGTATCCCTGCTGACTCAGACTACTTAGTCGAGGGTAACGTCACCTCCAAAAGAGGGGCCTACCATAATTTGCATTAATAACTTAGTTAATTATCTTCCAATAATCCACCCTTTTAGGATTGTATCCTTGTTGACTCAAACTACTGGGGTGAGGGTAACGTCACCTTCAAAAGAGGGGCCTACTACAATAACTAAGATAATCTCTTAAAATAGTGCAAAAGTGTGGAAATAATCAAAGGTTACACTAGATTCGAGTCGGAACCAAGTGATTCATCTTGTCTATCTGTTTTTCTTTTATTTTTATTTTCAGCATTTTAGTTAGTTTTTATTTTTCTTAGTTTAAAACATTTTTCTAAAATTTACCTTTTTTTTGGTTTGATTAGACGTTGAGGATAAACCGGTATTAAAAGCTCTTGTGTCATTGGACGACCTCGGTATCTTACCAACACTATACTACGCTCACGATGGGTGCACTTGCCCATATGTGTGTCTAGTGTTAGTAAATATCATGTTTTATAAATTTAAAACTTGACTAAAAAAGTGTTAAAGGGGCTTAAAATATACACCTAATATATATAACACTCCAGACGCATCAAGTTTTTGGCGCCGTTGCCGGGGACACAAGGATTTTAAGAAAGCTTAAAATCGACGGCCTAATCAGTTTTTCAAAACCTTTTTAAAACGCGCGCACATTTTTCTGCATTTTAGTTTAGTTTTGCATTTACAGTAACCTGTACACGGGGCCGTGTTCACTGAACACGGGGCCGTGCTGCAGATTTTTCATAAACACCCAGTAACAGTAGCTTGAACACGGGCCGTGCTCACTGAACACGCCCCATGCTCAACTAGATCAGTAAATTTAATTAAAACGCCCAGATACAGACCCTGAACACGGGGCCGTGTCCACTGAACACGGGGCCGTGTCCAGCCTCTGTTTCCGTTTTTATTTTTTCCTGATCTCGAGACTTGGTTGTGGTCTGCTGAGTGATTCTTATGGATCAATACTCAGGAGGTTATAACTACACCTATGGGGAGGATGATTATAGGGGTAATTATTGCACTAATTGTCGTAACACACACTCGGTTCAAAATAGTCACTCATATCAACCATCCAATTCATACACCTACTATGAGGAACCCAGGTACGAGCCATCGACTTCATACACATCCTATGAAGGCCAAAGGTATGAACCTCCTCCCTCATACTCATATTTTGATGAACCAAGGTATGAGCCTTCATCTTCGTACTTTGAGGAACCAAGATATGAGCCACCACCTTCGTATGCTTATTATGAGGAACCATGGCGTGAACAACCCACCTCATATGAGTATTATGAAGAACAAAATTACGACCCTTATCCATCATATGCTTACAATGAAGAACAATGGTGTGAACCATCTACTTCATATGGGTATTATGAGGAACAAAGGATCGAACAACCGGATTCAAGCTTTGAAAATCCCGATTCTTTTTTTATAACCGAAGTGACCGATAGGATATTAGAACACATTAGAGTTATCGATCGTTGTATAAAAGAATCTCGCGCAAGGGAAGAGGAGTCCCGCGCAAGAGAAGAATTAAAAAAGGAAGAGATAACTGAAAGTGTAAAAATGGAAGAACAAATAAGTGAAAAGCCGACACATGAGTTAAACAACGAAAAAGGTGAGTCCGAAAACGTTAAAATTCAAGAAGAGTCTAATTTTGAAGAAATTAATCTCTTGTCACATTCTTTTGAAAATCATTGTTTAGTACCCACTCATGCTAAGTTTTTAAAAGAGTTAAACACTAACACTAAAATTGACGAAACGGTAAGTGTTAAGTTAACTAATGATCAAACCTCACTAATAAAAGAAGACCCATTTGAAATTAACATTACACCGGTTCCATGTTTCTTTCAAAATTCGTTTATTAGTAATGTCACAATCGATAAAGATCTTTGTGTTAACATAATGCCTAACTACATTTTCGAAAAATTAAGTATTAGTGATTTTTCTCCAATTCAAATACCCATTTTTCTATCCAATCGGAAAATAATAAAATCAATCGGTGTAGTTGAGGATGTATTGGTTCAAACAAATCAAATGGTAATCCCGACCGACTTTGTCATCCTCGATGACGCTCCTCTAGTGTTGGGACGACCATTTGTAAAAACTCACGAAGCTTTGAAAAACCGGAAGTTCAACAATCTACCTCTCCAATTAGGGGCATTTAAAAGAAGTGTCGACCTTGAGCGATCAATGAAATATCCATTCGGCAATAATGACCCCCTAATTGAAGATGAAGATGAACCACCCGATACAAGTGAAGAGATTGACCACTTTGTTGAAGAAGAGGTCACCATAGAACAAACTTTTAAAGTTCTTGATCGAAATGAGCAACCAAATAAGGAGTCTCCTAAAGACCCACCACTTGAGCTCAAAGAACTTCCAAAAGGTTTGGAATATGCTTTTCTAGACAAAGATGGTAATTTACCTGTAATTATTTCGTCTAAATTAGATAGCTTAGAAAAAGAAAAATTAATTAGTCTCTTGAAAAAACATAAAAACGCAATAGCTTGGAAACTTGTAGACATAAAAGGGATTAGTCCTTCCATGTGTACACACAAAATTTTAATGAATGATGACTATAAAACAGTAATACAACCACAACGTCGAGTAAATCCAAATGTTCAAGAAGTGGTTAAAAACGAAGTCATCAAATTACTTGACGCCGGACTTATCTATCCTATCTCCGATAGTCCTTGGGTAAGTCCCGTCCAAGTAGTCCCAAAGAAAGGAGGTATGACGGTAATAACTAACGGAAAAAATGAACTGATACCCACGAGAACCGTCACAGAATGGAGAGTATGTATAGATTATAGACGATTAAATGAAGCTACAAGAAAAGACCACTTTCCTTTGCCCTTCATTGATCAAATGTTAGAAAGATTATCCGGTCATAAATTTTACTGTTTCTTGGATGGTTTTTCAGGTTACTTTCAAATCCCGATAGCACCCGAAGACCAAGTAAAGACAACTTTCACATGTCCCTATGGAACTTTTGCTTATCGACACATGCCGTTTGGTCTATGTAATGCCCCCGCAACATTCCAACGTTGCATGGTAGCCATCTTCCATGACATGATAGAAAAGACAATGGAAGTCTTCATGGACGACTTTTCTATATTTGGGGATTCATACGACCAATGCCTCGACAACCTTGAACGAATGCTATCCCGATGTGAGGAAACTAACCTCGCCCTTAATTGGGAAAAATGCCATTTCATGGTAACGGAGGGAATAGTACTCGGTCACAAGATCTCAAGCGAAGGAATGGAGGTGGATCGAGCCAAAATAGATACCATTTCTAGATTACCACCTCCATCCTCCGTAAGAGCTATCAGAAGTTTCCTAAGGCATGCCGGATTTTATAGGCGGTTTATCAAAGACTTTTCTAAAATCTCAAGGCCTCTAACAAAATTACTTGAAAAAGATGCTCCTTTCATCTTTGACAAGGATTGCAATCAAGCATTTCTAACCTTAAAGGAAATGTTAGTCAATGCACCTATCATGATAGCGCCTGATTGGAAATTTCCTTTCGAAATCGTGTGTGATGCTAGTGACTTTGCAGTTGGAGCTGTCTTGGGACAAAGAAAAGAAAAGCATTTTCACCCAATTTATTATGCTAGTAAAACACTAAATGATGCACAAGAAAATTACACGACAACTGAAAAAGAATTACTAGCTGTGGTATTTGCTTTTGATAAATTTCGTTCTTATCTTGTTCTTTCTAAAACTATAGTCTATACAGATCATGCAGCCATTCGATATCTCTTCAAAAAGCAGGACGCAAAACCACGTTTGATTCGGTGGATTCTACTCCTCCAAGAATTTGACATTGAAATCAAAGACAAAAGAGGAGCAGAAAACACCGCTGCAGATCATCTTTCACGCTTAGAAGACCCAGCTTTGGAGGTAACTAGGGACGAGCAAATCAACGAAAAATTCCCCACTGAGTCCCTGCAAATGGTGGAATATAAGGAAGAACCATGGTACGCCGACTATGCTAACTACCTAGCTAGCGGTATAGTCGCAAAAGGGTGGCCACATCATCAAAGAAAAAAAATTCTTTGCCAATGTGAAACACTATTTTTGGGAAGATCCCTATCTTTTCAAAATGTGTGCCGACCAACTCGTCCGACGATGCGTACATGGTAGCGAAGCACGAAGAATTCTCCGCCATTGTCATGAAGGTCCATACGGAGGGCATCATGGTGCCGCTAGTACCGCACGAAAGGTATTTGATTCAGGATTTTATTGGCCAACCATTTACAAAGACGCCCAAAGTCTTGTCAAGACATGTGATGCTTGCCAAAGAACAGGTAATATTTCTTCCAAAAACGAAATGCCACAAAATGGCATTCTTGTTTGTGAAATTTTTGATGTGTGGGGACTCGACTTTATGGGACCTTTCCCACCATCAAAAGGAAACAAATACATACTTGTGGCAGTAGACTACTTGTCTAAATGGGCCGAGGCCGAGGCACTTCCAACAAATGATGGAAGAGTCATGGTAAGATTTCTGAAAAAATTATTCTCTCGTTTTGGCACACCTAAAGCATTAATAAGTGATAGAGGTACCCATTTTTGCAATCATCAACTTGAAATTTTTTTAACAAGATATGGGGTCTATCACCGGGTCTCAACAGCATATCACCCTCAAACAAACGGACAAGCCGAAGTGACTAATAGAGGTTTAAAACGAATACTTGAAAAAACTGTAGGGTTAAATAAAAAGGAATGGGCAGATAAATTAGATGATGCTTTATGGGCTTTTCGAACTGCTTATAAAACAACAATAGGTACAACCCCATATAAGCTAGTCTATGGAAAAAGTTGTCACTTGCCAGTAGAAATTGCACACAAAGCCTACTGGGCAATAAAAAATGTAAACTTAGATTTAGAATTTGCAGGTAAAAATAGATTTTGTCAATTAAATGAATTAGACGAACTTAGGAATTATGCATACTCAAACTCCGAAATTTATAAGGAAAGAATGAAAAATTTGCATGACAAACATATTAAACCTAATGAATTTCGAGTAGGAGATCTAGTTCTTTTGTTTAATTCACGACTTCGATTGTTTCCTGGTAAATTAAAGTCTAGGTGGTCAGGACCTTTTTCCATCACCCATATTTTCCCACACGGTGCAGTAGAAATTAAATCTCGAAATGGGCCTCCATTTAAAGTCAATGGCCAACGGCTGAAACTCTATCAAGGATTCATTGAGGATGAAGAAGAAGAGATCTCGCTTCAAACGGTGGAAGAATGAAACCAACATCATACCTGGTAAGTTACGAGCGATCGGGACGACATCCAAAGCGGTAAGTTTTCTAACCAAAGCTAATGGGAAACAAGGGTACTCACACGAGCACTAAAAAAAAAAAAAAAAACCTTGCTCGGCACGAGGCCGTGTCCGCTGGACACGGGGCCGTGTTCGCGCTGCAGACGGGATATATCCCCTTTTTCAAAACAGTTACTTCATTCCACACGCCCCGTTTCCCCGAAAAAGCTCTGGTTCCAGGCGATTTATCGCAGATTTTCGACGTCTCCTATCACTCTAACAACGTCAAGGTATGATTCTATCACTTTTAGTAGTTAGATTAGTTACTTGCATGTAGTTAAAACACCAAAAATTTGGGGAAAAATCTAGGGTTCTTGAAGTTCATCCGGATCGAACCTCAAATTTTTGTTTAGATCTGTTTGCATTTAGTTAGATTAGTGTTAAGGGAAGTAAATACACTTGTATTGTTCATAGATTCGCCCGATTTCTCATAAAAACCCCAAACCCTTGTTCTTGAACCGAAAAAGATAAAATTGAATGGGTAAACGGGTTATTTTGGGAAAAACGACACTTAAGGTTTCATTTTCGGGGGAAACCGCACCTATTGGACCAAAAATTTTCAAGTTTTCGAAACCGGGACGAAAAATGGAATTTTTGTGTAACAGACGCCTGGACACGGGGCCGTGTCCGCTGAACACGGGGTCGTGTCCAGCTCACTGTTTGCAGTTTTGTCCGAAAATACTTATGTTTCGTGCTAACTTTTGGTGTATTCTTTCAGATGGCTAGGAAGTTCACAAGATTTAACGCCAATGAGCTCGATGCTAGGGCTAGATTCGAGATACTTCAAACAAGGCCGGAGGAATACCCGAGGCAAGCATGTATGGAACTGTTAACTATGGTGAATCAAATGGACCGTTTCAACAATATTGTCACGGGACCACTCAGAGTCGCTTTAACAACTCGACTCCGTTCCGTCCACGAATGCACTCTGGAATTCTATAGCACCTTCACATTCAACTCGAGGTGCGACCCGTTCGACAATGATGGAGTAGCATTCCGATGTGGGGGAACGAGATATTCGATCTCTATGGCACAATTTGGGTCGATTGTCGGGTTGTATGCGGAAGAGGATGCGGGAAACGAGGAAAATACTGGAGGGATGCGAGAGATAGGTGAAAACGATCGCCAAGCCGCGTGGGCTCAGATTGGTGAAGGGTATTACAATCCGAGCAGCACTAAGAGTACAAAGTTGAGGGATCCGCTCTATAGATACATCCATAGGCTCCTCGGTTACTCTATTAGTCAAAGACACGATAGCGGTGGCGTCGTTGGGTTAAGAGATTTGGTTGTCCTCCACTGCATCCACAACCGTAGGCCGCTTGATGTTCCGTTCCTCATGCTCCGAAACATGCATCATAATCGCCTTGCTAGTGCACCGACTCCTATCTTCTTTGGGGGATGGGTGTACCGTCTTTTCAGGCACTTCGCCCACATACCTAGGTCATTTGAGAGGAGCCCATGGTCGGGTATGGTGGATATACACATATGCCGCTCAATGAACCTAATTTACGAGGCGGAAGACGGGACGGTGAGCTTTCAAAGGATGCAAGGTCATGCATGGAACCCGCAAGAAGCACTTGTCCTCCACGCTCCATAACATCATCAGTACCAATACCAACCCCATGGTGATCCGGGCCAATCATCCTCCTCGGGAGGCGGTTTTCCTAATTTCCAAAGCTTGCATGATTTGTTGCAGGAAAACCTTATGTGCACCAGGAACACCTACAATATGGCAAGCAACACGTACCACCGGGTGGGAGCTATCGAGAGAAACATATCCGACATCCAAGATGATATTGGATATATTCGGGACCACATTGCGGGCCATGGAGGGGATGATGATGATGGTGACGATGCCATGGAGTAAGCGGGAGGAGCGGAGGAAGAAGCGGTTGTTTGATGGTTCCCCAGGTTAACCCTTTTCTAATCTTGAACAATTGATGGCCTGCGTGCCAAGTGTTGAACAATTTACTTTCCCTAACTTCTTTTATTTTCTGCATTTATTTTTTTTCTTTTAACTTTGACATGGATGTTGAATTTGGTAAAATTAGGATGTTTGCTATGTTTTGGTGGAGTGTTTATTGATTAAGCAGGTACATACGAGGCTTAGAGTACTAAACATTAGTACTACTAAAGCCGGGACAGGAAAACCGAAGAAAGAAACCTGTTTTTCAACCTTGCAGACTTTCCACACGGGGCCGTGTCCATCCAACACGCCCCCGTGCCCACTCCCCTGGACCTGCTGTTTATTTTAATTATGCCGACCTTGACAGACACGGGGTCGTGTTCAACCAACACGCCCTCGTGTTCACCTTCTATAAGTTTTTGTTACTGGCACCTGAGCACGGGGTCGTGTCCACTCAACACGGGGTCGTGCCCAGGTAACCAGTAACATGAAATTTTTGCTTTTTACACCTTTTTACACATTCAATCAACCTAAAAACTTATTTTTGGGACACATTGGGGACAATGTATAATTTAAGTGTGGGGGGGATGCTAAAACCTTGAATCTTGCAAGTCTTAAATACAAGCCTTACACAAAACTCTATTGGAACCGCTAATCACCCCAAATTTTTTTCAAACAAAATTTTCATTTTTTTACATGTCTAAGTTTAACTAGGGAAATTCAAGCTCTTAAAAAGGTTATATTTTTACGAATTTACAACCGATAGCGTCGTGATAAAAAGAACCAACATAAGAAAATTATGAAAAGGCATGACAAACTTAGTTAAAATTTGATTATATATACTTGATCACATAAAAACCCATTCCCACAAAAGTGAGTTTTGAGCCTTTATTGAGCATACAATTACATATCTTTAAACTAAATGCTCATTTTTCGTTTCTTGTGTGAATAGCCGTTTGGTTCTTACAACTCTAGACCTTGCCATGACGATACATTCCCGGTCCTTACCAACTTAAACCCGAGTAAGTAAATGATGGAGGCATTAGGACTAACCCTTTTTATTTCTAAACCATTATTTTTCTTTTTTTACCACCTACCCAAAATCCCCCTAGTTAGCCCCTTTGAGCCTAAACCTTTTCATTTCATACCCCAAAACCAAACCCCTTTTACCCACCAAAACCTTTTTCATTTTTAACCCTTTGTTTTAGTAACAAGTTCGGTTTTTCGTATGACTTTTCAAAAAAAAAAAAAAAATGTGTTGATGGTGAAGCAAAAAAAATAAACAAACAAGTTCATCAAAAAAAACTTTGTTTGAATAATAGCTTCATCAAAATAAAAGTTACAAAA
Organism: Helianthus tuberosus; assembly: GCA_030545235.1. Taxonomy (NCBI): domain Eukaryota; kingdom Viridiplantae; phylum Streptophyta; class Magnoliopsida; order Asterales; family Asteraceae; genus Helianthus; species Helianthus tuberosus. The sequence goes on from CM060415.1 coordinate 138,896,649, forward strand.
ATAAAAAGTCTTACGAAAACCGACGCTTGTTACGCTTTTCGCCCTTTTTCTACTAACCACTAACCCAACCAACCACCTACCTTTAACCCAAGCCTAACCCTTCACCCAAAAGTCCTCTTCATATTTACAAAGGTATATAAGTTAAAAAGGAGGAGGATTGATTGCTTGGTAAGCCTATGGTAGGAGTAAGTTCCATGCCGCTCTCAAGTGATCCACAAAAATACATCTTTGGCTGAGTGTTGAGTGATCCCCGTGAGGTATGTGAACTTGTATATAAATAGAATTTTAAAGAGGCATGTTATGCCCTAATAAGTAATTTATCTTATGAAAAGTTTTAAATAAATCATGACGAATAGGATTGTAAATAAATAAAAATAAAACTAAATAAAGAATCTTGGAAATCCCGACACTCTATGACAAGCCCAAAAACCTTCTTCTCTACCCATTCCATTTGGGACTGTAATAGCCACATATTAAAGAGTTTTGCTTGAGGACAAGCAAAGATTCAAGTGTGGGGGTATTTGATGTGTGCAAAATGCAACATATAAATTACATCAATTGTGGCATAAAACTAACCCTTTTTTAGTACTAATGTTGGAAAAAGTGTGCTTTTGTCTTCCTTTTGTATTTTCAGGATTAAATGAGCTCAAATTAACAAAAGAAGCAAAAAGACATCAAAATCTAACATAAATACAAGAAAAGGAACAAGACGTGACATGCCCGACCCCACGACAGCATCTTCCCAAGCAAAACAAGACAACAGAAGATTGAACACGCCCCGTGCTCAGCCAGCACGGGGGCGTGCCCAAGTGTCAGCAGAAAAGACAAAGTTGTAGAAGCTTCTATTGCCCACCACGGGGCCGTGCTCAGCGGACACGGGGCCGTGCTCAACTATAAGATTGGCACAATCTAGGCAAATCTTCATAGTACAAAGATTCTTCTGCACACGGGGTCGTGCTCAGCGGACACGGGGGCGTGGTCAACTAATAAAACAAAGCTGCATTAAATGAAGAAAGAGAGGATGTGGACACGGGGCCGTGCCCACTGGACACGGGGCCGTGCCCGGGCTTCTGTTCAGCCTGTAAATAGGAGTGCTTGGCTCAAGCTCAAACCATCCCTTGGCACACCACCTCTCTCACACTTCACCCACCACCCACCACCACCATAACACCATCATCCACCACCATCATCCATTGTCCATCATAGAGTGTGTGAGTCCTCTCGGGATCCAAGATTGATCGTAAGAGTTCTTGACAATCAAGGCCATGTTTGCCTAAGTCTCTTACATCACTTGGTGAAGACAAAGTGTCTAGTGTAATACTTTTTATTTTCAATCTTTTCGCACTTTTTATTTGGTTTTGTATTAATGACTTTGATAACTAGTTGCTTATGTTGAAGGTGATCTTTCCTTATCGTTTGTCCGTGGTGTCTTGGCATTATTTTACTGTCTATATAAAATAAAAGATTTTCACCATTCATATTTCCACGGTCTATATGGAGGTATGTTGGCTACCTGGTCGGGGGTTAAGGGAACGGTTTGGTAAAGGTCTTGCCATTGTTCAGCGTTTAGAGGTCCTGCAATGGACCTGGGTCAAATTTAGTAGGACCTCCTTCAATACTTAACGGTATTGGATGGCGGGGGTCCAAACTCTTTGATCCCCTCATAAGTTAACTACTATTAATACTATAACCCGACTATTTAGGACTGTATCCCTGCTGACTCAGACTACTTAGTCGAGGGTAACGTCACCTCCAAAAGAGGGGCCTACCATAATTTGCATTAATAACTTAGTTAATTATCTTCCAATAATCCACCCTTTTAGGATTGTATCCTTGTTGACTCAAACTACTGGGGTGAGGGTAACGTCACCTTCAAAAGAGGGGCCTACTACAATAACTAAGATAATCTCTTAATTATGTGCAAAAGTGCGGAAATAATCAAAGGTTACACTAGATACGAGTCGGAACCAAGTGATTCATCTTGTCTATCTGTTTTTCTTTTATTTTTATTTTCAGCATTTTAGTTAGTTTTTATTTTTCTTAGTTTAAAACATTTTTCTAAAAGTTACCTTTTTTTTGGTTTGATTAGACGTTGAGGATAAACCGGTACTAAAAGCTCTTGTGTCCTTGGATGACCTCGGTATCTTACCAACACTATACTACGCTCACGATGGGTGCACTTGCCCATATGTGTGTCTAGTGTTAGTAAATATCGTGTTTTATAAATTTAAAACTTGACTAAAAAAGTGTTAAAGGGGCTTAAAATATACACCTAATATATATAACACTCCACACGCATCACCGTGCTCTGCAGCTCACTATTCACTCTAATTTACCTGACCAGATCCGTTCTGCTCAAACTGAAGCGTTGAAAGGGGAAAACATTGAAGCTGAGTATTTGCGGGGCATGGAGAAACGACTCGTAGAGAGATCTGATGGCATTTACTATTTAATGGAACGAATATGGATTCCTTTGTTTGGAAATCTTAGAGAGCTTGTGATGGATGAAGCGCACAAGTCTCGATACTCTGTTCATTCGGGTTCGGATAAGATGTATCAGGACCTCAAAGTCTTGTACTGGTGGCCGAAGATGAAGGCCCACATCGCGACTTATGTAAGTAAGTGCTTGACTTGCGCGAAAGTCAAGGTGGAATATCAAAAACCCTGCTACAGCAACCGGAGATACCTATGTGGAAATGGGAGCAAATTGCTATGGATTTCGTCACTTGATTGCCAAGAACTGAAAACGGAAATGATACCATCTGGGTGATTGTTGACCGTCTCACAAAATCTGCACACTTTCTCGCAATAAAAGAAACTGACAAGTTCTCGCAGCTGGCTAGTATATATTTAAAGGAAGTAGTTTCCAGCCATGGGGTGCCAACCTCCATTATCTCTGATCGTGATCCGCATTTCATATCCGATTTGTGGCAGGCGATGCACAAATCATTAGGCTCACGTCTTGACATGAGCACTGCCTATCACCCTCAAACGGATGGACAGAGTGAACGAACCATCCAGACTATAGAAGACATGCTGCGGGCATGTGTTATCGATTTTGGTAAGGGTTGGGAAAGACACTTGCCTTTGGTGGAGTTTTCTTATAACAACAGCTACCATACCAGCATCCAGGCAGCTCCGTTCGAGGCTTTATACGGACGGAAATGTCGATCTCCCCTCTGTTGGGCTGAAGTGGGGGACAGTCAAATCACAGGTCCAGAACTTGGGCTCGAAACCTCTGAGAAGATTGTACAGATCAGAAATCATATGGCGGCAGCGCGTGATCGCAAGAAAAGTTACGCTGATAAGCGTAGGAAACCTTTGGAGTTCGCTGTTGGTGATCGTGTCATGTTGAAGGTCTCACCCTGGAAGGGTGTGGTACGCTTTGGGAAACGCGGCAAGCTTAACCTGCGTTATGTTGGACCGTTTAAGATTTTGGAACGAATTGGTAAAGTGGCGTACAAGCTCGAGTTACCTGCTGAGTTGGGTAACGTTCATGATGTCTTCCATGTTTCGCAATTAAAGAAGTGTTTGTCCGATGAAACACTTGTGGTACCGTTGCAAGAACTGAAAATCGATGACAAGTTGCAGTTTACCGAAGAACCTATCGAAATTATGGATCGGGAGGTCAAGGTCCGTAAGCATAGCCGAATTCCGATCGTGAGAGTCCGTTGGAACTCAAGACGTGGACCGAAGTTCACGTGGGAACGCGAAGATCAGATGAAGCTCAAGTATCCTCAACTTTTCCCAACTGACCAATCTAATCCTGATGCCACTGGTGAATTTCGGGACGAAATTCCCTTTCAAGTTGGGGATGATGTGGCACCCTGGGAAAATCCACAGTCATCCTGATCTAACACCTTACTGCTTGCTGTTTTGGATCACTTATCAAATTTCGGGACGAAATGTCTTTCAAGTTGGGGATGATGTGACAACCCGAGGTTTCAAGGTCTTTCCTCTATGCGTTGCTAGTTTCGGAATCCTCGTTTATAATTCGTTTTGCGTTGTAACTTGTGCATGATTGATGAAAAATTGAAGTATTCTTATGTATGGTTATTTATTAATTAACTTAAGAATTGTTTATGTTTCACAACTTCATAACTAAGGTCCTTCGCCAACCTCACTTCGACGAAGATAGTTCTTCATCACGAACCTTCGTCATCAACATTTTGGACGAAGTTTGATTCTTCATCGATGAAGTTTAATTCTTCGTCGTGGGTATGGTTCGCCGTAAGGGCTCTCGGCCCAGTTCCTCTAGCCCAAACCACCTAACCTATTTCTCCTCTTATATGCGCATATGTGGGTATGTACGTGCAGAACTTGTGTTTACCAAACTACAGCAAACCCTAACTCCCAAAACCTTTGGACGGCAGACCCTCCTCCTTTGAGGTTTCTCTCCCTATCGCCCTAAACACCTTGCTTCGTTTCACCTATTCTTCGGTTAGTATCATCCCTGTAAACTTTGTTATGGTGATTGATTATGTTATCTTAACGAATGATCTTGACTATATGTTAATTGAATGATGAGATTAATTGTGGTGTATGTGCGACATAGTATTGTATGTGATTAACTTGAATGAACAGACGATATGGATTGTCGAACATGATTGGTATACTCGTTAGGGTTCATGCACATTAGGATCTAAGAAAGTTAATTGTTCATCAGATCTGTTTGAAAGGTTCAAGTTAGGTTGATTGATGATGGGGACGATTAAGCACTAAAATAGAATTACCATCTTTTGCATGATACCACGTGTTGTATGATGTGTGATTCAATGAGAATAGGTGTATACTGTAAAGCCACTGAAAATGATAACTGACGAAGGATTCTCCACCCGACGAACAATGATGATTCTTCGTCGTGATCACTTTTGACGAAGAATGGATTCTTCGCCAAGAGGGTTCGTCGCCCTGAAGGTTCGTCGCCAGGAGAGTATCCCACAAACCGAACTGTGGTTTAGGATATGTATGATGATGAATGCTTATGATTGTTTAAATTCTAATTGCTGCTTGTTAATAATATTAGTCATGACCGAGGAACCTGATGTGGCTCGTGTGAATAGTAAACTCATCTGTTAAGTGTTATTATGTGATTTGAGTACTCGCTATGTGTTATACGGTGATCTTGCGGTAAATGCAATCTGTGAAAATACGTGATTTATTTGTGTCCAAAACTGATTCTTATTGGTAACCACGGTAGGGTTTAGTTGACCAACTTGGAAAGGGTAACTTAACATATCGAGCAAAACTAAGGTGAGTTCACTTCTCTCAAAACAAGCATGCGTCTGATGGGGACAATCAAACAGACAAACAAATAAACGGATTTTCATAAACCCACATCCTTGTAGGGGATGTGAGGCAGTTTTCACAAACCCATATCCTTGCATGGGATATGAAGCAGTTTTCAGTAAATGTTAATGTTGGATAATACACTCACTTTCTATCACTTAAGTCCCATCATACTACCGGGTTAGTTGCTTGTAGGGCAACGTGGTTATTAGTTGATAGCGATATTAGGTTTGGCACCCTAACAACGTACCTGGATAGGACGGGCGTGAACTAATAACTTTAAAATCATGACCAATGTTTGATAGTGCATTGGAGAAGGGAAAAAAGGAGCCGTCTGCGGTATCGAGTTATTACAACATAACATAACATAAGTCAATACTTGGTAACAATCGGTTAAACAAACTGTGAACTTACCAGCGTTGTCTGATACACTTTTCTGCATGCTTGCAGGCCCTTAAGTACACTGTCATGGAACTTGCAGTCTGGGAAGCTGGAGTGGTCATGGGTCGTGACGTTTGGAAACGCTTCTCGCTGTTGCATTGTTTTGAACATTTTCATTTTAAACGCATTGAATAGATTATTATGCTTCCGTTGAACATGTTTGATTTTCTAAACTGGTGTTTGAGTTACACTATTTTATTTAATGGGAAAGTTCTAGTTTCTTTATGGTTCAATGTGATTAGTGGCTAGATCCTGATACGTCACACGCCTCGCGGGGGTTTCCGCTTGTAGTATTTTTGGGGGTGTGACAGATATGGTTATGCATATAATTGACAATCTTTTAAGTTTTATAGATTCAAAAAACCATTAACATTTAGAAATTCACACCATCTAAGGAACCATGTCTATTTCTTTATATCTGTTTTTATATTTATTAATATTCACATTTAAAATCAAAATCATTTTTAGTTGATATTCACATCATTTCCATAGCCGTTTTTCTAGATGGGTCAAACAGGTTGTGTGAACAGGGGCTAGAATATGTGGTTGCCGAAGTCCCGCCAAAAATTTTGCATTTGAATCCTCGGTTGAGAGGTGATTAGAGCCATCAGCCAGTTACTGAACACAATACTTGCTACAAGATGCAATGGGGGCAGCTCAGAGGTGTGATTATTTACCATCAAAAGGCGATGATAACATGCTTGGTAAGCACATTGCTATAATTATCAACTTATAAAAATAGGAAGCGAATATAAAGCTTGGTTTTTTCTTGATTGTATTGTGTGTGCTATATTTTGCAGTTGATGGATTTCCAAGATGTGAAAAATGGATGCGTAACGATGTGGGGATTCAAAAGAGTCACGAACATCATCATGGTTCAAACGATTTATGACGGGCACAGAAACCCGAAATGACATGGCCATTTCCTTTTGTGGAAGGTAAATTGTTTTTGCTTACCATACGTGCTGGAGTTGATGGACTCCATATAAATGCCGGAGACCGCCACGTCACCTCCTTCCCGTATCATACAATATGTTAATCCATTTTTTATAATATTGCTTTATACATTCATCTATAACTATCATTTGATGTAAAATATATCTTTGCTACAGGGGTATACACTTAAGGATGCAATAGAATTAGCGATTAAAGGCGATGTAGATGTGCATTCGCTTTTCGCTACATCACTACCAACTTCTCACCCGACCTTCTCACCTCAGAGGGTAATATAAATGTCTGAAAAATGGAAAGCTAAACCTTTACCACGTCATCAGATACGGGTTTTATCAGAATATTATCTTCTACAAATCACTTTGCTGAGCGTATGTCCATTAAGAAAACATGGATGCAGTCTTCAGCAATTAAGTCCTCAGATGTTGTTGTTTGTTTTTTTGTTGCAATGGTAAGAAATCTAATTTTTTTTTAAATAATTTCTATTTTTTTGGCTGTCACAAAAGTTATGTTAAAATGTAGAGTCCAAGGAAGGAGCAAAATGCAGTTTTGAATAAGGAGGCTGATTACTTTGGTGATATTGTTGTATCAATATTTATGGATCATTATGAGCTTGTGGTGATATTGTTGATGATTTCGTTATCTGTACTATGTAATGGTATGATAGTTAACTTTCTTTTGCATATGTATGAAAAGTGATACAAGCGCACCTAATTTCTTTTCTTATACGTATTTGCGATTATGAAAACATTTTATGTATAAATCTGGTCGTATCAATTAGATGGAATACTGTCAAGAAGCCACATGAATATGGAAATAAAGGTTTTTTCTTATAATCAAGATATAATGCTTGGTCAACCAAATATGGTGATTGCGATATGGATTGGTTAGGTAGGTTTAGGCTTAAGAAATTACTTCATCATTTGGGGTGGTATTGTTTATACATATGTTAGAAGATAATTATGGTTTCTAAAGACCACCCATGTTTGCACACGGGTTTTATTTCTAGTATTAAATAAAAGTAGTCTAAAAATGAGAAGACAGATCTGTTGAAAGTTGCCCTAAGTTTAAAATCATTGCAAATAAATATACTAAGATTTTTTATATTAAAATTAGAATAATATAAATTTTTACTCATATTTAACCTTAAGCTATATCTAATAAATAAGTAACCAGATGTACTATGTGTAACTTCCCAGGATGTCTACTATCCTAGTACTATTCCCATCTGAGCATGCTTAACTGTGGAGTTTTGATGTGCTCTACAGCCAACTAAGTACAAAACGCGTTGGTGATTACGAAGCAGGGCATTTCTTATAAACCAAGAATTTCTTCTGGCCACGGGTGATGTGGGATTTGCCTAGGATGTTACACTATGTGTAACACCCGCATCCCAGGATAAGCTCTAGGGAGTGTTACACGTCGGATATGAAGAACACATAGTAACCAGAGCATACACAATGGGAGTTTCACATTTTATTTAAACATTTAAAGAGTATTTTTGCATCTATCATATTACACAATAATATTACATCAGTGTAACTATAATAGCGATCTAATCTTCAGCAGCCCTCTAGAACTCTGTCTATTCATATGCTAGTTTTAATGTCTGCAATTCCTCCAATCACATGGCACCTAGGATATGTGCCCGAAAACATTTGGGACTCGGTATAAACTGGTGAGTTCATGAAAATAATTTTATTCAAGACATGCATTTATCGACTGTAACATCAATCAGATATAATCATGGCAAACAGATAAGAACAGAGTAAGCACAGTATGTTCACATAACCAGGCTATGTATACAAACTCTACTGGCTAAATCAGATACATACAATCGGCCCTCAATCATTGATGCGTGTGGAGTGTTATATATATTAGGTGTATATTTTAAGCCCCTTTAACACTTTTATAGTCAAGTTTTAAATTTATAAAACACGATATTTACTAACACCAGACACACATATGGGCAAGTGCACCCATCGTGAGCGTAGTATAGTGTTGGTAAGATACCGAGGTCGTCCAAGGACACAAGAGCTTTTAGTACCGGTTTATCCTCAACGTCTAATCAAATAAAAAAAAGTAAGTTTTAGAAAAAATTTTTAAACTAAAAAAAATAAAAACTAACTAAAATGCTGAAAATAAAAAATAAAAGAAAAACAGATAGACAAGATGAATCACTAGGTTCCGACTCGTATCTAGTGTAACCTTTGATTATTTCCGCACTTTTGCACTATTTTAAGAGATTATCTTAGTTATGGTAGTAGGCCCCTCTTTTGAAGGTGACGTTACCCTCACCCCAGTAGTTTGAGTCAGCAAGGATACAATCCTAAAAGGGTGGATTATTGGAAGATAATTAATTAAGTTATTAATGCAAATTATGGTAGGCCCCTCTTTTGGAGGTGACGTTACCCTCGACTAAGTAGTCTGAGTCAGCAGGGATACAGTCCTAAATAGCCGGGTTATAGTATTAATAGTAGTTAACTTATGAGAGGATCAAAGAGTTTGGACCCCCGCCATCCAATACCGTTAAGTATTGAAGGAGGTCCTACTAAATTTGACCCAGGTCCATTGCAGGACCTCTAAACGCTGAACAATGGCAAGACCTTTACCAAACCGTTCCCTTAACCCCCGACCAGGTAGCCAACATACCTCCATATAGACCGTGGAGATATGAATGGTGAAAATCTTTTATTTTATATAGACAGTAAAATAATGCCAAGACACCACGGACAAACGATAAGGAAAGATCACCTTAAACATACGCAACTAGTTATCAAAGTCATTAATACAAAACCAAATAAAAAGTGCGAAAAGATTGAAAATAAAAAGTATTACACTAGACACTTTGTCTTCACCAAGTGATGTAAGAGACTTAGGCAAACATGGCCTTGATTGTCAAGAACTCTTATGATCAATCTTGGATCCCGAGACGACTCACACACTCTATGATGGACAATGGATGATGGTGGTGGATGATGGTGTTATGGTGGTGGTGGGTGGTGGGTGAAGTGTGAGAGAGGTGGTGTGCCAAGGGATGGTTTGAGCTTGAGCCAAGCACTCCTATTTATAGGCTGAACAGAAGCTCGGGCACGGCCCCGTGTCCACATCCTCTCTTTCTTCATTTAATGCAGCTTTGTCTTATTAGTTGACCACGCCACCGTGTCCGCTGAGCACGACCCGTGTGCAGAAGAATCTTTGTACTATGAAGATTTGCCTGGATTGTGCGAATCTTAGATTTGACCACGGCCCCGTGTCCGCTGAGCACGGCCCCGTGGTGGGCAATAGAAGCTTCTACAACTTTGTCTTTTCTGCTGACACTTGGGCACGCCCCCGTGCTGGCTGAGCACGGGGCGTGTTCAGTCTTCTGTTGTCTTGTTTTGCTTGGGAAGATGCTGTCGTGGGGTCGGGCATGTCACGTCTTGTTCCTTTTCTTGTATTTATGTTAGAGTTTGATGTCTTTTTGCTTCTTTTGTTAATTTGAGCTCATTTAATCCTGAAAATACAAAAGGAAGACAAAAGCACACTTTTCCCAATATTAGTACTAAAAAAGGGTTAGTTTTATGCCACAATTGATGTAATTTATATGTTGCATTTTGCACACATCAGATACCCCCACACTTGAATCTTTGCTTGTCCTCAAGCAAAACTCTTTAATATGTGGCTATTACACTCCCAAATGGAATGGGTAGAGAAGAAGGTTTTTGGGCTTGTCATAGAGTGTCGGGATTTCCAAGATTCTTTATTTAGTTTTATTTTTATTTATTTACAATCCTATTCGTCATGATTTATTTAAAACTTTTCATAAGATAAATTACTTATTAGGGCATAACATGCCTCTTTAAAATTCTATTTATATACAAGTTCACATACCTCAAGGGGATCACTCAACACTCGGCCTAAGATGTATTTTTGTGGATCACTCGAGAGCGGCATGGAACTTACTCCTACCATAGGCTTGCCAAGCAATCAATCCTCCTCCTTTTTAACTTATATACCTTTGTAAATATCAAGAGGACTTTTGGGGTGAAGGGTTAGGCTTGGGTTAAAGGTAGGTGGTTGGGTTAGTGGTTAGTAGAAAAAGGGCGAAAAGCGTAACAAGCGTCGGTTTTCGTAAGACTTTTTATTTTTGTAACTTTTATTTTGATGAAGCTATTATTCAAACAAAGTTATTTTTGATGAACTTGTTTGTTTATTTTCTTTTGCTTCACCATCAACATATTTTTTTTTTTTGAAAAGTCATACGAAAAACCGAACTTGTTACTAAAACAAAGAGTTAAAAATGAAAAAGGTTTTGGTGGGTAAAAGGGTGTTTGGTTTTGGGGTATGAAATGAAAAGGTTTAGGCTCAAAGGGGCTAACTAGGGGGATTTTGGGTAGGTGGTAAAAAAAAAAATAATGGTTTAGAAATAAAAAGGGTTAGTCCTAATGCCTCCATCATTTACTTACTCGGGTTTAAGTTGGTAAGGACCGGGAATGTATCGTCATGGCAAGTTCTAGAGTTGTAAGAACCAAGCGGCTATTCACACAAGAAACGAAAAATGAGCATTTAGTTTAAAGATATGTAATTGTATGCTCAATAAAGGCTCAAAACTCACTTTTGTGGGAATGGGTTTTTATGTGATCAAGTATATATAATCAAATTTTAACTAAGTTTGTCATGCCTTTTCATAATTTTCTTATGTTGCTTCTTTTTATCACGACGCTATCGGTTGTAAATTCGTAAAAATATAACCTTTTTAAGAACTTGAATTTCCCGAGTTAAACTTAGACAAGTAAAAAAAATGAAAAATTTTTTTGAAAAAAATTTGGGGTGATTAGCGGTTCCAATAGAATTTTGTGTAAGGCTTGTATTTAGGACTTGCAAGATTCAAGGTTTTAGCATCCCCCCCCCCCCCCACACTTAAATTACACATTGTCCTCAATGTGTCCCAAAAATAAGTTTTTAGGTTGATTGAATGTGTAGAAAGGTGTAAAAAGCAAAAATTTTGTGTTACTGGGCGCTGAACACGGCCCCGTGTTATCCGGGCACGGCCCCGTGTTCAAGTGCCAGTAACAAAATTAAATCAAGAGAAACAGAAGCCAGGACACGGGGGCGTGTTGGGTGAACACGGCCCGTGTCCAGTTACCTGAACTGGGTCTTTTTCTGCAAATCGTGCAGCACGGGGCCGTGTTGGGTGGACACGGCCCGTGCCGAACTTACTGTAAACGAAGAAATTTGTCGGACGGTCCTGTTTTCCTGCATGGGGTGCTGGTTCAAGTTTCCCTTGTATCCTTTGCCATCTCAAGTGTGTTTTATTCATTTCAACATCACCCAAACACCAAATTAACTAAAACCATCATTCATTACGTCATAGAGAGTTACATACTAGTCCTAAAAATGAAAAATAAAGCAGAAAATAAAAGTTAAAAGTCCTAATATTAAATAGGTCAAGTGATCCGTAAAATCTTCCTAAGGAGTCCTACTTCTACAATAAGAACCAAAATTCCGGAATTAGATTTCCTGTCTAAAAGCCTTGTAGAACTCCAAGCCGAACGGTGTCCCTTAGATGTTGCTAGAGCCATTCTTCTATCTCCCTCGGGAGAAGGGAGGCGGCTTCATGTTCCTCGACATCTTGTGGAGGAGGAGCGACACCGATCGGAACCCCTTGTAGTATGTCTCGAGGAGGCTCCAGATGTAGGGCGTACCATTCGGCCGGAATGATGACTTCCGGCACCACATTCCATGCCCTTTGGGTGATAATCGGTACCAAAGGAGGAGAGGCGAGAATGTTCAAACTTTGGTGCAAAAGGTTGACCTCCCGGAGACATCCTTCTTGTCCCACCGTCAAATGATTAATGCGGTCGACCAATGCCTCTTCCACACTTGTTACTTCATCAAGGGCCTATCTTAAGGCGTAAACATAGTTTACAAGAGAATCTTCAACCGTTGATGATCTTCTCCCCTGCCGGTTGTTTCTGGAATGCGACGAAGAGTTTCCGCTTGTTCTGCTTGCCATTCTGAGAAAACATACCGAAAAGAGTTCAATTTTATGGATCCAGTACTTCGGACACGGCCCCGTGTTCAGATATCTGCAGGATTTATGCACAAGGAATCTTGGGGTTTCAAATTGTTTTTATGATTTTTGGAGCATTTTTGAACTTAAACAACTTAAAACATTGTTATAGAACTTATTTTTAACAAGATTCCATGAACAAAAATCTAACAAACATCTCAATAAGGCTTGAAATTATGGAAGGTTCAAGCTTTAATGGAAGTATGATGAAAATTGAAGAAGATGAAAGTGGATAAAAAAGGAAAGGACAAGAAGATAGTTGAGAAACTTCTTTTGGAAAATACCTAGGATGGTATGTGAGAATATTCCTCAAATCTCTGTCCCTGGAATGGTTCAAATGTGCAGGATTCTTGGCTGCATTTATATAAAACGACAGTACGTTGCGCACGGCCCCGTGTCGGCTGGACACGGCCCCATGTGCAGATGGAATCCTGACACATTTTTGTCCGCATTCTGACAAAATCAGAAGGGAATCTTTGGGTGGACACGGGGGCATGCTGACCTGGAAACGGCCCCGTGTTTAAGGTATTCGTCTGTTTTCAAGGAACTTTTCCGGATCGGGCGGTTCCTTACTGGATGGAACAACCCCAAAGTGCCTAAGATACCTTAATTGATCTAAATTAAGACGAGAACGCAAGAGGTTGTCGGTGAGAGTGATTCCTATGCTATATGTAGGTGGACAAGTCCAACCCTTTTCCGGGCTCTCGTTAAAGAAGGTGTATGTCGAATCGCTCAGGTCTATGTATGCATCAAACGAAGTTGATGGGGAGTCCTTCACGGCACAATCGACACAGGGACGACTATCGCTCAAGTCCTCACTAGAGTTAGGGGTATCATTGGAAACAATGAAGTTGTTTGAATGCAGTTCCAACCCTTCTTCTTGGTTATCGTCTTGGAAAAGATTATTGAAATCTTTCCTAAGTTCTTTTAAGCAATCAATAATTAGATCCTCTAGTTGAAATAATTCATCGAGAAGCATTTCTCCTAGAAAATCCGGTTGGGAGCATTCGAGGGAGAGATAGGGATTATTTTTACTTTCGCCCCTCTTAAGGATACTAGGAAATGATGGGTCTATATAGTGGGGTTTATAAGTTAGAAAATAACATTCTAATTCCTTATGGTTACCACCACATAATTGATACCACATAGTACCATAAGAGTGCCGAAAGTAAAAAGTATTAGTATCACTCATGTTGTGTCAGAAATTACCAACCGTCGGGATCTTATGGTTCTGTTTTCAGTAACTGAAACTTGGGCACGGGGGCGTGTTGAGTGGGCACGACCCCGTGTTCAGCTTACTGTCTGACTTAAAACAGGATTGCCAGTTCCAATGATTAGGCACGGGGCGTGTTCAGCGGGCACGGCCCGTGCTGAGTTCTGCAGAAGCTGAAAAATTAAGAAAAAATCCTTAAAAAAAAATGAAAAATAAGAAAAACGATTAGGTCGTTGATTCCTAACTTTCTTAAAATCCTTGTGTCCCCGGCAACGGCGCCAAAAAACTTGATGCGTGTGGAGTGTTATATATATTAGGTGTATATTTTAAGCCCCTTTAACACTTTTTTAGTCAAGTTTTAAATTTATAAAACACGATATTTACTAACACTAGACACACATATGGGCAAGTGCACCCATCGTGAGCGTAGTATAGTGTTGGTAAGATACCGAGGTCGTCCAAGGACACAAGAGCTTTTAGTACCGGTTTATCCTCAACGTCTAATCAAATAAAAAAAAAGTAAGTTTTAGAAAAATGTTTTAAACTAAGAAAAATAAAAACTAACTAAAATGCTGAAAATAAAAAATAAAAGAAAAACAGATAGACAAGATGAATCACTTGGTTCCGACTCGTATCTAGTGTAACCTTTGATTATTTCCGCACTTTTGCACTATTTTAAGAGATTATCTTAGTTATTGTAGTAGGCCCCTCTTTTGAAGGTGACGTTACCCTCACCCCAGTAGTTTGAGTCAGCAAGGATACAATCCTAAAAGGGTGGATTATTGGAAGATAATTAATTAAGTTATTAATGCAAATTATGGTAGGCCCCTCTTTTGGAGGTGACGTTACCCTCGACTAAGTAGTCTGAGTCAGCAGGGATACAGTCCTAAATAGCCGGGTTATAGTATTAATAGTAGTTAACTTATGAGTGGATCAAAGAGTTTGGACCCCCGCCATCCAATACCATTAAGTATTGAAGGAGGTCCTACTAAATTTGACCCAGGTCCATTGCAGGACCTCTAAACGCTGAACAATGGCAAGACCTTTACCAAACCGTTCCCTTAACCCCCGACCAGGTAGCCAACATACCTCCATATAGACCGTGGAGATATGAATGGTGAAAATCTTTTATTTTATATAGACAGTAAAATAATGCCAAGACACCACGGACAAACGATAAGGAAAGATCACCTTCAACATAAGCAACTAGTTATCAAAGTCATTAATACAAAACCAAATAAAAAGTGCGAAAAGATTGAAAATAAAAAGTATTACACTAGACACTTTGTCTTCACCAAGTGATGTAAGAGACTTAGGCAAACATGGCCTTGATTGTCAAGAACTCTTATGATCAATCTTGGATCCCGAGACGACTCACACACTCTATGATGGACAATGGATGATAGCGGTGGATGATGGTGTTATGGTGGTGGTGGGTGGTGGGTGAAGTGTGAGAGAGGTGGTGTGCCAAGGGATGGTTTGAGCTTGAGCCAAGCACTCCTATTTATAGGCTGAACAGAAGCTCGGGCACGGCCCCGTGTCCACATCCTCTCTTTCTTCATTTAATGCAGATTATCTTATTAGTTGACCACGCCCCCGTGTCCGCTGAGCACGACCCCGTGTGCAGAAGAATCTTTGTACTATGAAGATTTGCCTGCATTGTGCGAATCTTATAGTTGACCACGGCCCCGTGTCCGCTGAGCACGGCCCCGTGGTGGGCAATAGAAGCTTCTACAACTTTGTCTTTTCTGCTGACACTTGGGCACGCCCCCGTGCTGGCTGAGCACGGGGCGTGTTCAGTCTTCTGTTGTCTTGTTTTGCTTGGGAAGATGTTGTCGTGGGGTCGGGCATGTCACGTCTTGTTCCTTTTCTTGTATTTATGTTAGAGTTTGATGTCTTTTTGCTTCTTTTGTTAATTTGAGCTCATTTAATCCTGAAAATACAAAAGGAAGACAAAAGCACACTTTTCCCAATATTAGTACTAAAAAAGGGTTAGTTTTATGCCACAATTGATGTAATTTATATGTTGCATTTTGCACACATCAATCATCCTATCAATCATTGCCAAATATCACAGATGTTATACATAGTCGATTACATAGTTATTACCAATGAGACGGAACATCAAATCCCGTTTTAGAAATGGTTTAGAGGAACTCACCTTGCTAGCTTGCAGTTCTTGAGCTTTCAAATAATTAAACTTCCTGTAAGTCTATAGTCTTGGTTCTAAGCCTTCTGATAACTAAGCATCTAATTTAACAGAGTACAATACGCGTAAGTGTAAAAACCAAATCAAACTTTAACGACAATCACGAGATCAAAACCACAACGTAGTTAACAAAGTATAGACTTATTCAGGCAACACTTTGGCATCCGTTGATTGGTTTCAAATTGATCGGACATGTATCGTACCAGTGATCATGGTTCCGTACACTTTAACGTAGCGGGGTTTAGGGTTTAGGGACTCGGGAATTATAACGATAGAATGAGAGAGCGAGGGACCAAAAGAAATTGAAAGTGAACAACTGAAATTGTCCAGAGCTCGTCCCTTTTATAGTCGATCCTCAGCCACGTCATGTCGCGACCAGCTTCTAGTAACTTCGTCGCGTAGCGTGACGTGTTAGGTAAGGCATAGGTTACCACGTGTCTAGCATAGGCTTGACATGTGGTACGATGTCGTGACACGTGTCCCTGGTCACCTTTTTCGTCTAATCGTGTGTTTTTCTCGATTTTCGTGTTGATACTTATCGCGTATGTTTGGGTCTTGATCCTGAATCGTTCGGTTTATAATTGTGATTTTAGTAAGGGTACTTTTGTGCGGGTTGGTTCACCGGTCGCAAGTTTTCTTAAACGCTAAGTTTTCTGCGCACTTGGGGTTTTGATTACGGGTTTATTCGGAACATTTCGGATTTTATAGACAAGAAGACTTGCGTTGTTACATTCTCCCCTCCTTAAAATGAATTTCGTCCACGAAATTCGAAGATTATTCAAACAATTGAGGGTATTTGACTTTCATTTCTTTTTCTAATTCCCAAGTTTTCTCGGGTCCTTTCTGACCTTCCCACTGGACCAACACTAGGGGAATTGTCTTCTTCCTTAGTTTTTTTTCTTGAAAGTCAAGAATCTTTATCGGTCTTTCCGTGAAGTTCAATTTCTTGTCTACTCGCACGTCTTCTAATGGTATAGATTAGGTTGGATCTGCGAAACACTTCCTTAGGTTTGATACATGAAAAGTATCATGGATACTTGTTAATGCTTCGTGTAATTCTTGCTTGTATGCAACTGGGCCAACCCTTGTAATGATTTCGAATGGTCTAATGTACCTGGGACTTAACTTTCCACGTTTTCCAAATCGCATCACTCATTTCCATGTAGAAACCTTTAGCATTACATAATCTCCAATTCGAAGTTCTAAATGTCTTCTTCTTTTGTTGGCGTAACTTTTCTGCCTATCTTGGGCAGCCTTTAATCGTTTACGTATCTATTGGATCTTATCAGTTGTTTCAAGAATAATCTCAGTTTTGGTCAATTGATCATCTCTTACTTCTGTCCAATAGATGGGAGTTCTACATTTCCTTCCATATAAGGCTTCGAACGGTACAGTCTTAATGCTAGAGTGGTAGCTGCTATTGTATGAAAATTTGATCAAAGGCAAATGATCATCCCACCTGCCTCCAAAATGAATCACGCAGGCACGCAACATATCTTCTAAAGTTTGAATTGTTTGTTCGCTCTAGCTATCAGTCTGAGGATGATAAGCCATGCTGAGATTGATTCTGGTTCCAAGTTCCTTCTGGAAACTTGTCCAGAACCTGGATGTGAATGGCTAGATGGGATGAGCCAACAATCAAAGAAAACTACAAGAAACTTGTAGCTTTAAGAGCAAAAGATCCTTCAGTCCCCAAAAGGCTAAATTATGAAGATATCGACTTTCCCATAAGATCGTTGGTTGATCTTTCAGAGCTTCCCACTACAAAGAATATCTCAATAGCTATAAAAAATACCTAAAAAGGCAAAAAGAGATGTTTGCAGAAGACTTGAAGAAATATGAAGATGAAATAAGAAAAGAAGGGATCAGGATTGAACTGATGTATGGGCATCCTCATGCAAAACTAGAAGATCTGCTTGGCCAAGTCTTGGGAAAACAGTTTCCCTCAACTCATCACAAAACATCTGCCCAAAGAAATCCATCTAGCTTAAAAAATCTAAAATGGGCGTCTGATAGGACAAACCATGAATTGACAATAGTTAGAGCTAATGGAGAAGTGAAAAAGATCTCTATGAACAATGGCTTTGGGCTAGACTTAATAAGTCTTCCACTTGAAAGGGATCTAGATGACCCTCTCTATATAAAATTTGAGAAACAATTCAAAGCCCAAATCAGAGAGAAGTTGATGAGAAACAAAAGTTGATCCAATAAACATCTGTTTTGGCATTATCTGTTCTAGGGGGGAGATTGTTGGACCTACAAAAGAACAGATGATATTTAAAAGCCAAACATGACATTTTGATCAAGAAATAAAAAATTGATGAAACTTTCTTCTCCCAAAGATAGTGAATCTTGAACACTAATCAGAACATCTGTTGAAGACATGCTAACATCTGTTCAAGCCTTAGAACCACTGTTGAAGAAGAACCAAGTGTCACACCCCAACCGATGGTGGAAACATCGGAGTGAGATGAAAACTAGATTGCAAGAGACTTCATAACGCTATTTATGTCAAGTATTTTGTAATTACTTTTTACATTGCTTGAACTAGAATATAACAAATTTGAATAACGACAAGTATAAAAGAACTAAAATTTCATTTCATTAATAACGGTTTAATACAAGGTTTGGAAACAAAATACAACATGTTAGAAAATAAAATACGATACAACAAGTATTAAAGTTTAAATGCGTTTCTAGGCAATCCCACTAGATTCATTGCATTATCAAAATCCTGCAACATGTATTAAAAGCATAGATCAATACAAAAAGTACTGGCGAGCATACAAGTTTGAATATAAGTATAAGTATAAAAGTTTATCTCAATCCAACGTGGCAATTTACATTCAAGTTGAATCTAGCATACATGAACAACCTAAGCCTAACAAATAGCATGGATATACAAGTTGAAACTATCATGCATAAACAACCTAAGCATAACAATTAGCGTGGATATGCAAGTTGGAACTAACATGCATAAACAACCTAAGCATAACAAATAACGTGTTCGATGGATTGAGTGGTCGAATATGTTTGATTGTATAAAATAGATTTTGTTAGTTGATACATGTTGCACCCAAAAATGCTTTAAAGCGTAAAAAGGGGTAGAATATGCTCACATTGGTTGCGTGTAAGAATTCCTTGAAATAACGCAGGAGTAAAGATGGAGAATTCCAAGAGAACGAACGTAGTGGTTATCCAAAACGAAGATAAAACTATCCCCGCGGTGCTCTCCGTACGGCTCCGGTGATGTCTCCAGTGAACTCCGATCTCCGGCGAGATGATTTCTTGTTCCAGAATCTTGGTTCCTCAACGGATGTGATTGAGAGTGGTTGTATGAATTTGTGGGAGAGTAAAACCGAGATGAAAGTTTGTAGGATTCAGGGAAACAAAGAAAATGGGGGGAAAATAAGTGGGTAGCGGCTGAGGATATGTAAAAGAATAGGTTTAGGGTTTTGACTTCACTTAGTAATATATATTCTAGGTTAACTCTTGTTTTAAATGGGCTTGGGCCCAAGGCCCACAAGCCCAATCCCATGCTTTTAAGTTGTCCGTCAGCTCTTACGAACCCATTTACGAATCCCGAACTCCGCGTAGCGTCGTAAGCTAAAATGTTAGATTTAAAAAGGCGTAAAATAGTTTCGGTAGACGTTGTTTGTCAATTGCGTTAAAAACGCTTCGGTTGTAGTTTCTAGTCAGTTTTTCGATCCGATTTTGACTGTGATTCCAAAAATAGAAAAACGAACACGTATTTTCTAAAAAAACATTGAAATACGGAAATACGAGGCGTTACAGTCTCCCCTACTTTATGAAATTTCGTCCCGAAATTTATTGAAGAGGAAGACCTTCGGAAGGATGGCATTCTCGAAGTGTGTTTGTGTATAACCGAGAAATAGGTTGCGAGTGATCAAAGTTTGTATTCAATAAGGCATGGGGAAACACCGAATTTTTCATGGCATGTTTTTACGAAAGTTTGGTAGTATGGTAGGAACACTTATATATAGGAGTACCAGCGGCGTATCCACCATGTTCATACAATATTACGTCTATTTCGCTATTCGATGTCATGTTACGTCCCGTGTTATGATTCACAGTAGAACCTGCTATGGTTTTCATGCGCCTACCAATATAATCATGTATGCATCCGTGATTATTTTGGTTTGTGCATGATCCGCATAGTTTGTACTAGTAGTGTACGGGTCAGGGTATATTAACATATTATGAGTGGGAATGATAGCGTATAGAAATTTAAGTATGTAAGCATGATTGTATCAAAGTATGTGAATGAATTCCAAGTATGACCACCAAGTAGTGCGAATGTATAAGTTAGAGTATGAGTATGAGTAAAATGTTTGAACAATCCACAATACATACTTAGTTTAACAAGATTAACGCATTACTGGCATGTGAATAAATAGGTCAATCCATCGTGTACCGTAAAATGTCTTAACATGACCTTAAGAATACGGGTGGGCGCTACTCCTATAGCACTACACAAGCACTATACATGTTAAGTTGTGGCCTGATCAAAGTTAATGACTAATTGTCAATCCATCGTGTACCGCAAAATGTCTTAACATGACCTCAAGAATACGGGTGGACGCTACTCCTATAGCGTTACACAAGCACCATACATGTTAAGTTGTGGCTTTGTTCAAAGTTAATGACAAGTTTATCACATAAGAATGTCCCAGTAATCCCGAATCATGTATAACTATTAGTATGTATGTATGTATTGGATGGTTGAATGATAAATCGATTCTAGTATAACGTTGGTTTTGAAATGAACGAGATAACAAGTATTAAATCACATAGAAATTGAGATAGCATAAAAGAGAGGTTTGATAAAATATTGGAACATTTCGGATTTAGAAACTTCGACTATTCCAAAGTGACTCGTAAGTCCTTTCGAATTAGGGAGACATGCTTTGGCCTAATAGGTAAAATACTCTCGTTGACAGGAGATTAACGGTATTTTACCCTTCCGGTTAATACATGTCCCTAATTTGATTGAAAATACGAAACTTTGGCGAGATTGAAAATCGAAGAATGGAACGAGTCATCAAGGTGTGGATATCAATCATAGCTTGACAATTTCGTCCCCAAAACGTGGTTTATTGAACGAAACAAGATATAATCTCGAGTCGTCAATAGGGATCCACTAGAATATGAAGTGGAAATTCCCATCAAGATATGGATTTCACTCCTGACTTGATGGTAAATTTCGTGCAAAATAACATGACGGGTGGATTGAAATTCGTCACCAAAGGCAGGAATCACCCCTATTTTGATGAGTCATTTCGATTGCGGAATATGAGTGTCTTCAAGTATGTATTGTGTAAAAAGTCTTAGAAAAGACACATTGTATATTTAGACAAAAGAAGAGGTAGAATCAAATAAGAAGAATTATATATTAAGCAAGAATCAGGAATGGTTGAGTTTTGGTAGTTAGACTATAGACTAGGTCGAACATGGCAATTCTACCTAATTCCTTATAGTTATGGCTCTGATACCAATCTGTCACACCCCAACCGATGGCGGAAACATCGGAGTGAGACGAAAACTAGATTGCAAGAGACTTCATAATGCTATTTGTGTCAAGTATTTAATAATTACTTTTTACATTGCTTGAACTAGAATATAACAAATTTGAATAACGACAAGCATAAAAGAACTAAAATTTCATTTCATTAATAACGGTTTAATACAAGGTTTGGAAACAAAATACAACATGTTTGAAAATAAAATACGATACAAAAAGTATTAAAGTGTAAATGCATTTCTAGGCAATCCTACTAGATTTCTTGCATCATCAAAATCCTGCAACATGTATTAAAAGCATAGATCAATACAAACAGTACTGGCGAGCATACAAGTTTAAATATAAGTATAAGTATAAAAGTTTATCTCAATCCAACGTGGCAATTTACATTCAAGTTAAATCTAGCATACATGAACAACCTAAGCGTAACAAATAGCATGGATATACAAGTTGAAATTAACATGCATAAACAACCTAAGCATAACAAATAACGTGTTCGATGGATTGAGTGGTCGAATATGTTTGATTGTATAAAGTGGATTTTGTTAGTTGATACATGTTGCACCGCTTAAAAAGAGGTCGAGTATGCTCACATTGGTTGCGTATAAGAATTCCTTGAAATAACGCACGAGTAAAGATGGAGAATTCCAAGAGAACGAACCCGAAACGAAGATAAAACGATCCCTGCGGTGCTCTCCGTACGGCTCCGGTGATGTCTCTGGTGAACTCCGATCTCCGGCGAGATGATTTCTTGTTCCAGAATCTTGTTTCCTCAACTGATGTGTTCGAGAGTGGTTGTATGAATTTGCGGGAGAGTAAAACCGAGATGAAAGTTTGTAGGATTCAGGGAAACAAAGAAAATGGGGGGAAAATAAGTGGGGAGCGGCTGAGGAAATGTAAAAGAATAGGTTTAGGGTTTTAACTTCACTTGGTAATATATATTCTAGGTTAACTCTTGTTTTAAATGGGCTTGGGCCCAAGGCCCACAATCCCAATCCCGTGCTTTTAAGTGGTCTGCCATCTCCTACGAACCCGTTTACGAATCCCGAACTCCGCGTAGCATCGTAAGCTAAAATTTTAGATTTAAAAAGACGTAAAATAGTGTCGGTAGACGTTGTTTGTCAATTAAACGCTTCGGTTGTCGTTTCAAGTCCATTTTTCGATCCGATTTCGACTGTGATTCCAAAAATAGAAAAACGAACACGTATTTTCTAAAAAACATGGAAATACAGAAATACGAGGCGTTACACCAAGCACTGATCAAAGGCCAAAGCCTTGTTAAAGCAAAGCTCTGCTCAAGAAGACAAAACATCTATTCAGGCCAAACAGATGTTTGATACAAAGCAACAATGGTTTAAAGATTAGCGGTTTCATCAATGTAACAATATTTTGCTTGTAACAGATTTTTAGTGTCTTAGATCTCTGCAGATGTTTGCTAACATCTATGGAATCTTTTTTGTTAGGAATGTTAGATGTCACTAGGGTGATGTCAGCTAATTGCAAACAGATCTTTTGTACTTATTATAAATAAATCTCACCTGTTAGAGATCTATTCATCTCTTAACACATTCTATTTTCTATGAACAGATTTGTGTGTGATCAGGCTGAGGGGGAGATTGTATAATCATCATATTGTAGTTTCTAATCCTCTGATTTCAATGAAAACAGTTGTTGATGTATCTTCAAACTTGTGTATTTAATTTGTTACATGCATTTGAATTCATAAATTGTTTATTTTGTGTTTGATTGAAACCACAAGTATCAAAACTTAGATCCTACATTTCTTAAAACACAAACAATTTGGTATGATTTTTCTTTTCCAGTAGTTATTCTTACTTATTTATAATAATCTTATTAACTTTCATGTTTTAATTCAATCTATATCAATAAATTTTAATGATTAATAAGATGTTTAAATTGTATATAAATTGTATTCTATTCATCATATTCATTTCATTTCTATGGATGATTCCTGATGAATTTGCGAAGAACATGAATTATGACATTATGAAGAATAAGATGGTTTCGATGTATTTAAATGATGTTTTAGTGAAAGAAGTTAAGATCAAAAAGTATGGAGAGAAGTGCTACCTTGTGGATGGATGAAAACATATGGTTCATTATACCTTAATGAAGCTTAAACATTTTGTGGTTTTTCATCAGATTGAAAAACAAAAAATCATGCTTATAATGTCTCTTTCAGATGGACTTCAGTTTAAAGTACCGAAAGATGAACCTTTACATTCTACTGACGAAGATCTACAAATCGAAAACTTGGATGCTAATGCACAAGAATCAAATACTGCTGATCTTTATGTATTTACCTATACTGTTTGATATCACATTGTAAGATTTTGTACTAATATAGTTATTCCATAAATGATATACTTATAACATTAGGTTTCTTGAGTTTTGATTTATTTTCTTAATATATATATTGGGAAGTTGTTTTGGTTTTTTTGTAGCGTTTGCCGAAGAAAGTTTTTTAGATGGCAAACTTTGATGCTGGTAGTATGAATACTATCAGAAATCTTGAACGCGTTCAAGTTAAATAGGTCTTCGGGTTGAGAAGTCGGCTCGTAAACCAAGATACAAAGTTGATAATTGGCTTGCCTTTCTGGAAAAAAAATGGAATACACAATGGTGATTAGTGTAGTTTCACCTATGTCTAAGATGTAGCTAAGTTGCTTCTTAATTTGATTTAAAAACCAAGAAATCGTTTGAGGAACATGTGATGATTTGTGATAGTTAAGTGGTAATGATTTTTTTGAATTAATGGTTAGAATCATCTTAAGTATTATATAACGGATACCAATGTTGTTTTTTGTTTACCACCTATTTTATGTTTATGTTTAAAAGATAATTTATTTGGTAAAACATCTAAACTTTGGGTTGGATGTTTGAAATATGTTGGACCTACAAAAGAACATATGATATCCAAAAGCCAAAACATGATTCTCAGATAAAGAAATAAACAGTCAATGAAGCAATTCTCTCCCGAAAGATAGTGAATCTTGAACACCTATTCAAAACATCTATTCAAGAGCTTGGCTAACATCTGTTGATGACTTGGAACCACTGTTCAAGGGTACAACAACTGTTGTAGGCTAGCATCTATTAAAGACCAAAGCTCTGATCAAGCAAAGGTCGGATGAGGAAGACCAAACATCTGTTTGGCTAAACAGATGTTTGGACAACTGCATCAGTGTTTAGCTTAGACAGTGTTTATTCAATGTAACAATACTTTATTTCAACAATGTTTAGAATAACCTAGAACAGATGATAAGATTGCTGAGATGTTTGCAAACATCTGAGAGTGTTTTCTGTTAAGAATGTTAGATGTCATTATCAGGGTGACGTCAACACATCACGAACAAAACTTTAGTACTTGTATAAATAGATCACATATGTTAGTGATCTATTTATCACTTCACACACATTCTCCTTTGTATGAATAGCTCTAGTGAGTGATCGGCTAAGGGGGAGATTGTAGAATCATTGTAAAAGTTTTGACTATTGAATCATTTGAAAAACATTATGATAATGTCTCTCTATTTGTGAATTGTATTATGATAATCAATATTAGTTTGCAAATATCAAACTCAGATCCTAATAATATATATATATATATATATATATATACTACTTTAATAAGGATATAGGAAGGACAGAATGGTAATTCAGCAAGGTGTTGAAAACACCCTCAATGCACAATGTACAAGTCTTAAGGCACCAAGAAACACAAATAAATTACCCTTTAACTGGTTCATCTTCAGCCGTCCATTTCTCTCACTTTTTCACACGGATCGCGATCTAACGGCTGATATTCAATTCACACGGATCGACCTTTCCATTTCCTTCTCTCTCACAACTCACATAGTCACAAAACTTCATCAGACCTTCTCTCTCTCTCTCTCTCTCTCTATCGACAACTCAAGAACATCATGCCAAATCTCTCACCAGATGCCGTTTCATGACAAGATCTGTGAGGATTTCACTAGATTGATGAAGGTAACCTGCAACCCTTCTTCTAAGAATCTTGAAAATCTTTCATCAGGTCTTACTCCTTTTCTCTCTATCTCTCTCTCTCTCAAATTCATCAACACTGAACCACGGGGTTAGATCTAAAGCATCTGCCATCATCTTCTCTTTGCTACATTGTGCAGGTGGTCTCATTTAGGGCTTTTGATTTTTGTTTCTATCTATTGATTTATTTAATCACAGACATGGTGGAAGGATTGTTCATTGTTTTAACATCCATGAATAGCAGGTCCTGATCTCTTCCCCTTCATTTGTAGCCTCTGATTTTAGTTAATGTTAAAGTATATTTATTGATGATGAATGGAATTAATAACATGCAGAGATGTCTGAAATTATGTATTGGATCCAGGAATCAATATACGTTTGGTTCAATCTAGGGATCAGAGGCTCATAATTTTGAGTTTTGTATGTTCAAATCGATTATTTTTTTTTATCAAATATTTGTTTAGTTGATGTATTTTTTTTTGTTGTACAGTAACTTGCGCTGAACTTGGAGTCTACATTGACTGAAAGTAGATTGAAGGTAAAAGTATTGTTGATACACACAATTTATGTATTTTGATACAACTATCTTTTTTTTTGGTTTTATAGTTGATAAATAGATTGCTAATACCTAACTAAATGGGTTATGTTTTTCATAGGTTAAATAGGTCCACCAGGCTACTTTTGAGCTCATATAAGATGCACTCATAAGACGTGTTGAGCTATCATCTGATGTCGGTAAGACTTCTATCTACATCAAAAGTTGTATAGTTTTTGTGAGATTTTGGGAATCTGATGAGGTTGAGAAGATTAGGTAACCTGCTACCCGTAACCAACTTTTGATTAAAACAAAGAGAAAATGATACAAAGCACATAAAAAATGTTGTGTTGGGTGAGGTTAAATGCCATTGCTTTGAAGGTCTGATTTTAGTCTTCATCACATGTTTTGTTTTGTAATGGGTCGCCAAAGATTTTTAACACTAGGCCGCTTTATTCAATAGAAGAAATTATCATCACATTAAATATAGTATTTGTAATTATATAAAATATATTTATTTTCTAACTTTGAAAAGAATGACAGTGTAAATGTGTTCTCTCCAAACGCTAATACAATTACTCGACATTGCTGAAACCAACTAATTCCATCAGTTGTTTGTAAGGATGGTTTTTCGGATAATTCGCACACGGTGTTTATAAAGATAAATTGTTGATAGAAACTTTATTTTTGATATTACGTTGTCTAGCCTCTTATTATTTAATATTAATTTTTTTTATGTTCTCTAAATGATTTTTGGTAATTTATGGATTATGTAGAAAGTATTTGCCTTTGGTCATCAAGCTTCATTGTTCATATACCAGGAAGCATGGGTCGTAGAGTGAAACCCTAACTACGTCGATGAAGCTGAATGGTATATGAAGTCTAAATCTGTATTTTCATACTTTTTTGTTTGTTATTTGAGTCTGGTATGTTTAATACTTCTACATATGTGATTGGATCTGGTGGCTGATGGGTCGTGGAGCAAAACCCTAACAACGTCGACGTAGTTGAACGATATATGAAGTCTAAATCTGTATTTTCATAGGTTTTTTGTTTGTTATTTGAGTCTGATCTGTTTAATACTTTTACATATGTGTTTGGATAGGGTTTCAATGACACCGAATCGATGATTTTCTCTCTATTCGACACAAGATCCACTGGGGTTGACCTCTAGGTACCGTTATAAACCACATCTAATGTTTTTTTGTTTGTTATTCGAGTCTGATCTGTTTAATACTTCTACATATATGTTTGGATCTGGTTAAAATTCTGTTTGCGACAAGAGTTATGTTTAGTGCCTTGAGAAACCAAATTAATGGATTTTAATAGAAAATAAATATTATTAGTTAATCACCAACTAAAAAGATTCAGTTGCTGATTTAAAGAAATTACGGGTACACGTCGAATAGACTGAACAAGTTAAACACGTCGAATGCGCTAACAAATACTGATTCTTCATGTGTGGAAGAGAACCCAACTTTGAGCTTACATGAGAAGGACGAAATTAGCTATGACCTCTTAACCATGACCCGATAAGGAATCAACATCAAAGTAGCCCTAATAGATTTACTTTTGACTTTGGATTTTCGTGGGTTCACGTTAAGCTCCATTTTCTTTATTGTTGCTTTTGTATTTTATTAATTTTTTGTTGTTATTGTATATTATCTTTACATATTCGTTGACAGCTTGACTAAAGTGTTGTTTTCTTCTCTAAAAGTATCTTATATTTGGGTAATTGAAAATAAATTTAAGGTGTTTTTGTTTTAGATTCACTAAACTGATTTCTCTTAATATACTTGTAATCGAAACATGAGTTGTTAGAAACATTTGCCACGCATGGTTTTGTATTGTTTATTTTGTTAGTATACCCTTCATTATGCTCCTTTTGTTAGTATACCCTCCATTATGTTGTTTAATATACATAGTGGACTTCTTAAAGCAATTAACAACAATTAACTTAAAGATGATATATTCAGATCAATGTTGCTTTGAATAACACTAAGTGGTCTAACTCTGATTATCATCGGATGATCCCCAAGAACACAACAAAAGAAAAATTATTTGATTTTTTATTCCATTTTGGTAACAAAAGCTACCGACATCGTCTTATGACATTTCTGTTAGAAAATATCTTACTAATTTAGAGGACTCACAACTACAATACACACATAACATTACGCTTCCTATGTATTTGAGAGCTAATTTTTTATTTAATTAGGTATTGACATTGATGTGATCCTTTTTATACAATAAAATAAAATAATGGGTCCATGATATGTATTTTATAAGCAAAAAATAAAATAATGAGTCCTCAATTTCATGTATTTTTAAGCAAAAGTTTTAGCCCAACTGTTGTTTTACTAATGACCAAAATTAAAATAACCGAGCAAAAAATTGTCAATCTAACCGAAAAACCAAACTGATTAACCGAAAACCGATTGGTTAATAAAATAGACTAACCGATGGCTTTGGTTGAGGAAAATAGCCGAACCGACAGAACATGCACACCACAATGACAATACGGGCTCGTAGATTGGTTTGATTAGTTTTGAGCTTATTGTTGTGCTTGTGTTGGCTTCGGTTTGTTTACATCCTTTTAAAACTCTTTAAATTCACATGACCGATTTTGATGTACCTTAACCGAAAATTTAGATTTTAGTTATGACCCAACTGAACTGCACCTTTTCATGCACACCCTTAGAATTACTAATAAGTGTTGTGTTTTTTGTTGCATCGCGAATTTGGGTTTGCTTATGGCTCAAAACGAAACTGCCCCGTACATAGCCCTAAACTCAACAACCTAAGTGATATGTTTCCCGCCGCATCGCGCGGGTAAACGACTAGTGTGTATATATATATATATATATATATATATATATATATATATATATATATATATATATATATATATGGGTCTATATGTTGATCCATAGTTTTTGCGTTGTTAAAGTTTAATATTTATATTATGTATTGGTTTAACGTAGTCTTTGTTATCAATTATATTACTTATTATGCAGAATTCTTTTAGTTAATCTTTAGGCCATGAGTTGGTTTTTTAATCAATAGTTTACATATTTATTCTATTCTGTTGAACATTTACGGAACAATAAAATCACTTCTTTTATTTGTTGATTCACGAGTGATGAAAACTCATTTTAATTGATAAAATTACTGTTATTGTTCCACTACCATTGATGTTTAAAAACCCGTTAATGTTGTCGTAGATTCTTTCTTTACACGCACTGAGAACTCAAGCCGGAAGAAGAAAAACATACACGCACCCCCTTTCACAGTTACTTATAAGAACACTTAAAGATCATTTGAAATTAAATACCACCACAAACAGTTTTTTGTATATACGGTATATTTTCTCTTTAAAAACTTAAAAGAAGGTTTGTTTTTTTAATGGCTAACGTTACTCTCCCAAACTCCTATATTTACAGATAACTCACCCTTGCTTGGGATTGAACCCAGGACCTCCCACTAAGAGGCAAGAGCCTCTACCAAGTGAACTAGCCCCACTTGGCTTATAAAAAAGGTACTTAACCTAGTTAATAATAAATTACGCCCCGCTTGCGGTATGCACATATAATGTATATATGTGTGGGCGCTCGGGGGGCAAAAGCAAAAGTGCACTAATTTTTAACGTTATTTTACTAATTTCGTGAAAATAACGTTAAAAGAGGGGATGGTTAATCATGCATCATGTGGTGGCGTTGATAGCCGAAAGACAAGGGGGTACATGCACCAATTGGCGTTTGTCTCAATTGCTGAGTGTTATGTGCCTTATGTCCAAGGCTTGATGCAAAACCACAATCGAGCCGGGGGTCTCATTGGAAGCAGCCTCTCTATTCCTACAGGGTAGAGGTAAGGCTGTCTACATCCCACCCTCCTCAGACCCTACCTTAGCTTTTGCTATTGGTGGGATATACTGAGTACGATGATGATGATGATGAGAGATTGTCGAGTGACATTAATTAAAATCCTTTATTATAAATTAGATTAGATTCAACTACGTGTAGTAAATGAGTTTCTAACCTAGTATCATATATATACAAAAAACTTAATAACGATTTATTCACCATAGTATTTGGATCAAAAGAAAACTCTTACGAGTTGTTAGAACTTAGATAATTTGAATTTCTCGTGTGAGTTTTGCCCCTATTTTTTCATACGTCTAAATTAAAATGTTACAACGATGACTACTAAAAAAAAATCAAAGTGATGTTTTCGGCTTTTTACAACTGCTGACATCAACATGAATAAGCATTTACAACAGTTGTAAGCTTTTTTCACGAGTGGTGTAAATAAAAAAAACTATTTTTTTTTGAAAGGTTGATTTTCTAGGATTTTTGGTAACGTTTTTTTTTAAACTTCTCGTAAGTTCAAGTTCTCTAAATTCTCATAACTCATAGGTGTTTTAATTTTATCCTAAACCAACCATAGTATACATACCGAAAACTTAATAACTATCTACTCACCACGGACCTATCATGACCCTCATGACCATCATGATCCTCCACGTCAGTGCCATGTTACCCACCTCTAATCCATAATCCAAAACCACTAGCCTAAGGGTGTGATGATGACCCAAACCACTATCCCCTTATTTATTTTAATTTATCTTTGTTTAAAGAAAAAAGAAATTATTACTTGAAAAATGGAAAGGAGGACCATGGTTGCCATGGTTTAATCCATGCAAACCATAGTGGATTAGGGAAGGGGGTGATATAGCCTTTCATTCATGTTCCTACATGGCAAATCATGTCACAATCATAACCCCCACACCCTTTAGCCTATGAAAAAAAAAAACATCCACTACGGACTTTTAAGAAAAAAAACATCTATTTGGGAATTAAGATGATGCGATGGTAATTAAATCTCACATAATGAAGTTCGTATTAATCTTAGAATTTAATAATTATATGTATTTAATATGTTATATGCTCTAAAGGTTTTTAAGATATCAATCAAATCATATTGTAATAAAAAATTTTTATTAAACAAAACAAATTGAATCTTAATAATTATAGATTTTCTTTTGCTTTTCCCTCCTTTTCTCCGGTTGGAGTTTAATAAAAGCTGACGAGAAGGTATGCAAACAATTACAATGTCTCTAACACGTCTTTATGGTTACACCAACAATCAGCCGAATTAAAATTGCCTTTTAATACGCAACTAATTGAACTTGAATCTCATCTACAAACCGATCAGCAGACAAGAAGCTTTGAGCATATATCATTTTCAATTGTAAAAATAAAAGAAGTTACTGTTTAAAATACAAGCATCTATGAAACCAATGGTACACGTTGGTGGTTACTAACACAATATGTGGTCAATATTCATCCAATTGAAATTCATTAATATTATATAAACTTTTTGCAGAGATTAATTAGAAGTTTATCAAACCCCTATAAGAACACCCGTAGTGGAGTTTTTTTTGCGTTTTTTCCCTAAAAAAACGCCCCCTCTCACGCCGCACACCCGCCCCCTGGGCGTTTTTTTCAAAAAAAAAAAAAAAAAATGCACACGGCGTGCTTTAAAAAACGCTCGTTGCTGGCTCCTTTTTCGAAATACGACCGTTTTCAAACGGTCAAAAAAGTAATTTTTTTTAATTTTATTTCACCTTTTTACCTATATAAACAACCCACATTTCACATATTTTTTATAAACTTTCCCTACTCTTTTGTTTATTACATCATGAATCTCTTCCGACCACTTTTTGTTTTTTTAGCAATGTAATTTTTTTTATTTAACTAAATTTTATTAGTTTAATTTAAAAAAAAATTAGTTGAGTAATCATTGATGAGCCATTACTGGGCATTATCTCACTGCACCAATTTATGAAAAACGCCTCATAATACCGCAATGCTGACTAGACTGATACATGACACAAAATACACAAGGATAGAGGCATTATTTAAGTCTTCCACTACACATGGTCTAAGTATAATTTCTTCAACCTTTATATAATTTTAATTCTATACGTGACATGTCATTTTAAAAAGATAAAGGGCACATATTTTTTTAGCAAGTTCAGTAATTTTAATACACAAAATTAGATTAAAATAAATTTTTTTTTGAACAACAACAAACAAACTTTATTCATCCAAACAGAAAAGAAAACGGCATATAGCAAGATGCTAAATACCGAAACTTTTCTCTCAAGTGTACAGTCTAGAATATTAAGCCTTACATCAAGGAAAACAACAACGAAAAAAAAAATACAGTCTAGTGAGAAAATTATGATGCAAAATGAAAAATATGTTTTTATACAAACTTAATCCTTACTATCCAATTTATACTTATTTTTTAAGCTCATTAATTACAAATCAGAAAACTAGCTTAATCCTGTAAATTTAATCTTCAATAATTTTCTTTTTGCCTTAAGGCGTGTGTGTATATATTAACAACTAAAATCACCACATCTACCATTCGTAGGATTTGATCACACAACCATTTGGTTGAGAATATATCAATTTACCATAAGGCTATCCCATTTGAGACTATATACATAACAAATCAACATGGTTCTAAAAATAGTTGTGACATATACATACATGATATATACGTACAATAAAACCAAAAAAGTCAATTGTAGGTAGAGGTAAGAATTAGCTGCTAATAGCTTCAGTGACAGTCAATTCCCTACCTTAAAGCAACAATTACAGAAGCAACTAGCAAAAAAAAAAAGGGTGTGCCTGTTGGCACACTAAAGTGCCTATTGGCACACCAAACCCTAGCAAAATTAGAGTTTATCTACGCAGCGTATTGGTCAATACGCAGCGTATAGGTTTAACCCTCTACGCTGCGTATTGACCAATACGCTGCGTAGATAAACCATGGATCTCAGTGCCTGATAACCAATCATTGCACAGAAAACAAGGGTCATATACGCTGCGTATAGGTCTATACGCAGAGTATATAAACCATTAGATTTTTTTTGGTCATTTTGGTAGCTTTGAGGGATCATTTTTTCACAAAGTTTAAATACGCTGCGTATTGACCTCTAAGCAGCGTATATAAAAGTCTGAAAATGTCTTTTATACCCTTGTGTTGAGGCTCTACGAAGCCAAATACAAGGGTAGTTGTGTCATTTTGGTCTTATACGCTGCGTAGGGACCTCTAAGGAGCGTATATAAAGCTCTATTTTTGTATTTTTTTTATTGTGTATTCCTTTGTTTATTTATAAAAAAAAAGAAAATTATTTATAAAAAAACAATATTATTGGTGAATATTACAAATATAAATTATAAAAATAAAAAAATATAAATATTATGAATTATAAAAATTAAAAAAGAAAATTATTTATAAAAAAACAATATTATTGGTAAATAATACAAATATATTGTTTTGTTATCGTTTAAATTAAATTATCGTATTCCTTTGTTTATTTATAAAAAAAGAAAATTATTTATAAAAAACAATATTATTCGTAAATAATACAAATATATTATATTGTTATCGTTTAAATTAAATTATCTTATCGTATTGCATCGTATCGTATCGTATCGTATTGCATCAAATCGTATCGTATAGTGTATAGTATATAAGTCTCATATAGAGGACTATACGGGTGTTATTGTATAGTATAGTATCGTATCGTATCGTATCGTATAGTGTAGTATAAGTCTCGTATAGGTTTCCTATAGGTCTTGTATATGCATATAGGATTAGACGGGACCTAAACCACACCTATACGATACGATACGATATCACACTTATAGGCTTATACGAGGTTAATACGTGACCTAAACCACACCTATACGATACGATATCACACTTATAGGCTTATACGAGGTCAATACGTGATCTATACGACGCTATACGATACGATATCACACTTATAGGCTTATACGAGGTCAATACTTGACCTATACTACGTTATACGATACGATATCACACTTATAGGCTTATACGAGGTCAATACGTGACCTATACTACCCCTATACGATACAATATCACACTTATAGGCTTATACGAGGTCAATACGTGACCTATACTACACCTATACGATACGATATCACACTTATAAGGTTATACGAGGTCAATACGTGACCTATACGACGCTATACGATACGATATCACACTTATAGGCTTATACGAGGTCAATACGGGACATATACTATGCTATACGATACGATATCACACTTATAGGCTTATACGAGGTCAATACGTGACATATACTACGTTATACGATACAATATCACACTTATAGGCTTATACGACGTCAATACGTGACCTATACTACACCTATACGACACGGTATCTCACTTATAGGCTTATACGAGGTCAATACGGGACCTAAACCACACCTATACGATACGATATCACACTTATAGGCTTATACGAGGTCAATACGGGACCTAATATTTGTATTATTTTTAATTCATATAATTCATAATATTTGTATTATTTTTAATAATATTGTTTTTTTATAAATAAACATGGAAATACCCTAAAATACACACAATTAATTTACTTTTTTTTATAAATAAACAAAGGAATACACAATAAAAAAATACAAAAATGGAGCTTTATATACGCTCCTTAGAGGTCCCTACGCAGCGTATGAGACAAAAATGACACAACTACCCTTGTATTTGGCTTCGTATAGCCTCAACACAAGGGTATAAAAGACATTTTCAGACCTTTATATACGCTCCTTAGAGGTCTCTACGCAGCGTATATATACAATAAGGGTTAAAAAGATAATTTAACCACATGTTTGGGGTTAAAAATAAAAACTACCCTTTATATACGCTGTGTAT
The DNA here is from genome assembly GCA_030545235.1 of Helianthus tuberosus. Taxonomy (NCBI): domain Eukaryota; kingdom Viridiplantae; phylum Streptophyta; class Magnoliopsida; order Asterales; family Asteraceae; genus Helianthus; species Helianthus tuberosus. The sequence continues at coordinate 138,931,681 of CM060415.1, forward strand.
ATAAAGGTTTGAAAATGTCTTTTATACCCTTGTGTTGAGGCTATACGAATCCAAATACAAGGGTAGTTGTGTCATTTTTGTCTCATACGCTGCGTAGGGACCTCTAAGAAGCGTATATAAAGCTACATTTTTGTATTTTTTATTGTGTATTCCTTTGTTTATTTATAAAAAAAAGAAAATTATTTATAAAAAAACAATATTATTGGTAAATAATACAAATATAAATTATAAAAATAAAAAATAATATAAATATTATGAATTATAAAAATTAAAAAAGAAAATTATTTATAAAAAAACAATATTATTGGTAAATAATACAAATATATTGTTTTGTTATCGTTTAAATTAAATTATCGTATTCCTTTGTTTATTTATAAAAAAAAGAAAATTATTTATAAAAAAAAATATTTTTCGTAAATAATACAAATATATTATATTGTTATCGTTTAAATTAAATTATCTTATCGTATTGCATCGTATCGTATTGCATCATATCGTATTGTATAGTGTATAGTATATAAGTCTCGTATAGAGGCCTATACGGGTGTTATTGTATAGTATAGTATCGTATCGTATCGTATAGTGTAGTATAAGTCTCGTATAGGTTTCCTATAGGTCTTGTATATGCATATAGGATTAGACGGGACCTAAACCACACCTATACGATACAATATCACACTTATAGGCTTATACGAGGTTAATACGTGACCTAAACCACACCTATACGATACGATATCACACTTATAGGCTTATACGAGGTCAATACGTGACCTATACGACGCTATACGATACCATATCACACTTATAGGCTTATACGAGGTCAATACTAGACCTATACTATGTTATACGATACGATATCACACTTATAGGCTTATACGAGGTCAATACGTGACCTATACTACCCCTATACGATACGATATCACACTTATAGGCTTATACGAGGTCAATACGTGACCTATACGACGCTATACGATACGATATCACACTTATAGACTTATACGAGGTCAATACGTGACCTATACTACGTTATATGATACGATATCACACTTATAGGCTTATACGAGGTCAATACGTGACCTATACTACACCTATACGATACGATATCACACTTATAGGCTTATACGAGGTCAATATGTGACCTATACGACGCTATACAATACGATATCACACTTATAGGCTTATACGAAGTCAATACGTGACATATACTACGTTATACGATACAATATCACACTTATAGGCTTATACGACGTCAATACGTGACCTATACTACACCTATACGACACGGTATCTCACTTATAGGCTTATACGAGGTCAATACGGGACCTAAACCACACTTATACGATACGATATCACACTTATAGGCTTATACGAGGTCAATACGGGACCTAATATTTGTATTATTTTTAATTCTTATAATTCATAATATTTGTATTATTTTTAATAATATTGTTTTTTTATAAATAAACATGAAAATACCCCAAAATACACACAATTAATTTACTTTTTTTTATAAATAAACAAAGGAATACACAATAAAAAAATACAAAAATGGAGCTTTATATACGCTCCTTAGAGGTCCCTACGCAGCGTATGAGACAAAAATGACACAACTACCCTTGTATTTGGCTTCGTATAGCCTCAACACAAGGGTATAAAAGACATTTTCAGACCTTTATATACGCTCCTTAGAGGTCTATACGCAGCGTATTTAAACTTTGTGAAAAAATGATCCCTCAAACCTACCAAAATGACTCAAAAAAATCTAATGGTTTATATACGCTGTGTATAGACCTATACGCAGCGTATATAACCCTTGTTTTCTGTGCAATGATTGCTGATAAGGCTCTGAAATCCATGGTTTATATACGCTGAGTATAGCTCTATACGCAGCGTATAGAGGTAACCCTATACGCTGCGTATAGGTCAATACGCAGCGTAGGTAAACCCGAAGTGTGCAGATAGGCAAACTGGGTGTGCAGATAGTTAGGGCAAAAAAAATACATTTTAAGGAGAAACTAGCAATTAGACCCGCACGCGTTGCGGCGCGGGTACTCGCAAACATTAGCCTAACGTATTACGTGTTCATTAGATTTCATGAAGCAAAGTGATTGCATTATATTACAAACTTCGGATCTTTACCTACGACATCATAAGACACCAATAAGTCACCGGACACAAATGCTTGGTAAACATACACAGGTCATCTTGGTCATCTTAGGACCCAACGTGCCCTACTTTTCCGGTAAAAGAAAAGAATAACCACAATGTATGTTGACATTGCATAGAGATATGCATAGCAATAAAATTAAAATAGAAACATATAACAAATAACAAAGCAAATATCAAAAGTGATAACAAAGCATTCGCAAAGTAAAAAAACTTGTGAACCAAAAATTTATACACTCCAAAATTTTCATTGAAAATGCAAACACTATACATTGTTCAAAACCAAATTGCAAATTATCATCCAAACTAAATTTTAAAAAACCTTTAAAAACACACCAAAGATGCGACTTGGAAAAAAAAAGTAAAACACAATAAGAAAGAACAACATAAGACAAAAAAACTTAACTTACCTGCAACGAAGACGACACCGAGAAGGCCAAATTCCAACATGCAAATTACGACGCAAAATACTTCACAAACACATTGCTGGACAATGACCAACCTTCAAAACTAAAGTTACCAAACTACCGTAAATTTGACATGATTTATAGTACAGTATTAAAAATAAAATGGGATATTAGATCTAGAATATTTCTAATATATTAAACTACTATATAAGAACAGTTGCAATAACTCTCAAAAGATAGAAAATGAATTTCATAAAGATTAACAAAAAGAGCATTACACCAGCATCTTGAATCTCACGTTAGATTTGTGGACAAATAATTTGAGATCATTTAAAAGAGGTCACACAAACGAATTGATTGATAATTTACCCGTAATAACAAACTCTTAAAAGAGGTCACACAAACAATTATTAAAACTATATATATACCAGTACCTTGAGTTCAAATTATATAGATCCCTTGGCATGTAGCCTTCGGGTGAGATGGATTCTGTTGGTGGGGGCAACCAAGCAACGGTGAACCCAAGTGATGCCAACACAGCAGCTTTCTCTTCTAATTCCACATACCATTTTCCGGATTTATTTGACTCCCAGTTAAATAAATCCCTGAAACAAAATTTCAAACCCTGTACCAGTTGCTGAACGTATCTTTACAGCTGCTTCAGCATCCACAACTTCCTCTATGATATCTGGTACAGTTTGAATCGAGCTTCTGAAAATACTGTAAGCTTCCGCAGCTAGCTTTTCAATCTCTTGAAGAATCAATTCTTACGTTTCTTAAGTTTTTGTTTTCCAGTTCGCTTCAGATGATATGCCGGTTACCAAATGTCTAATTTCATTGATGATTTCATTCGTATACAAAGTATCTTCTTCATCTAATGTCCCGTCTTGTTTAGTTTCCTTCGGAATCGGTATGTAAAAGTCATTTCCCATATAATTAATCCACGTGTTATCATTAACTTTCAAAACAAACAAAAAACCAGCAGTTTCTTCGTCTAACGGAAATACTCCGTAGCAGCCGTTCCCGTCTTCTTTTCGTTGCAAGGATGACTGACCCACGTTTGTTACTAATGAAAAAAACTATAGTTAAGATATTTTAAATCCATAAAAAAATGGACTATGAAATTTAAAATCCACCATAATATTGAAAGATAGAAGATAAAGAAATCTCATCAAAAGGAAGGAAACCAATCTTCGTAAGACGCGTAAGCTAACCGGATTAGTGTAAAACAGAAAAAATGCACACACGATGGATTTACGGTTTAGTGCCTCATGTCGTACGATGTGAGTTATATCTGCAGGATGCAATACGCCAAGCTTTGTTCCATCGTTCCAAAACGACTTTGAAGTGACTTTTAATGTTTTTTTATGCAAATAACAAACGCGAATGAGCACTGAAATGGCAAAAATCAAATGATACTTTTTTACAAACGAAAAACATTAGAATCCTACATTTAATATTTAATTATGTTGAGTACCATCGCAAGCCGATGACCAACATCCATAGTTGCTAGTCAGTACTATCAGCAACGAAAATCAAAACTCAGATCTGAGTTGTACACAATTACCTATATGTAAACATAACCTTTTGACTTCAAAAACATTACTTAACATTTTAAACCAGTATTTGGGAGATAGATATGATTTACAAATTGAGTCAGAAGAGGCATGCATAACTAAGGCATAGTGTCAGTTTGTGTTTGTGTATGATCTAATCTGGCTTCCTCTCTTCATACAAATATCACACCTATCTTGCACCAAAAAGCACTATCAAAATACACACTACTACACTTTAATTGTTTTTAGCATGGGCTGGAATAATAATCTGAATCATACACCCTTTAGTTCTTGACCAACAACACAAAGTTCAATTACCCACCTGGTAATTCAATTATCACTCATCGCTTTACTTTATGAATTCATGCTCTGTTTGTAGATTGAACATATATTAATATTAAACAGAAGACAAATTGTTCAATTCACTATCCAAAACCCAACTTTATATAAGCAATCGTTCACGATTTCATCGAAATAAAGAACATTTCAGATTAACCTTATATGGAACAAAACCCCACATATTCAATTTTTATTTCCACTACGCCAAATTCATCGAAATCAGAACAAAATCAAAGAAACCCATAGTAACGTACTATCTTGGGAATTCTTAATAAAATTACACAAACCCATATCGTATCTAGACCAGAATCGTGTAAAAAGGGAAAAAGTTAAGCGGCAATCTTACCAGGCCGAAGGCGTTTGGCTGAAGGAAAAAGGCAAGATTATGAGCGGTTGTGGCGGTGGAAGGCGGAGGGAGGATGCCATGGGGTTGGAAAGTGGAGCGGTGGTGGAGGAAATCCCAAATTGAAACAGTAGGGTTTAATATGTGAGATGATATTGAAGGCTAATTTCGTAATTTGTCGGTGAATGTAGCACCGACTTTGTGCTTTAAGATATAGTAGTATATGTCATTACTTTGATCTTTCATCATACACTTAAGGTCTGTTTGGTATGGGGTAATGGAATGGACGGGAGAATGGAATGGACGAGGTAATGGAATGGATGAGGTAATGGAATTGATTATTACCATTCCATGTCTTGTTTGGTTACCATGTGAGAATGGAATGAACCATTACTTTTTGTTGTTTGGTATGCGAGAAAAGACGAAGGAATAAAATCGGATGGCGGTGGTCAATGATGTGCGGCGATGGTGGGTGGTGATAGGTGGCAGTTGTAGCGGCGGTGGTGGTGGTGGGTAGAGACGGCGACGAGTGGAGACGGCGACGGGTGGTGACAACGGTGGTGGTGGTGGGTGACGGTGAAGGTGGGTGGCGGCGGTGGTCAGAGGTGGTAGCGATGGCGGCGGTGGTGGCAGGTGGTAGCGGTGGTGGTGGTTGATAGCGATGACGGAGGTGGGTGGCGACGGCGGCGGTGATCGGAGGTGGCAGCGGCAATGGTGCCGGCGATGATCGAAGGAGAGTGGTGGCGGTGATCAGAGGTGGCAACGGCGATGGTGGATGGCGGCGGTGGCGGGGATGGAGGCGGGTGGCGGCGGTGGCGAGTGGCGGCGAAGGCGGGTGATGGCGGCGGATGGCAGTGGTGGTGGGTGGTGGCAACTGTAGTGAGTTGTGGTGTTGTTAATGAAGGGTGAAGAGGGAATGAAATGGAAAAAAAAAACATGGGGGGGGGAATGGAATGATTTTGAGGGAATGAAATGCATTTTGGAATGGGCGATTCCATTCCATCGACCAACCAAACACTCTTTTCTTCATTCCCTCTCAATGGTCTATTCAATTCCACCTCTGATTCCTGTATACCAAACGCTACCTTACATTTACCCACATTTACTCATGGTGAGTGTGTGTGAAATATGCAAAGTCTGAACGAACACCAGCTTGCAACAAGTCTCTCTCTCTCTCCATAAATGCATTTGCATCCTTTCTATACACTGCATTTACTTCTCCTACCTCCCCTTCTCATCTCTTCAATTCTCCACCTGTTCCTTTCCTTCTCTCTCTCTCTCTCTCTCTCTCTCTCTCTCTTCATTCTTCTTAAATTCCATCATCACAAGAAAAATACAGGTAGCTTCAATGGAAACCAGCCTGAAAACCACAATATTACTCTCATAGAAATAGTTTCCAGTTGACCCTTTTCCCTGAATACCAATCTTTTGGTAAAAAAAAACCTGCAAAACCAAGACTGAATATACATACACCAGTAAGTTACCACACAACCCTTCTCAAATTGCATTGAGTTTATTACATGAAAGTGATATAAGGCTTTCATGGTTTCTTTCTTTCCAAGACTTTATGAACATCTTATTTTTAGTAGGGAAGAAAAGAAGTCTTTCAAATTCCAAGATATGTTACAAACTCAAGAAAGTTTTAAAGATTTGATTTTTCTTTACAAAAAAATAAACATACTAAAAAAAAATCTTTTTCTAGAGAGAGAAAGGTTAGTTGTGTGCTAGGGTTTCTGAATCTGTATAAACATGTGTATCTTCTTGGATATGTACTATGATGTTTCTTATGTTGTTTAAGACTAAAAAACAACATTTCTGGATCGATTTGATTTTATTTATCGATATAAAAATATTTTCTTGGTGATCAGGTATGTGTTTATGTATCTTTGTTATTTTCTTTGATCATATTTACAAACCACAATTACAAAAAAAAAAAAAAAAAAACAAAGAAACCGATCCATAATATTAGTTATGAATTTGGAAATTAACTCTTTATTTGTAGTTTCAGTTTCAAGTTTTAAATATTTAATGAGACCATATCGGAATTCAGAAAATACTAATGATATTTCACTATCCATATGATGGTTTGTAATTTTGTTTCAATAGTTTGATAATTTTTTTGTAATCTTCATGAATTGAATATCAAGCGGTGACAAAGTTTTTAGTTCTTTAAATAGCTAAACTATAAATTTGTATATATAATTGCAACAAAAGCAACAATAATTAGGAAAAAAGATAAATTGTGCTTATGTTTTTATGCTTTTAAAGTTGACCTTTGCTTTCAAAGAATATAGAGATCTGTTGACCTCCCTTAAATTCTCTTACGTCTGCAAATTATCGATAATCCAAAACTCATATCGTATGTTTTCTTTCACTTTACTACTATGTTAAATAATTTAATACTTAGTATGAATATTTAATATGATTATTAATGTCTCATAACTATGCCCAAATACCATCATCAATACAAGACAAAATCTGTGTTTCTTTCGTTTTCTTTATTAAATGTTGCGTTTGACTGTTAGTTGCATTTTTGAATTTGAAGTTCAAGCTTGTATTTATTCTCTAAACTCTTTATCACAAAAATTTATCTTTGATTCATAGAATTGTATGTTAATTTGTTATTATTATTGTTGTAAAGACGTAAACACGTTTACATCTATTTAATATTCAATTTCAAACTTTGCAAAACCCAAAAAAGATAATAACCCCTTCGTTCTTTTTTATGGTTGCCTTTTACGTGCCAAACATTTATTTTTCTATAACTGTTTTACAATAGCTTTTTAATTCTATTTCTGGCAATTATAAGTTTGATAAAATTATTATTTATAAGTTATTAAATATATGTATCATTAAAGTAGTTTTTTGGACTCTTTCACTTTAAATTTATATTCAAATTTAAGTAATAATTATTCATGAGGTTCTTCTATGATTATTTATCAGTCTTCTTTTACATTTTTCGGAATTCAATATCACATCTTTTTTTTCAATGCTTTAATGCTTTGTTTGTGGCTTACCTTGAATAACCGATATGATATCAAGTAAAACCATTTATGATTAGGTGTGGGGAAGAACAAACAAGATGTTCCAACCCAACATGTTTGAGAGTCACCATCATCTCCTTGATATGAGCCACAAGACCACAGAAAATGAGCTTGATATGCTTAGAGATGATGACTATGAGAGCAAATCTGGCACTGATATAATGGAAGCTCCCTCGGGCGATGATCAAGATCCCAATCAACGTCCCAACAAGAAGAAACGTTACCATCGTCACACACAACATCAAATACAAGAACTAGAGGCGTAAGTTCATTAGATCAAATCCATCTTCTGGTAGTTTTGTTTGACCCAAAATGCCTTTTTTGGTTTTGGAGTTAAACTTTTATGCACATTTTATCTGTTGAATGTAGTTTTTTCAAAGAATGCCCACATCCAGATGATAAACAAAGAAAGGAACTTGGAAGAAGATTAACTTTAGAGCCTTTGCAAGTTAAGTTTTGGTTCCAAAACAAGAGAACTCAAATGAAGGTATTTTACACGTACAATACACACTGGTTACTTAAAACGCGACTACACCGTGCGAATGCTTGTTCGTTTTGTTAACTTTGAGAAATTCAGGCTTTATCGTAGCATATTTCTTACTTGTTTACAGTTGAGATTTATCCTTTATATTTTCCCTTGATTTTAGCCCTTTATTAAGTGAGCACCTTGAGGTTTTCGTATTACTCTAAGCCCATTAATACACATATCAACTAGTGGCAATGTTAACCCATATTTGATTAAACATAAAAAAATTTGTTATACTTACTCTTTAATGTTCAAATGGTAAACTTAAAAAGTATAACTGAATAAAATTGGTTAAACTTCTCCTCAGCTTATTATTTTGAAAAACAGTATAAGATTTAGCAATCATTTAATTTTCGCATATTTTTAAACATTAATTAAGAGGCTTAATTAAGAGCATCTACCAGAAGGTTACCAGTTTTAGAGGCTTAATTAAGAGCAGTTGAACTAAATGCTGTTGGCCGGATAGTCTTGTACAATATGACAATGGTTACTATGTATTCAAGAATATTAAGCTTAACCAGATGCAATTAAAGCTGTGCATTTTGTCTTGTTAATTTAGGCTCAACATGAACGCCACGAGAACTCACAATTGAGGAATGAAAATGAAAAGCTACGTATGGAGAACATACGCTACAAAGAAGCCCTCACCAATGCTACCTGTCCTAATTGTGGTGGCCCTGCGGCCATTGGGGAGATGTCATTCGATGAACAACACCTTAGAATGGAAAATGCTCGCCTTCGCGAAGAAGTAATCAACCTTTAAACCATACTTTTCAAGGTTTTATAGTTTTGTTAGTAGTTGTAGATGTTTCTGAAAACAAGTAATCAACCTTTTAAAGCTTTATTTTTTTGCTTCTAAATTATGCTAAGGGATTTTGAACAAAAATGTGAATTCTTTTTATCTAAATGTAAACCCTTTTATGCATCTAGAAGTGTGTCATATATTTATTATATTTATACCCTTACATCAACAAAAATAAACATAGGAAAAAATTCTTATTTGTTAAATAGCGATTATTCCAAAACGAAAATCGGTTCTTTTTATATATTCTCCAAAATGCTAGTCTAGTTGCTAGTCTTTTTATATATCTCTGCTATGTAAAACCAAGTAAAAGGGTTTGAACAGATGATTCTTTTATTAATTATACTTGTAGTTCCAACTCTGATTTCTAAAGCCAGATATATTTCATGTGAATTCAACAGATTGATAGGATATCCGGAATTGCAGCAAAATATGTTGGCAAACCATTGCTATCCTACCCTAACCTCTCACACAATGGACCATCACGCTCTCTTGATCTACCAATCGGTAGTTTTAGTTCACAACCTACAATGGTAGACGACATGTTTGGAACCAGCAACCTTCTCCGGTCAGTTTCAGGTCCTAGTGAGGCCGACAAGCCAGTTATAATCGAACTAGCTGTCACAGCGATGGAGGAGCTGGTTAGAATGGCTCAGTCTGGTGAGCCTTTGTGGATTGGAAGCTCTGATAACTCATCAGAGACTTTAAATGAAGAAGAATACTCCCAAACCTTTCCAAGAGGCATTGGACCAAAACAGTTAGGATTGAAATCAGAAGCTTCAAAGGAGTCAACAGTTGTCATCATGAATCATATCAGTATTGTGGAGATTCTAATGGATGTGGTAGGGCAAAAAAAAACTATTTGTGTTGAATTTATGATTAACATGAGCTGAGTCAGATTATAAACCTTATAATATGTGATCATGATTTGCAGAATCAGTGGTCAAATGTCTTTTCTGGGATTGTTTCAAGAGCAATGACTCTAGAAGTGCTTTCAACTGGAGTGGCTGGAAACTACAATGGAGCCCTACAAGTGGTAAAAACCATTTTTTTCAGGATTGGATTAGATAGCAAACCGGTCGCCATCCACTAGACCTGTCAGATCTATAAAAATCTTACATAAGCTATAGATACTATACGAAATTCAAAGTTTGATATAAGTGTTTTTATGTTGGTAAGAAAATAAACATAGTTAAACAATGAAGGAAATATCTAAAATAAAATAGAGTGAACAATTGTGGAATGTATTTAGTTTATTTATTTAGAGCACAACCTTAATACCTTCCTAATAGTGTTGTCAAAGGCTCTCTCATTTATATGAGAGATCCAGCTACCAAAAAAATATTTTAAAAAAGTTTCACAAAGCAAAATGAAAAAAAATATGGAACCACTTCAACCCACTGAATCGAACCGAACAGCTCTGGTTTCCAGTTGTTTGAACATTTATTGCTATATAAACGTTTTGATTTATGTAAATAAGTAAAACCAACAAACCTTGTGGTGGACATATAAGCGTGGAAATTTCAGCCATATATATGTATAAAAATAATATAACAAACCCTTAGGAATGAACAGAACACATTGAATACAGAAGTGATTAGAAAAAGTATATGCTTAAAACTGAGAAAACTTAATAGATTTTTTAATTTATGAAAAGCATTTAGTATAAGCGGATACACATTTTACAGATGACAGCAGAGTATCAAGTGCCGTCGCCTCTTGTCCCAACCCGAGAATACTATTTTGTTAGGTACTGTAAACAACACCCGGATGGAACCTGGGCTGTGGTGGATGTATCTTTGGACAACTTACGCCCTAATGCAAATTTAAGATCTAGAAGAAGGCCATCGGGTTGTGTAATTGAAGAACTTCCCAATGGGTACTCAAAGGTGAAGATCTGGTCCAATTTCTATATTATGTCATATTAAAAGATGGATATATACTATATATATAAATAATGTAGGGGGGCTCTATTAGAATTCTATACTAAAACTTTAAGAACCTTTGTTAACTATGTTTATTTTGCTATGTTACTGGTTATGATGAAGAAAAATATCTAACATTCCAAGCGTCTTTTTCTTCTTCTTGTTTTTATTGTAAGGTTACGTGGGTTGAACATGTTGAAGTTGATGATACAGCTGTTCATGATATATATCGGTTGCTAGTGAACTCTGGTTTAGCATTTGGGGCAAGACGATGGGTAGCAACGCTTGATAGACAATGCCAACGGCTTGCAAGCGCAATGGCTAACAATATTCCGGCTGGTGACATTGGAGGTAAAACTTGTATTACTTAGAGGGATTAAAATGGATGGGTTGGGTGACTTGAAAATCCACTAATTTGTCCAAAAGTTCAAAGTGTCACACATAGGCTTTGCTTTTTACCTTGTTTAGCATTTGGGTCATAGTTTCACACATATTAATGGAGGTCTTGGGTTCACGTCCCACAGACGACAGCAATAAAAGAAATTTGCCGTTAAAAAAAAGTTAATATTTTTGTTTTACCCTTTTAACCCATTAAAGACTAACCTAACCAGAGTAATTCATAAGTAAATTACAGGGTTTGTGAAAATTCACCTTACATTATAATTTATCACTAATCAACCCATTAAAGACTAATCTAACCAGACTAAGGGGCTGTTTGGTAGCCTCTGAATGATCATCAAGAGGCTACCTCTTAATCGAACCATTAAGAATTTTACCAATGAGAAGGTAGAAGAATGTGACATGTGATGATTTACCATTCAGAGGTTACCTCTTAATCATTCAGACTTGAGGTTACCTCTTATTCATTCAGAGGTTTTAAACCATTAAGAAGTAGCATCTGAATGGTCATTAAGAGGCTACCAAACAGCCCCTAATTCATAAGTAAATTACAGGGTTTGTGAAAATTCACCTTACATTATAATTTATCATTAATCAACTGTATATAAAGATACAATAAGTATAAATACAAAGCAAACGTATTCAAATATAATATGTAAATTATGGCAGAGATAATTAAAAAATGTACAAAAAGATATAATTAAATGAGGGTTTTATCCCTTTTCAATTTTTTTGATATAAATGAGCTAAAATCATCCCCTGTTACTTCTAGTTCATGATTTTTGTTCTCGTTCTAATGATCATTTGAATTAACACGGTCGAAGTACATTTCTTTGATCGATGAGTATGACTATGATAAACAATGTTTTGACAGTTCTAACAACCTTAGAAGGACGAAAGAGTATGTTGAAACTCTCCGAGAGAATGGTTTTGAGTTTTTGTAGCGGTGTTGGGGCTTCGACTACTCACACATGGACAACCTTATCTGGTAGCGGGGCAGATGATGTCCGTGTTATGACTAGAAAGAGTGTGGATGATCCGGGCAGGCCTCCTGGTATCGTGCTAAGTGCCGCTACATCGTTTTGGATCCCAGTTCCACCAAAACGAGTTTTCGAATTTCTTCGTGATGAAAATTCAAGGAGTGAGGTAATAATTAACAACAAACATACATCATTGTATTTTAGAAATCTTGATGAATGATATATATATATATATATATATATCCCTGATAGTTTTTAAGAAACTGGACAGCACCCTTATAGTTTTGTTAAATGATGTCCAGTTTATGGACATAAATTGTGCTGTTGGTGGGTTTAGGCTATAAAATGCTCTACACCAATTAAATTTCAAAAGTTTATAGCGTCTCCTTATTCATCGGTTCTATGTTGCATCTATATGCAGTGGGACATTCTTTCAAATGGTGGACTGGTTCAAGAAATGGCACATATTGCCAATGGTCGAGATCCAGGCAACTGCGTCTCACTTCTACGGGTCAATGTAAGCTTTAATTTTCAGTGTTTTTATAACCAAACCGGGTGGATTGGGAACAAGACACATAATTATTTAAATAATTTTCATTTGAAGCGGGAAATGGAGTTCTTGGTCAGATCAGATTTCAATTTTTTTTTATTATTTTTTCCTGTTAAAACATCATTTATTAATCTATATAGGACTTAAAACTCTATATTTTGATTTATTTAATGTCTCATATTCCTTAAAAAATTGAAGTATTGTTATATACTATTTTAAATTAAGTATATATTTATATGTTTAATTTTTAATTAATATACTATGTCGTTCAGTTTTTGAGTTTGGTGTGACTGATCCTATCAATAACCGCTAAGGCGAATGGTTAAACATTGTCAAGTTTCATTAGAATAACCAAATGGTCCAAATATGTGTTACCTATAATGTACTAGAATGTTGATTTTATTTATACCATATTCTAGAGTGCGAATTCGAGCCAGGGAAACATGCTTATCCTTCAGGAGAGTTCCAACGATTCAACTGGTTCATATGTTATCTACGCTCCCGTAGATATTGCAGCAATGAACGTGGTGTTAAGTGGTGGCGACCCCGACTATGTGGCTTTACTACCATCTGGTTTTGCAATACTTCCCGATGGAGCAGGAAAACATCAAGGTGGAAGGATTGTAGAGGTTGGAAATGGTGGATCTTTGCTGACAGTTGCATTTCAGATTCTGGTTGATTCGGTTCCTACAGCAAAGCTATCTCTAGGTTCAGTCGCAACGGTTAATAGTCTTATTAAGTGCACCGTCGACAGGATCAAAGCCGCAGTGGCTCCTGAGAATGCATAACTATCGTTATCTTCGTTTTACATAGTAAGACACCCCCTTTGCATTACATTAGATTCTTTTGTATAATACTGTGTCCATTAAAAAAAAGGTCATTAAAATGCGGCTAATTGGTTTTATCATGACATGAAGGTACTTATTTAACCCTTAGAGAATTGTAGGCTTATTAAACATTCAAGTAAAAGTTTGAAACCCATAACCTAGTGGTATAGTGTTTGCCTTTCAAAAGTTGTATATGTGGGTTCAGATTAGGTGGTATGTAGGTGTAAAATTGTATAAAGAAAGGTTTTAGTCAATGGACAAAACGTGATGAAATACATGACCCTGCCGGTGATGATGTGATTGGAATCAGTGACGTATCTAAAAGAAACATTTAGGGATATCCCGGGAAGCCCCACAACCCCCCCCCCAACCTAGATCCACCCCTACTGAAATGTGATTTGAGATAAATGGCTTCCACATCACTAATTAAACACCAGGCATTTGTGACCAAAAAACTAACCCTGGTCACAAAACGGTTGCAAAATAGATTTGTCACCTTATTTTCGGTCGCAAATCAGTTGCAAAAGGCTACTATGACCAGAAAAGCAGTCCCTAATACCTAGGTTTTAGATAAAGTTATTTTTTTATTTTAAATAATACTGTATGGGTAATAAATGTATATTGGCCAAAAGTTACAACCTTTATATAGTGGTATATGCATATTTGGTTAGTAACAGTCTAAAAATGCTGGATTTCTTTCTTATCATTGACTTTTTGCTCTAGTTTGTGTGTTTTGTAGCATAAATCAAAGGGACTAGATGAAGGGGATTTAAGCAGGCGATGTTTACTCTTATTTTTGAAGCTAATGGAAGAAGTCAAGAACGCACCTAAAACAATCCTTTGGCATATGGTGACAACATCAAGAATGCATTTTCAGCCATTATCGAAGGTTATAGGTTCGGGTATTGACTTTGGCTACTTATTTTGAAGATTTTGAGTAAACTAAAACCTTATGGAATGAATCTAAGTCAAACCTTATTTTAGATTTAGAGTATTTTCTTTAGGGTTCCCTAATTGTAAGTGTTTTGATGTTTAAGTGTTAAAATGGTGGTCTTTTGGAAATTTGCTTCTAATAGTATTTGCCTCCTTTCATATTATGTCAGAACCTTTTGATAATATGATCATTTTGGGTGTTTATATCTAGTAGAACAGTTAGTATTGTTGGTTGAATTTGTTACAAGTGTCGCAAGTTGCTAAGATGGCTATAAAAAGGTGTCATGTCTAGGTCTTACATGAAAAATGGAACTAAAAACCACAGCTGTTAGAGCATCTCCGGTTCAGAATGCTCCATGAGCTGCCCAACATTTTCCCACATAGCGCACCCTTCTTGCTGCCGGTATCACACAAATAAGTATCACCTATGGAGGATAGACAAACGAAATTGATCTATCTTTGGTTACCGATGGAATCAAACAAATAGGCAACAAAAAGAGACCAAAAAGGTTTAAAGAGGCCGTTTGTAATCCGTCACTGATTAGACATACGTCCTAACCCGGGGATGATGACACATATTGAATTCACAACTATGGTAATATTGGATTTCTTAGTTTTTTTGTGGGAGCTCTTTGCTGACTGATGGAATGCCCATCGGTTATTATGATACATTACCGTCGATAACAAAGCTAAGACTTTTTGGATAAGATTATCGCTCAGGCTTTTTAGTCGTCTATTGCTGTGGGTCCATTTGTGACAGGACTTTCATCAAAAATTTCCATCAGTAATAATGTCTAGAAATAACAACCTACCATAATTGCAACCTAGTATTAACAAATTTTCAAATTGTAAGGGTCGTTCGATACCTGTAACTACAATTGGTTTTCTTCATCTTCTAACAAGAGCTCCCTGTTTTATACTCTTGGTGTTGATTTGTAAAGTATGGATATGTAATGTAGTGTAACAATCATCTTTTATGACCTAATGTTGACAAAACCCAACGAGGCAAAAAAAACCTTGTTATCATACATATCGTGATATCGACATAGAACAAAAGCACAGGATAAATAGAGAGAAAGCCTCAAGAAATTTTGCAAAAAAACTAAATGATCAAACAATTACATGTGATGCCCTTTATAGGGAGTTATAACTTGAATATGTTTTACCAAAATTTCAAAGTTACAAATTAGCATTTGAATACCGGAATCGAATATATGGATAGACCTGTAGTGGTAAAGCTTGAACTGAATGACAAATTAGAGCATAAAATGAAGGTATTCAAGGTTGTCCGTTGGTTATGTGCTCGTAACACCAATTCTTACTCATGCTATGCTCTTTTCTTATTTTTTTTGTCGGTGGTCTCTCGGCCTGGTGGCACTAGGTGGTTATCTCCACCAAAGTGGTGTAGGTTCGAGTCCCATAAAGTGGGCAATAAGTGGTTAGTTTTAGGAGTAGATTTTAGGGGATGTGTGTTCGCCTTTAAAAAAGAAAAAAAGTTATGCTTGATTTATCTTTGGACTCTTTCTACAATGCTTGCTTTTGTCCAACTCGTCCAATTGGGCCACGAACTCTAACTCCTTATCACCCATGTACCATAAGGCCCAAAATGACTTGTAACATAATGTTGTTTTGTGTAGCCTAATTAATTCACTAATAAATGACAATGCAAGTCCCAAACAACGCTTGTTATCATGCACATGTATCACAAAGCCCAAAATAAGTTGTTCTAATTTCTGGGCCATCTATCAGGGGTGTAGGAGGTGTCTGTGATCAGGGCTCAAATCAATATAGGGCCCGAAAAATTTTTAAATTTATATATATATATATATATATATATATATTTAAAAAAAATCCTGGATGTTTGTATAAATAAGAACCTGCTAAAAGACCCAAAGTTTTTTAACTAAGGGTCCGTTTAAAAGTTTAAAAAAAACGGCCCAATTAACAAGCCCAAGTGACTAGTCTAAACAAAAATAAGGGCCTGCTAGATCAGGGAAAGGAAACAAAACGTCGCACTGTCGCAGACAGTATGGTATATCGCACAGGGAATTGGGACGAGAGAAACTAGAAACAAGTCGATCATATGTTTTTGTCGTTTTGATTTCATATGTTTTTGATGTCATATGTTTTTGATTTCATAATATATTAATATGTGTGTTTCTGATTTCATATACTATAAAACTTCATGTGATTGAATGAATGTTTTTGGTTAATATTTAGAAATTATGCTTACCGTTCCTAAATACAAACACATATCCAGCCATCAAAAAACATAAGAAGAGGAAGCTAGAGGAAGAGAAAAGAAAGGCGGACGAAGTAAAACAAAACCGAATACACAAGTTTTTTTTTTTTTTCAAAAGAAACTCAAAATTCTAGTTCTAACTTGAGTGACGATAATGTGGGTGAAGCAGACGTGAACGTAGATGAAGAACCCACACTGTTCGCTTAGCAAGTAGGTTCGATAATTTGATCATTTTTGCTACATTATTTTTGTTAATTTGTTTTATTTATTTCATAACAATTATTATAGTATTATGGGTTTTTAGTATTTATATATTTGACTGAATGATTGATGAGTTTATATTATATGAATATTTGCGAAAAGGGCCCAAATTTTTTATCTCGAATAGGGCCAATTTTTTTTTTGTGATTTTCGAAGACGGCTCTGTCTAATTTAATGTTGTTTTGTCTAACCTAAATTAACTCATGATATGGCAAGCTCTATTAAGATCCAAAGTGTACAAGTAATCATATACTCAAAAATGACATGTAGGATTTTAAAGAATTCCTTTGAAATCCCAACAAAACTTGTTATCATACACATGTAATATAATGCCCAAAATGACTTCTATAGCCTAATGCTTAATTGTGTAACCTCAACTATATCCTTAGCACATGATAAGGTCCATTAAGGTTTGGAAAAACTTGTTAATTACTATACACATTTATCATAAGACCAAAAACGAATTGTATAAACAAATTTTTGCTTTGAGTAACCTAAACAAACCCATTCATACATAAAAAGGCCCATTAGTTTCATACATAAAAAAGGTTTTTTTTTATTTTATTTTATTTATTTATTTTTTTTATTTTTTTTGCCCTTTACATCAACCATCTCTCTTCCACCTAATTGTTTCTGAATGCTCATAAGTCAGAAACCTCCATTAGATGTGCTATTAGTCAGATTCTTTGAAAAAACGGCACTATTATCACACAGTCAACGTTTACAAAGTAGTAAGCTATTTATTAAGGCCCTAACTATCTGCACACCCAGTTTGCCTATCTGCACACTTTGGGTTTACCTATGCAGCGTATTGGTCAATACGCAGCGTATAGGGTTAACCATAACCATATACGCTGCGTATTGACCTATACTCAGCGTATATAAACCATGGATCTCAGTGCCTAATAACCAATCATTGCACAGAAAACAAGGTTTATATACGCTGCGTATAGCTCTCTACGCAGCGTATATAAACCATTAGACTTTTTTGGGTCATTTTGGTAGGTTTGAGGGATCATTTTTTCACAAAGTTTATATATGCTGCGTATTGACCTATACTCAGCGTATATAAAGGTCTGAAAATGTCATTTATACCCTTGTATTGAGGCTATACGAAGCCAAATACAAGGGTAGTAGTGTCATTTTTGTCTTATAGGCTGCGTAGTGATCTATAAGGAGCGTATATAAAGCTCAATTTTTGTATTTTTTTTTTGTGTATTCCTTTGTTTATTTATAAAAAAAGGAAAATAACACCCGATACGATACTATACGATACGATATAACACCCGTATAGGCCTATAGGTGTGATTAAGGTCCCGTATTGACCTCGTATAAGTCTATAAGTGTGATATCGTATCGTATAGGTGTAGTATAGGTCACGTATTGACCTCGTATAAGACTATAAGTGTGATATCGTATCGTATAGCATAGTATATGTCCCGTATTGACCTCGTATAAGACTATAAGTGTGATATCGTATCGTATAGCATAGTATATGTCCCGTATTGACCTCGTATAAGCCTATAAGTGTGATATCGTATCGTATAGCGTCGTATAGGTCACGTATTGACCTCGTATAAGCCTATAAGTGTGATATCGTATCGTATAGGTGTAGTATAGGTCACGTATTGACCTCGTATAAGCCTATAAGTGTGATATCGTATCGTATAACGTAGTATAGGTCATGTATTGACCTCGTATAAGCCTATAAGTGTGATATCATATCGTATAGCGTCGTATAGGTCACGTATTGACCTCGTATAAGCCTATAAGTGTGATATCGTATCGTATAGGGGTAGTATAGGTCATGTATTGACCTCGTATAAGCCTATAAGTGTGATATCATATCGTGTAACGTAGTATAGGTCAAGTATTGACCTCGTATAAGCCTATAAGTGTGGTATCGTATCGTATAGCGTCGTATAGGTCACGTATTGACCTCGTATAAGCTTATAAGTGTGATATCGTATCGTATAGGTGTGGTTTAGGTCACGTATTAACCTCGTATAAGCCTATAAGTGTGATATCGTATCGTATAGGTGTGGTTTAGGTCCCGTCTAATCCTATATGCATATACAAGACCTATAGGAAACCTATACGAGACTTATACTACACTATACGATACGATACTATACTATACAATAACACCCGTATAGGCCTCTATACGAGACTTATATACTATACACTATACGATACGATTTGATGCAATACGATACGATACAATACGATAAGATAATTTAATTTAAACGATAACAATATAATATATTTGTATTATTTACGAATAATATTGTTTTTTTATAAATAATTTTCTTTTTTTATAAATAAACAAAGGAATACGATAATTTAATTTAAACGATAACAAAACAATATATTTGTATTATTTACCAATAATATTGTTTTTTATAAATAATTTTCTTTTTTAATTTTTATAATTCATAATATTTATATTATTTTTTATTTTTATAATTTATATTTGTATTATTTACCAATAATATTGTTTTTTTATAAATATTTTTTTTATAAATAAACAAAGGAATACACAATAAAAAAAATACAAAAATGGAGCTTTATATACGCTTCTTAGAGGTCCCTACGCAGCGTATGAGACCAAAATGACACAACTACCCTTGTATTTGGCTTCGTATAGCCTCAACACAAGGGTATAAAAGACATTTTCAGACCTTTATATACGCTGCGTATAGGTCTATACTCAGCGTATATAAAGGGTGGTAAAATTATTTTTAACCCTAAACCTGTGGTAAAATTATCTTTTTAACCCTTATAGTGTATATACGCTGCGTATTGACCTATACTCAGCGTATATAAAGGTCTGAAAATGTCATATATACCCTTGTATTGAGGCTATACGAAGCCAAATACAAGGGTAGTTGTGTCATTTTTGTCTTATATGCTGCGTAGTGATCTATAAGGAGCGTATATAAAGCTCCATTTTTGTATTTTTTTTGTGTATTCCTTTGTATATTTATAAAAAAAAGGAAAATAACACTCGATACGATAATATACGATACGATATAACACCCGTATAGGCCTATAGGTGTGATTTAGGTCCCGTATTGACCTCGTATAAGCCTATAAGTATGATATCGTATCGTATAGTTGTAGCATAGGTCACGTATTGACCTCGTATCAGACTATAAGTGTGATATCGTATCGTATAGCATAGTATATGTTCCGTATTGACCTCGTATAAGACTATAAGTGTGATATCGTATCGTATAGCATAGTATATGTCCCGTATTGACCTCGTATAAGCCTATAAGTGTGATATCGTATCGTATAGCGTAGTATATGTCCCGTATAGGCCTATAAGTGTGATATCGTATCGTATAGGTGTAGTATAGGTCACGTATTGACCTCGTACAAGCCTATAAGTGTGATATCGTATCGTATAGCATAGTATATGTCCCGTATTGACTTCGTATAAGCCTATCAGTGTGATATCGTATCGTATAGCATCGTATAGGTCACGTATTGACCTCGTATAAGCCTATAAGTGTGATATCGTATCGTATAGGGGTAGTATAGGTCACGTATTGACCTCGTATAAGCCTATAAGTGTGATATCATATCGTATAACGTAGTATAGGTCAAGTATTGACCTCGTATAAGCCTATAAGTGTGATATCGTATCGTATAGCGTCGTATAGGTCACGTATTGACCTCGTATAAGCCTATAAGGGTGATATCGTATCGTATAGGTGTGGTTTAGGTCACGTATTAACCTCGTATAAGCCTATAAGTGTGATATCGTATCGTATAGGTGTGGTTTAGGTCCCGTCTAATCCTATATGCATATACAAGACCTATAGGAAACCTATACGAGACTTATACTACACTATACGATACGATACGATACTATACAATAACACCCGTATAGGCCTCTATACGAGACTTATATACTATACACTATACGATACGATTTGATGCAATACGATACGATACGATACAATACGATAAGATAATTTAATTTAAACGATAACAATATAATATATTTGTATTATTTACGAATAATATTGTTTTTTTAT
Source organism: Helianthus tuberosus (assembly GCA_030545235.1). Lineage (NCBI taxonomy): Eukaryota > Viridiplantae > Streptophyta > Magnoliopsida > Asterales > Asteraceae > Helianthus > Helianthus tuberosus. Next base: position 138,953,027 of record CM060415.1, read on the forward strand.
AAATAATTTTCTTTTTTTATAAATAAACAAAGGAATACGATAATTTAATTTAAACGATAACAAAACAATATATTTGTATTATTTACCAATAATATTGTTTTTTTATAAATAATTTTCTTTTTTAATTTTTATAATTCATAATATTTATATTATTTTTTATTTTTATAATTTATATTTGTATTATTTACCAATAATATTGTTTTTTTATAAATAATTTTCTTTTTTTTTTATAAATAAACAAAGGAATACACAATAAAAAAATAAAAAAATGGAGCTTTGTATACGCTCCTTAGAGGTCCCTACGCAGCGTATGAGACCAAAATGACACAACTACCCTTGTATTTGGCTTCGTATAGCCTCAACACAAGGGTGTAAAAGACATTTTCAGACCCTTATATACGCTGTTTAGAGGTCAATACGCAGCGTATTTAAACTTTGTGAAAAAATGATCCCTCAAACCTACCAAAATGACAAAAAAAATCTAATGGTTTATATACGCTACGTATAGACCTATACGCAGCGTATAGGACCCTTGTTTTCTGTGCAATGATTGGTTATCAGACACACACAGAGATCCATGGTTTATCTATGCAACGTATTGGTCAATACGCAGCATAGAGTGTTAACCCTATGCGCTGCGTATTGACCAATACGCTGCGTAGATAAACCCTAATTTTGCTAGGGTTTGGTGTGCCAATAGGCACACCCTTTATTAATTGGTAATTTTGAAATCCAGTCCACTACGTACTTCCATTCCTGTCACTTCATGTCAAAGGGTACAATTCAAATTATATGTGTTGATGTGGAAGGACATGATTTAATTTATATGAGTAATTTGAAGGACTAATCAAAACAAACAACTGCACGTTACGGAAAATAGCACCCAAATTCTTACCACATATGAATATGTGTTAATTATTTATATGAAATAATAGACGAAAACCGTTATGTTGTTTGGAATCTATGTGATTGAGCTTAGTCAAATTCTAAACTAGAAAGACTTATATGCCAAGACTTATTCTAATATTACATGCTTCCAACGTAACACCCAAACTTCTAGGTTTAAATGAAAAGTTCTAAAGTACAAGGGCACTAGTTGCAAGCGAGTAAACTGTAGGTAGTGTTTGTTTTATGGAATGTAATGGAATTTGAGCTGGAAATGGAATTTGAACTAGATTTTAACAAATTCACTTAAAATTAGGGCTGGCAAATCGTGTCTTGTCGGGTTTAACAAGTCTCTGACGACGTGTATAACACAAGTATTAAATATGAATACAACTCGTTTAACTACTTGATATCTCATGTCTATAATACAGTTTTATGTTTTATGTATCAAGAAAAAGAAATGATGGATCCTAACTTCATAATTTTATTTATTTTTAAAAAAGTAAAAAATCATATTGTTTACTTTTTCAGTAGGTCTAATAATGTCTTATACAGATATCTATTGCCAGCCCTACTTAAAATCCCATAATGTGATTGCTTGGTTTAATTAGGGATGTTCAAAAAATTCGGATCCGAAACCGACTCTGAAATATCCGAAAATTCGTATCCGAAACATCCGAAATTTCGGATATTCGAAAACCGGATTATCCGAATTTTCGGATTCGGATGTGGATTTCCAAAATTTCCGGATAATCGGATTATCCGATATTCGAAAACTAATAATTTTTTTAAATATATATAGCGTATGAGCATTAGGTTTAGTTTGAATTATAGTAAAAAATTGTAAATAATCGGTTTCAGATGTGGATTTATAAAAGTTCATTGCTTTTAATGTTGAAAATTTGGAAAATCGAATATAGGTTTAGTTTTAATCTATGCATAAAACAATTTTTTTGATTTTTTTATGAATTTGGATATCTGTTTGGATATCTGAACCCGTATCTAAAATTTCGGATATTCAAAAACAGGATAATCCGATCTTGAACACCCCTAGGTATAATTATCAATGGAATTGAAATGTAAAATATGTGAACAGATATAATACCTTGTTTCATGAATGAAGGAGGTGAACCGACGATGTAGATGTATGGAAATAGCGACTACGAGTGGCAACAATGTGATGGTGATCACGATGGGTTTACAATGGTTGTCAACGTGACTGTAAAATAGAAACTAAGAACAAGCGGATTGAATGGAGACGAATCACACCAATGAAATTAGTTCATTACCTGGGTAACTAGTGACACTTAACTTAGTTAAATATAATGTTAAGTTTTAGTATTAAGTATGTTGTCGTGGTTAGACATGATCTTGAAATTTATAACAACCCTCCTAAAACCCCTAAAACACTCCTATACTTCCTAAAGTTCAATCCGTATACGAGAAACGACCCTAAAATACCTTTATATTAATAAAAATCAAATAAAAACAAATATTAGGGTCTCTTGCGGGCCGCGACCCAGACCCTGAGTCTGTACCGGGGCGCGACGAAATGACACCAGGCGGAACCCGCTTGAGCCATGTGTCCTTGAACATGTGAAGGCTACCGACTTTACTCGACCAAGCTATGCCCTAGCCTAGTGGCCTCGTGGGCCGCGAAGGAGAAGCAGTGGGGCGTCGCGGGACGCGAGCCGCCATACGATCAACCCTATAAAAGGGGCCGAAGGCCTCATTCTGCAAACCGTTCAATTCTGAATTCTCTCTCAAATCTCTAGTGCTTTAATACTCGGGTATTATACCCCTAAAAAGCGAAGCTCTGCCTCGTTGTAAGTAGTATAACCCCAGATCACGTATTTGTTACCCTACCCGATTGATCCAGGGCTCCGTAACGCATGTCAAGGCTCTGCCTGACTCAGTTCGTTGGAGTTCTGCCTCGTGTTGTACAGCTAATGTGATTTGGGTTATCTTACTAACACGTGTGCATTGTTTAATTTTTAATAGATAATAACCAGGAGAACCATCAGGAAGCTATATTATTATCTAAGTCAGCAATGTGAGTCATTCTCTTTTTCTACCAAACTGTTTTACAAAACCTCAAATGTTTTAAATTATACCTAATAGTGATTGAGTCTATGTATTCTACAATTACTGCCGATATGTTGGGGTTTTGTATACATTACTTTAATTCGTTACTATTGGACAAAGAGTTAGCCAATGAGTAATATGACCACAAGTCAGGATTGACAGTACTGAATGAGTAATTGGGTAGATATAAACATTGTAATCGCTCTCAATACTGTGAAGTTATAAAACTGATTTGATTAAACTGGGATGCACTCGCCAGTATTTCTTGCTGATAAAACCTTTTTAAAACGCGTTTCAGGTAACTTAATGTGAAGCTAATAGAAGCCAGCTGGAGAGCACTGAAGGCTTAAAGTTGTGGCTATAAAAGTTACCTAAATAAAAAGGAGATTTTATTTTCAAATAATTAGGGTTTATCTTTATAAATGCATTGTAATTGAAACTTGGGTTTTATCCCATTTATTTATTTATTATAAAAGTTTGGTGTTTTAAACACTGATAAATATTTCCTAACTACGGTCCCGATGTCTTATTTCAGCTTCCAAATTAATAAACACCGATACGACCTGCTCTGTGTGTCTCGCTGCCGCCCGCTCCCGGGGCAGGGGTCGGGGGCTGCGACAGAAGATGGTATTAGAGCTACAGCCACAGGTTTAAGCCACTGAGGTGTTTTGCTAATACCTAAATTTTAATCAATTGTGTTAGGAAATAACTTATGTGATTCTGTGTAAGTATGTGTATTATTATTTTGTGTTATTTGACAATTTGTTATTTTACAGTATGAGTGAGCAAGGTATATCCGACGCTTATCGTCAATTAGCTAGTTCCCCAAAAGATAAAGGAACCTCATCTCAGCCAATTCCCCCAGGATACTCAGCTGATACTTAGGATGGAAAATATATCTTTAAGGCACAGTCTGAGGAGCTATTCCCTCCTAAAAAGAGAGGATAGTTTAGTAGAGGAGCGCATGAGAGGAGGAAAAGGATGAAGAAATTACAACAATAGAGAGCGTTAGCGAAAGCCAATAGGGAAGTGAATGCACAAACTCAGGAAGCAGTTAATAGACCATTGTGGGAAGAGGAACTTGATAGACAGTTAGCAGATTTCCACATGTTAGCCACTACAGCAGCAGACCCTAATCTAAACCAAATAGCTGAACCACCATTGTTACCCTTATTTCCAGGCCAACAAATGTTAGAACTCAACCAGGAAAACCAATTCCCAATCCCAGCAGTCGACCCCTATGAGATCCCCAGAATTCCCGCACCAAACCCCATAGCTCAGTATACCGACCTAAACCCTTTAGACCCATTCTGGAGCAGTGACTGGTATATGCAGAGTGTAATAAGAAACCAATACCCTTACGGACACCCCATACCTCGATACCCTGATCCAGTACCAGCACCCATGCCACCTATGAGCCAAGAAAATTTGGAAGAACTTCGCTCATATGGTGACAAGTTAGTGGAAGAATGAGATAGAATCCGACAGATAGGAGATAAACTCGTTTGGAAATACGTCGAGCGTGAGATACAATATTGGATAAACGACACCTAGAATTATATATAGATATGTGTGTAATTTTGTATTTTGATAATATATATATATAGGGAGAAGATCATGCGAGAACCACCTCTTATTGCGAGAACCGCGAGAACCAATGTGAACACAACAAAAAATGCCTAAAAATAGCTAAAAATCACACAAAAATTTTTAATTTTTAATTTTTTTTGCCACTAAAAGTAGCGATTTGAGCATAAAAAATATTAAAAAAAAATTTAGATTTTTTTTTGATTTTTTTAGATTTTTTTTAGATTTTTTTTATTTTTTTGGGGGTTTAGTTTTTAGCATTTTAACTGGGGAGGGGGGGGGGGGGTTTAGGTTTTTTTTGGGGGGGGGGGGGTTAGGTTTTTTTAGGTTTTTTGGGGTTTTTAGTTTTTAGCATTTAGCTTGGGGGGGGGGGGGGGTTAGGTTTTTTTTTTTTGGGGGGGGGGGGGTGGGGGTTAGGTTTTTTTAGGTTTTTTTAGCTATTTTAGGTTGTGTTCACATTGGTTCTCGCGGTTCTCACAATAAGGGTGGTTCTCGCATGATCTCCTCCCTATATATATATATATATATATATGTATATAACCAACTAAAATAGATAGATATCGATGCATAACTACTAGTATGTTTAAATTTCAGTTGTAATATGTAATCGATGCATATATATAGATATATAAAAAGAGTAGAGTCAATATGTTCGACGTTTTGATCAATCTGCTTGTGTGATTGTTTGTATTAAATTTTATTCTATGATATTGATACCTGATAAATGTTTATAATCCAGATGTCGAACGAAGTAAATCAGGAAAACCAGAATAATGATAATAACGGGAACCAAGTGAATAATAGTGCCATTAAACACATAGTCGCATAAGGAATTATAGATGCTATGCCCTATATTATCAAGACTCTTAAAGAAGCAAAAAATAATAAATCTGTAACTAGAAGTAAACGTCAACCCACTGAACCAAGTCACAGCGTGAACGAAAATCACGGACAAATAATCCAAGCTCCAATTCCAAAAAGAAGAAGAACCATCTCATATGGTTGTTCTTATAAAGAATTCTTGGCCTGCAAACCAATAGAATTCTCAGGCAGTGAAGGAGCCATTGCAGCCTTACGTTGGATAGAAAAGACAGAAGCAGTCATAAAAATAAGTAAATGTGCAGATGAAGATAAAATTATGTTTGCTTCTAATCTTTTAAAAAATGCAGCCTTAGAATGATGGAATACTATTCTCCAATTCAGAGGAAGTGACAGAGTTTATAATATGGACTAGACCAACTTTAAGGAGATAGTCGAAAGAAAATTCTGTCCTCCTCATGAAAAGGAACAAATCGCCAATAAGTTCCTAAATCACAAAATGATTGGAATAGACTGCAGGGAATACACTACCATATTCTTTGAATATGTTAGGATAGTACCAACCTTAGTCAAGGCAACTATACGCCAAACATTTGAATATGCTAGGGAATACACTACCATATTCTTTGAATATGCCAGTATTAATCTCCCGTTACATTTGGGGATTAATTAGTGAGATCAGACACGTAGTCAAGGCAGCTATACCCCAAACCATAGAAGAAGCAGTAGAACTAGCCAACACCCAGACTAATGAATTGGTACGTACACAAGAGGAAAACCAGAGAAAGAACCTAGCTCAAAGGCTTACCCAAGAATTTCGCTACGGTAATTCCAACTGTGGGAAAGGTACAAGTTCTTCCTCTGCACCCTACTGCAAGTATTGCAAAAGGAAGCACTCTGGAAGGTGTTCAATATATTGCAACTTTTGCAAAATGTCTGGACATAAAGAAGAAGACTGTATAAGGAAACCTAGCAATAGGCTATGCTTCAATTGTGGAGAAACTGGGCACATCAAACCGAACTATCCGAAACTAGCTCTAGCCACAACCAGCAAAGCTAATGCAACTGAAGGACCCAAGAAGAATGCCAGAGCATTCGTTCTAATAGCTGAAGAAGCCAAGATGATTTCGGATGTGATAGCCGATACGTTTTTAGTTAATGATATTCTTGCCAAAGTATTATTTGACTCTGGTGCAAACCAAAGTTTTATCAATACTTCTTTCTACAAACTTCTCGACCAACCATTAACTAAGCTTCAACAAGACTGTCTGGTGGAGACAACAAATGGAGATTCTATTAAGACAAGTGAAATCCTGCAGGGAGCAAGGATAACAATTCTAAACCATAATTTTTCTGCTAACCTTTACCCAATGAATCTAGCTGGATTCGATATTGTATTAGGAATGGATTGGTTGGTAGCCAATTATGCCAGTATTTTATGTGATCAAAAGTCTTTGCAAGTAAGTACACCAAGGGGTGAAAAGATCACAATTAAAGGAGACAAGCCAACCGGGTAAACAAAATTCATCTCTATGATGAAAGTTGCAAGTTGTGCAAGGAAAGGAGGAATAGTGTATATGATTTCCAGAATCATTAACACTAAAGGAAAAGAATTAAAAGATATTCCTGTAATATCTAAATTCTCAGACATTTTTCCAGAAGAGTTACCTGGATTACCGCTAGATAGAGAGGTTGAATTTAGAATTCACCTAATACCAGGAACGACACCGATTGCCAAAGCACCATACCGATTAGCACCGACGGAGATGCAGGAACTGAAGAAACAGTTGGACGAACTACTCGAAAAAGGCTTTATACAACCTAGTTCATCCCCATGGGGAGCACCGGTACTGTTTGTCAAGAAGAAGGATGGATCGATGCGTATGTGCATTGATTATCGAGAATTGAACAAGGTTACAATTAAAAATCAGTACCCACTACCGAGAATCGATGACCTGTTCGATCAACTACAAGGAGCTCGATTCTTTTCTAAGACCGACTTACACTCAGGATATCATCAATTGAAAGTACAGGAAGAGGACATTCCTAAAACTTCTTTCAGAACAAGGTACGGTCATTATGAATTTACAGTCATGCCATTTGGTTTAACCAATGCCCCAGCTGCATTTATGGACATGATGAACAGGATATGTAAGCCATACCTGGATAAATTCATAATTGTCTTTATAGATGATATTCTAATTTACTCTAAGAGTAAAGAGGAACACGCAGAGCATCTGCATACGCTTCTGACATTATTGAGAAAAGAAAAGCTTTATGCTAAATTCTCAAAATGCGAATTTTGGTTACAAGAAGTGCAATTCCTTGGACATCTGGTTAATCATGAAGGAATTCATGTGGATTCCACAAAGATCGAGATGATTACTAAATGGAAAGTCCCTGAATCACCAACGGAAGTAAGAAGTTTTCTTGGACAGACATGATATTATAGACGTTTCATTCAAGATTTTTCTAGAATAGCCATTCTGTTAACTAAACTGACCTGCAAATCAGTTAAGTTTGAATGGGGACCAAGACAGGATGAAGCCTTTAGGATTCTTAAGTAAAGGTTAACCAACGCACCCATACTCGCGTTACCAGAAGGAACTGAAGACTTTATAGTCTATTGTGATGCGTCTAAGCTAGGATATGGATGTGTGTTGATGCAACGTCAAAAGTTTATAGCCTATGCCTCTAGACAACTTAAGAAACATGAAGAGAATTATACAACCCATGATCTAGAATTAGGAGCCTTAATTTTTGCCCTTAAGATTTGGAGACACTATCTTTATGGTAATAAGTTTGTTGTCTTCACAGATCATAAGAGTTTAAGGTATGTTTTTGGGCAAAAGGAATTAAATATGAGTCAGAGACGCTGAATGGAAATTCTTAGTGATTATGATTGTGATATCAAATATCATGCTGGAAAAGCTAATGTAATAACTGATGCTTTAAGTAGAAAGTATCATGAAAAGCCGAAACGAGTTCGCTCTCTCAGATTAAATCTACAGATAGATTTAAATGAGTAAATTAAAGAGGTACAGGAAACAACAATCAAGGACGATGTTGAAGATTTAAAAGGAATGATTAAGGAATTAGAACAAGGAACAGATGGAATTTGGAAATTCCATAAGAAAAGGATCTGGATACCTAAACAAGGAAACCTAAGAGATCAAATTCTAGAAGAAGCCCATAAGTCTAAGTATACAATACATCCCGGAAGTGATAAAATGTATCAAGACTTAAGGAAGAATTTCTGGTGGATAGGAATGAAAAAGGATATAGCAAACTATGTTGCTTAATGTCTAACCTGTTCACAAGTTAAAGCTGAACATCAGAAACTCTCAGGGTTAATGCAACAATTAGAAATGCCAATATGGAAATGGAAATTGATAACGGTGGACTTTGTTACCAAATTACCCAAGACACGAAAAGGTAATGATACCATTTGGGTGATTATAGACAGATTAACCAAATCTGCTCATTTCTTACCTATAAAGGAAACTTTCAGTATGGAACAGTTAGCTAAGTTATATGTAAATGAAATAGTTTCATTACATGGAATTCCTTTATCTATTGTATCTGATAGAGATAGCCGTTTTACTTCTCATTTTTGGACAAATTTCCAAAAAGCAATGGGAACCAGATTAAATCTAAGCACCACTTATCATCCGCAAACAGACGGATAAAGCGAAATGACAATTCAAACGATGGAAGATATGCTTAGAGTCTGTTCAATTGATTTCGAAGGAAATTGGGATGATCATTTACCATTAATAGAATTTTCCTACAATAACAACTATCATACTGGTATTAATGCTGCACCGTTTGAAGTACTTTATGGACGAAAGTGCCGAACTCCGGTCTGTTGGGCAGAGATTGGAGAAAAGCAACTATCTGGACCAGAGATAGTGCAAGAAACAACGGACAAGATTACTCAAGTAAAGGAAAGACTAAAAGCAGCACAAGATCGTCAAAAAAGTTATGCGGATAACAGACGAAAACCATTAGAATTTCAAGTTGGAGATAAGGTATTACTAAAAGTTTCTCCATGGAAAGGAGTAGTCAGATTCGTTAAAAGATGAAAGCTAAGCCCCAGGTATGTTGGACCTTTTGAGATTGTCAAAAAAGTAGGACCAGTAGCTTACCAGCTACAACTGCCAGAGGAAATGGCAGGAATACATGATGTATTTCATATATGTAATATCAAAAAGTGCTTAGTAGACGAATCATTAGTGATACCTCTTCAGGACATAGAGGTAAACGAGAAACTTAGGTTTGTAGAGAAACCCCTACAGATTGAAGATAGAAAGATCAAGAATCTCAAACACAAGAGACTAGTTCTGGTAAAAGTAAAATGAGATTCTAAAAGAGGACCAGAGTATACTTGGGAGCTCGAGTCAGAAATGCAAAGGAAATATCCACACCTGTTCCAGTAGATCTCGAGGACGAGATTTAAATCAAGGTGGGGAGGATATAACAACCCTCCTAAAACCCCTAAAACACTCATATACATCCTAAAGTACATTCCATATACAAGAAACGGCCCTAAAATACCTTTATATTAATAAAAATCAAATAAAAACAAATATTAGGGTCTCTCGCGGGCCGCGACCCAGACCCCTAAGTCTGTCGCGGGGCGCGACAAAGTGACACCAGGCGGAACCCACTTGAGCCACGTGTCCTTGAACGTGTGAAGGCTACTGGGTTGACTCGACCAAGCTAGGCCCTAGCCTAGTGGCCTCGCGGGCCGCGAAGGAGAAGCAGTGGTGTAACACCCCATAACTTCGAAGTCAAAGTACAAGTCAAAGTCAAAGGAAGAAAAGATTGCTAATTGCGATCTGTCACTCCTTACTTAATTATTGACTATACTCTTTGACTTGTAATCGAATCTTTTAATTTGTGAACTTTAGTTGTATTATGTGGAGTATCTATTAATAATCGAGGTTTAACCGCTATTTATCGCTAATCTATTTATCGCTCTATCGCTATCGCATCGCAACTCGAATTACGTGTTCTAGATATTGTTTTACGTGTGAGTGCTATTACGTGTTACTTGTGTGTGTAGATGATATGTTTAAAGGTGTTAATCGAAAACGTAATCGCAACTCTATCGCAACGCAATCTCATCACAAACTCGAGATTTAAGGTTATTTATATTGTTGTGTGTTAGTTAGGCTATCTGTGTAATTATTGTTTAATACTATCGCACTTCTTACTCGCAACGCATCGCAAAACTCAACGCACGAAACGAAACATCGAAACGCAACTCGCAGGAGCCAATTGATCGAATGACCATTCGATCGAATGGTCATCCATACGGATGACCATCCGATCGGATGGCCATCCGATCGGGTTGCCATCCGATCCGACACCTTCACCACTTTCCTCTTTTGGAATCCTATAAATACCTACTGTCACATCACAAACAGTGGTGTGACAGCTCTCTCGTTCGACCAGCGCCTCCAGCCCTCTTTTCTCTCGATTTCTCACGAATCTTGTAAGTTTCTACCTCAAATCTTGTACTTCTATGATCTATACACACTTCTTCATCACTTTCACATTTGAATCTTCACTTTTAACCATGAAATCTCCTGATTTGAGGTGTTCTAGGGTGATGTCATCATGGGGTTCTTATGAACTTCAAGATTTGGCTTCATTCCACCAAGAACGACTCAGATCTAAAGGATTAAAACATGTTTAAACACTGATTTCGCATAAATCTAAACATTTTCAAGGATAAAAGGATTGAAAGAGGTTTTCATAACTTTCTTTCAATTCTTTTACACTCAATGCACTTAAAACCGATAGGACCAGAACTCATTCAGGCCTTCTACTCGTTTTCTAGAGAAGTGTCGATCTGAGATCTGATTCCTATCAAAGAGACAACCGAGTCCGGGTTGAACATGAACAAACCGCCATGAACAGTTAACTGATCGGACTGGGGTGATTCCCATCCGATCAGATAATCTGGAATTGGTGGGGTTCCAGTTGTTTAAACACGTTGTCATACCGTCTCGATCAAACCACGAACTTTTCAAAACTTAGCAAAATATTTCAAGTTTTAAACGATCAGACTGTCGAACGGATTGCCGTCCAATCAGATTGCCATCTGATCGAATGACAATCCGATCGGACGACACAAGGTTTCAACACTTAAACATTTTCATAATTTTCAAAGGTCATTAGTTCTAAAGGATTGCCATCCGATCGGTAGACCATCTGATCGAATGACAATCCTGCTGTGAACTTGTCTCTGAGAAATGCCTCGCTGGACGGATCGCCATCCGATCGAACAACCGTTCGACCGGACGACCTGAAAGGTAGAGATACTTCTCTGTTTTCAAAATGCTACAACGAAAACTTCAAAGCCATCATACACAAACACATCTATCCCAAACGAGTGGCAATCCGACCGAATGGCCATCCGACCAGATGGCCATCTGACCGGATGACCATCCGAACGGATTGTCATCCGATCGGATGACCCTTTGTCACTTGTCTCACTCGCACCGTTTTACGCGCCGCTCTTCGCTTATGCTATTGTTAACTGTTCAGGCTAATCTCTCAGCACTCCCTTTAATCCAAGAGAGTGTTTATTTATAAAACACTATCTGTGAGTATACTCGATCCCTTTTTGCTTTACGCACTTTTGGGTATTACATACGTTACTTATACTAAATCACATCGAACACACAATGCAAACACTTTATACACTAACCGACTCTGCATGTTATACGTGTTACTCGATGAATGCTTGTATGTTATGTTTACACAGTGATTGTTGCCTGACACCTTAGCAACGATAGTACTATAGTTTGGACTCAGCACCTGTCGTGGACGGGGGTTGCTAAGGGTATTTCTTCACATGTCACAGTGGTGATATGTGTTGCGCACTCTACAACTCGCAGTCACGTCTGTGCATATTTCATTGTCGATAACCTACTAGCTTCACATTGCTGCATGTTACACGCTGGTTATGCGTAAACGCTTTTCGCAATATTTTATACTATTAAACTTGTATGCTCACCTTTACACTATGTGTATTGACCTCTATTTTAACGTAAGTGACAGGTGTTTAGGATGCTTTGCTTGTTACTTGCTGGAATCGAGCTAGGATGGACTCTAGAAACAAACAATTTAAATTCTGAGTTATCGAAACAATTTATTATCTTTGAGATATTTGGTCTGTAATAACTGTTTACTTTGGTATGTTATGGTATGGGACATAATATTTAAATATCTGGTAATTTAGTTGTTATGGATTTCTCCTGGACAATCTGTTTCGCTCAGTGCCGTGCCCCGGTGTTTCCGCCATCGGTTGGGGTGTGACAGATTGGTATCAGAGCCATAACTATAGGGAATTAGGCAAGACTCGACCTAGTCCGGCTCGATGTCTTAGAAACGACCTAGTCTATAGTCTAACTACCAACAGACCAACTTGGGCGAACCCTATAGGGGTTTTGCACGAGGTTACTTGCTATTCTCGCTCACACTCACCGTATACTATCACTTAGCCTTTCCTATGGCTAGCACCGCAAACTATTTTGGGCGAGTGATTAGATCGAGACTAGGTGTGAGAACCGCAAAATCTCGATCAGATCGCTTGTTCGACGCAACTTTTTACTATAAAACACGAGAATTTGCGTTGAATCAGGAGTGAAATCCATTCTTCGACGCAAATTTTCCTCTCTATCTTATCAAAACAGGAATAAAGTTGTTAAGTTAGGGGTGAAACCCGAATCTTGATTACTTATTCCACTCTCGAATGTGGTTTTACAAACTCTCACCAAAGTCTCGACGGACTCCAAAGACTTGAGTCGCGCTGTAACTGGAAGGATGAGTGTCGTTCGCCCAAATCGAGGAGAGAGCACAGTCCCGAAGGCCAAAGAGTGCACTCGAAGTCCATGCGAATAGTGGAATCACTTTGGGTAGTCGACGTCTATCAGCTGCAGACAATCTATTATCGATTTTATGTGTTTTTAATTCTGGATTTCGCCGCTGCTAACCCTGAGATTTGTCACTTTTATGTGTTTTATGTGGTTCTACCCGTTTATGTGTTTCGATTTTTGGTGATTAATACGCTTTTTGCTTTCGCTTTGATCGACACACACAACTTGCACTACACATCTATCTCAATACGCTAACAAATCGCGTGCTATGTTACTCGCAATCTCGCTAATCGCACTTGCAACCCTCGATCGCTTACGCAGCTGTGAAAGATAGGTGAATACGTGCAATATATGTAGGTGAATACGTGCAAAATATAGTGGATTACTTGCTTCTGTGCTTAGGTGGACAATGTGCCTATGGGCTAATGTGGATTATGTGCCTATGTGACTATGTGAATAGACGTGTTCCTGTGCGTTATATAAAAGTAGCTCGTGGTGAGATAATAGACTATACTCGACCTAATCGAAATTATGTTTGAGTCCTATGGCGATGTTTGTTGCAGACAATGTCGTCATTCGGATCTCACACTGCTCGCTCCGTTCGTCGCAATCACTAGGACAAACGTATCACTGCTCTAGTCGCTAAGCAGAAGGCTAAAGTTATCCCGCAAATTGTTAGCGAGCTGAATGAAAACGCTAGCAAGTCCTCTGACGAGTCCAGGACTGATTCTCCCCGTGGTACTTTTAGCTTTAAGCAGTTTAAAGCATGCGGACCCAAAGAATTCACCGGGGAAGATGGACCAACGACCATGTTTCAATGGTTTGATTCTATTGAAGTCACCCTGCGCCAAAGCTGCTGTCTTGATAATCTCTGCACTGTTAACGCCACTGGCATTTTCCAGTCCAGGGCTCTGGACTGGTGGACTGCCGAAAGAAACAAGCGTGGAAATGATGCAGCCTATGGGCTTACATGGGATGAGTTGAAGGACATCATGATGAAGGAGTTCTGCCCTCCCCACGAGCTTCAAAAGCTGGAGGACGAGTTTTGGCACATCAAACAAGAGGGTGGCGACAACGCTGGTTTAACTGCCCACTTCAAGCAGCTGAGTATCATTTGTCTGGGCCAAGTTACTACCCTCGAAATCACCATCAAGAAATACATCCGTGCTCTACCGAATTGTGTGGCTGATTTCGTGCAAGCCGCGAAGATGACAACTATTGAAGAGACCTTCCTGCTCACTGCCGCGATTAATGACAAGCGAGTTCGGGCTGGTTACTTTGATAAAGCCTTCAAGAATCTCCATCAAGTGACCGCTGTTCCCACCGCTGAAACCGCCACCGCACCACAAGCTTCAAAGTCCTCCCGCCGTAAGAGAAAGAACAACAACAACAACGACAGTAGCAAGAATTGCGCTGTCACAGCCGCCGCTCCGCTCCAAGCCGTCGCTGCTCAACCGCAACCCCAGAACCGCCAAGTAGCGGCACTAGTGACCACTGCACCGTCAGCCAAGCGTGCATTTACTGGTCCTCACCCGCTCTGCCCTACTTGTACTTACCATCACCCGGTTGGAATTGCTTCCAAATTCTGCGTTCACTGCAACCTGTACGGCCACTTTACTGCTAATTGCCGTACCGGTCCTCGCCAAGCTCCTGCTCCAGCTCAAGGTCAAGCTCCTGCACCACAAGCTCTCCTTCCTGCTCCCCAGGGCCAACAAGCAGCTCTTGCACCCGCTGCTCACGCTAGAGCTTGCTTTGCATGTGGTGATCCCAACCACTTTGCAAACATGTACCCCAACAGAGTGGTGAAGCAAGAGCTACAACAGCAGCCGCCACAACATCAACAGCAGCAGCAGCAGCAGCCAGCAGCCCGTGGACGTGCTTTCAACATCAACGCCCGCCAGGCTCAAGTAGACAACAACGTGGTTAATGGTACGTTCCTCGTAAATGGTATATACGCTTCGTGTTTGTTTGATATCGGAGCAGATAACTGTTTTATATCGCTTGAATTCGAAAAGCTCCTTAATCGTAAGCAAGCCCATCTCCCCTCGACGTTCGATGTTGAAGTTGCCACTGGAAGAACCGTCGCTGTCAATTCGGTTCTACGTGATTGTACGCTTGAACTTAACAATCACGTCTTCCCTATCGACCTTATTCCGATGCAGCTCGAAAGTTTTGACATCATAGTAGCCATGGATTTTCTTCGTGAAAATCGTGCTAAAGTTGTTTGCTTTGATAAAATGATTCGTTTCTCGCTCGCTAATGGTGATCAGTTGTGTGTTTACGGTGAAGTCGCATCGAAGAAACTTCAACTCATGTCGTGTGTGCAGGCTAGCAAGTATCTCCGCAAGGAATACCAAGCTTTCTTGGCGCACATTGTAGTAGCGGAGAAAAAGGAAGTTAAGGCAATGGATAAGGTGCCTGTGGTTCGTGATTTTCCTAACGTCTTCCCTGATGATCTACCTGGTTTACCTCCGAGTCATGATATCGACTTCCGCATCGACCTCATTCCTGGAGCCAATCCTGTTGCTAGAGCTCCTTATCGACTCGCTCCGTCTGAAATGCGCGAACTCTCGAGTCAACTCTAATAATTTCTTGACAAAGGCTTCATTCGTCCTAGCACCTCTCCGTGGGGCGAACCGGTCCTTTTCGTCAAAAAGAAGGACGGATCGTTCCGGATGTGCATCGACTATAGGGAGTTGAATAAGCTGACTATCAAGAATCGCTATCCCCTGCCTCGAATCGATGATTTGTTTGATCAGTTACAAGGTGCTACGTGTTTCTCAAAGATTTATTTACGCTCAGGCTATCACCAGTTACGAATTCAGGAGGAAGATATACCGAAAACTGCCTTTCGCACTCGATACGGCCACTATGAGTTCGTTGTTATGCCCTTTGGTTTAACCAATGCACCAGCGGTTTTTATGGATCTGATGAATCGTGTGTGTAAGCCATTTCTCGACCGCTCCATCATCATGTTCATCGATGATATCCTGATCTATTCCAAATCAAAAGCCGAACACGCGCAACATCTACGTTTGGTTCTCGAATTACTCCAAGGGAATCGACTCTATGCCAAGTTCTCCAAGTATGAATTTTGGCTGGAGGAGGTTCAATTCCTCGGTCACATTATCAATAGTCAAGGTAATTATGTCGACCCCACGAAGATCGAAGCTGTTAAGAGTTTGGTTACACCCAAGAACCCGTCTGAAGTCCGTTCTTTTCTCAGACTAGCGGGCTATTATCGCTGATTTATCGAAGGATTCTCTAAAGTCGCTGTGCCGCTTACTTCTCTCATGCATAAAGACAAGCCTTTTGTTTGGGGAACTAAACAAGAGACTGCCTTTCGAACTCTCAAGCATATGCTCTGCAATGCTCCTGTACTCACTTTAGCCGACGGAAACGATGACTTCATAGTCTATTGCGATGCCTCGAACCTTGGCCTCAGTTGTGTTCTCATGCAACGGGACAAGGTTATCGCCTATGCATCTCGTCAACTTAAGATCCACGAGAAGAACTATACAACCCACGATCTCGAGCTTGGTGCAGTTGTTTTTGCATTAAAGATTTGGCGACACTACCTTTATGGTACCAAGTGTACGGTCTTCACAGACCATAAGAGCCTGCAACACCTCTTGAACCAAAAGGAACTGAATATGCGCCAATGCCGATGGGTTGAACTTCTTAATGATTGCGACTATGAGATTCGCTATCATCCTGCAAAGCAAATGTCGTTGCCGATGCGCTAAGCAGACGAAGCTATTTGCATAGCGTTCGTAATATCCAAGCCCAGCACAATCTCGAAGCACTTATCCGTGACGCTCAACATGCTTGTTTTACCGAACGTACTTTAAAGAAGGAAAGGATTCTCCACAATGGCGAACAGTTGGTGAATAAATCGAATGGTATATTCCATTATCTAGACCGAATTTGGATCCCCAAGCACACCAATTTACGACAAATTCTGCTGGACGAAGCCCATAAGTCTCGATATTCTATTCATCCCGGTGCCGATAAGATGTACCAGGACCTTCGCTACAAGTACTGGTGGCCGGGCATGAATAAAGATATCGATATTTATGTTTCGAAGTGCCTGACTTGCTCGAAAACATGATGACACAAGAACAGTTAGCATCAGAACCCTTTTTGCAAGCACCATTACTGTCACATTCTTTCTAGTCACTGTTGGACGAAGTAGAACAACTGCCAACAACTAATATAGCAGGCCCAAGTACGGTGCCTCAAATGGATCTACATCCAGATCAAATGGTAGTTGAAATAGCTAGGTTAAGCAATCAGGCCCAAGATTTGTCACGGCAAGTACAATGGCTGACAGAAAGGAATCAATGGTTGGAAAGCATGCTAGCTGCTCGTATTCAACTGAATCCACTACCTCCACTACCTGATAGTTTTGAGCCTGAAATTGATCCATTACATGACTTATTTCAAATATAATTTGTTTACAGCATACTAGACCATCAAACAAACAATGCTAT
Source organism: Helianthus tuberosus (assembly GCA_030545235.1). Classification (NCBI taxonomy): domain Eukaryota; kingdom Viridiplantae; phylum Streptophyta; class Magnoliopsida; order Asterales; family Asteraceae; genus Helianthus; species Helianthus tuberosus. The sequence continues at coordinate 138,970,788 of CM060415.1, forward strand.
CTATGTTTTGATTCAATTGATGTTGTGTTATATTGATGCTTGTCTGATTTAAACAATACCTCAATCTTAATTGTTTTCCTCACTTAACTAGAAGTGCTACGTGGACCATGCAACGAAACGCGTAATTTTGGGTGCACACTTAATTACGAGGTTCGATGCATGAGAATCATAGCAAGCCTTGTTAAGTAAGGTGGTATATAAAAACATCATGTGGTTATGTGATCACCCATTATTTGCTTATTTGTACACACATTTGTTTGCATACTATTTATATTACATATATAGCGTGGCATAGTGCCATGCAAAACAATATCTATACAATGATCCTCGTAAATTCCTCGGAATTTGCAGCACCAAACAATGACTTGATCATCATTGCAATTACGTTCTACAGTCTCTTTCGAATAAATTTCGGGACGAAATTTTCTAAAGTAGGGGAGACTGTAACAACCTCGATTTTTCAAAGATGTACTTGTTTGATGTACATAATAGTGGTTACCACATATTGAAATGCAATTTGTTTGATACATGATTTGTTTCATGCTCTTACATACTTTACAAGTCCAAACACATGAATATTTGATTGAGTTTCATGCTTATAAACAAGGCTACGTTAATTACAAGGGCCTAACATGTCATTTTATGAAAGTATAACCTAAGAGACTTAATTGCCATTCCTTGAAACTTGTTTGAAAACTTCAATTTTTAAATCCGTATTTTAAAACCGCCACTATTTTACAAAATATAAAGTTCGGGGACTAAGTTGTCATTTTTGAAACTTAAATGTTCGGGTTAAAAATGTAAATGTTGTAAAACATAAAGTTTAGGGTCCTTTATGACATTTTTGAAACTTATATTTTTACAAAATAAAATACATATATTTTAAACTTTAAAGTCCAAGGACCAATGGGTCATTTTAACAAACTTGAAGTCTAAGGACCATTCTTGCCTTTTTGAAACTGATTTTCGGTTAAAAAGCCCTAACCGGGTTAGAATTTATAAAAGGAATTCAATTTTAAAAACTAACTCAGTTAACATTTTCAATTAACAAGTCCAGGGACTGTTCGTGACATTTTAAAAATTTATTTAACCGGATTTAATAACTCTGTTAGACTTGTTATTAAGAAATCCTGTTTTAAACACTAACCTAGTTAGACTCTCTGGTTATAATTGAGGGACCTGTTCAGTTTAATACAGAAACTTCAGGGACCGTTATTAAAACTTAAAATTCAAACGGTTTTACACCGTTTACAGCGCCGGAAATCATCCAAATCGCAAACAGACAAAGCTCACTGATCAACGAACATTTCTGCTTGTTCTCCTCGACAATGTGAACCGTCCAAAGTCTTCAATTTCACCTAAACATGCAAACTTGTCTACGGGAACCAGAAATTCTTTTAAAATTTTAAGTGGGAATCGAATTGTCTGTTTTCGGTTGTTTGAGGATCAATTGAACTTGTTATAACATACCTGCAACCTCTACGAATCTCACAGACCTTTCAAAATTCACAAACACTTCGTAAATTAATCTGTTTCAACCTCTGTGTTTACCGCCGGAAATACCAGTCGCCGGACTTAGTCGGCACGACAAACCAACCGATACCGGACCGGTTTTCAAACATCCATTCGGTATACTTTCGTTCAATCTTTGTTTCTGTTCAGTTAATTTGAAAACAAATCGGTTTTGATCTTGAATCAGGGTCTTTGACTTTCGGGTTTGACTATTTTGGGGAAGATGATAAATAGGATTATTTATTTTCATTATTTATTTAACATATTTTTCCTTAATTCATATTAAATCGATACTAATTAGTTAAATTCTGAGATTTTTAGCATAAGTACATTACATACTGATGCATTTATTAAAAATATGAAACATGCAAACTTATTTATAAAACTGTTTTTATAAATTAAAACAGTATTAATTTTTCAAAATTTATAACAAATTGATTTTAATAAGTTAATTATTGAAATTTTTATAGTAATTATTTTGTATGTTGAACTTTACAGAAATAATATTGTTGTTAATATTTCATACAATTTTGATATTTTTATGAAATAAACAATAATTACACTTTAAAAGCATAGTTTAATTTAATACATTTAAATTAAATAACTATATAATTTTTGTCAGAAATCATTTTTATGATACTGCATGCATTATTCTGAGTTTATATAAATTAGATTACTGTTTAATTATTTACAGATTATTTTACATAATTAAATCAGTTAAAAAAATTTATTTAAACTTAACAGTTTTAATTATATAATCATATATATTCTGCTCAAAAATATTTTTCTACAAAATACACATGTTTCTGAGATTATTAAAAATCTCAAACTATTTTGGGCATTTTCAGATTTATTTTAAATAATTAATCTGATAAACTTAAATACTGATATTTTAACTATTTTAATTCCATTTACTTATAAAAAATTATTCCAGAACCCTAATAATTACTGTAAATCAGTAATATTACTTATTCATAATTAAAAATATTATTTTTAATTATTCTAATTTAAACTTATTATTTAGACAAGTGTTAGATAATTATCATGTATTCCACTTTAACATTATATAGTTGATTATTTTAAGAAAGTATATTTCTCACAAATAATCCCTTTGAATCCTACTTATTTACCGAGTTCCCCAAATTAAGTTGTTCAAACCCATAGTTACCGTTTATGTCAAACCATACCAAACACCATGGACTTAGTTTCCAGTTTAGAGTTAACAATAATTGTTGATACCAATTGCAATATTTTGTGCATGTTCATACCATTAGAGTAACATGGAAACTCTCACACTTTGCATACTTGTTTGGACTTACCCGAAATCAAGGTGAGTACATAGACCCCTCTTTTACTGTTTTCAAACTGTTTTGGGGTGAAACACATGTGCTTATTTACTTTCATGCTTTCCTGTTTTTCACATCATATACTTACTATGTTTATTAGTACACATATAGTACATGATTTACATTACATTTCTGCTATGTATGTTGACTTAGCATACTTAGTACATTGTTTACATTTAACACGTTTACAATCGGTATAACATTTGGTTTGTACAAACGGAACATATATACGTTCATTAACATTAGCTACGCCGCTCGGTAGTAAGTAATGGTACCATAGGACTTGACAAATCCCGTTCCTAAAATCCTAGGTTTGTTTGGTTGGATGGAATGACTGAATCCGAAAACAATTTGATAACCTTGACAAAAAGGGTTATCCGACGAGTCACAAAGGCTTGAATGTATGCGTTAACTTACCACATAAGTTTTTATACCAGTAAAACATGCATTTACTTTGCAAAACATAACTTTTTGATATATTCAAAATACCTTGTTTTGTACATTTTTACATTTGGTTTATGTGACTACACTTTACTTATTATACATAACATTAGTTACACATTACTTGACTACATTTGACATGGTTTATACAAGGACTTTTGACAATTGGTTTAAACATGGACTTTATACATTGATGGTTTGTTTAAGTGACTTAAGTAACGAGATGTATGTAGTATGATACAAGCATGGTGGATACGCCGCAGGCACTTCCTATATACAAGTGCTTGTATTGTACTAAATGTAGTAGCGTTATTTAGATCATTCAATTTGGACTCATACATTTTATACAAACAACATATTTTTCACAAGACTTTGGTTAACAAAACAATTTACAAGGTTCATGACTAACTCTTATTAAACATTTCTTTAAACTCAAGTCATGAATCCTATTTTCATAAAACATATGTATCTCACAGGCATTTTTATGCTGACGTACCTATTTTCACATGTGTTTCAGGATATGATGCGTAGGATTTATCAAGATACACCTAGGCAGACTTGGACTTTAGCAACAATAAAAGATGCAAGACTAGATAATTATGTTATTTTCCTGTTTTGTTAAGCATGTAACTCTCTTAAGCAATAAAACAAAATTTCAATTTTCCATGTGTTATGAAACAATGATTCTGTTACAACACTCCCCGACGTTTCCGCCACGTTTTGTTGTTTTTACGTGGTCGGGGTGTGACAGCCAAGCAGCAAAGACCCTCTGGCTTACTCGTCCAACCTGAGATCCCTATGTGGAAATGGGAGAGCATAGCTATGGACTTCATAACGAAACTTCCGCGCACGCCATCAAGTTACGACAACATTTGGGTTGTCGTTGACCGTTTGACTAAATCTGCTCATTTTCTGCCTATACGAGAAGACTTTAAGGTAGAAGAATTAGCCCGGATCTACACCGATGAGATCATTTGTCGACACGGGACGCCTCGTGATATCATCTCTGATCATTTGGGAAACGTTTCAATCTCCTCTTGGAACTACTCTTAATCTAAGTACCGCTTTCCATCCCCAAACCGACGGTCAGACTGAAAGAACGATTCGTACCCTTGAAGAGATGCTTCGATCGTGTGTCATAGATTTCGGTGGTAATTGGGACGCACACTTACCTTTGGTCGAATTCTCGTACAATAACAATTATCATTCTAGCATCCAAATGGCACCATTTGAGGCATTATACGGAAGAAAATGCTGATCGCCTATTGAATGGCACGAGATCAGAGACTCGCAAATAACCGGTCCTAAGCTATTGCAAGAAACGAATGACAAAATGCTCCAAATTCGAGACAATCTACTGAAAGCTCAGAGTCGTCAGAAAAGTTATGCCGATAGACGCCGCAAGCCCCTTGAATTTGACGTTGGCGATCACGTACTCCTAAAGGTTTCACCTTGGAAGGGTGTGATCAGATTCGGCAATAAGGGAAAGCTTGCGCCTCGATATGTTGGACCCTTTAAGATTCTGGAAAGGATCGGAAAATTCGCCTACAGACTCGAACTACCGGAGGCACTTAGCAACGTCTACCCGACTTTCCACGTTTCAAACCTCAGAAAGTGTCTGGCCGAGCAGGATTTACAAGTGTCACTTGAGGACCTACAAGTGGACGAAACATTACACTTCGTGGAGAATCCTGTCGAGATCATGGACCGAGAAACCAAGAAACTCAGGCGCTTACGCATTCCCTTTGTGAAGGTTCGCTGGGAAGGAAAACGCGGCGCAGAGTTCACCTGGGAACTCGAAAGTGGCATGAAGGCGAAGTATCCACAACTCTTTGTTATGCCTGTGCCTTAATTTCGGGATGAAATTCCCTAAAGTAGGGGAGGCTGTAACACCCCGCAACTTCGAAGTCAAAGTACAAGTCAAAGTCAAAGGAATAAAAGATTGCTAATTGCGATCTGTCACTCCTTGCTTAATTATTGACTATACTCTTTAACTTGCAATCGAATCTTTTAATTTGTGAACTTTAGTTGTATTATGTGGAGTATCTATTAATAATCGAGGTTTAACCGCTATTTATCGCTAATCTATTTATCGCTTTATCGCTATCACATCGTAACTCGAATTATGTGTTCTGGATATTGTTTTACGTGTGAGTGTTATTACGTGTTACTTGTGTGTGTAGATGATATGTTTAAAGGTGTTAATCGAAAACGCAATCGCAATTCTGTCGCAACTCAATCTCATCGCAAACTCGAGATTTAAGGTTATTTATATTGTTGTGTGTTAGTTAGGCTATCTGTGTAATTATTGTTTAATACTATCGCACCGCTTACTCGCAACGCATCGCAAAACTCAACGCACAAAACAAAACATCGAAACGCAACACGCCGGAGCCAATCGATCGAATGACCATTCGATTGGGTTGCCATCCGATCCGACACCTGCACCACTTTCCTCTTCTGGAATCCAATAAATACCTCCTGTCACATCACAAACAGTGATGTGACAGCTCTCTCGTTCAACCAGCGCCTCCAGCCCTCTTTTCTCTCGATTTCTCACGAATCTTGTAAGTTTCTACCTCAAATCTTGTACTTCTATGATCTATACACACTTCTTCATCACTTTCACCTTTGAACCTTCACTTTTAACCATTAAATCTGCCCGATTTGAGGTGTTCTAGGGTGATGACATCATGGGGTTCTTATGAACTTCAAGAGTTGGCTTCATTCCACCAAGTACAACTCAGATCTAAAGGATTACAACATGATTAAACACTGATTTCGCATAAATCTAAACATTTTCAAGGATAAAAGGATTAAAAGAGGTTTTCATAACTTTTTTTCAACTCTTTTACACTCAATGCACTAAAAACCGATAGGATCGGAACTCATTCAGGCCTTCTACTCGTTTTCTAGAGAAGTGTCGATCTGAGATCTAATTCCCTTCAAAGAGACAACCGATTCCAGGTTGAACATGAACAAACCGTCACAAACAGTTAACTGATCGGACTGGGGTGATTCCCATCCGATCAGATAATCTGGACTTGGTGGGGTTCCTGTTGTTTAAACACGTTGTCATACTGTCTCGATCAAACCGCAAACTATTCAAAACTTAGCAAAATATTTCAAGTTTCAAACGATCAGACTGTCGAACGGATTGCCGTCCGATCGGATTGCCATCTGATTGAACGACAATCCGATCGGATGACACTAGGTTTCAACACTTAATCATTTTCATAATTTTCAAAGGTCATTAGTTCTAACGGATTGCCATCCGATCAGTAGATCATCCAATCGAACGACAATCCTGCTGTGAACTTGTTCTCTGAGAAACGCCTCGCTGGACGGATTGCCATCCGATCGAACGACCGTTCGACCGGACGACTTGAAAGGTAGAGATACTTCTCTGTTTTCAAAATGCTACAACGAAAAACTTCAAAGCCATCATACACAAACACATCCATCCCAAACGAGTGGCAATCCGACCAAATGGCCATCCAACCTGATGACCATCCGAACGGATTGTCATCTGATCGAATGATCATCCGTTCGGATTGTCATCCGATCGGATGACCCTTTGTCACTTGTCTCACTTGCACCGTTTTACACGCCGCTCTTTGCTTATGCTATCGTTAACTGTTCAGGCTAATCTCTCAGTGTTCCCTTCAATCCAAGAGAGTGTTTATTTATTAAACACTATCTGTGAGTATACTCAATCCCTTTTTGCTTTACGCACTTTTGGGTGTTATATACGTTACTTATACTAAATCACATCGAACACACAATGCAAACACTTTTATACGCTAACCGACTCTGCATGTTATACGTGTTACTCGATGAATGCTTGTATGTTATGTTTACACAGTGATTGTTGCCTGACACCTTAGCAATGATAGTACTATAGTTTGGACTCAGCACCTGTCATGGACAGGGGTTGCTAAGGGTATTTCTTCACATTTCACAGTGGTGATATGTGTTGCGCACTCTACAACTCGTAGTCACGTCTGTGCATATTTCATTGTCGATAACCTACTAGCTTCACATTGCTGCATGTTACATGCTGGTTATGCGTAAACGCTTTTCGCAATCTATTATACTATTAAACTTGCATGCTCACCTTTACACTATGTGTATTGCCTCTATTTTAACGTATGTGACAGGTGTTTAGGATGCTTTGCTTGTTACTTGCTAGAATCGAGCTAGGATGGAGTCTAGAAACATACAATTTAAATTCTGAGTTATCGAAACAATTTATTGTCTTTGAGATATTTGGTCTGTAATAACTGTTTACTTTGGTATGTTATGGTATAGGACATAATATTTAAATATCTGGTAATTTTGTTGTTATGGATTTCTCCTGGACAATCTGTTTCGCTCAGTGCCGCGCCCTGATGTTTCCGCCATCGGTTGGGGTGTGACAAGTGGGGCGTCACGGGGCACGAGCCGCCATACGATCAACCCTATAAAAGGAGCCGAAGGCCTCATTCTGGAAACCGTTCAATTCTGAATTCTCTCTCAAATCTCTAGTGCTTTAATACTCGGGTATTATACCCCTAAAAAGTGAAGCTCTGCCTCGTTGTAAGTATTATAACCCCTGATCACGTATTTGTTACCCTACCCGATTGATCTAGGGCTCCGTAACGCATGTCAAGGCTCTGCCTGACTCAGTTCATTGGAGTTCTGTCTCGTGTTGTACGGCTAATGTGATTTGGGTTATCTTACTAAAACGTGGGCATTGTTTAATTTTTAATAGATAATAACCAGGAGAACCATCAGGAAGCTATATTATTATCCAAGTCAGCAATGTTAGTCATTCTCTTTTTCTACCAAACTGTTTTACAAAACCTCAAATGTTTTAAATTATACATAACAGTGATTGAGTCTATGTATTCTACAATTACTGCCGGTATGTTGGCGTTTTGTATACATTACTTTAATTCGTTACTGTTGGACAAAGAGTTAGCCAATGAGTAATAAGACAACATGTCAAAATTGACAGTACTGAATGAGTAATTAGGTAGATATAAACATTGTAATCGCTCTCAATACTGTGAAGTTATAAAACTGCTTTGATTAAACTAGGATGTACTCGCCAGTATTTCTTGCTGATAAAACCTTTTTAAAACTCGTTTCAGGTAACTTAATGTGAAGCTAATATAAGCCAGCTGGAGTGCACTGAAGGCTTAAAGTTGTGGCTATAAAAGTTTCCTAAATAAAAAGGATATTTTACTTTCAAATAATTAGGATTTATCTCTATAAATGTATTGTCATTGAAACTTGGGTTTTATCCCATTTATTTATTATAAAAGTTTGGTGTTTTAAACTCTGATAAATATTTCCTAACTACGGTCCTGATGTCTTATTTCTGCTGCCAAATTAATAAACACCGATAGCACCCGCTCTGTGTGTCTCGCGGCCGCCCGCTCCTGGGGCAGGGGTCGGGGGCTGCGACAAAATTGGTGTTTCATATTAGAATTTGTGATGTTACAATATGGAGATATGATGATTTAATGTTATTATGATGAATGAAATATGATATCTAGTGTAAACATGTCAATTTGCTAGTTAATAGGGAACTTGAATGAATGTTAATATGGATGCCCACCAAGTGTTTGATGAAATGCTTGAATGTAAAGTTATGGGATTTTGTGACAACTACTATTGATGTGCATGATTAGAATGTAAGAATCCTTGTATTTGGTGATTTTGATAGCATCTTGGTTTTATAACTATGTAACGAAATGAATTCATGAAAACTAAGTATAAATTCATTAAGTGTAGGAATGAAAGAAGATAGATCAAGCAATACAAGGCAACAAGGAATGCAAGATCGAGGTAAGTTCTTCTAGCTTACAAGTTAGTTTATTGATAGTTGGTAGTATCCATTAAGTCAAAGTTTTATGTGGAATGTTGACTTTTAAGTGGTAATAAAGTGGTATAAAGTTGACCCATTGAAACAGGTCAATTTGGGTGAAGAATGAAAAATGAATGAAAACCAAGATGTAGATCTTGGATATTATTGGGTGAAAGAAATTGGACCCCTTGTATGCTTAGAATGAATTTAGAATGAAAAGAACGATGTGGGTCAAGAAGACGTTAAACTATGGTAGGAACTTAGTATTTTAAAGATTGAAATTTTAGAAGATTGACCATTGGTCATCAAGATGGAAAAAAGAAATGATTTTTGTTTGTTGGAACATATTAGTACTAATTATTGTTGAAATGTTCTAGGTAAATCTTTGGCGTAGGGTCGTGATGAGCTTAGAACGAGCACACACGTACATCCGCTTCCGTGATGCTAAGATGTTCACACTACTAGAAAATACACTCCTCTTGACACGCGAATAATGACACGCGCATATTTTGTGACATTCAAAAGCGTATGTCAAGAAAAAAAATTTCATGGTTTACAAAATTTAATAAATCTATGACATTCTTTTTTGTGTGTCATGATTTTAGCATCATAAAAAAAAACAAGATTAATCTTGACACGCAAATAACGACACACACTCATTTTATGACATTCGAAAGTGTCTGTCAAGAAAACAAATGTCATGGTTTTACAAAATTCAATATATTTATGACATACTTTTTTGTGTGTCATCCTTTTAGCGTCATAAAAAACAAGATCTATATTGACACGCGATTAATGACACAGGCTTATTTTATGACATTTAAATGCATGTCAAGAAAAAAATATCATGATTGTACAAAATTTAATAAATTTATGAAATTGTTTTTGTGTGTCATCTTTTTAGAGTCATAAAAAAACATTATATAAACATAAGGGATAATTTCCTATAGCAGTTATTGTTTATGTAATATGGACATTATGGTTAATTTCTTATAGCAAATCATGGGAAACACTTGAAAACTGTTAAAGAGAAAAAATTGTACGGACTTATGAAAAGTGATATATATCTAATATATTAATTAAAAATTATATTAACAATGTCTTGTTTAGACTCATGAGCTGGCTTGAGCTCAGGCTAGTTTACTTAACGAGCTTGTTTTTAGGTTTAAGCTCGTTACAGTTAGGCTCGTGATAGTGGTTTTGGGATGGCCATGCCGTTTGGTGTTGGTTTTAGAAGGTACCCTATCACTGATACAAAAATAAAAATTCTAGGCGGCTAATAAAATAAATTTTGGTTAACCGCTGATTCGGTTAATCTAAAAGTGTTAACCGTAAACATAACCGATAGGCGGTTAATCATGGTTCGGTTATACTTCATAAGTAATTAATATAACCATATTTTAGATATAGATATTTCGTTTGCTAATGCAATAAAAAAAAAGGACACATATAAATAGAGACAAGAAACTAAGAGGAAGATGATAAAAAATATAACTCTAATGCTTACTAATGATAAAAAAAACTTTTGTGTATGAAAATATTTTGGCCAAGGTGTTTTGTTGATGTTTGAAATACCTTTTAAACTTGTTTATGTAAGCAAGGTATGTTGTGGATATCATGTATGTAACTAACTAGTCTTGGACATGTTAAACTCGAATCCTTTTGATGATCTTGAATCGGGACCATTTTTCTCAATTAGTAAGGTTCGATTTTGATCTTAAAAAGTTTGGGCATTACAAGTTGGTATCAGAGCCTATGGTTGAGGGATTCAATCATGGATGGGAATACTTAAACTCAAACCAAAAGCTTGTACGAAACGTGTGTTCTGTCCAAGACTTAATCAAGGTAGTTTGGTAAATTTTAGTATTAAGACGGGTGGGTAACGTTTTGGAAAGGGTTATGTATGGTGAGTGAATGGAATGGTGCGTGTGGGAACCCCTTACCATTGTTCATGTAAAATACGGTCGAAACGTGCCTCGAAAAGGGAATAAATTGGTTGAAAACATGAAAAGAATGGGGACTGCCCAGATAGCGGCACCGGTTATAACAACCCGACCTCTCGGGTCGTTATAATAAGAATGACAGATCTACCATTTCTTGCTTAATTATTGCTTAATTGCCTTGTACTCTCGAGATTCGATAATTGTTTAACCCTTTGCGGTAATCGATATATTGGTTTAAACGATATTTTAAACTATGTTTTACAACGCATTCACAACGCTCATTCAAAACGCAGTTATCGCATTTAACGCACTTTAAACGCATACTATTTAATTCATTTTATCGCATATTACATCGCATGTTTATACTAAACGCTATCGCATCGCAATCTCATCGCAACTCGAAACGCAGATTTACTTTTATGCATTTTAGGTATTATGTGTGTTACTTGTGTGATTACTTGTTTAATGTTATGAGGTTATCTCATCGCAACGCTTACTCGCAACTCGCTCAAACGCAACGCCACGCTTAACGCACGAAACGGAAGTTGGAAAACCAACTTGCACAAGCCGTCTGATCGAATGACCATTCGATCGAATGGACATCTGTTCGGATGACCATCCGATCGGATGGCCATCCGAACAACTGGCCATCTGACACCTCGTTCCACTGCCTTACTCTCTCTCACCCTATAAACACCCGCCTGTCACATCACTGTTCACTAACACCATTCGACCCAACTCGCTCCCAGCTCGTTCTCAAGCACTTTTCTATCGATTCAAGGCTATTTCGTAAGTGATTCTTCCTAAATCTTGTACAATCATCATCATTACACACTTTCTCATCATCTTCTCCACCAAAAACACTGATTTTCACCGTGAATCACCTGATTTGGACTTCTTGAAGGTGACGTCATCACGGTTTCTTATGCAAACTGTTGTGTGGCATCAACTCATCAAGATTTTTTCAGATCTAAAGGATTTCTACACTATTCAACACAAATCTCAACAAGATACTACATTTTCCAATAGTTTTCATACTTTTCTTCAACTTTTCCTCATTTTTCTTTACAAAACTGATGGAATCTAGACTCATTCAGGCTCTCTACTCATTCTCTTGTTGAGAACCGGTTTGAAAATGGATTACCACTGGAAAGACGACCGATTCATGGGTTGAACATGAAACTCCATCAAGAACGGTTAGTCTGATCGAAAGGGGTGATTCCCACCCGATCGGCTGAGCTGGGCTCAGTGTGGATGTCCGTTGTTTGACACGTTGTCACGCCGTCTCTGTTATACCCGAACTTTTTAACTTAGAAAATTTCAAAAAGTTTTCAAAACGTCAGTTTGCCCCATCGAATAGCCATCCGATCGGATAACCATCCGATCGAATGACTATTAAACCAGGTGACTTGTTCCTTATAACTTTCAACACTTAAACAATTTGACCAAACCTCAAACTACAAGATTTTCGATCGAATAACCATCCGATCGAATGGCCATCCGTCCGGATGACCATCTGATCGGATGACTTGGCATCTAGAGATACTTCACATTTTCCAAAATGCTACAACGAAAACTTCTAAGTTTCAACAATTTACAAACACACTCAATCGAATGACCAACCATTCGAATGGTCATCCGTCCGGATGACCATCCGCCCGGATGGTCATTCAATCGACTCACCATTCGACACTATTCTCATCTGACACATTTTTTACGCACTGTTCAACGCTCATGCTATTGTTCTGTGCTCAGGCTAATCTCCACGTGCTCCCTTCAATCCAAATACTGTGTTTACTAGCTAAACACGAACTGTGAGTATACTCGAACCCATTTTCTTTTAACGCACTTTTGGGTGTTACATACGTTCTCTATCAAATCACATCGAACACACAACACAAACACTTTCAAACGCTAACCGCTCTCGCATGTTATACGTGACTCGATGAATGCTTGTATGTTATGTTTACACAGTGATTGTTTGCCTGACACCTTAGCAACGATAGTACTATAGTTTGGACTCAGCACCTGTTGTGGACAGGGGTTGTTAAGGGTTTTACTTCACATGGTCACAGTGGTGATAATGTGTTGCGCATTCTACACTAGCAGTCATGTCGGTTGCATACATCATTGTCGATAGCTTACTTGATTCACATTTCTAGGTGTTACATGCTGGTTATGCGTAAACGCTTTCGCTATACTATATGCTACTCAAACTTGTGTACACACCTTTACATTCTATGTATTGACTTTATTTTAACGTATGTGACAGGTTAATAGGATGCTAAGCTCGCTTGTTTTATGAATCGAATAGGAGGTCTAGAAACTTCAATAATAAATCTGAGTTGTCCGAACAGTTTATTTGTTTTTGAGACTATTATCTGTAATGACTGTTTATGCTTTATATGTTAATGGTATGGGACATTAATGCTAAATATATTGTCACTAATAGTTGTTTTGGATTCTCTTGGACAATTGGTTTTGCTCAGTGCCACGCCCCGATGTTTCCGCCATCGGTTGGGGTGTGACAGATTGGTATCAGAGACATAACTATAGGGAATTAGGAAAGACACGACCTAGTCCGGGCCGATGTCTTAGGATTGACCTTGTCTATAGTCTAAGTACCAACAGACCGCTCGTACGAACCCAGAAGGGGTTTTGTGTGTGACAACCCTCACCAAACCAGATATCCGTACGAATTAATTAATATTTAATTAATGCTTAATTACTGTGCTTGCTTACAGTTGTGATTAAACTGCTACTTGAATCCTAATACATACACATACATGCATCAAACTTTATTGCTGTCACTCCATTATTTACACAGAACGTCAGTGACAACCTTGATGCAAAAAAGCACAGTGAGCACACTATACGGGATACCCAGTAAACATGCTGACATAGCCAGCATCAGACAGGCACTGTCTCTAAGGCCAGTATGAGCCGGGAATAGTTTACTACACTAGTAGTGAGTGTAGGGAGGTGAGGATTGTAGAACTGCGTCACTAGGTGATAATTATAGTGACCGGATGTGCCTAAAACGTACTTTAAGTACAAAATTCAGCACTTTAAATAAAAAAAAATCAGCATTTATCTAAACTAGTAAAGTGCAAAAAGTTGGCAAAAATATTACTAGACACTTTCCAAAGTGTCGGGAATAAATTGTGTCACTAAAAATAATATTAACGACACTTTAAATACTTATTTAGCACTTTAACGGAGTGATAACAAACCGAACAACCAGACTTAACCCGGAACCTAAAAATAGTGTCAATGACACTATTTTTCTTTTTCTGAGCCAGTTAGGGTCCCCGAGTACCCTAACACCCGCTATAATTACTACACACTAATACCCTAATATAGTTACCTAACTAAACTCACATATAACCTTAACTAATTAGTTAAACCCAAACCAAACCCTCCCACCCCTTGTCCGATCGGTCACCACAATGGGTGACACACTTTGTCCTTGTTAATTATTTTAATCCTAAATGCTTCATATCTAGATGACATTGTATCCTAAGGATAATTAGGATGATTGGTTATTAAATAAGAATGTTGGTCCACCAATCCATTCACAAACCACCAACAAAATTTTACATCTTTCTTTTCCCTCTTGTTTGGTGTTCGGCCGAGAGCACTCACATTCACACCACCAACATTCAATTTCAAACTTGCAATTCCATATACATTCAAGTGTGAAGGATCGCGTATAAGGAAGCTTGGTGCTTACGGATTGCCAAGGACCTCACCACAACGCTATTAACCGCCAGTTTTTCGTCTAGTTTCTTCCCTAGCCTCGAGCTAGTAGTAAGTGACTCTAAACACCCTTTTGATCTTGTCTAAAGTGGTTAATAAGATATTTGTCGGATAAAAATCATGAACATATAAGATCAAGTTTAAAAGTCTACTAAAAGTGATGAACAAGGTGGTTAATGGATGAATATTAGTGTAAAACCTTTGAAACTATCTTTGTTATGATTATTTATTGTTGTTAAATGCTAGTAGGGGAACAGATCGTCATCTAACCCGGCTAAGTCATGTTTTTGGAACATGAACTAGCCTTATGTTAAGTCGTAAAGTTATTAGATGACGAACCCTTTCAAACATAAACATGAACTTGTGTAAAAACAATTTTTCTTATGAAATGGAGTTCTAAACTAGTAGATCTAAAGATCTACAACTGGTATTTTCGAAGAACCAACTGTAAGACGAAACCATGTTTTAAAACCGGATCTTTCCTAAACTAAAGGTGTTTTTGTGAACAAACAAGTGTGTAGACACTTGTGTAACAAAAGGTTTTAACAAAGAATTATTTTTGTAATATTGGACTAGAAGTTGTATAAATGCGTCTTCTTTAAAAATAAGATTTTCAAGAGACCGATTTTATTTACAACGACAGAAAGATCTACTAAGAATCATGGAAGATTACTACACGGTTTTACATAACCCACAAGTTCATGTGCTTGCGATTTACGTATATTTTTGACTAATTTAGTGTTGAAATACTGTTTATTGATGTTGGGAACATTGTTGGTTGAATTTATAAAAGAAAATGATACGCTTGAAAGCGTGGCCACCTCCAGTTACAGAGGAAACTCTGGCGAAATTTTTCCATAAAAATAACACTTGGAAAATATTTTTAAGACAAGTGTTATGAATATATATTCGACTTGTTTTTCCAAACAAACTTCGCCATGAATTTTTATTACAATATAACCAAGAGTCGGAGGTGGGATTTTCATAAATAAAACTTGTTAAATATATATTTAGAATATATATTTAGAATATATATTTTTCATAGTAATACTTGTGTAATTCTTATGATTATTTTGTGAACTACATAAATATTATTTTTAGGGTAAAAATAATATTACTAGAATACACTGAATATTCACGGCTCCAAAATAATACGAACGCCTTCACAATAAATATTTAAGTTACACCGGTATTATTTATACCACCCGAACCTTACAACGTAACTTACGTATTTTCAGAAAATACTCATAAGTGTGTATTTTGACAAGGATATTATTTTGGAAAATTATATGGAATAAAAGATAATATTTTTGGGAAAAATATTTATATTTTGGAAGTAAAGTATTTTGGACAAATGAAGTAAAATATATTACATTAAGTGAGACTTAATAATATATTTCGAACTTATACGAACGCACATGTATTAAAACCCCCATCCTTGGGAAGGAATATATTTACAAAATAATTACGAAGTGTAATTACGAAATAGTTGCCTAACTATTTCCCAAAGACATTAAACATTAAGCTAAGGCACGGCCGTCCGTCTAATAGAAGTTAGTACGTGTAGGTCGTCGCACAGCAGGTTGACTGGGAGATTTCTAGTTAGAGACGCACTACGGTGAGTTCATGTCCCCCTTTTCTCTTAACTGTTTTCAGTTTTTATACTGCGGGGGTGAAATACATGTTACTATGATTACGAATACTTTTTACATGGTATGGTTAGCTTAAGGAGGGTTAGGACGTATAGATCATGTGAGTGAGTAGGCGCAACTTGAGGCCATTAATCCTCATTGTAGGACCGAGGGTCGAAAGCGGTAGATCTATCTGGGTGTAGCGAACCCAACCCCTGAGTCCGCCGAATGAACCAGGTGGTGACTTTGAGCCCGTCGCAAAATCCGCTAGGTTTGAGTCTTCCTACGGCACTTCACACATATCATTGGCTTTGCAACCCAATGGTGATCTCTTTTTCCTTAATTGCTACATACCAGGGACATTTTTACATCGGGACGTACTTAAACATTTTTACATCGGGACTTACTTAAACATTTTTACATCGGGACGTACTTAAACCTTTTTACATTGGGACGTACTTTAAAGGTTTTACATACTCACTTTCACATGAACTCGCTCAACTTTATGTTGAATTTTCAAACTACATGTATTTCAGGAAACTAACGGATCTGGCACGGTATGCACGTATTTTCAAGCTGCGTTTGAATAAAGAAGTCATCCAGGGTTTAGAAGGTGTAAACTCTTCCTGGACGGGTTACATATCTTTAAACCTAGTATTGTTTAAAGTCTTTATAAACTCCATTAAATCCAGTTAAGGTTTGTAACTCATTTGTGATTATTGAAAATGGGATTTTTCTAAACTTTATTAATGGATGAATATCTCATGTTTTTATCATATAGCATTGTTATGATTGTTGCTATGGTATTATGAAGTCACACCAAATAAACCCACGCTTCCGCAAAGCCAGGGTGTGACAGCTTGGTATCAGAGCTCTGATCATAGCGAACTAGGATTCCTTCTCGAGTCTAGACTATGATCACTAGGGCTCTCACGAAAACATTTTTACATTGCATACCACTTAAGTCCAGATCAAGGTCATAAAACGTTTTTACAAACAAAAGTTGAGCACATTTTATTTGTTAGTTATGGCTCAGTCTGAGAGGCTGAGAGAATTATCTAGTGGGACTAGGGAGTCAGTCTGAGAGGCTGAGAGAATTATCTAGTGGGACTAGGGGGTCAGTCTGAGAGGCTGAGAGAATTATCTAGTGGGACTAGGGAGTCAGTCTGAGAGGCTGAGAGAATTATCTAGTGGGACTAGGGAGTCAGTCTGAGAGGCTGGGAGGCTAGTGGGACTAGGAGAACTATTTGATTGCTTATTGGTGACTAATATGTTTATCTGACTATATGATTGATTATTTGTGCATATGTGTTACAAACATCATGCCTTCCTCGTCAGACATTTGAGTTTCAGATACTCTGGAATCCCATGGCGATAGTATCAGATGACAAAGTTTCATCAGAGCACGAGGTTTACACTTCCGATACTACCCGCACAGACGATGACGACTTCCAGCCCTTTGCGCTGCCTGACGTCGTAGCCGAGCCTGCTGATGGCCATCTCGCTAGGAATTTACCACTCGCGGTGATCCCTGCTCCTGCGCCCCTTGCTGCTTATCCGGTTGTTGATACACCACTTGATGATGTTTCTGACGACGATGTCGATCCACTTGAGGAGGACCCACCTGAGGCTGACCATGAGGGCGGGGCCCCTATTGCTGCTGAAGTTATTCTTCCCATTGCTGAGGCTCCTATGGAGGAGTCTCCAGCTGGTTCACCTGTCCCGGACTCATTGGAGTCTGTGGCATCTGCATCTTCGCACGACCGTGGTGTGCAGCCTCACTTTTCTAACCTTGACATGGCGATGTCAGCCACACCCGGTCCATCGCACGGGTTCGACCACGAGGTTGATGACGCCTCCGAGCCGATCTTTCTCCCTGTTTTCGACCCTGACCACGATATTGAGTTCATTCACAAGGATCAGCCTCCAGAGGCGCCTGTAGATCCTATTGAGCCTTGCTTGACATTCCTGCTATGACTATTATGAACCAGCACACACGTCACTCTGTTTAGAGAACGAGTTATCAAACATTGATAACCCTACGGCCACCGCCACATGAGACTACATCTGCGCCATGGACATTTACGCCAGACACTGAGAGTGATCCTGACATGCTGACTAAGGACGAGGACGACTTCCAACAATCCGCGCTACCAGATTTTGGTGATACTCTATCGTTACTGATGGTTTCTCCGACAAGAACTTTTCTATCACTTCTTGTCTCAATCCATGACCACTCTATCACTGGTCATCCCGATGGTGGGCACACCATGGCTCCGAACCTCGTTGATGCGCCTCCTGTGGACATTTCTACTGAAGGATGGCTACTCGACAAGCAATTTACGATGACCTGTTTATTGAAGGTCCTCCTGCTGACGCCCATGGAAAATTGACGGGAACACTGTTATTACTTTCACTTCTTAAGACCCCTGTTAACAAGCTACCCTCTGATTCTAGCATGCATTCAGATTCCTTTGAGCCTGTGGTATCTGCAACCTTACAAACAACTGGATTACAGCCCTCTACTACTGACAAAGACGACGATGACATAACTGCTGCTCTATCGTTTTCTCAAGGTACCACACCGTTACACAACCCAGAGCCTGCTCTTGAGCTAGCTTCTGCACCTTTTTGGGTCAGCTCGATGCTGCACCTATGAAGACCGACGTCCATTGCACCAACATGCCTACCGTTTTCTTTCAGGACATACCCGCACCCCGGGAAGGCACTCCAGGTCAGCACCTGCATGACGATTCATCTGCTACAGCAGCATTTTTCTACAGGCCGCACCGTTGGCTACTTTCACCTTTACAATGCTGGACAAGCCATTTAGACGGTACCTATGCTTCACTAGGCTGATTTTAGACCCTTGCCATCCCTCACATTATGGAGGCTATACACGGGATGAGTGCTCCTACGGCTATAACGCTTTTTTTCTAGGTTTTCTTTTTATACTCGTTTCTTAACTACCCATCGGCAAATCAGTTAACTACCTCGATGAATATACAAGCTCGCGGAGGAATTCGAGCACGTTGACAGTTCACTTTTCTTTCCTCCTCCACCTCAGTCACCAGTATAGTTGGTTTCTGGATTATGCAGATTGCATTACACTTGGGTAAAGACACTAATGATAAGCCGGGATTGCGGAGACTTTTGAGGACCATCTCTGATTACAAAATTTTGATGCACTAATATACTTGCTGGACAGGGGTAGGGTGTCCCTGTGTCCCTTTTGATGTGACACATTTTGTAAGACACAGTGATTGTGGCCGGAGAATAACGAAAGCCCAATCATCTCTAAACAGGCGACAATGCTTATGACTAATAACTAATGAAAAGCTCAGTCGCTATGTTCCCACTAAGCATGCTATTGATCTACATAATTGTGCTATAACTATAATGCTACGTGCTTACTTGCTACATTCCTATTTACAAGTTGTGCAATACATGTGGTAATGTGTGATTGAATGTTATAACGACTGCGTATATGCATATATGTAATACACCTCTGAGGTCTTATTCGTTGAATAGAGACTTGTGTGCTCGCGTCCTTCACAAGACCTAACCTAACCAATCTTCTTCTCAGAAGATGTCGATACGAGGGAACGTCGATACCAACAACCCTCTGCTGACAACAGCAGAGTCAGAACTGCATGGGCGCCTATCGCAAGCCATCGCACACCTCGAGGCCATTCACTCCGAACACGGCGGAGGTACCTCAGGAGATAACCCACCCAGCGGCTGCCTTGGTTTTAAAAAGCGCGCCTTAAGCGCGCTTAAGCGCGAAGCGCATCTAGGCGCAGTCTGGATCGCCTTGTGTGACATAAGGCGCACTATGTACAAAAAGCGCAGCTGAGGCACGCTTTTTAGGGGAAAATCGACCAAAGGCGCAGGCTGAGGCGCACGCTTTTTGTACATGGGTTTGTTTCTATGCTTTGCGCAGTTTTTTTTCTCTCTCGTCTGGGCTTGGCTTTAAGACAAAAAAAAGAAGGGCTTGGCTTTAAGACAAAAAAAAATGAAGGTTAAATGCAAAAACTGGCCCACGCGTGGCTGGGGTTTTCGGAGCTGCATTCGTGTCCGCAGGACGTGCGGGCATGCACGAGTTCAATTAAATTTCAATTCAAAAACTCATTTTTTGCACCCCCCCCCCCCTGCGCGCGGGTAGGACTTGTGGTAAAACATGTCATAAAGCTACAATGGAGTAGTAAAGACTTTACCTTATAAACAACCACTCACTTTGTCCCCACACCGATGTGGGACAAAGTATTTACCACCTTTTGAGACTTTCATTCACACACCCAACATATAAGTCCTTTGCTACTAACTATGTGTACATTTATGTTTTTTTCATTTTAAAACATATATAAAGCTTAATTATAGCTAAATCATAGGTATTGGAGGCTACACACTTATGGGATATATAAAAAAATAAATTTTATAATCACTTTGCGCTTCGCGTACGAAAAGCTCACCGCTTTTGCGCTTCGCTTTAAAAAAAGCTTTTTTAGACCTCATCACTTTTGTGCGCTTCCCGCTTTTTTAAACCAAGGCGGCTGCACTTACGAGCAGTTCTTGAACCACAAACCTCGAGAATTTGACGGCACTGGGGGTGCCTTAGCCTTCGTGCGCTGGGTTGAAAAGACGGATTCTGTTTTACGATTGAGCAAATGCGACCCCGAACATCAAGTCAAGTATATAACTGGACTATTGGTGGATGAGGCTCTGTCATGGTGGAACCATCAAGTTCGGATAATGGGCGAGACCGCTGCGTATGCTATGACGTGGGACGAACTGAAAGATCTGATGCGTAAGAGATATTGCTCGAGGGCAGAAGTCCAGAAGTTGGAAACAGAACTGTGGAACTTGAAAATGGAAGGACCAAAGATAGCAGAGTATGTGCAGAGATTTAACGAATTATCACAAGTTGCCTTACTCCTGGGGGCACCAGAGTTTAAGAGAATTGAACAGTTCATAAGAGGATTGGCACCTCAGATTCTAAGCCTGGTAACAACATCTAAACCTTCAACGATCACCGAGGCTATCAACATAAGCATGGCACTCACGGAAGAAGCAGTTAGACGAGGAAAATTTTCCACTGCGGAGGAGAAAAAGGAGACTGCAATAGAGGCATCTGGGGATAACAAGAGAAAGCTCGTAAATTTCAAGATGGTTACTCAGGGGAGTAGCAAGAAGAAGACCAAAAAGGGAAAAGACTACATGGGTATCCTACCTAAATGGGATAATTGTTTACGTTATCATGTCGGGCGATGTAGATATGGAAAATGTGCTAACTGTGGAAAGAGGGGGCATCCTAAAGAAACTTGTTGGCAAAATACTGAACGTGGTAATGGGGGCCAAGATGGTAGTGAGAATCACGAAGGGGACAACGACAATGACAATTGTCGAGGCAGACTGAGTGATAAACAAAAACGGGCTGAAGGTTGTTTTAACTGTGGAAGCAAAAAGCATTTCAGAAAATATTGCCCTAAGAATAATCAGGCACAAGGATGAAAGCTCCACGCCGGAGCTAGGGAAGCACGCCAGGAGTTCTGGCAAGGATATCGGTACGTCCCATATTACTCAATATTATGCATCTGTATTGCCAAATACTGTTGCAAATTTTACAATTCGCACTTCTAGAGTTCGAGAGCATAATTGGTTTAAGTAGCGAGTAAGTAGATATTCCGGTACCCATTAGAACTAGCTTAGGGGAAGCCAGTGGAAGCCAACGCAGTAACTGGAATCGGCAAGATAGAACCCGTAGAGCGTAAGTTCATGCTAGATCTATTGCCAGTTGAGTTGGGAAGCTTCAACGTGGTAATTGGATGTATTAGTTGGCAAGCGATCGAGCGGAGGTTGATATCCTCACCTCGATGACGAATGAAGGAACGATTGTGACTCACAAAGCAGGATACGCCACCACCGATCACGAATTACTTAAGGCACAAAAGTTGTTGTGGGAAGGATGTGTTGTTTCCTGGCTCATGTCGGGGACAAGGGAGCCGAAGGATTAAAACTCGAAGATACCCCTCGTGATAGGGAAATATCCTGAAGTCTTTCTCGAAGACTTGCCGAAATCATCTCCTCAACGATTAGTCGAATCTCGCATCAATTTAATTCCAGGCACCGCACCTGTAGTCGATGCATCGTAGCGACTTACATTTTCGGAAATGCAAGGATTGACAGTGAAGTTTTAGCAGTGGATAGAGAAGGAAGCTAACAGACCAAAATTCCCATTTTTGGGTAACCCCATTCCTGCTCGTCAAAAAGAAGGATGATGATTTTCAAATAAACATCAACTACCAGGAGCCGAACGAGCTAACACACGAGAGTCGGTGACTCATACTAAGGGTTAACGAACCCCTTATATAACTAACTGTGAGGACCCAACTACTATTACACAACTGGTCGACAATCGAGCTTCGTTAGCAGTGAATTCAAGAAGAAAGTTCACCGATGAAATTGTGGGACAATGACTAGTTCTTAGACGTACACAAAAACGGTGCTTCCTACACAATGTAGAAACCGGATCCACACAGGACACGAAATCTGGAGGATTTAGAAAACGTATATTTAGGACCTCTGGGAACCCAAGTCCAAACTCGTAAGGGTTTTTATTTAGGAACCACATCTGTCAACTCAATCAACCATCATTAACCTGGCGCATATGCCAGTTCCGTTGACCAAACAGAGAGTACTTGGATTTCTTTTACTTCTGGCGAGTAGATGTTTGCATCTCTACTCCCCTTAATGGTAGTTGCATCACAATAATTTTCTCGCTGAGAGCGAACACACATTTGCTTCGATATCTTTTCTTCACTTTAGAAAATACCCGTTGTTCATTTTTCTTGGAAACTTACCTGACATACATGCATCATTTGCTACGCATGTGATTTCGTTTTGAACAAGCACTTCATTGGAATTTACATATTATTTTGCTAAACCAAATTACTGATTCCTGATTCAAGTAACCTACATTAGTGTTATTGTTGGCTCTTTTGTTACCAATCCAACACACTTTCTTGAAACCGCTTTCTTTCAAGTTACATTCATGGTTTATTTTGCCACCATGCCAAGAATTCCTTGTTGATACATACGTTATTGTCGGGATACGTTGAAACCAGGTTCAATTGCTTGAACTCATCCATTTCACAGGTTTAACTTGAAACGCTATATGATGTATTGGGAGCATCATATTCAACTATTTTTGCAGAGATTCTTTCATTTCGAGTCGTAGTAGATTTGGTTGATCTACGACTCCACTAAATCGTTTGATTTGTTTCGATACCTTGCGGTGATATTTTCACAGAATTGAAGCTTGTGCTAATTTGGTTACTCACTTCGTACGCGGATTTAATCCCCTATTTAGTTGTTAACAAATCCATTTTGAATCTTCACGATCAAAGCGGTCTCAACACAATTGTGTGTTAAGGCAATGGTACATATTCATTTCATAAGCACAATGTACCTCCTAACGATTCTTTCGTTGTCAATCAAATGCCTTGCGGTACTTATTACTTTTCATCTTCGATTGGAAACAGTGGTTCTTTGATGTTCCGTATTTAATTGGAAACTCTATGACATTGCGTAAATCAAATTTTCAGGCTTGTTTCGGTACACTTTTATTTGATTTCAAACGCGGTGAACTTGTTCAGTCACCACTATTATTGGATAATGCCATTACGACACCTTGTGGTGTCATCATAAACTTGTAGCTTGCGCTAACCATGGTTAAACCGTTTCACACGAGACCACACATACTTTTGTTTGATTTATCATTCAAACATTTCCGATGCAACTACGAATCAAGACAATGATACACCAGATTCGCTTGTATTCCATTCGGTGTATCTTCACCATTCAAAAATGTCAACACACTAAACCCTATCAGACATTTATTCAGGAGTTGACAGATCATTTTACTATTACGTTGAGTTGTTGCTTTTGAGTTCATATAGCGGGTGCTATGGTTTGTGAAAACTCGTTTGCATATTGCAACCGATCGATTAAAAATCTTATTAGTCAAAACTCCACTTTTGTGGAACCCCTGCTAGCTGGATTACGCTAGACTATACGTCAAGTACGTCTTGTACAATTGACATCTAATGCTAAAAAGCACAAACCCTTCAACCCTAGGATTCGGGTTGTTATATATTCTTGGACTCACCTAATGTGAGTAATGTTTGCTTCGATTTGATGATTATCTACTTCGATATTATTTATATACATACGTGTGTGACTTAACCATAAGGAGTTAAGGTAGTACAAATTTCGGGGACGAAATTTCTTTAACGGGGGGAGAATGTGACAACCCTCACCAAACCAGATATCCGTACGAATTAATTAATATTTAATTAATGCTTAATTACTGTGCTTGCTTACAGTTGTGATTAAACTGCTACTTGAATCCAGATACATGCACATACATGCATCAAACTTTATTGCTGTCACTCCATTATTTACACAGAACGTCAGTGACAACCTTGATGCACAAAAGCACAGTGAGCACACTATACAGGATACCCAGTAAACATGCTGACATAGCCAGCATCAGACAGGCATTGTCTCTAAGGCCAGTATGAGCCGGGAATAGTTTACTACACTAGTAGTGAGTGTAGGGAGGTGAGGATTGTAGAACTGTGTCACTAGGTGATAATTATAGTGACCGGATGTGCCTAAAACGTACTTTAAGTACAAAATTCAGCACTTTAAATAAAAAAAAATTCAGCATTTATCTAAACTAGTAAAGTGCAAAAAGTTGGCAAAAATATTACTAGACACTTTCCAAAGTGTCGGGAATAAATTGTGTCACTAAAAATAATATTAACGACACTTTAAATACTTATTTAGCACTTTAACAGAGTGATAACCAACCGAACAACCGGACTTAACCCGGAACCTAAAAATAGTGTCAATGACACTATTTTTCTTTTTCTGAGCCAGTTAGGGTCCCCGAGTACCCTAACACCTGCTATAATTACTACACACTAATACACTAATATAGTTACCTAACTAAACTCACATATAACCTTAACTAATTAGTTAAACCCAAACCAAACCCTCCCACCCCTTGTCCGATCGGTCACCACAATGGGTGACACACTTTGTCCTTGTTAATTATTTTAATCCTAAATGCTTCATATCTAGATGACATTGTATCCTAAGGATAATTAGGATGATTGGTTATTAAATAAGAATGTTGGTCCACCAATCCATTCACAAACCACCAACAAAATTTTACATCTTTCTTTTCCCTCTTGTTTGGTGTTCGGCCGAGAGCACTCACATTCACACCACCCACATTCAATTTCAAACTTGCAATTCCATATACATTCAAGTGTGAAGGATCGCGTATAAGGAAGCTTGGTGCTTACGGATTGCCAAGGACCTCACCACAACGCTATTAACCGCCAGTTTTTCGTCTAGTTTCTTCCCTAGCCTCGAGCTAGTAGTAAGTGACTCTAAACACCCTTTTGATCTTGTCTAAAGTGGTTAATAAGATATTTGTCGGATAAAAATCATGAACATATAAGATCAAGTTTAAAAGTCTACTAAAAGTGATTAACAAGGTGGTTAATGGATGAATATTAGTGTAAAACCTTTGAAAGTATCTTTGTTATGATTATTTATTGTTGTTAAATGCTAGTAGGGGAACGGATCGTCATCTAACCCGGCTAAGTCATGTTTTTGGAACATGAACTAGCCTTATGTTAAGTCGTAAAGTTATTAGATGACGAACCCTTTCAAACATAAACATGAACTTGTGTAAAAACAATTTTTCTTATGAAATGGAGTTCTAAACTAGTAGATCTAAAGATCTACAAGTGGTATTTTCGAAGAACCAACTGTAAGACGAAACCATGTTTTAAAACCGGATCTTTCCTAAACTAAAGGTGTTTTTGTGAACAAACAAGTGTGTAGACACTTGTGTAACAAAAAGTTTTAACAAAGAATTATTTTTGTAATACTGGACTAGAAGTTGTATAAATGCATCTTCTTTAAAAATAAGATTTTCAAGAGACCGATTTTATTTACAACGACAGAAAGATCTACTAAGAATCATGGAAGATTACTACACGGTTTTACATAACCCACAAGTTCATGTGCTTGCGATTTACGTATATTTTTGACTAATTTAGTGTTGAAATATTGTTTATTGATGTTGGGAACATTGTTGGTTGAATTTATAAAAGAAAATGATACGCTTGAAAGCGTGGCCACCTCCAGTTACAGAGGAAACTCTGGCGAAATTTTTCCAGAAATATAACACTTGGAAAATATTTTTAAGACAAGTGTTATGAATATATATTCGACTTGTTTTTCCAAACAAACTTCGCCATGAATTTTTATTACAATATAACCAAAAGTCGGAGGTGGGATTTTCATAAATAAACTTGTTAAATATATATTTAGAATATATATTTTTCATAGTAATACTTGTGTAATTCTTATGATTATTTTGTGAACTACATAAATATTATTTTTAGGGTAAAAATAATATTACTAGAATACACTGAATATTCACGGCTCCAAAATAATACGAACGCCTTCACAATAAATATTTAAGTTACACCGGTATTATTTATACAACCCGAACCTTACAACGTAACTTACGTATTTTCAGAAAATACTCATAAGTGTGTATTTTGACAAGGATATTATTTTGGAAAATTATATGGAATAAAATATAATATTTTTGGGAAAAATATTTATATTTTGGAAGTAAAGTATTTTGGACAAATGAAGTAAAATATATTACATTAAGTGAGACTTAATAATATATTTCGAACATATACGAACGCACATGTATTAAAACCCCCATCCTTGGGAAGGAATATATTTACAAAATAATTACGAAGTGTAATTACGAAATAGTTGCCTAACTATTTCCCAAAGACATTAAACCTTAAGCTAAGGCACGGCCGTCCGTCTAATAGAAGTTAGTACGTGTAGGTCGTCGCACAGCAGGTTGACTGGGAGATTTCTAGTTAGAGACGCACTACGGTGAGTTCATGTCCCCCTTTTCTCATAACTGTTTTCAGTTTTTATACTGCGGGGGTGAAATACATGTTATTATGATTACGAATACTTTTTACATGGTATGGTTAGCTTAAGGAGGGTTAGGACGTACAGATCATGTGAGTGAGTAGGCGCAACTTGAGGCCATTAATCCTCATTGTAGGACCGAGGGTCGAAAGCGGTAGATCTATCTGGGTGTAGCGAGCCCAACCCCTGAGTCCGCCGAATGAACCAGGTGGTGACTTTGAGCCCGTCGCAAAATCCGCTAGGTTTGAGTCTTCCTACGGCACTTCACACATATCATTGGCTTTGCAACCCAATGGTGATCTCTTTTTCCTTAATTGCTACATACCAGGGACATTTTTACATCGGGACGTACTTAAACATTTTTACATCGGGACGTACTTAAACATTTTTACATCGGGACGTACTTAAACCTTTTTACATTGGGACGTACTTTAAAGGTTTTACATACTCACTTTCACATGTACTCGCTCAACTTTATGTTGATTTTTCAAACTACATGTATTTCAGGAAACTAACGGATCTGGCACGGTATGCACGTATTTTCAAGCTGCGTTTGAATAAAGAAGTCATCCAGGGTTTAGAAGGTGTAACCTCTTCCTGGACGGGTTACATATCTCTAAACCTAGTATTGTTTAAAGTCTTTATAAACTCCATTAAATCCAGTTAAGGTTTGTAAATCATTTGTGATTATTGAAAATGGGATTTTTCTAAACTTTATTAATGGATGAATATCTCATGTTTTTATCATATAGCATTGTTATGATTGTTGCTATGGTATTAAGAAGTCACACCAAATAAACCCACGCTTCTGCAAAGCCAGGGTGTGACATTGTGTGAGCCTACTCTTGTTATTCTCGCTTGAAAACTACATCTTTGCGTGAACCCCGCATACTACGGCTTCGCGTGAAGAAGGCCTTTCCTAAGGCTGGAACACTAGTTTGCCTTTCCTAAGGCTGACGAAACACACACGCTTTCGAAAACACTCGCATGACACAAAAGAGCGATTTTGTCGAGATTAGGTGTGATAACCAACAACTCTTGATAAATTGCTCACTCTACGCGTATTTTTACTCTCAACACGAGAATCTTTAATTGAGTCAGGAGTGAAATCCATATCTCGACGAGATTTTTCATCACCATCTCATGGTCTTGCCACACTCTCAAGAAAGAAGTTGTTATGTTAGGGGTGAAACCCGCATCTAAATGACACGTTCCACTCTCTACTTTGAATTTACAAAACTCTCACCAAAGTCTCGAGGGATTCCAACGACTCAATTCATGTAGTAACCGAAAGGATGCGTGCCGTTCGCCATGTTTTGGCGAGAGCACAGTCTGTTAGGCCAAAGTGTGTACTCGAGGTCATAGTGGATAGTCGAATCACTTTGGGTAGTCCATGTCCAACACCCAAGACGTTCTGTGAATTATCGATTTTATGTGGTTAAATGTTTATATGTTTCGATTTTGGAGGTTTTATTCGCTTTTCGCTCATCATTTATTGTACGCGCTCAACTCGCACAGCTTCTCGCAATCTAAAACGCTAATTAATCGCAACTCAAACTAAGAACGCACCTCGCTTATGGTACTCGCTACTCTCGAACGCGAATCGCAGCTTTGAAAGATAGGTGAATACGTGCAAAATATGTAGGTGAATACGTGCAAAATATAGGTGAAATGTGCTTACATGCTTATGTGCTTACGTGCTTATGTGCCTACGTGCTTATGTGCCTATGTGGATTATGTGCCTACGTGTTAGACATGTTCCTGATGCTTTATCTAATAATAATAAGTATGATGGTTAAACGCTAAAACTCTTTCGAAGACCTGATATAATCGAATCTCGTCTAAATCATGCGACGATGTCTGCTGCAGACAATGTCTTCCCTTGGTTCTCACACTCGTCGAAACACGCAGAGAAGCAGAGATGACAAGCGCATTGCTTCTCTCATCGCCAAGGAAATGGCTAAAGTCACACCTCTGATCGTTAGTGAGATCAAGGAGGTCAGCAGCAAGTTATCCGTCAAATCTAAGAGTGACATGCCTAAAGCTCCTTTCAGCTTTAAGCAATTCAAGGCCTTCAGTCCTGCTAACTTCACGGGTGAAGATGGACCCAGCGTTATGTTTCAGTGGTTTGACTCCATCGAAGTCACTCTCCATCAAAACGGATGCCCAGACAACCTCCGCATTGTGAATGCTACCGAAGTATTCCAGTCTTGGGCACTGGATTGGTGGACTGCTGAGCTCAACAGGCGCGGTAACGATGCAGCTTATGGACTCTCCTGGGAGGAACTGAAGGAAGTCATGATGAAAGAATTATGTCCCCCACATGAACTCCAGAAGCTAGAAAACAAGTTTTGGGTTATCAAAAAAGAAGGAGGTGACAACGCGGGTCTCACCGGTCGCTTCAAGTAGCTCAGTATTATCTGTCCTGGTCAAGTGTCAACGCCTGATATAACGATCAAGAAGTACTGTAACACCTGTGCCTCCACGGCCATCAAACAAATACCGAACCAATGAAATATTATATTTCATACTTGGGATTTGTAAAAATATGTGTATCATTTGCACATATCAATTTTTGTTCAATTCCAAACTTTAAATCGCTTTCTGGAAGGTTATACGCGCACCGATGTGTAAATATAACTAGTTTAATGCAACAAACACTCCGGAATAGTGACATAGGCTTAACATACCTTAAATAACCTTTACATAACTTAGAAATAAGTTTTGAAGGCTTTTGTATGGCAAAAACAAGTTAATTCGCTTACAGGTACTAAACTTGACAAACTGTGAAAGTATGCCAATTTGAACTGTAACAGACATTCCGGAACATGACCATAAGTTAAACACACCTTAAATATCCTCTACATAGCTTAGAAATAGGCTTTAAGGGGTTCGGTGTGCTAAAATAAACTTTTGGGTCATTCAGGGACTAAAAGTGTCAAAAAGTGCACAAGTTTGCATTTTCGCGCATACCTTACGTTCTGAATACATCTGGACATCCAAAAATTTATGTAAGCACTAAAATATTTTATTTTAGTATTTGGCATAAGAAAAATCCATTCGTTGCGTCATTTGGATCGTTTTTCGCGCTTATGCGCATTACGTCGAACGAACCAAAACTGTCATTTGGATCGTTTCATCGCGTTCGTACGACCAAACGAACCAACATCCGACATATTTTTGAGCATGTTTCATGTCCACAATGTTTAGGAATCATTTTAGGGCCTTAAAGTTGGCTTGACGGGCCTTAGAAGTGCCGGAAATGGGCTTAAACACGTGCAGGGACCAAAACTGTCATTGCTGAAACTTATTGCTGATCTGTACAGGCCAGGCGGCCCGCGTAAGATCTATGTGAATCCTTACGCGGCCCACGTCAAGCTCCCAGAACAGATAAGAACGATCAGTCAGCAGATTCCAGCTGTTTAATCCACAACCACATACCCACAATTGCCCATTAAGGGTCATTTTTAGTCACCATAACTTTCCAACAAGTGTACGCACAAGATTCGAGCACGGTTTCCATGAAACGATCTTAACGGTTCGAAGAACACTATAAATACCTAACCCATTTCATAGCAAAACCCACTAGAATCTGATCTTAGAAGCTCTAAGTTGAAACCATTGTTTCATACCTGAGCTACTTGGATCACGATTAGCATTCGGGGACCCTTCGTAAGTATTCTTTCGTTCTTTTCTTTCTTTTATTGCTTTTCGAGTCCGAAAGTCAAACTTTGTTTGACTTTCTGCGTTGACCAGTTTATGGTCAATGCGAAGTTCGGTTGAACTTCGCAACGTGATTGTAATCACGATGGTTATAGTCCCTTGGGACTATGCCTACTGATTACCACGTTGTCTAGGGTCGTAAGGGTAAGCGATCTGATAAATCGCTTATACCTTCGAACCCGACCCAGTTTGGTCGATCATTAGGATCCGACCAAATACATTAGGTGACCATAGTGTATAGGGAATAACCTTCTGAGGTTATACCTAATGGTTACATCGTTTGAGTAGTTGTATGATAGGTAGTTTATATGCCTTAGGTAAATTACCAGAATACCCTTTTCATGTATAATTGGTAATTAAGCATATGTAACCTAAATTTTTGTCACATAACTGATTATGTAACATGTTTAGGCATATAACACTTGTCATAGGACTAGTTAGGCGGTCCGAACGCGTTTCACGCGAACGACGCGTTAAAGTAGCATAAGCTACCTAAACGGGTCGTAATGGGTCGTAAGCACTTAGGTTAGGTTTCATTTAGAATATAGGCTTTGTTAAACCATATGACACGAGTTTCCATACTCGTTTGGTTTACGAACCCTCGTTCTATCTAAGTCTTCCGATTTGGGTCCGGATTATTAACATAGTTACCTATATTAGGTGCCGTTTGATTTCCGTGACCTCTAGAGCTGCTTGGTGGTTATGTTAGGACTTCTGAGCAATCTCAAGTGAGTACATAGAACCCCTCTTTTACTGTTTTCCAAACATTTTGGGGTGGAACACATGTGCCTACTTGTTACTTTCATGCTTTCCTGTTTTCACATCATATACCTGCTATGTTTGTTAGTACATTATAGTACCTGATTTGATTATATTTCATGCTATGTATGCCCATTGTGTGCATACTTAGTACATTGTTTTACATTTACATTTAATGCTATGTATGTTCATTGTTACATACTTAGTACATTTGTTTTCATCACATGCTTACATTTTGGTATGACATTTGGTTTGTTTAAACGATACTATACATTCATTAACATTAGCTACGCCGTTCGTTAGTAGGTAGTGGTACCATAGGAATTGACAACTCCCGTTCCTGAAATCCTAGGTTGGTGTGGATTGGAAGGAATGACCGAATTCGATATACATAACTTAGATAAACCTTTAAATTGTTTAAGGGTTTATCGCCACAGTCTCAAGGCTTGGATGTATGCATTTTCACAACACCGCATAGATGTTCGTATCAGTATAGCATGCATTTCCACATAACATAACTTTGATTTAAACCAAGTTTTACTTCAACACTATGTTCTTGTGCATATGGTTTAGTTGATACATTTCGCTAGCCATACATATCATTTTAATTACACATTACATGATTTACATTTGACACATAAACATTATTGACATTGGTTACACATTACATGATTTACATCTTGACATAAACATTTTGGTATATTAGTCAATACATTTGACAATTGGTTTTATTCAATACATTTGACAATTGGTTTAAACATAGACATTGTACATTGTTGGTTTGGTTTGAGTAAGTGATTTAAGTAACGAGGCGTGTGTAATATGATACAAGCATGGTGGATACGCCGCTGGTACTTCCTATATATAAGTGTTTGTATGGTATTACATATCGTAGCGTTATTTGAATCATTTCAATTTGGACATTTAACATTTTATACAAATAATATACATTTCACAATACATTGTTTTACAAACAACTTATCTCATACAAACTCATTTTTACATGGTTATTCATTTAACCTTACATTTATTTATACATATCATCTGATCTTATCGTTTTTCAAATGATTTACAAGATAAAGCAAATTACAAGGTTCATGACTAAACATTTTCTCAAACATAAGTCATGAATTCTATTTTCACAAAACCTATGTATCTCACAGGCATTTTTATGCTGACGTACCTATTTTCACATGTGTTTTCAGGATATGATGCATAGGACTTGTCAAGATACACTTAGGCGGACTTGGGCCTTAGCGACAATAAAAGATGCAAGACTAGTTATTCATGTTATGTTTCTTTGATTGTCAAGACATTGTAACTATTTTAATCAATAAAACAATATTTCAATTTCCATGTGTTATGAAACAATGATTCTGTTACAACACTCCCCGATGTTTCCGCCACGTTTTGTTGTTTTACGTGGTCGGGGTGTGACAAGTACATTCGAGCTTTACCCGACTGTGTAGCTGACTTTGTTCAAGCAGCTAAACCTACTACAATTAAGAAAACTTACCAACTCGCCGCTGAGATCAATGATAAGCGAGTTTTGGCTGGTTAATTCATAACCTCAACCAAGAATCTCCATCAAGCAACCGCAACCCACTACTGAAACCGCAGCACCTCAAGTTTCAAAGTCTTCACACCAGAATCGCAAACGCTAGGGTAACAGCAACAAGAACTACGCTACTACCACCGCTTCTCTCAACGCTATCCTTGTACAACCCAACACCAATCAGAATTAGAACCGTCAAGTTGCAACACCTGTAACCAACGCACCTCCTGCTAAGCGTGCGTATACTGGTCCACACCCTCTGTGCCATACTTGCACCTATCATCACCCAGCTGGGATAGCTTTCCGTTTCTGTGTCCTCTGCAACCTCTACGGACACTTCACAGCGAACTGTTGCACTGGCCCATGTCAGCAAGCTCAAGCTCAAGCTCCTCCTGCACTGCCAGCTCCACTCCCCGCTCCTCAGGGTAACCAAGCAGCTCCTGCTCCCGCTGTTCATGCATGAGCTTGCTACTCTTGTGGTGACCCGAATCACTTTGCTAATGTCTGCCCGAATCGTGTGGTGAAACAATAACCATAGCAACCACCGCAGCAGCAACAACATCAACAGCAGCAACCACAACAAGCAGCCCATGGACGAACTTTCAACATCAATGTCCGCAGGCTCGAACTGACAACAATGTTGTCAATGGTACGTTTCTCGTTAACGGTATTTATGCTTTGTGTTTATTTGATACTTGAGCCGATAACTGTTTTGTGTCGTTTGAATTCGAAAAGCTCCTAAACCATGACGTAGAAATTGCCACCGGAAGAACCGTCACATATTAGCTCTGTTCTCCGTGATTGTATCTTGAACTCAACAATCACGTTTTCCCGATCGATCTCATTCCGATGCAACTTGGTAGTTTCGATATCATAGTAGGCATGGATTTTCTTCGTGAAAATCGTGCTGAAGTCATTTGTTTTGAAAAGATGATTTGTTTCTCTCTTGCTAATGGTGACCAACTCTGTGTTTAAGGTGAAATAACTTCGAAGGAACTGAAACTCATGTCGTGCATTCAAGCAAACAAGTATCTCCGAAAGGAATACATGGCTTTCTTGGCGCACATCGTAGTAGCGGAGAAGGAAAATGAAAAGAAGCCAATGGAAAAGGTACTTGTGGTTCGTGATTTTCCTAATGTCTTTCCTGACAATTTACCTGGTCTACCCCCGTCTCTTGATATTGATTTTCGTATCGACCTCATTCCTGGAGCTAACCCTATCGCTAAAGCACTTTATCGCCTCGCTCAATCTGAAATGCGTTAACTCTCAAGTCAACTCCAGGAATTACTTGATAAAGGCTTCATATGCCCTAGCACATCTCCATGGGGCGCACCTGTCCTTTTCGTTAAAAAGAAGGATGGATCGTTCCGAATGTGCATCGATTATAGGGAACTCAACAAGCTCACTATCAAGAATCATTATCCCTTACCCCGAATCGATGATTTATTTGACCAATTGAAGGCGCTACGTGTTTTTCTAAGATCGATTTATGCTCTGGTTATCATCAACTATGGATTCAAAAAGAAGATATCCCTTAAACCGCTTTTCGAACCCGCTACGACCATTATGAATGCGTCGTTATGCCCTTTGGACTTACCAATGCACCCGCGGTTTTCATGGATTTGATGAATCGCGTGTGTAAGCCCTTTCTCGACCGCTTCGTCATCGTGTTTATCGATGATATCCTTATCTATTCGACGTCGAAAGCCGAACATGCGCAACATCTCCATTTGGTACTCGAGCTTCTCCAAGGGAATCACCTCTACGCCAAGTTCTCCAAGTGTGAATTTTGGCTCGGGGAGGTTCAATTCCTCGATCGTATTGTCAATAGTCAAGGTATTCACGTCGATCCCGCGAAGATTGAAGCAGTTAAAAGTTGGATTACACCAAAAACCCCGTCTGGAGTTCGTTCTTTTCTTGGATTGGCAGGTTATTACCGTTGATTTATCATTGATTTTTCTAAAATCACCATTCCTCTTACCTCTCTTACGAATAAAGACAAGACTTTTGTTTAGGGAACCGAACAA
Source organism: Helianthus tuberosus (assembly GCA_030545235.1). Taxonomy (NCBI): domain Eukaryota; kingdom Viridiplantae; phylum Streptophyta; class Magnoliopsida; order Asterales; family Asteraceae; genus Helianthus; species Helianthus tuberosus. The sequence continues at coordinate 139,006,384 of CM060415.1, forward strand.
GAGAATGCCTTTCAAACTCTTAAGCGTATGCTTTGCGACGCTCCCGTACTCACGCTACCCGATGGAAACGACGACTTTGTAGCCTTCTGCAATGCCTCTAACCTGGGTCTTGGTTGCATCCTTATGCAATGAGATAAGGTTATCACCCACGATCTCGAACTCGGTGCAGTTGTTTTTGCGTTGAACATTTGTCGACACTACCCTTATGGTACTAAGTGTACGGTCTTCACCGACCATAAGAGCCTACAACACATCTTGAACCAGAAAGAGCTGAATATGCGCCAACGCAGATGGGTTGAACTTCTCAACGACTACGACTGTGAGATTCGCTACCACCCAGGCAAGGCAAACATCGTGGCCGATTCTCTTAGCCGACGAAGCTATTTACATAGTGTTCAAAATGTTCAAGCCCAACACGACCTCGAAGCTCATATTCGCGACGCTCAACACGCCTGTTTTCTCAAGAAAACTTTGAAGGAAGAACGAATTCTTGGAACCTAAAACCAACTAGTGAATTAACCGAATGGTATTTTTCACTACCTCGATCACATTTGGATTCCTAGTCACAATAATCTCCGAGAGATTTTGCTGAATGATGCCCACAAATCTCGATATTCCCTTCATCCAGGTGCCGACAAGATGTATCAGGACATCCGTGCCAGGTATTGGTGGCCTGGAATGAAGAAGGATATCGCTCTCTACGTTTTGAAATGCCTGAATTGTTCGAAGGTCAAGGCTGAACATCAACGACCCTCTGGCTTACTCGAATAACCCGAGATCCCGATGTGGAAATGGGAGAGTATAGCTATGGATTTCCTTACGAAACTCCCCCGCACGCCATCAGGTCACGATAGCATTTGGCTTATCGTTGATCGTCTTACGAAATCCGCTCACTTCTTACCCATACGAGAAGACTATAAGGTTGAACGATTAGCACGAATCAATACCGACGAAGTCATTTGTCGACATGGGACACCTCGTGACACATTCTCTAACCGTGATGGTCGATTTACCTTGCGCTTTGGGAAACTTTCCAATCTGCTCTCGGTACTACTCTTAATCTCAGTACCGCTTTCCATCCCCAGACCGACGGTCAGACTGAACGCACGATTCGCACCCTTGAAGACATGTTTCTCTCGTGCGTTTTAGCTTTTGGTGGTAATTGGGATTCGCATTTACCTTTAGTCGAATTCTCGTACAACAACAGTTATCACTCTAGCATTCAAATGGCACCATTTGAGGCATTATATGAAAGAAAATATCGATCGCCAATTGTATGGCACGAGATCGGAGACGCGCAAATTACCGGTCCTGAGTTATTACAAGAAACGACTGACAAGATCCTCCAGATACGAGACAATTTCCTGAAAGCTCGGAGTCGTCAAAAGAGTTACACCGATAAATGCCGCAAGCCCCTTGAGTTCGAAGTTGGCGATCACGCATGTTTATACTAAACGCTATCGCATCGCAATCTCATCACAACTCGAAACGCATATTTACTTTTATGCATTTTACATATTATGTGTGTTACTTGTGTGATTACTTGTTTAACGCATGAAACGGAAGTTGGAAAACCAACTCGCACAAGCCGTCTGATCGAATGACCATTCGATCGAATGGACATCCGTCCGTATGACCATCCGATCGGATGGCCATCCGATCGACTGGCCATCCGATCGACTGGCCATCCGACACCTCATTCCACCGCCTTACTCTCTCTCACACTATAAATACCCGCCAGTCACATCACTTTCACTGATGTGACAACACCATTCGACCCAACTCGCTCCCAGCTCGTTCTCAAGCACTTTTCTATCGATTTAAGGATATTTCGTAAGTGATTCTACCTAAATCTTGTACAATCATCATCATTACTGTGATAACTCGTAATTTAGAACCCTTCATTGTATCTTGATGTAACATGCTTGAATGTTATGTGACTAGTTGACATGTTGGTTTAATGAATGTTATAAGTGAATGTTATGTGAATATGTGTTGTGCTTGTATGTATATGTATGTATAATCACACGAAAGAAACCAATAGCACAATAGCAACTCGAACGCACAAGCCCTTGGGCTTTACTACTCTCGGCCCACTTCTTTTGAACTTGAGCCGAATGGGCAACCCATTAAGGGGGGTTCGGCCCACTTCTTCTTTTACACGCATAGCATTGGGAGAAAGGGGTATACTTCTCATTTGTTTGCTAAACACACAACACCACTCAAACCCTAGTGCTCTCTCTCTCCCTCACGAACCCGACGGCAGCCAAACATCCTCTCCATCGAACATCTTTCCTTGTTCGGATCAATCCTTGTTCCTTCTCTAACCGGTTAGTGTTCTATGATGTTGTTGTTAAATGATATTATGGATGCCATGATATAGTGTGTATGAATGATGATGTTCTTGTGAATCGGATATGTATGATAATGTTAATCGGCTATCATGTCTTGTTTTCGGATTGATTGCATGATGAGTTAATGATATCTTCTGATTGAATGTGATTTAAATCATTAATCGTTGATGTGCATGAAATCGGCTTGCATATGTGTATTGGATAATGTTCATGCTAATCGGATTTCATATTATTGTTTTAAGAACCGAATGTTTGTTAATCGGCTGCATGTTTGCTGAAATCGGGTTAGTTGTAGGATCGATCATGAGGTGTTACATGATGGTTTGAAACCCCTAGATGGATATGTTTAAGTGTCTTGATTATTGTTCATGATTATTGTCACACCCCGACCAAGTAAAACAACAAAACATGGCGGAAACATCGGGGAGTGTTGTAACAGAATCATTGTTTCATAACACATGGAAATTTAAATATTGTTTTATTAAATACACGAGTTACAATGTCTTGACAATCAAAGAAACATAACATAAATAACTAGTCTTGCATCTTTTATTGTCACTAAGGCCCATGTCCGCCTAAGTGTATCTTGATCAATCCTATGCTTCATTTCCTGAAACACATGTGAAAATAGGTACGTCAGCATAAAAATGCCGGCGAGTACATAGGTTTTGTGAAAATAATATTCATGACTTATATTTGAGAAAATGTTTAGTCATGAACCTTTTAATTTGCTTTGTCTTTGTAAATCATTTGAAAAACAATAAGTTTAGATGATACGTATAAATAAGAGAATAATGCATGGTTAAATGAATAACCATGTAAAATGAGTTTGTATAAGTTAAGTTGTTTGTAAAACAATGTATTGTGAAAAGTATGTTATTTGTATAAAATGTTATATGTCATAAACTGAAATGATTCAAATAACGCTACGATATGTAATACCATACAAACACTTATATATAGGAAGTACCAGCGGCGTATCCACCATGCTTGTATCATATTACACACGCCTCGTTACTTAATCACTTACTCAAACCAAACCAACAATGTAAGATGTCTATGTTTAAACCAACTTCCAAACGTATTGAAATAATATGTTAAAATGTTTATGTCAAAATGTAAATCATGTAATGTATAACCAATGTCAAAAGTGTTTATGTGTCAAATGTAAACCATGTAATGTGTAACCAAAATGATATGTATGGCTAGTGAAAATGCATCAACTAAACCATAGATGAAATGCACAAGAACATAGTATTGAAGTAAAACTTGGTTTAAATCAAAGCTATGTTTTGTGGAAATGCATGATCAATGTAAATCATGTAATATGTAACCAAAATGATATGTATGGCTAGTGAAATGCATCAACTAAACCATATGCACAAGAATATAGTATTGAAGTAAAACTTGGTTTAAATCAAAGCTATGTTTTGTGGAAATGCATGCTATACTGATACGAACATCTATGCGGTGTTGTGAAAATGCATACATCCAAGCCTTGAGACTGCGGCGATAAACCCTTAAACAACTTAAAGGTTTATCTAAATTATGTATATCGAATTCGGTCATTCCTTTCATCCCCATACCCAGGATGTCCGGAACGGGAGTTGTCAATTCCTATGGTACCACTTCCTACTAACGAACGGCGTAGCTAATGTTAATGAATGTATTGTTCCATTGTAAACAACCCAAATGTCATATCAAAATGTAAACATGTGATGAAAACGATGTACTAAGTATGAACGCAATGGACATACATAGCATAAAATGTAATGTAAAACGATGTACTAAGTATGCACGCACTGGGCATACATAGCATAAAACATAATGAAATCAAGTACTATAATGTACTAACGAACATAGCAGGTATATGATGTGAAAACATGGAAAGCATGAAAGTAACAAGTAGGCACATGTGTTCCACCCCAAAACAGTTTGGAAAACAGTAAAAGAGGGGGTCTATGTACTCACTTGAGATTTCTCAGTAGTCCTTGAGTAACAACCAAACAATGCTAGAGATCACGGAATCAAACGGCACCTAATATAGGTAACTATGTTAATAAACCGGACCTAAATCGGAAGATCAGATAGAATGCGGTTTTGTAAACCAAACGAGTATAAAGACTCGTGTCATATGGTTTAACAAAGGCTACATACTAAATGAAACCTAACCTAAGTGTTTACGACCCATTACGACCCGTTTAGATAGCTTATGCTACTTTAACGCGTCGTTCGCGTGAAACGCGTTCGGACCGCCTAACTAGTCCTATGACAAGTGTTATATGCCTAAACATGTTACATAATCAGTTATGTGACAAAAGTTTAGGTTACATATGCTTAATTACCAATTATACATGAAAAGGGTATTCTGGTAATTTACCTAAGTCATATAAACTACCTATCATACAACTACTCAAACGATGTGACCATAAGGTATAACCTCGGAAGGTTATTCCCTATATACTATGGTCACCTAATGTATTTGGTCGGATCCTAATGATCGACCAAACTGGGTCGGGTTCGAAGGTATAAGCGATTTATCAGATCGCTTACCCTTACGACCCTAGACAACGTGGTAATCAGTAGGCATAGTCCCAAGGGACTATAACCATCGTGATTACAATCACGTTGCGAAGTTCAAACGAACTTCGCATTGACCATAAGCTGGTCAACGCTGAAAGTCAAACAAAGTTTGACTTTTGGACTCGAAAAGCAATAAAAGAAGGGAAAGAACGAAAGAATACTTACGAACGGTCCCCGAATGCTAATCGTGATTCAAGTAGCTCAGGTATGAAACAAAGGTTTCAACTTAGAGCTCCTCAAATCAGATTCTAGTGGGTTTAGAAGCAAATGGGGGTGGGGTATTTATAGTTTTCGGTCCACCGTTAAGATCGTTTCATGGAAACCGTGCTTAAATCCTACCCGTACATGTGTTGGAAAATTATGGTGCCTAAAAATGGTCCTTATCAGCTGAATAGGCAAGTTGTGAGTGTGTGGTGGTGGATCAAACTGCTGGAATCTGCTGACTGTTCGATCTGATCTGTTATGGGAGGCGTACGCGGCCCGCTTCAGGATTAGACAAACCTCAGGCGGGCCGCCTGGGGCTTCTGATCAGAAAATAAGTTTCATAAATGACAGTTTCAGTCCCTGTTGTGTTTTAAGCCCATTTCCGGCACTTCTAAGGCCCGTAAAGCCAACTTTAAGGGCCTAAAATGATGCCTAAACATTGTGGACATGAAACATGCTCAAAAATATGTCGGATGTTGGTTCGTTTGGTCGTACGAACGCGATGTTCGCTTAATTACGACGGAATGCGCACAAGCGCGAAAAACGATCCAAAGACGCGACGAATGGATTTTTCTTATGCCGAACACTAAAAAAAATATTTTAGTGCTTACATAAATTTTTGGATGTCCGGATGTATTCAGAACGTAAGTTATGCGCGAAAATGCAAACTTGTGCACTTTTTGACACTTTTAGTCCCTGAATGAGCCAAAAGTTTATTTTAGCACACCGAACCCCTCAAAGCCTATTTCTAAGCTATATAAAGGATATTTAAGGTGTGTTTAACTTATGGTCATGTTCCGGAATGTCTGTTACAGTTCAAATTGGCATACTTTCGCAGTTTGTCAAGTTTAGTCCCTGTAAGCGAATTAACTTGTTTTTGCCATACCAAAGCCTTCAAAACTTATTTCTAAGTTATGTAAAGGTTATTTAAGGTATGTTAAGCCAATTTCACTATTCCGGAGTGTTCGTTGCATTAAACTGGTTATATTTACGCATCAGTGTGCGTATAACCTTCCAGAAAGCGATTTAGAGTTTGGAATTGAACAAAAATTGATATGTGCAAATGATACACATATTTTTACAAATCCCAAGTATGAAATATAATATTTCATTGGTTTGGTATTTGTTTGATGGCCGTAGAGGCACAGGTGTTACAGTCTCCCCTACTTTAGGAAATTTCGTCCCGAAATTTATTTAGAGGAAACTTGTGAGAGTTTAAAACATAAAGTTGAAAAGATCGAACAACATTGGTTAGGGTTCTGAACTTCTAGTAACCTTAATAACATCATGCTTGCAATGTAAGAGGGACACTTATATACAAGTATATGAAGCGCCATTGGTGCGTCCACCGTACCTCCATTACATCGTTCTCATTTTGTTATTGTTGTCGCTATCGGTTCTTACACATAATAAATCTTACTGGGTTTCTGTGCACTAAATTTCATAATTATGTACGCGTCCATAATTAGACAATTCCTTGCACAGTTCACACAGTCTATTTTATAATGTGTAGTGTAAAACCAAACGAACAAACCTGTGATGAGTGTGACTAGACCGCCATAGAGTCCTTTCAATTAAATCAATAAATGATCTAAATAGACTATCAAGGAGTCTGTTCAGCTATATCACTAGATGTCATTCTTTAACCAAATTATGAATCAATCTTTTTGACTAGACCACTAAAGGGTCTCTTATGAATCATGGAATGGTACTATATAACCCAAGGGTCTTAACTATTACACAGAAGCCCAATTAAGGATTTAAGGTAGTACCTTTTGACTATCCTGCTATGAATCCCTCATATGAGATATGAAAGATCCTGCGAGGATTTGGATAACGAATATCCAGAGTATAAAAACACAAAATGCATAAAAGAAAACATAAGATGAATAAACACATAGTCACATAACCACAAAATTGTTTGTTTGTTAATTTGTTTTGTTAACAGAGCACATGTATTTAAAGTACAATAGGAATCCATCTCATGGATTTCATTTGGCACTTTAAACATTTACAAGAATCTATCTATAAAAATAGAAAGATTTTTAAAAGAAAAATTCGATTTCGATTATGAGGAACCGAAATGTCCAAATTCAGGTACATAAGGAATCCAATTAAGGACTCTGATTTGAATAATGATCATCCACAAGGATCTAAATGTGAAGATAAAAAGATCCCTTATGGTTTTTTAGAAGTTAACGATGTTTTGAAACCTTGCACTGGACATGCTTAAGTCCAAACATGAAGTAAAAATGCTTATGAAGTTGAGATGCTACATATGTCAAGGCGACATATGAAGCAGAATTTGAAGGTTAAGTCAATGTATGAGGAAAATATTTTTGAAAACTATGCATGGGGTTCTTTTAAGAAAAATGTGTTTAACGTTTTTGAAACCTTATATATAATACTTTTGAAATCATAAAATAGGTGTATTAGGTAGGTATATTTACAAAAATGTTTTAAAATCATGCGAGATGAATTTTGAAATTATGTATAAGGTTTTTGAAAAACATGAATGATGCTTTTCGAAATCATGCACTTGATAAGAAAATATACTGTGTTAATATTGTTTTCAGACTATATGAAATATTCTGAAATTATGAAATGTGACACCTGTGTCACTTCAATCATCAAACAAATACCGAACCAATGAAATATTATATTTCATACTTGGGATTTGTAAAAATATGTGTATCGTTTGCACATATCAACTCTTGTTCGATTTCAAGCTCTAAATCGCTTTCTAGAAGGTTATACGCGCACTAATGCGTAAATATAACCAGTTTAATGCAACAAACACTCCGGAATAGTGAAATAGGCTTAACATACCTTAAGTAACCTTTACATAACTTAGAAATAAGTTTTGAAGGCTTTGGTATGGCAAAATCTAGTTTATTCGCTTACAGGGACTAAATTTGACAAACTGCGAAAGTATGCCAATTTGAACTGTAACAGACATTCCGGAACATGACCATAAGTTAAACACACCTTAAATATCCTTTATATAGCTTAGAAATAGGCTTTGAGGGGTTCGGTGTGCTAAAATAAACTTTTGGGTCATTCAGGGACTAAAAGTGTCAAAAAGTGCATAAGTTTGCATTTTCGCGCATAACTTACGTTCTGAATACATCCGGACATCCAAAAATTTATGTAAGCACTAAAATATTTTATTTTAGTGTTCGGCATAAGAAAAATCCATTCGTCGCGTCATTTGGATCGTTTTTCGCGCTTGTGCGCATTCCGTCGTAATTAAGCGAACATCGCGTTCGTACGACCAAACGAACCAACATCCGACATATTTTTGAGCATGTTTCATGTCCACAATGTTTAGGCATCATTTTTGGGCCTTAAAGTTGGCTTTACGGGCCTTAGAAGTGCCGGAAATGGGCTTAAACACATGCAGGGACTGAAACTGTCATTCTGCAAACTTATTTCTGATCAGTGCAGGCCAGGCGGCCCGCCTCAGTTTCTGAACATTCTCACGCGGGCCGCGTCCGCCTTCTGGACCAGATTAACTGTATTTAACAGCAGTTTGCAGCTGCTTAATCCTCCACCACACACTCACACTTGTCTAGTCCGCTGATAAGGATCAATTTTAGCCACCACAACTTTGCAACACTTGTACGGATGCGATTAAAGCACGGTTTCCATGAAACGATCCTAACGGTGGACCTTTTACTATAAATACCCTACCCCACAACTTCAAAACCCACTAGAATTTTGATCTTAGAAACTCTAAGTTGAAACCATTGTTTCATACCTGAGATTCTTGGATCGAGATTAGCATTCGGGGACCCTTCGTAAGTATTCTTTCATTCTTTTCCTTATTTTATTGCTTTTCGAGTCCGAAAGTCAAACTTTGTTTGACTTTCAGCGTTGACCAGCTTATGGTCAATGCGAAGTTCGTTTGAACTTCGCAACGTGATTGTAATCACGATGGTTATAGTCCCTTGGGACTATGCCTACTGATTACCACGTTGTCTCGGGTCGTAGGGTAAGCGATCTGATAAATCGCTTATACCTTCGAACCCGACCCAGTTTGGTCGATCATTAGGATCCGACCAAATACATTAGATGACCATAGTATATAGGGAATAACCTTCCGAGGTTATACCTTATGGTCACATCGTTTAAGTAGTTGTATGATAGGTAGTTTATATGCCTTAGGTAAATTACCAGAATACCCTTTTTATGTATAATTGGTAATTAAGCATATGTAACCTAAACTTTTGTCACATAACTGATTATGTAACATGTTTAGGCATATAATACTTGTCATAGGACTAGTTAGGCGGTCTGAACGCGTTTCACGCGAACGACGCGTTAAAGTAGTATAAGCTACCTAAACAGGTCGTAATGGGTCGAAAACACTTATGTTAGGTTTCATTTAGTATGTAGGCTTTGTTAAACCATATGACACGAGTCTCTATACTCGTTTGGTTTACGAACCCTCATTCTATCCAATCTTCCGATCTAGGTCCGGTTTATTAACATAGTTACCTATATTAGGTGCCGTTTGATTCCGTGATCTCTATCATTGTTTGGTTGTCACTCCAGGACTACTGAGCAATCTCAAGTGAGTACATAGACCCCTCTTTTACTGTTTTTCAAACGTTTTGGGGTGGAACACATGTGCCTATTTGTTACTTTCATGCTTTCCTGTTTTCACATCATATACCTGCTATATTCGTTAGTACATTATAGTACATGATTTTATTACATCTTATGCTAGGTGTGCCCATTTTGTGCATTACTTAGTACATCGTTTTACATTACATTACTTGCTACGTATGTCTATTGTTGTATACGTAGTACAGGTCACATGTTAAGTATGTTTATTGTTGCATACTTAGTACAGGTGACATGCTACGTATGTCTATTGTTGCATACTTAGTACATTTGTTATTCATCACATGCTTACATTTTGGATACATATTACATGATTTACATCAGACATGAACATTTTACTTTGGTAGTTTGGTTTGAGTAAGTGATTAAGTAACGAGGCGTGTGTAATATGATACAAGCATGGTGGATACGCCGCTGGTACTTCCTATATATAAGTATTTGTATGGTATTACATAACGTAGCGTTATTTGAATCATTTCAGTTTGAGACATAGAACATTTTATACAAATAACATACTTTCACAAGACATTGATTTACAAACAACTTATCTTATACAAACTCATTTTACATGGTTATTCATTTAACCTTACATTTATTTATACATATCATCTGATCTTATCGTTTTTCAAATGATTTACAAAACAAAGCAAATTACAAGTTTCATGACTAAACATTTTCTCAAACATAAGTCATGAAACCTATTTTCACAAAACCTATGTATCTCACAGGCATTTTTATGCGGACGTACCTATTTTCACATGTGTTTTCAGGAGATGATGCATAGGATTTATCAAGACATACTTAGGCGGACTCGTGCCTTAGCGACTTAAAACGAGACAATAACTAGTTAATTTATGTTATGTACTCTTTGGTTCTTATTTAAAACAATGTAAACTTTCATGTTTGTTTAATAAAACGAAACTTTAATTGCCATGGATTTGAAACATTAATTCTGTTACAACACTCCCCGACATTTCCGCCACGTTTTGTATGTTCTACGTGGTCGGGGTGTGACAGAAAAGATGGTATCAGAGCCAATGGTTATAGGGAATTAGGTTATTAGTAATGCTTTGACCTAGTCTATAACCTTCTTAGGACCCTAACGCGAGTTTACTTGTGTTTAGTCATAAAACAATACCGTCACCTATCCTTAGGCGACGACCACAACAAGAACATAAATTTCAAAACCGCTTTGAAAACTAATCATCTGTTCTAGGATGATTGATTACTAGGTTTTGAACCCTCTGTTATATGGTTTTGAACCCCTTTGAGTTTTCAAATTCTCGTCAAGGTTTTGGGTTTTAAATAATGTGAACACGTGCAAACTGGAAGGGTGAATGCCTGTATTCTGGGTTTTCTGTCTAGGCAAGCACTTCGTATACATCTCATCAGACGCGAGACCAGTTGTGCTTACCTGGGAATTCTTGGGATGAGTGTTCACTTATAGGCGAGCATGTCTTCGCGATACATTATTTTTGACCCATTTACTTTGATTAGTCACTGTGTGTCGTTTGTTTACCTTGTGGTAACAAACAAATGACCACTATCCTTGCTTTCATCAGATTTGTTTCATCTCATTCTTTTCGTCTAAATCTCTCACTCGTTTCCTTTCTTGTTCCTCTTTTAGAATGCCTCCTCGACGCGAAAGCCAGATAGCGACTGTCGAACTGGCAGAAATCATCGCGCAGCAAATGGCTGCTGCCTTCCCAAATCTTTATGCTCAAATGATGCAAGCCATCAACAACAACAATGCTCCATGCAACTTCAAGAGTTTCAACTCGGCTAAACCGCTCAAGTTTAGTGGTTCTGAGGGAGCAACTGGGCTTCTTCAATGGTTCGAGAGCATTGAGAATACGTTCCGTCACGTTCAGTGTCCTGAAAATCGCAAGGTTGAGTTTTCTTCGAGCGTGTTTCAGAAGAGGGCTCTTACGTGGTGGAACGAGATTATGAGAGACCGGGGTGCTGAAGTTGCACTAGCATAGACTTGGGCCGAGCTTAGAGCTCTTATGATGAGGGAGTTCTGTCCTCGTCATGAACTGCGAGCGTTGGAGAAAGAATTTGATGATTTGAAGCAAGACAGTGGGGAACATCGAGCCTATACTGACCGTTTTGAAGAATTGAGCCTGTTGTGTCCTGCTATGGTTACTCCTGTGGATAAGGCGATTGAGAAATATATTGATGGTCTTCCTGACCTAGTTCAGGATATTGTTACTGGCAGTAACCCTACTACTGTCAGACAAGCCATTGAACTGTCTGCTACCCTAACAGAATCCCACATAAGAAAGAAAAAGCTTTTTCGGAAAGGCGACAAGAAACCAGAAGCTAATGTTCAGGAGGAAACCAAGGAAAGCAAAACCGAACCTTCTAAGAAACGTAAGGCTTCGCAGAATTTTGCGATTGCTGCACAACCTAACCAAAACACCCGCAACCAACCAACTCAACCTCCTGCAAGGAAGCCTTATGCCGGTACTGCACCGATATGCGACAAATGTAATGCACACCACTTAGCTCACCTACAGTGTCGTTTGTGTGCATCATGTGGGCGACTCGGTCACCTGGCAAATGCTTGTCGATTTACCCCAAACCATGGTGGTCCAAACCAACCTCAAGTAAATCCTGCTCAAGCTCATCTTCCACGAGGTCCTTGCTTCAACTGTGGTGAGATGAGTCATTTCCGAAGAAATTGCCCAAAGATTGCTAATGCTAATCCAGCGCAGGGATGAGCATCGGACCAACTAGAAGACAATGTTGTTTGGAAATAATCAAGCCTTATGTATTATTTTCTTTTGTTGTCAAGGTCCATGAAACAGTTGTTGTTGTTTATAAATAAATCTTTTTATTTTGCATTGCAATGTACAAATATGATGGCATGTATAAACAACGCATTCCCTACAATATCGAAAATCAAGGAACCGTATTCCTTGAAGAACAGACTACCCCGTAATTTCTTTCATTTTATTATCTCTTGCGTTTTCCACGGAAATTCAAAGTACCCGTTTCTTCCAAGGAAACGAAGTACAAGGCGCAAGTTACAACTCTGTACGAATACCCAAAGTACCACTATAAATTCTTAATAGGGTACCTAAGGGTATTTCCGTATATTCAAAAATTATTGTACCTTAATTCGAATATTGCGTTTTCTTGAAAACGAAATCGAATTTTTGGAAGATCTTTCTATCTTCATAGTTAGATTCTTGTTAATGTTTAAAGTGCCGAATGAAATCCGTGAAATGGATTCCAAGTGTGCTTTAAATGCATGTACATAATTAACAAAACAAAAGTTACAAATTAAAGATCTAGATAAACAATTTTGTGGTTATGTGACTATGTGTTTATGCATTTTTGTGTTTTTGTATACTCTGGATATTCGTTATCCAAATCCTCATAGAATCTTTCTTACCTTCATATGAAGGATTCGTAGTAGGATATTCAAAATGGTACTATCTTAAATCCTTAATGGACTTCTACGTTGTAGTTAAATCCCGTGGATTATAAAGTACTATTCCAAAGTTTAAGGACAACATGTGTTGATAAAGTTAAATACATCCTACGTCGATGTAGTTAAATTTTCTCCGTAGATAGTTTAGTTAAAGAGATCCTACGTCGATCTAAGTTAAATAGATTGGTCCGACAATCTAGTTAAATACATCCTACGTCGATGTAGTTAAATTTTCTCCGTAGGTAGTTTAGTTAAAGAGATCCTACGTCGATCTAAGTTAAATAGATTGGTCCGACAATCTAGTTAAATACATCCTACGTCGATGTAGTTAAATTTTCTCCGTAGGTAGTTTAGTTAAAGAGATCCTACGTCGATCTAAGTTAAATAGATTGGTCCGACAATCTAGTTAAATACATCCTACGTCGATGTAGTTAAATTTTCTCCGTAGGTAGTTTAGTTAAAGAGATCCTACGTCGATCTAAGTTAAATAGATTGGTCCGACAATCTAGTTAAATACATCCTACGTCGATGTAGTTAAATATTCCCCGTGGGTAGTTTAGTTAAAGAGATCCTACGTCGATCTAAGTTAAATAGATTGGTTCGACAATCTAGTTAAATATATCATGTGTTTATGTAGTTAAATAGGCCCTCGGGTGGTCTAAATCAAGAGATTGTTCGTTAATCTAATCCTTTGGTGACCTAGTTAAAGAGACTCTATTGCAGTCAAGTTAATTCACCACAGGATTATTCGTTTGATTTTTTCCCATACGCATTATGAAATGAACTGTGCGGACTGTGCAAGGAACTACGTAATTATGGAGGCCTACATAATTATGGAATTCAGTGCATAGGAACCACTGGAAGTTTTGTCATGTGTTAAGACCAACAGTGGCAAGAGTAATGATACGGGAGAAGTCTTGGACTTTGACCAATGTCATTTATTCTCACACTACCCAATTCTGATCTCAATCACACACACAATTTCCTATGATGAGTCTTCATAAGAAACGTTCTTCTGTCCGTAGTTCAAAACTCCATGTTTTGTTACTACAATGACTTCACTTTGAGGGTTGACATTTTCGCTAAGAATCCTAACATGGCCCAGAGTTCTACTTAGGGTTCAAGGGGTTCATTCAAAGAGAAAACATCACCGTCGTCCCCACAAGTTTCTCCTAAAATTAAATTTCGGGACGAAATTTCCTAAAGTAGGGGAGACTGTGACACCTGTGTCACTTCAATCATCAAACAAATACCGAACCAATGAAATATTATATTTCATACTTGGTATTTGTAAAAATATGTGTATCGTTTGCACATATCAACTCTTGTTCGATTTCAAGCTCTAAATCGCTTTCTAGAAGGTTATACGCGCACTAATGCGTAAATATAACCAGTTTAATGCAACAAACACTCCGGAATAGTGAAATAGGCTTAACATACCTTAAGTAACCTTTACATAACTTAGAAATAAGTTTTGAAGGCTTTGGTATGGCAAAATCTAGTTTATTCGCTTACAGGGACTAAATTTGACAAACTACGAAAGTATGCCAATTTGAACTGTAACAGACATTCCGGAACATGAACATAAGTTAAACACACCTTAAATATCCTTTATATAGCTTAGAAATAGGCTTTGAGGGGTTCGGTGTGCTAAAAATAAACTTTTGGGTCATTCAGGGACTAAAAGTGTCAAAAAGTGCATAAGTTTGCATTTTCGCGCATAACTTACGTTCTGAATACATCCGGACATCCAAAAATTTATGTAAGCACTAAAATATTTTATTTTAGTGTTCGGCATAAGAAAAATCCATTCGTCGCGTCATTTGGGTCGTTTTTCGCGCTTGTGCGCATTCCGTCGTAATTAAGCGAACATCGCGTTCGTACGACCAAACGAACAAACATCCGACATATTTTTGAGCATGTTTCATGTCCACAATGTTTAGGCATCATTTTTGGGCCTTAAAGTTGGCTTTACGGGCCTTAGAAGTGCCGGAAATGGGCTTAAACACATGCAGGGACTGAAACTGTCATTCTGCAAACTTATTTCTGATCAGTGCAGGCCAGGCGGCCCGCCTCAGTTTCTGAACATTCTCACGTGGGCCGCGTCCGCCTTCTGGACCAGATTAACTGCATTTAACAGCAGTTTGCAGCTGTTTAATCCTCCACCACACACTCATACTTGTCTAGTCAGCTGATAAGGATCAATTTTAGCCACCACAACTTTGCAACACTTGTATGGATGCGATTAAAGCACGGTTTCCATGAAACGATCCTAACGGTGGACCTTTTACTATAAATACCCCACCCCACAACTTCAAAACCCACTAGAATTTTGATCTTAGAAACTCTAAGTTGAAACCATTGTTTCATACCTGAGATTCTTGGATCGAGATTAGCATTCGGGGACCCTTCGTAAGTATTCTTTCGTTCTTTTCCTTATTTTATTGCTTTTCGAGTCCGAAAGTCAAACTTTGTTTGACTTTCAGTGTTGACCAGCTTATGGTCAATGCGAAGTTCGTTTGAACTTCGCAACGTGATTGTAATCACGATGGTTATAGTCCCTTGGGACTATGCCTACTGATTACCACGTTGTCTAGGGTCGTAGGGTAAGCGATCTGATAAATCGCTTATACCTTCGAACCCGACCCAGTTTGGTCGATCATTAGGATCCGACCAAATACATTAGGTGACCATAGTATATAGGGAATAACCTTCCGAGGTTATACCTTATGGTCACATCGTTTAAGTAGTTGTATGATAGGTAGTTTATATGCCTTAGGTAAATTACCAGAAGACCCTTTTTATGTATAATTGGTAATTAAGCATATGTAACCTAAACTTTTGTCACATAACTGATTATGTAACATGTTTAGGCATATAATACTTGTCATAGGACTAGTTAGGCGGTCTGAACGCGTTTCACGCGAACGACGCGTTAAAGTAGCATAAGCTACCTAAACGGGTCGTAATGGGTCGAAAACACTTATGTTAGGTTTCATTTAGTATGTAGGCTTTGTTAAACCATATGACACGAGTCTCTATACTTGTTTGGTTTACGAACCCTCATTCTATCCAATCTTCCGATCTAGGTCCGGTTTATTAACATAGTTACCTATATTAGGTGCCGTTTGATTCCGTGATCTCTATCATTGTTTGGTTGTCACTCCAGGACTACTGAGCAATCTCAAGTGAGTACATAGACCCCTCTTTTACTGTTTTCCAAACGTTTTGGGGTGGAACACATGTGCCTATTTGTTACTTTCATGCTTTCCTGTTTTCACATCATATACCTGCTATATTCGTTAGTACATTATAGTACATGATTTTATTACATCTTATGCTAGGTGTGTCCATTGTGTGCATTACTTAGTACATCGTTTTACATTACATTACTTGCTACGTATGTCTATTGTTGTATACGTAGTACAGGTCACATGTTAAGTATGTCTATTGTTGCATACTTAGTACAGGTCACATGCTACGTATGTCTATTGTTGCATACTTAGTACATTTGTTATTCATCACATGGTTACATTTTGGATACATATTACATGATTTACATCAGACATGAACATTTTACTTTGGTAGTTTGGTTTGAGTAAGTGATTAAGTAACGAGGCGTGTGTAATATGATACAAGCATGGTGGATACGCCGCTGGTACTTCCTATATATAAGTGTTTGTATGGTATTACATAACGTAGCGTTATTTGAATCATTTCAGTTTAAGACATAGAACATTTTATACAAATAACATACTTTCACAAGACATTGATTTACAAACAACTTATCTTATACAAACTCATTTTACATGGTTATTCATTTAACCTTACATTTATTTATACATATCATCTGATCTTATCGTTTTTCAAATGATTTACAAAACAAAGCAAATTACAAGTTTCATGACTAAACATTTTCTCAAACATAAGTCATGAAACCTATTTTCACAAAACCTATGTATCTCACAGGCATTTTTATGCTGACGTACCTATTTTCACATGTGTTTTCAGGAGATGATGCATAGGATTTATCAAGACATACTTAGGCGGACTCGTGCCTTAGCGACTTAAAACGAGACAATAACTAGTTAATTTATGTTATGTACTCTTTGGTTCTTATTTAAAACAATGTAAACTTTCATGTTTGTTTAATAAAACGAAACTTTAATTGCCATGGATTTGAAACATTAATTCTGTTACAACACTCCCCGACATTTCCGCCACGTTTTGTATGTTCTACGTGGTCGGGGTGTGACATGAAAGGTTGGTTTTGATAACATGGCCAATGTTTTTGAAATAACATAGACATGCATTTAGAAAAATTGTTTTCAAACTATATGAAATGTTTTGAGATCATGAAGATTGTTTTTGAAATACTTGTATCGTATATGTTGAAAAATCAAAATATAATGGGTATGAGGTTTGGAAATACCCTTAGTTATTTAACCAAGGATTCTAAGGCACAGATGTGCAGAAGCATGATTACTCATAATGTCACTTTATTTTCTGTACTTTGTTTCTTAGAGTGAAACGAGTACTTAAAATTTTCGAGGGAATCATGAGCGATTATTTGAAAGAGAGAAATCACAAAAGTAGTTTGTAAGGAACATAGTTCCTTGATGTAGGTATCATAGGAAAAGTCATACACACATGTAACTACACTTGTACATCAGAATTTGTGAACAATAATTTATTTATGAACGAGACATATTGTTTCACAATACCCGAAAACAAAAGAAACAAAGGCATAAAACAGCAACATCCTTTGTTTAGCCGAATGCTCATCCAAGGGTTGGATTTGCACTGACAATCTTCGGGCAGTTGTTCCTGTAATGGCTCGTCTCGCCACAGTTGTAGCAAGTACCACGCGGAAAACGAGCTTGAGTTGGGTTGACTTGGAGTTGATTTAGACCACCTTGGTTCGGGTTACATCGACAAGCACTTGCCAGGTGACCAACTCGTCCACATGATACACACCGATGACACTGTAAGTGAGCTTGGTGATGCCCCTTACATTTGTTGCATAATGGTGCCGTTCCCTTGTATTGCTTCTTAGCAGGTGGTGTTGCCTTCTGGCTAGGCCCTGCTTGATTTGGTATAACTGCTGCGGGTTTCCTTGAAGCCTTACGCTTCCTTGATCTTGGTGCAGGCTTGACTTCTGCTTCCTTTGGTGGCTCTTGAGTGGCTTCATTGTCGAGACGAGAGACTTCATTGTTGAGACGAGCCATGGCAATGCCTAAATCCACAGTCTTCTGAATCACCTCGCCTATTTGCTGGACAAATTTGGCTGTTCGCTCGGACATTTGACCAGTGCTGAGAGGAATAGACATTTTAGAAGGAAATGAAAGTCATAGGAAGAAACAAGTGAAAGGTTATTGGAAAATCAATACAGAATGGTAACGAATGAAAATTGTGATCATTTGTTTGTTACCTAGGCAAACAAATGAGATGGTGACAAATCAAAGTAAATGGGTCAAAAATAATGTATCGCGAAGACATGCTCGCCTATAAGTGAACACTCATCCCAAGAATTCCCAGGTAAGCACAACTGGTCTCGCGTCTGATGAGATGTATACGAAGTGCTTGCCTAGACAGAAAACCCAGAATACAGG
This sequence comes from Helianthus tuberosus, assembly GCA_030545235.1. Lineage (NCBI taxonomy): Eukaryota > Viridiplantae > Streptophyta > Magnoliopsida > Asterales > Asteraceae > Helianthus > Helianthus tuberosus. The sequence goes on from CM060415.1 coordinate 139,025,205, forward strand.
CATTCACCCTTCCAGTTTGCACGTGTTCACATTATTTAAAACCCAAAACCTTGACGAGGTTTTGAAAACTCAAAGGGGTTCAAAACCATATAATAGAGAGTTCAAAACCTTATAATAGAGGGTTCAAAACCTAGTAATCAATCATCCTAGAACAGATGATTAGTTTTCAAAGCGGTTTTGAATTTTATGTTCTTGTTGTGGTTGTCGCCTAAGGATAGGTGACAGTATTGTTTTATGACTAAACGCAAGTAAACTCGCGTTAGGGTCCTAGAAAGGTTATAGACTAGGTCAAAGTATTACTAATAACCTAATTCCCTATAACCATGAGCTCTGATACCAACTTTTCTGTCACACCCCGACCACGTAAAACAACAAAACATGGCGGAAACATCGGGGAGTGTTGTAACAGAATCATTGTTTCATAACACATGGAAATTTAAATATTGTTTTATTAAATACACGAGTTACAATGTCTTAACAATCAAAGAAACATAACATAAATAACTAGTCTTGCATCTTTTATTGTCACTAAGGCCCATGTCCGCCTAAGTGTATCTTGATCAATCCTATGCTTCATTTCCTGAAACACATGTGAAAATAGGTACGTCAGCATAAAAATGCCGGCGAGTACATAGGTTTTGTGAAAATAATATTCATGACTTATATTTGATAAAATGTTTAGTCATGAACCTTTTAATTTGCTTTGTCTTTGTAAATCATTTGAAAAACAATAAGTTCAGATGATACGTATAAATAAGAGAATAATGCATGGTTAAATGAATAACCATGTAAAATGAGTTTGTATAAGTTAAGTTGTTTGTAAAACAATGTATTGTGAAAAGTATGTTATTTGTATAAAATGTTATATGTCATAAACTGAAATGATTCAAATAACGCTACGATATGTAATACCATACAAACACTTACATATAGGAAGTACCAGCGGCGTATCCACCATGCTTGTATCATATTACACACGCCTCGTTACTTAATCACTTACTCAAACCAAACCAACAATGTAAGATGTCTATGTTTAAACCAACTTCCAAATGTATTGAAATAATATGTTAAAATGTTTATGTCAAAATGTAAATCATGTAATGTATAACCAATGTCAAAAGTGTTTATGTGTCAAATGTAAACCATGTAATGTGTAACCAAAATGATATGTATGGCTAGTGAAAATGCATCAACTAAACCATAGATGAAATGCACAAGAACATAGTATTGAAGTAAAACTTGGTTTAAATCAAAGCTATGTTTTGTGGAAATGCATGATCAATGTAAATCATGTAATATGTAACCAAAATGATATGTATGGCTAGTGAAATGCATCAACTAAACCATATGCACAAGAACATAGTATTGAAGTAAAACTTGGTTTAAATCAAAGCTATGTTTTGTGGAAATGCATGCTATACTGATACGAACATCTATGCGGTGTTGTGAAAATGCATACATCCAAGCCTTGAGACTGTGGTGATAAACCCTTAAACAACTTAAAGGTTTATCTAAATTATGTATATCGAATTCGGTCATTCCTTTCATCCCCATACCCAGGATGTCCGGAGCGGGAGTTGTCAATTCCTATGGTACCACTTCCTACTAACGAACGGCGTAGCTAATGTTAATGAATGTATTGTTCCATTGTAAACAACCCAAATGTCGTATCAAAATGTAAACATGTGATGAAAACGATGTACTAAGTATGAACGCAATGGACATACATAGCATAAAATGTAATGTAAAACGATGTACTAAGTATGCACGCACTGGGCATACATAGCATAAAACATAATGAAATCAAGTACTATAATGTACTAACGAACATAGCAGGTATATGATGTGAAAACATGGAAAGCATGAAAGTAACAAGTAGGCACATGTGTTCCACCCCAAAACAGTTTGGAAAACAGTAAAAGAGGGGGTCTATGTACTCACTTGAGATTGCTCAGTAGTCCTTGAGTAACAACCAAACAATGCTAGAGATCACGGAATTAAACGGCACCTAATATAGGTAACTATGTTAATAAACCGGACCTAAATCGGAAGATCGGATAGAATGCGGTTTCGTAAACCAAACGAGTATAAAGACTCGTGTCATATGGTTTAACAAAGGCTACATATTAAATGAAACCTAACCTAAGTGTTTACGACCCATTACGACCCGTTTAGATAGCTTATGCTACTTTAACGCGTCGTTCGCGTGAAACGCGTTCGGACCGCCTAACTAGTCCTATGACAAGTGTTATATGCCTAAACATGTTACATAATCAGTTATGTGACAAAAGTTTAGGTTACATATGCTTAATTACCAATTATACATGCTTAGTTTTCGGTCCACCGTTAAGATCATTTCATGGAAACCGTGCTTGAATCCTACCCGTACATGTGTTGGAAAGTTATGGTGCCTAAAAATGGTCCTTATCAGCTGAATAGGCAAGTTGTGAGTGTGTGGTGGTGGATCAAACAGCTGGAATCTGCTGACTGTTCGATCTGATCTGTTCTGGGAGGCGTACGCGGCCCGCTTCAGGATCAGACAAACCTCAGGCGGGCCGCCTGGGGCTTCTGATCAGAAAATAAGTTTCATAAATGACAGTTTCAGTCCCTGTTGTGTTTTAAGCCCATTTCCGGCACTTCTAAGGCCCGTAAAGCCAACTTGAAGGCCCTAAAATGATGCCTAAACATTGTGGACATGAAACATGCTCAAAAATATGTCGGATGTTGGTTCGTTTGGTCGTACGAACGCGATGTTCGCTTAATTACGACGGAATGCGCACAAGCGTGAAAAACGATCCAAAGACGCGACGAATGGATTTTTCTTATGCCGAACACTAAAAAAAATATTTTAGTGCTTACATAAATTTTTGGATGTCCGGATGTATTCAGAACGTAAGTTATGCGCGAAAATGCAAACTTGTGCACTTTTTGACACTTTTAGTCCCTGAATGAGCCAAAAGTTTATTTTAGCACACCGAACCCCTCAAAGCCTATTTCTAAGCTATATAAAGGATATTTAAGGTGTGTTTAACTTATGGTCATGTTCCGGAATGTCTGTTACAGTTCAAATTGGCATACTTTCGTAGTTTGTCAAGTTTAGTCCCTGTAAGCGAATTAACTTGTTTTTGCCATACCAAAGCCTTCAAAACTTATTTCTAAGTTATGTAAAGGTTATTTAAGGTATGTTAAGCCAATGTCACTATTCCGGAGTGTTCGTTGCATTAAACTGGTTATATTTACGCATCAGTGTGCGTATAACCTTCCAGAAAGCGATTTAGAGTTTGGAATTGAACAAAAATTGATATGTGCAAATGATACACATATTTTTACAAATCCCAAGTATGAAATATAATATTTCATTGGTTCGGTATTTGTTTGATGGCCGTAGAGGCACAGGTGTTACAATTATGATCATGTTAGGGTTCATAAGAAATTGATATTAAAAACCTTGTTTGATCGATTTCTGTTTGGTTTGGAAGTTGTTAGCATTTATTGATAAATTGTGAATTTGGAAACTAATTGAATAGATGTAACTGATTGCATGAATCACGAGAATTAGTTAACCATTCGCACAAGACCTCTTGGTCGCACAAGAGGTCCATTCGCACAAGAAGTCTAGTCGCACAAGCTGATATAGTCGCACAAGATGACCTGATCGCACAAGAGGTCCCCAGTCGCACAAGACTGTTGGATCGCACAAGTTGTTATGTTTGTTTAGCTGTTGGGCCAGATATTCATGTTGGACTGGGCTAGTTCTGATCGCACAACCCAATCAGATCGCACAAGTTGACCGAATCGTACAAACTGTCCGGATCGCACAAGGCATAGATTTATTTGATTGGGCCGTGTTCATGTTTATAGTTTTGTGGGGTTTCTTGTTATTGGGCCGGGTAGTATTGGGCTCCAACGGATGACTCGCACAAGGCCATTACACTTGTGCGAGCCCAATCTTTTAATTATACAAGTTGAATACGTTATGACTGTTAAACGTGATGATGTGTGTTTGCCATGATCTGTGTGTGTTCCTTATCTGCTAGCTTATGTGATACTTATGTGCACTACTTGAAACCAAAACCTGACTTGTATGGTAACCATGTTAGGACGTGGTTGACCACTAGCAGCTAGACTTGACCTTTCTGTGTATCTGCCGAGCAAACCAAGGTGAGTTCACACTCCTAAGGCATGGGATTCCCGGTGGGTTGGGAATGGGATTGAATAACTACTCGTACAACCATTACTACTAAACTACTTACTACTGTCCTCGGATTGAAGGGAACGTACGTAAAACCTACGTACACTTATACTGACTACTGTCCTCGGATTGAAGGGCACGTACGTAAAACCTACGTACACGATCATAAGACCATCAACTCTATCAACTTTAAGTCCCTCATTTATCGACTTAATCACCGAGGCCTATGGCGAGCGGGTCATTAGTTAATAGCTCTATTAGGTTTAACAAACCTCACACCGTGCCAGTCGGACGGGCGTGTACTAATGGACTATGGGCAAAAGGTCAATGCTGATAGACATTGACTTAGGGCACCTCTTACATTTTCGTAGTAGTCGATACGCGTGGTCTAGTTACACATGGGAAGCCCCCACTAATCATCGCAAACATGTCAGGATGACCGTGATACGAATTAATACGATACATGGTTTACAAAACGACATACGATTTACAAAACGAATACTATAACTAAACAACCAACTGTGAACTCGCTCAACTTTGTTGTTGATTCGTTGCTACATGCCTTGCAGGTCATTAGGTACTCATGGAGCTTGCACAGGGAGGAACGGTTGTTGTGGGACATGGCAGTGTGTGCCATGCTATGAACATTACTTTATTCCATATTTAATACTTTCAATGGGTTTTACAATTATGCTTCCGCTAAACACTTAACTATGCTTTGGTTTTTGAACACCTTTCATATTGTTTGGTTGAATTATGTTTACTTACATGTTTGTTCAATATGATTGGTGGCTTGATCCTGGTCAGTCACGCCTCCAAGCGGTGATACTCCGCGTGTGGAATTTGGGGGTGTGACAATTACACACTTTCTCATCATCTTCTCCACAAAAAAAAAACACTGATTTTCACTGTGAAATCACCTGATTTGGACTTCTTGAAGGCGACGCAGCTCGTTCTAAAGGATTTCTACAATATTCAACACAAATCTCAACAAGATACTACATTTTCCAACTGTTTTCATACTTTTCTTCAACTTTTCCTCATTTTTCTTTACAAAACTAATGGAATCTAGACTCATTCAGGCTTTCTACTCATTCTCTAGTTGAGAACAGTCTGAAAACAGATTGCCACTGGAAAGACGACCGATTCACGGGTTGAACATGAAACTCCATTAAGAACAGTTAGTCTGATCGAATGTGGTGATTCCCACCTGATCGGATGAGCTGGGCTCGGTGTGGATTTTCGTTGTTTGACACGTTGTTACGCCGTCTCTGTTAAACCCGAACTTTTTAACTTAGAAAATTCATGAAGTTTTCAAAACATCAGTTCGCCCAATCGAATAGCTATCCGATCGGATGACCATCCGATCGGATGACCATCCGATCGAATGACTATTCGACCAGGTGACTTGTTCCTTATAACTTTCAACACTTAAACAATTTAACCAAACCTCAAACTACAAGATTTTCGATCGAATAACCATCCGATCGAATGGCCATCCGCCCGGATGACCATCCGACCGGATGACTTGGCATCTAGAGATACTGCACATTTTCCAAAATGCTACAACGAAAACTTCAAAGTTTCAAAACAATTTACAAACACACTCACTCAATCGAATGACCAACCGTTCGAATGGTCATCTGTCCGGATGACCATCCGCCCGGATCATCATCCGATCGACTCACCATTCAACACTATTCTCATCCGACATGCTGTTTACGCACTGTTCAACTCTCATGCTATTGTTCTATGCTCAGGCTAATCTCCACGCGCTCCCTTCAATCCAAGTACCGTGTTTACTAGCTAAACACGAACTGTGAGTATACTCGAACCCATTTTCTTTTAACGCAGTTTTGGGTGTTACATACGTGCTCTATCAAATCACATCGAACACACAACGCAAACACTTTTAAACGCTAACCGCTCTCGCATGTTATACGTGACTCGATGAATGCTTATATGTTATGTTTACACAGTGATTGTTTGCCTGACACCTTAGCAACGATAGTACTCTAGTTTGGACTCAGAACCTGTCGTCGACAGGGGTTGTTAAGGGTTTTACTTCACATGGTCACAGTGGTGATAATGTGTAGCGCATTCTACACTCGCAGTCATGTCGGTTGCATACATCATTGTCGATAGCTTACTTGATTCACATTTCTATGTGTTACATGCTGGTTATGCTTAAACGCTTTAGCTATACTATATGCTACTCAAACTTGTGTACTCACCTTTACATTCTATGTATTGACTTTATTTTAACGTATGTGACAGGTTAATAGGATGCTAAGCTCGCTTGTTTGATGAATCAAATAGGAGGTCTAGAAACTTCAGTAATAAATCTGAGTTGTCGGAACAGTTTATTTGTTTTTTAGACTATTATCTGTAATGATTGTTTATGCTTTATATGTTAATGGTATGGGACATTAATGCTAAATATATTTTCACTAATAGTTGTTATGGATTCTCTTGGACAATCTGTTTCGCTTAGTGCCACGCCCCGATGTTTCTGCCATTTGTTGGGGTGTGACACCGGTACAGGCCATCGGCGACATGATGAGGCTGGCCAACTCCCTATTTCACTCTCGACGGAGTGGTCGACGTGTAGGCTGTGTTGGCGACGGCCTGGCACCCTACCACCGACGCTGGGTGATTGAAAAACGTCGTTTTTTGCCTTTTAACATTCCAGACCTCCTAAGACCCGTTCCAAGGACTCATTAAACTCCCAAAACATGATGTAAGGCTAATGAAACTTATAAAACATAAACCACATCAAGCATATACGTCTTAAGATTGAAATTAGAAGGAAATAGTAAGATAAACAAGAAAAGCTACGAGTCTTTCAACTCCAAGATAAAAAGTGAATGTGTCATGATCCTTAGAAGATCTATGTCGTATGAGAATGAAAAGAATGGGATGTAGAATGCAACATTGAATATAACGCATGAAATTAATTCTAGTTTGTTTGTATAGATGACAGGCAGAGGGGACACAAGTGCTAACAAACTAGTACGTCAAGAGGAATTAAGTAAGATGGTTGTGGAGGAAGTGGGGAAAGCTCCAAGTCAATATCCCCACATAATGCAAGAAGTGGAAAGCCATGTGTTGGAAGTGGTAGAGACTATGATGTAACGTTCCGTAATTTGTACTTTCCATATTTAGAAACTTGTATTTGTATTGTATTCGTATTTCATTTCCAATATTGTAATCCGAGACTTTGATCATAATGGAAATTTATATTTATATCAATCATACTTATGTTATATACAATAAATCATCAAATACTTGTTTACATGCAAAACCGATACTTATTATACATTCGAATTATCAAACATACATACATACACAACACTCGTCAGATACTTGCATACACTTTCTATGCTTGAAAATGTGCTAAAATGAAGGTTTAGTGCTTAAAATAACAAAACCAAACAAGTAGAAGGGCTAAAATCGAACAAAAACAAGAAAGTTTGGAACCATCACACGCTGCGTCTTGCGGGAAACCCTGTCTTTCCCGCCACGCGACGTGTAGCTCCTTAATCCGCAGAATGTTAGTTTCACCAATCCGGATTGCACCTTTCTCACCTTCTTTCTTCCACAATCACCTTCAAACCTCATTAAAACATAAGCCCTAATCAACCACTATATAATCAAGCCTCCCACACCTTAATTTCACTTTTCCCACACTATAATTACTCTCAAAACAATTTTGGATTACTAAAATTGCAAGTGGAAGGCAGATTACATACAAGTTCAAAAGTGAGCCTCAAACTCACTTTTTCTTTCTCTTCTTCATGAAATCTTGCTTTAAATCACTTGGAACACCTCTAGGAGTGGGTCCACAAGTTTACTTTGGTAAACTAGGTTGGAACATCATCATTTTGAGGTCCAAAGTGAGGTTTCATTTCTGTTTTCTTAAACTTTAACTTGTTATAAACCTTTCATCATCTTTCTTGGATGAACATAACCTAAGTCACTAAACAACTTTCTAGTCTCAAAGTGAACAAGACTACACCAAGTCTCCAAACACTATCCATGTTTGGAATGCACTTGTCTTGTCAAGTCACTTGGTTGTATAAGTGATTTAGATGATTAGTTATCTAAGTAGTTTCCAAGAATCAAAGTAAGCCAACCCCACCTCGTCTCCAACATTTGCCATGTTGGGTATGTACACGTCCGAGTTGTTCTTATTTGGCTACTAGCAAACTTAGTTACTTGTACGTTTAATGACCAACCGAAATCATCAACAAAGTTAATGATTTTGTGCTTTGGTGAATCATATAATGAGGTTTAATGGATGGGAATCATCGTACCTCCTTGCTTGACATACTTGATAATATTTGACCATGAGACCTAATATACATACATACATGCACACACACACATATATATATATATATATATAGAAACTGGATCGGGAGAAAACGCTCAAAAGTGTGAGAACGGTGAGAGCGCTTCCTGGCCCAACACGTGTCACCCGGCTTAGAGAAGGGCGGAGGGGCTTTTTTGTCCTTTCATCTTCTGCTTTTCCAGTTCCGCTTTTCCCGATATTGTTTTAATTTTTGTTTTTTAAGATTTTTGGCGTTAACAAAATTCAATAATTTATGGCGTTTTAATGGTTTCATTGTATCAACATTTTGGCGTTTATGGCGTTTATTCACATCGTATGCCATTGGAACCCAGGGGGTAGGAAATCTATTTGAATGGCGTTTTTCAAGGGGTTTTAAACAAGATGGCCCATTGTTCTATTATTTTTTATAAACATTTTGGCGTTTAGGTTATCTTGGCGTTTTACAATTGTTGGATTATATTTCATCCACAGTAAAAAAAAAATACAAGCGAAGAATATAAATTAAAAATACTAATCAGATATCTCTTCACAATATTCACTGTCATCAGTCTCTCTGTTCTTTAATAGTACAAGAACTGACACCAAAATATGGCGTTTTATGTAAAACTTAACAAACCGATCGGTTTCATTATTTTCCCTGCTCGTCTGTTGTAGTGTCTTTTTTGTGGATGTTTGGGGACATAGATCTATGACGTGTGGGTGGGTTTTTCGCTTTTTCTTCATGTTGATCTTCATCTTTATCATCATCCCACTCTTCAGTATCATTGATCTCTTCTCCTCATCCAGGCCTTCTTCAAGAACAAAAAATACAAAATGCCATATGACTGGCATTAGTATCTTTTTCTTGAATTTTTGTCCATCTCATGCAGCAAAATCTTACTGAGTTACTCGCCTCCCCTAACAATTCATTCAGTGAAACTTGACGAATAACAATACTGAATATCCAAGAAAGCATATAAGCCATCTTTGATTTTTTTTGGCGTTTTACAGTGAGTGGTATTTAGTAGTATTGGCGTTTGTTTTTTTTTTGTTTGATCAAATGGAAGTTGCTGAGATGTATCATTTTATAGGATCTCTTTTTGGCGCCTAAATTAGGCGGCGCGTTATTATAATAAAGTATTCGTCTTTTCAGTTACTGTTTGTAATTATTGTTTTTGACAAGCTTTATCTCTGAAGTCTGTAACACGTCCCATCTTTCAAGTTTGGCGTTTTATATTCTAATATAATAAATTTCCCCTATCTTCAGTTTTTCTGATTTGAAGTTACTGTTTCTAGTTACATTTTCGAGTTTGTTTTTTATTTTTTATTTTTTTGGGTTTTTTATAATACTTTTTGAAACTAATTTTATTATAGTTTGTGAGTTTTTGGGGGCGTTTAACATGATGATATCGTTTAAACAAGCATTTTGGCTGTTTTGGCGTTTTTATTATATATGGCATTTTTATTTATACAACAATCAACTGAAAAGGAAAAAAAAAGAATTCATAAAAAAAGTTTTTTTTATAATACTTGTCCAAAGTAATTTTATGATGGTTTGATACACGCCAAAGGTGTAAGACATTTGCCTTTTTTTATTAGATATGACGTTGTTTATTAAATAACAATCAACTGAAAAAGATAATTAAACAAAATAAATATTGATCTTCAAATCTTCATTGTCACCGGTCTCTTTCTTCTTTTGAAGCATCTTCACTGGCTGTTTCGACTTTCGTATGAAATCAGCCTCTTTTTCTATAATTTTTGTCCATCTCATGCAGCAAAATGTTATTGAGTTTACACCCTTTCAGCCAAAATGTTATCTTTTTTGGCGTTTTACCGAGATAAAGAACGCCACAAAATAAACCATCTTAAAACTGTAAATTTGATCATGCTAAAATCAATAAAGTGTTGCTGTATGGTGTTGGATAACATTGTTAATCCTCAGTTAAGAAAGATAACTAACAATGTTGTCCAAACCATACAGCTACACTTTATTGACAGCAATATGTTTGATTTTTGGGTTTTCTGGCGTTTATCAGTCGAATGGTGTATATTAAATATGACGTTTGGGGTTTTTGTTTGTGTTTTTTAATTGAAGGTCTGAGTTGTTGTATATATAGGATTTTTTTGGCAGTTTTTTTAGGCGGGATTTTACTATAATTAAGTTTGGCGTTTTATATCTAATGGCGTTTTTAGCAGAATACTGTGTGATTTTTGTTTGGGCGTTTTATTTTCATGAGATAGCATTTTGTTTGGAGTAGTCAAAAGACGCTTTTACCCTTAATGAAGCGCGTCCACGTAATAAAATTGATGTTATTTACGAAAAATGCCACCGCGCCAATGTAGTCCATAGATTGTTTTGATCGGACGATCGATAAGCGTTCTCACCGTTCTCACACTTTCTACCGTTTTCTCTAAATCTCGACCCTATATATATATCTATAATTCTAACAACCAAACCCTAAACACTAACTAATTCATGGATTGATGTTAAGATTTACGGTTACAATATCTTAGATTAAAACTTCTCATATTTGGACTTCCAATAGGTGAACTTGTGCCTTTGAAAAACACATAATCATGGTGTCCCAAAATTGGGTGTTTTGTCAAGATAAATTTTGTTTACTTTCATACTAAGTAAGCATCTCACATCCAGATTGCAATTCCAAGATCCGTCGAACTCATATGCCTCGTTTATCCTTGTAGGATAACTCGGTGATTTCCAAAACTATCAACACATCAACTTACGTACGTGGAAATTACTATGCAAACCGTGAGTATACTCGAATCCCCTTTTATGCTTTAATCACCTTTGGGGTGCAACATGTATGACCTAATCAAACACACTTATGCACATAATCAAACTTATGAAATCACTCAATCCACCAAACATGAAATTTGTTATGCTTAGGTTATTCATGCTAGATATTCAATCATTCATACATGCAACCTATTTGTCATTAACTTCACTAGCCTACCTTAACATGTATGGCGCTATAGGAGTAGCACACCACCCCATTTGTTGGGTCATTGTTAAGTATTCAATCGTATAACGGTCTTATTCATTGCGATGACAAGATTACGCTCGTGGAATATTTGGTTTGACAATTAGGTTGTGCATGCTAGTATGTAATTTAACTTAGTATACAAAATGCCATGTTGGATTTGGGACAAACTTTTATACGTATGCTATGTAATCAAACTTGTATGCTCGCCAACCTCTGTGTTGATTTTATTTTAATACATGTAGTAGGAAATACATGATGATACTCGGAGAAATCTACTTAGGGTAGATTAGAAAAGCATCGAATTTCTATATTTTGTATTTCCATTGTTTGATTTTGTTTTTGTTTTGGACAAGTTGTTGTATTTTCCTTCCAATGTTGTACTATTGAATAGAAATGACATGAAATCTTGTTACTTAAATTACTATCACAATTAGTTGTTATGAAGTCTCGAGCAATCTTGTTTTCGTCTTACTCCGATGTTTGCATCATATCGTTTGGGGTGTGACATACGATGATAAGAAAGGTGGATGAGTTGAAGGACTTGATAGGAGATGTTCAAAACAAGAAAGGAGCACGTCAGTGTACGTATAGAGAATTCATGGCATGTAACCCATCACGATACAATGGAGAGATAGATCACATAGAATATCAAAGGTGGATCTCAAATGAAGAAGGGGTGTTCATTCGAAGTCATTGTGAGAAGGAAGACCAAGTTATGTTATCTACGGGTCAGCTTCAGCACCAAGCAAAATATTGGTGGGACGCTTATAGTAAGGAATCGGGTGAGGATAATCTCCAAACTCTAACATGGCAAGAATTTAAAGAACCTTTCTTGAAGTACCATTGCCCATAATCGACCATAGACTGGATTCAATTGGACTACTTACATCTTTGATAAAAAGCAAAGACAAATAATGAGATCATCAACATTTTTCTTAATAAGATGAAGTTTTGCCAAGAATTAACAAGAACAGAGAGGATGAAGATAAATCGTTATCACGATATATTGAGCGCTGACTTAGGGAGTTTATCACTCCCTTGAAGTGTGAAACCTTGAATGAACTTATAAAACAGGAAAGAGATAGGGAGATCGAGTTGAAGTAACAAGAGGAACAGGGAGAGAAGAGGTCGATAGAAAAGAACGCAACTCAAAGCCCATCAAAAACACCAAGGTCTCATGACCATGGCAAGAAAGAAGGTTTAAAAAGCAGGGCTCCTCGTTGCAAGACTTGTGGGAGGCCCCGCACGGGGGAGTGCTTATTGGTCCAAAAAGCTTGTTATAACTGTCGGCAAGTAGGACATTCGTTTTACAAATGCCCTAGTCTATCAAAGCTTTGCTACAACTGTTACATGCCGGGTTATGTCAAGGCGGTATGCCCAAAACTTAAGCAGGGGATGGGTAAGGAAGGAAAGAAAGAAGAACCTCTATGGCCCGGGGAAGAATGTTCCAAATACATTTGAGGAAGCCGAAACCCTACCGAACGTTGTATCAGGTATATCCTTATTAAATTCTATGCCCATATATGTGTTGTTTGAAACCGAGGCTAGTAGGTCGTTTGTTTCGAACAAAATTATGCACCATCCATCTTTCCTTGTTGAAAAGATGTCAGTACCGCTAGAAGTAGAAATAGCCGATAGCAAGAGTTATCAATTGCATGATGTTCGTAGAAATTGTAAGATTACTATAGAGGATGAAGAGTTTGATATTGATCTTATTCCCATGGTTTTGGGAGAGTTCAAGGTAGCGGTGGGCATTGATTGGTAACACGATATTGTGTAGAAATTCAGTGTGAAAGTAAGATCATTCATGTACTGTCACCAAGTGGAAAGCGGGGCAAGCATTTACGGGGAGAAGAAAGTTGAGACGAAGCTATGCACTATTGTCAAGAAGGTTAAAGTATGTTCATTACAGGGGTAAGGCGTATCTAGCCTACCTGGTGGATACCACCCAAGATACGCTAAAAATGGAAGATGTGAAAGTTGTTAACGAATATCCAGATGTGTTCCCGGATGAACTACCGGGGCTCCCACCCAAACGTAAAGTCGAATTTCATATTGAACTGAATCCGCCGGTAGCTAAGGCACCCTATAGATTTGATCCCACCTAGAAGCAGGAGTTGATGACGCAATTACAAGAATTGCTCGACATGGGTTTATACGCCCTAGCGTGTCACCTTTGGGAGCACCAGTTTTATTTGTGAAAAAGAAGGATGGTTCGATGCGTATGTGCATCGATTATCGGGAACTAAATAAACTAACGGTGAAAAACTGTTATCCCTTGCCCAGAATCAATGATCTTTTTGATCAATTACAAAGGGCAAGTTGGTTCTCGAAAATTGACTTGCGATCAGGTTATCACTAATTACGGGTGCGGGAAGAGGACGTGGGTATAATCTCGTTTAGAACTCGTTATGGACATTATGAGTAATGTCCTTTGAGTTGACTAATGCCCCATCCGCGTTCATGGATTTGATGAATCAGGTATGCCGAACCATGTTGGATAGGTTCGTGATATTATTTATACATGACATCTTGGTGTACACCATATGTGAGTCCGAGCATGTTCATCACTTGCGAGGAGTACTTGAAACTCTTCGGAAGGAGAAACTATATACAAATTTTCCAAATGTGCCTTTTTCGCATAGGGAGATGCAATTTTTAGGTCAAATAATTATTGTGGACGATATTTTGGTAGACCCCTCCAAGGTAGAAGCTGTGATGAAATGGGTTCCCCTAAGAACCCGAGTGAAGTAAGAAGCTTCCTAGTCTTAGTCGGCTACTATAGAAGGTTTATTCAAGATTTCTCTAAAGCAACCCTACCTATGACCAAGTTAACAAAGAAGAATTAGAAGTTCATTTGGGGATTAGATCAAAAGAAAGCCTTTCAAACCTTAAAAGAAAGATTGTCAAGTTCTCCGGTGTTGTCCTTACCGGATGGAATAGAAGACTTAGTTGTGACACAGATTCTTCACATCAAGGGTTAGGATGTGTCTTAATGCAGAGGGGTAAGGTCATTGCCTATGCTTCAAGACAACTTAAACCTCATGAAGTTAATTACCCGACTCACGAATTGAAATTGGCGATGGTGGTGTTCGCCTTAAATATATGGAGGCATTACTTGCATGGGATGAAGCGTACTATTTACTCAGATCACAAGAGCCTTAAATACTTTTTCGAACAGAAAGATCTCAACATGAGGTGACGAAGGTGGTTAGAGTTAATCATCCGGGTAAAACTAATGCTTTAGCGGATGCCTTGAACCAAAAGGACTATCCATCTCCGATTCGGGTGAAGTCCATGAGATTGATAGTTACGCCTCACCTTCTTGAGAAAGTACGGGAAGCCCAAGTTAAATCGTTGAATGCAGAAGATCCAAAGAAAGAAATAACAAAAGGAATCGAAGAAAAGTTAGAAGAGAATATAAACAGAGTCAAGACAAGGTAAGGCCGGATTTGGATACCTTGGTGTTGTGATGTAAAGGCCTTGTTCCTTGAGAAAGCTTATAATTCCCGATACTCGGTTCACACGGGAGCCACAAATATGTACCAAGACTTGAAATAGAACTATTGGTGGCTGGGAATGAAACGTGACCTTGTTAAGTATGTGGCAAGGTGCCTAACATGCTCACATTTGAAAGCTGAACACTGAAAACCGTATGAGAAGTTACAATTGTTGGAAATACTGGTGTGGAAGTGGGAGAATGTAACAATGGACCTTCTAACCAAGCTTCCCAAAACAAAGAAAGGGCATGACGCCATCTGGATTGTTGTCGATCGCCTACTAAGAGAGCTCATTTCTTGCCCATTCGGGAAACCTACTCTTCAGAGAAAATGGCGGAAATTTACGTAAACCAGATAATATCTCGTCATGGGGTTCCCGTATCCTTTGTTTCGGACCAGGATACCAAATTTACTTCCCGGTATTGGCGGGAATTTCGTGAAGGAAAAGGTACCCAATTGCACTTAAGCACCACTTATCACCCCTAAACTGATGGCCAATCTGATAGAACCATTCAAACACTCATAGACATGCTTAGAGCATGTGTTTTGGATTTTGGGGGAAACTAGGATGACCACTTGGCATTGGTAGAATTTTTGTACAATAATAGCTATCATAATAACATTTAAATGGCACCGTACGAGATGTTGTATGAAAGGAAATGTAGAACCCCCGTATGTTGGGGAGAAGTGAGACAAAGAGAAATTGCTCCCAAGTATGAAGTGGCAAAGACAAGTGAAAAGATTGATCTCATTCGAGCCTGTCTGAAAGAGTCTTAAGACCGACAAAAACCTTATGCAGACCGAAGAAGACGCCTCATTGAATTCCAGGTGGGGGACCGCATGTTGTTAAAGGTCTCTCCATGGGCATAATCTAATTCTGTAAACGAGGGAAGTTGGGCCCTCGATATATTGGACCATTCAAACGTGGGAATCGGAGGAAGAAATGCGGGAACACTACCCAATTCTTTTCGGTACGTATCCAACATTCTTTAAGGGGGGTAGATTTGTAACGCCCCAAAAATCTCTATTTTGACTATTATGAGTAGTTAAATATTCTAGCATGATGTTGGGTAACTAGTGACACTTAACCTAGTCAAATGTAATGTTAACTTATAGTAGTAAGTATGTTGTGGTGGTTAAACAAGTTAACTAATGAAACAAGAGGGGTTGGATATGCACATATAGAAAGATAAATTGATAACAAAAGGTAAAAAATGTGCAAGTGTGTGCGTGTCTAACGAGATCAAGAGAGAAGAAAGGACACACTCACTTTAATGTTGATTGACAAAACTAAGCAAATTGGGAACGAAATTGGTGATTTTGTTCATGCATGAGCCTTGATTCTTGACCATCTAAACCTACGAAACACTAGGTAAGTTACAATTTGTCTTTTGATGAAGTTCAAGTATGATGAGAAAGTTAAAAGCATAAAATTGAAATGCGTTTTAATAAGTATGTCCTAAATTTAGGTAGGAATTTCGTTTAGAATCACCATATGAATGAAAGTATGTGTAGAAATTTTGTATGTGCTTGTTATATGTGAAAACTCTCATGTAAGGTGAAGTGGGTTTTAGACATGATCGTGAAATGGCGTTTCAGGTTAGAATTTGTGATGTTAGTTAAATACAATATGGAGATATGATGATTTAATGTTATTATGATGAATGAAATATAATATCTAGTGGAAACATGGCAATTTGCTAGTAAATAGGCAACTTGAATGAATGTTAATATGGATACCCACCAAGTGTTTGATGAAATGCTTGATTGTATATTTATCTGATATTATGACAACCACTTGTGATGTTCATGATTAGAATGTAAGAATCCTTGTATGTAGTGATTTTGATAGAATCTTGGTTGTATAAGTATGTAATGAAATGAATTCATGAAAACTAAGTATGAATTCAT
This sequence comes from Helianthus tuberosus, assembly GCA_030545235.1. Classification (NCBI taxonomy): domain Eukaryota; kingdom Viridiplantae; phylum Streptophyta; class Magnoliopsida; order Asterales; family Asteraceae; genus Helianthus; species Helianthus tuberosus. The sequence goes on from CM060415.1 coordinate 139,042,149, forward strand.
TTAGTGTAGGAGTGAAAGAAGGAGGATCAAGCAATACAAGGCAAAAAGGAATGCAAGATCGAGGTAAGTTCTTCTAGCTTACAAGTTAGTTTATTGGTAGTTAGTAGTGTCTATTAAGTCAAAGTTTTATGTGAAATATTGACTTTTAAGTGGTAATAAAGTGGTATAAAGTTGACCCGTTGAAACGTGTCAATTTGGGTAAAGAATGAAAAAGGAATGAAAACCAAGATGTAGATCTTGGATATTGTTGGGTGAAATAAATTGGACCTCTTGTATGTCTAGAATGAAAAGAACGAAGTGGGTCAAGAAGACACTAAACTATCGTAGTAACCTAGTATGTTAAAGAATGAAAATTTAGAAGATTGATCATTAGTCATCAAGATAGAAAGATGAAATGAATTTTGTTTGTAGGAATATATTAGTACTAATTCTTGTTGAAATGTTCTAGGTAAATCTTTGGCGTAGGGTCGTGTCGAGCTTGGAATGAACACACACGCATATGTGCTTCCGCGATGCTAAGATGTTCAAACGAGTCAAACATCTGTATATGAAAATATTTTGGTCAAGGTCTTTTGTTGATGTTTGAAGTACCTTATAAACTTGTTTTTGTAAGTAAGGTGTGCTGTGGATACCATGTTTGTAACTAACTAGTCTTGGACATTTAAACTCAAATTCTATTGATGATATTGTTAACCCTGTTGAAAAAGTTTGAAATTGGGACCATTTTTCTTCATTAGTAAGGTTCGATTTGATCTTAAAAAGTTTGGGCATTACAGACAAGATGAAAGACGATAGCGACGACGTATCATGACAGCAGTTTGAACCTCAGATCAGACTAGACTGAAGGTACTGGCGACGAATCTTAGTTGCAACATGTAGAGACGGAGGAGAAGGATTTAGAACAACCAGAACAATAAGGGACTTTTTTCTAGAGTTATAGGGTTATTTTGGTAAATTAACATGAATTCCTAAGATATTTAAAACATTCCACTTATCTTTTGAAGTATTTTAAATCTCACAACTTGAAGCATTCCAAGGGGTTTAGATTCAATTTTAATTAGGCGCACAACATAAGGGATGAAATCTATATTACATTCCATCCAGAATCCGTTATGTTCTGTTCTATAAAACGAATACCACCTAAGTTTTGACAAAAATCGGGAGGAAGCTTAGAGAAATATATATTCTAATGGTCTCAAAAAGAAAGTCAAAACAATTAAGAAATCAAAACGATTTCTTCAAATGGTATGTGTTTACCCATTTGATTCTTTTATAGTTCGTTAAGGTTATCCATTGGGGTTTTAGTAAGGCCACCCCGTGGAGGGAAGCGCCCCTCGTTACATATGCATAATGGCGTTCCAAAGACCACCCCGCCATAACCAGGGGGGGCACCATTGAAGGCCTCAGCCATTGGGATAGCGGGCATGAGAGGATGTGCATGTGGGGCCACTTGCATCTTAACCAATCTAGGTGTTTAAACGTTTTGTCTTTGTTCTAAATTTAGATGGTTATATCTATATATGTACTTTTTAAAAGTGAATATTCTTAATCTTGTAGAATTTTTCTAAATATAAATCTGGATATCTATTATTAATATATCCTATAATTGAATATGTATTATTAATATATCTTATAATAAAAAAACTGAATATATTAAATGAACATTTATTATAATAAAACTTGATTTTTTAACAATAAATTTGATTCACTAACGGATTATCGTATCACCAGCAGATAAATTAAAACTTGATATATTTATTTTTCTGTCATAGCCATTTTATGATTAGTAATATATAAACTAAAAAAAAAAAACTAAAAGTAAAGGTTAATATAACATATTCAAAGCGCTTATGAACTAAAAGTAAAGGTTAATGGAAAAATTAAAAGTTTTGTCCTTTATCTTTATAGTACTTTACAGGCAGTGTCCTTTTTTTCAAATGTTGACAGGCGGTGTCTTTTAGTAGGTATTTTGTTACAAGTTTTGTCCTTTAACCCTAACTCAGTTAGATTTTTTTGTTAAATCTGGTCAAACATGGGTAGTTTGGTCTTTATACCTATTTTTTTATAAATCTTTTTAATATATAAAACAAAAAAAATTTATAAAAAAACTAATAACATTTTTCTTTAAATTAAAAAATCTCTATCTCTCTATAAATACACATAGTACTCTCTCTCTCTCTCAACCTTCATTTATCACCACCATCTCCCACCACGACCACAACAACCATCTGCCACCACCTTAGCCTTCACCTTTGTCACCCTCCCCATCTTTCCTATCACAGTCACCACCGCCACCCTTCTCTCTACACACCGCCGCCCACTATCCCCCATCCACACCATCTGCCATTGTCCCCCACCCTCTTTGTCAACTGATTTAACCACCATCTTCACCCACACCCACCGTACGCCACCACTATATCGTAACTTATTTCAATTGAGTTCAAATCAAATAAACTAACATAATTTACAATTCGACATAAACCCCAAAACCCAAATCGAATATGAATGGTGAAAGTTGACCTAGCATCTCGTAAGCAATCAAGACCTGCAGGCAGAAAAGTAAACAGAAAAGTTAGATACTTTTTCAATGTAAACTAAATTTAAGACCTGCAAGCAATCAAGATATAACTTTTCATAAAAACCCAAATAAGTTTGAAGTGGAAACCCCCCAAAATCATAACTTCCTAAACCTAACAAACCAGAAAACAAAAACAATCAAAGGCATCAAACCGTAACCCTATGCTATGCTTGATTCAACAATTCAGTTCCACTATAATTAATAACTATAACTGACACAACAATAGTACACTAATTCCACAACCTAATAAGATCCCCAAACTAAACCAAGATTAAATCATAAACCACCATTCTTGATCTCACTAAACATAAAGTCCAATTAAAACACTGAATCACACACACAGAGGAACAAGATTACCTAAAGCTGAAACAAGGGGTTGAAGCAGAAGGAGTTGACAGACGACGACGAAGTGGAGTATGAAGAGAGTGTAGACGAAGCCTCTCCATGCTACAAGATCCATGGATGACACCATCTTCTTCATTGTGAACAATCTCCGGTGAGATGTTGTCCGCGATTGTTGTGTAATCTCTGTCGGCGATTGTTGTTATACACACACATATATATAATTTTTTTGAAGTATTTTTTAAAGAATAAATTAGGGTTTGTGGGGGTTATAAAAGGGGGAAATGAAGTGGTGGGGTGGAAAAGACATAATTACCCTCATGTGCTTATCATGTGCCACAAATTAACTGAGTTTTTTTAACCAGGTTGGGTTTAAAGGACAAAACTTGTAACAAAATACCTACTAAAGGACACCGTCTGTCAACATTTGAAAAAAAGGGCACCGCCTGTAAAGTACTATAAAGATAAAGGACAAAACTTGTAATTTTTCCAAGGTTAATATAACATATTCAACGCGCTTATGAATGGGTGATGGTCCATTAACAAAGATAAAGCTTTGTTTAGGATTGGTAGGTCTTGGGTTCAAGTCCAAGACATGATTAAAAAAGAAGTTAAATTTCATTTTAATCCCTGTGGTTTCGGCCATTTTACCAATTTAGTCAAAAGGTTTGAAACGTTGTCATCTTAGTCTAAATAGTTTCAAACATTGTCATTTTAATCCACTGAGTTAACTTTATCCCTTTATTCTGTTAATTAAAAGGGCATTTCGGCCATTTTATATGTAGTTCTGTTAACTAGAAGCGCAATGCGACCGTATAAAATGATCGAATTACCATTCTAGCTAACAAAAAAATGAACGTAGTTAACCTAGTGAACAAAAATGACAACGCTTGAAACTATTTGGACTAAAATAATAACGTTTCAAATCTTTGGACTAAACTGACAAAATGACATAAAACACAGGGACTAAAATGGCATTTTCTTACAGACCCATCGGAGGGGAGATCCACCCTACGCCCAGCTGACGTGCTAGTTTTTGGTTGGGAGGGCGGGAAACATGCTTGTGTCGATCTCACAGGTGTATCCCCACTAGCCGAATTCCGGGAAAATGGGTTTGTGGCGGGGCAAGCGGTACTGAAAGCAGAGTCAAAGAAGGTGGAAAAGCACGCGAAAGCTTGTGAGGATAATCAGCATGCCTTTGTCCCCCTGGCGTTTGACACGTTCGGCTCCTTGGCGCCGGAGGCAGTTCGGTTCTTGTCTAGAGTTCAGCGTGTGGTCCATAGCAACTTTTCGACCCCTCAGGGGCGGGGCTTTGTTTTTAGTAGATTAGGGTTTTCTAATCAGAAAGGGATGGCGGCGCAGTTTGTTGCTCGTCTACCTGCTATCCTTATGTAATTTGCCCTGATGATTAGAATGAAATAAAAATTGTCGAAAAAAAAAACTCTTAAAAAATATTCACACTACAAGAAAGTCGGCCAATAGCGGCGACAAAAGTCGCCGCTAAAAGTCCATTTTGTCGCCGCTAAAGCTAATAGCGGCGACAAATCGCCGCTATTGAGTCGCCGCTAAATCTTGGACGCTAAAGGTCTATATGTCGTCGCTATTGGTATGTGTCGCCGCTAATGAGTAGGACTTTTAGCGGCGACATAGGTCTTCGCTAAAAATGTCTTCACTAATAGTTTTAATGTCGCCGCTAAAAGTGAATTTTTTTTTTTAATTTTTTTGCTGTATTTGCTGTGTTTTCCGTTATGAACAAACCTGCCAATTTCCAAGTTTTACGCAACACAAACAAACTAAACAAACATAATGCTTTACATACTAAAATCGCATAAAACATTTCCGTACAATAAACATCCTAAAAAATCCGAAAAATAACATCCTAAAAAAATCCGAAAAATAACATTCTAAAATATCCGTACAAAATAGTCGCAAGGATTCAAGTTAGGTCGTCATCGTCATACTCATCGTTGGGTGTGACTTGCTTTCCCCTCGCCGCAAGAAAGGATTCAAGTTGGTTTACAAATGCCGGACTTTGGAACAAAGTCGAAACGTATTCCTACATTAACACATATCAAACCCAATATTATTAGCAAAAACATATAGTTGGTTTACTATATTTTTGAAGTCAAATTGTATAGTTTACCTCCGAAAAGGGTTGTGCGGTTTGAGGTTGCGCACTACAAGTGTTCGATGGCTTATTCGAAGGTTTAGGCCCAAGCCCCCGGAACCATCCTCGTCGATCACCCAAAACGTTCTGAAACACGGCAGCCTCATTCGGCTGGTTAGAACCGCTGCTTTCTCCACCCATAATCTCGCGTTCTAGATTAAGCTGTATTTTACGAAGATGATTAAATATAAATACAAATTGAGTAAATTACAACGCGTGTCCTTTACGTTTCTACCATATTACAACCGGTGTCCTTTTAACTAAAGATGTTACAGGCTCCGTCCTTTATGTTATTAGTTTTTAACACCCTATGTCCTTTAGTGCTAAACTAGTTTAATTTTGACAACAAATTGACCCATTTTTAACTGCATTTAACAGCAATTCAAACCCCCCTTTTTTTTACAGCAATTAAACCTATTTTTAACAGCCTATATAAACCCCCCCTTTGTTTACAGCTTTTAGGTAGCATTTGCAGCCTATATAACAACAATTAAACCTATTTTGTAACAACAAGTAAACCTATTTTTAACAGCCTATATAAACCCCCCTTTTTAACAGCAATTCAAACCCATTTTTTACAGCTTCGACTCTGTAATATCTTTAGTTAAAAGGGTACAAACGTAAAGGACACCGGTTGTAATTTACTCATATAAATATATATATATATATATATAGATAGATAGATACTTACATAATTCTGCTCGGCTACCGGGTCAACAAAATTCCCATCTTTATCGGTGTGAGTTTTGCGGTACGTATCAAGACGTTTCAAACCCTGTTTAACATTAAAACTTAGATGAGACGTTAAATAAACATAAACATACAAACACACACATATAAAACATTACATGTTTGTAGGCGGTGCTACTGTATGATGATGTACCCCCACGGTTTGGGAATTGTTGAAGTTGGCGGACTCTTGTGTTTGCCTCACTTCTTGCAATATATTTGGGGTCCAAGAAGTGATCAATGGTTCTCAGCCAGTTTTCATAAGGCATATCCTCGGGGTGGTGTGCCCTTGCACTTTCGACATCGGCATAACCTCCATTATCACGAAATTCTTTCTTAGCGTAGTTCTTGCGGTCGGAGTACCGCTTCATAAGCACTTGTCTAATGCCGCCTTTTAAGTCGCGCGCCTCCAAATCCTGTTCAACTTCATCGAAATTGAAATTCTCCTAGGAATTAAATACAATTGTTAAAACATTATATAAAAACGTTAAAACATTAACCTAGCGTTTACGGCTGCAAACGCGGCAGCAAACGGTGGTGTTTTGATACCCGTTTGTTGCTGCGTTTGCAGCCGTTTAACGTCACGTTTACGGCTACAAACGGCTGCGTTATTGCACCCGTTTACGGCTGCAAACGCAGCAACAAACGGGTGCAAAAACACAGCCGTTTGTTGCTGTGTTTGCAGCCGTTTAACGGCGCGTTTACGGCTGCAAACGCATCAGCAAACGGCTGCGTTTTTACACCCGTTTGCTGCTGCGTTTGTAGGCGTAAACGCGCCTTTAAACGGCTGCAAACGGCTGCGTTTTTGCACCCGTATGCAGCCGTTTAACGTCACGTTTACGGCTACAAACGGCTGCGTTATTGCACCCGTTTACGGCTGCAAACGCAGCAGCAAACGGGTGCAAAAACACAGCCGTTTGTTGCTGTGTTTGCAGCCGTTTAACGGCGCGTTTACGGCTGCAAACGCATCAGCAAACGGCTGCGTTTTTACACTCGTTTGCTGCTGCGTTTGTAGGCGTAAACGCGCCTTTAAACGGCTGCAAACGGCTGCGTTTTTGCACCCGTATGCAGCCGTTTAACGTCACGTTTACGGCTACAAACGGCTGCGTTATTGCACCCGTTTAGGGCTGCAAACGCAGCAGCAAACAGCTGCAAAAACACAGCAATAGCAACTTAAAGCAATAGCAAGTCTAACAAAGAAGAATTAAATATTATATATCAACTTAAAGCAATAGCAAGTCTAACAAAGAAGAATTAAAGCAAACCGCACCCTCAATGAACCACAGCCAGACAACAAATCCTGTTTAGGTTTTTAATATAGATTACAATCTGATTTTAATTTGTCAAATATACAACAAATCGTCAAAGATCAAAAAACACTATTCCTTCAACAATGAACTAAAAACACTAACTTAACAAGCGAACGTTAACAAAAACACCTAATACATACAAAATTTCATCCAAAACAGCGTGTCAGTCAATCGAAACCATTAGCCAGAACTTCAACCTACTCAAATTCAAGCCCTAACTTCTAAAACAACATCAAATCATACATACAAAAAAACACTAACTGAAACAGCGAATTTCAACAAAAAACACTAACTGAAACAGCAAATTTCAACAAAAAAACACCTAATACATATACAATTTTCATCCATAACAGCACTTCAACTTCGTCAAATTCAAGCCCTAACTTCTAAAACAACATCAAATTATACATACAAAATCGCACCCATTTTGCATTCCAAATATACTTGCAGATTTTGAGGGTTTAAGAAACTAAGCAACCGTACCATACCGATTAGCAACATATATAACGAAGAGAAGGAGCACTAACCGATTTTGAAGGAGGAGAAAAGATGGTGACGGTGGAGATTAGGTGGTGGCCGTGGAGACGAGGTGACGGCGGCGGTGATGTTATCTAGCATACACTAACCGATTAACAACATATATAACAAATTAACCAAGAAATTCAACATAAAAGTAACAAAACTAACCGATTAGAACAAGAAATCGGTAAAAACGAAGGGATTTCGCCGATTTGAAGAAGAAACCGAGAGTCTGCTGAAAGTTTTTGGGAAAGTGGAAGGAGGGAAGGGGAAGAAATGGCGCCCAGTGGTTTTTATTCGTCGGACCAATAGGGGCGACATCTTGTCGCCGCTATTGGTTAAAGTATCGCCGCTATTGATATCAGCAATCTCCAGCCGTTGGATGATGAAAGAAACGTGTGGCTGTGGTTTAACGTTGGACACCGCACGCGGATAAGGCCAATAGCGGCGACATATTGGCTGTCGCCGCTATTAATGTCGCCGCTATTGACCCGATTTCTTGTAGTGTCAAGGCTAATCATGATGTGATATTTTTTAATTAATGTCTTTCAAAGAAGTGATATTCGATAAATTGGGTATTTATGAACATTCAACGCCTATCAAGACGTTATTTAAATTTTTAACGTGATATTCGATAAATTAGGTATTTATGAACGATTAATTTAAATAACTGTTTTCTTTCAAAATAACATATCCAAACAGATCGATAAATTAGGTATTTATGAACGATAAATATAAATAATTGTTTTCTTTTAATATAACATATCCAAACAGACAATCCATTAATCATAAATTTGCAATTTGTATTTCAAATTATATACTCTTGTATATAAATGAAGGCATCCTCAACAACTCTGCATTTTTCAGTAGTTCGTCAATGGACGAAATATCAATCATGATTCATGAGGTAAGTCTATTTTATTTACCCCATCCTACATATTATTCAATGCAACTTCACCATTCCTAGAACACCTTTCTCTCGGGTGTGATTTGATTCGAAACAAAACACAACTGAATACGGTTTTGGAGCGTGCAAATGTTTATAAAAAATGCTCGGTAATTTCTGTTGGTATCATCGTCATCGGAAACCCAGGACCAATCGGAACGGATGGACTTGTGACCACAAACACAATCATTCACGTACAAACCACAACACTCACACGAATTCATGATAACGAATTGAAACGAGAATGATTTGCAGAAACAATGAACTAACCGAATGAATAAACTTGATTGACTGAACTTTGAATATGATAACTAACTTGATAATACACACGTTCGAATACACTGATAACTACCAGTTTGATAGGGAAGTTTGGCAGCGGCTTTATAGGGATCAAGAGGCATGTCTCCAACAGTCACGTTGTTTCAAAAGAGATGTGACGATTCTGAATAACCGCCATTCGGTTATGGAGACACACCGGTTCGCTACTTGGCCCAACTTCCTCATCAATAACCGGCTGTTTAATGGACTGGACATACAAATCGTTCGACCCAAACTGGTGGCCTACGGCCCAAACTAAATACATAACATAACCAATGTTTTGACCCAATACTTATAAACATAAAATAAATAAACATAAAACAGGCCCGAGGCCCACGTTCTGGACTCGGATGATTCTTGCTTATCGAAACAAACTTCATTCTCCCCCTTAAGCAAGAAATGTCCGAGCTCTTCGATCCGATTACTCCTTGCGGTTGTTGGTGACTTCGATCTTCACCACCACGTCACCATCACTTGAATCTTCGATCCATCCGCAATTGCTTGAGCTCTCGGCCATACCAACTTTCTCTCTTGCACGCTCCTTCTTGATGTAATCAAAGTACCATTCGACCAACTCTAGATAATAAACGTAGGCGACCTTCATCTCGTAAGCGTCATCCTTGTCGTAGCCATACTTCTCCGATATCTCGCCCCATTTGTCTTTTGCCATTATCTCATCAAACCCACCATTGTGCCTTACGATGCGGTGTAATAGAATGAGGCTAATATCACGTCCATCAATCAACTCCGGTGGCATTGCTTTCTCACAAACAATCCCTAGAAAATTCGTGATGAACCAAACCAAAATTCCTTCGAACGGTGCGTCGAAGAATCTTGGGTGCTTCTTGATTTCTTCGTGTAGTGTGATAAGATCCCCTGGTTCAACGCAACTTTCCATGATCAACCCTCTTTCAACAACGTCCTCCTCGAGTTGAGAGAGAGTTATTGCCCGTTCCCGAAGCATTTGCTTTGATTGGCGTGGATTATCCTTCTCGCCTTCGATGTAGATCATTAAAGCCTTTTTTGCTTTCTTCGAGTACACGACTTTCCTTGCACTTGGGCGTTCGTCATACACTTTCTTTTTATTTTTTGACTTTTCAAATTCCCGTTCATAATAATCACCCAAACACTCTTGAAACTCTTCTTTCTCTTTCTTGTAGCCATTATCAACCCCAAGATTATCGTAGAAAGCATTAAGATAATCTTGTTCCAAGTCGGTTTCCGACTTGTCTTCGTATATGTCGAACCCCTTTGATCGACAACCGAACATCTTCTTCAATACGCACTTTTCACCCATAGTAACCGTCTCGATTCCTTGAAACAGGAGTTGTTCCAAACTTAGAACATTCCTGTCAAGTGTTGGCCCCAAAATGGATCTTGATCTCTAGAACGTGATAAACAAACTTGTATAACTTGAATATATAAAATGAGAGTTTGAATACAATACAATGATCGAATGTAATGAATGATATGAACGAGTACAAATGAATCTAACTATCCCTATTTATAGTTTCCTACGGGTACGAGTAAATAGACATGTCTCTTCATGAATGGTCATGTCTCTTGGATGTGTGGTTGCGATTGAATCATGAAAAGGTATGTTGAATGTCGTCCACTCGATCAACAGTCGCGTCCCTTTGTTCTTTTCCTTGGCACCGATTCTAAAAGGTGTGTGTGTAGAGACACACCCATTCGGTTATTGAGGGTAGTTTTCAACTTCCATTTTGTCACTTCTGGTCCTCGTACTTTGTAACCGCTACTCTTCTCTTTAATTACCATAAAACCCTTGTAGTTTAGGATGTGTAGTGATTATAACTTTCATTCACCCCCCTAATCACGAACATCCTTGAGTTGCAGATCTCGAACTTTGATCTTCTTGAAATTCCTCGGTATCCGACGTTTCACACGGATCTTCTTATTCACCAACCTTGCTCCTCATGAACTTGCTTCACGCCAACTTGCTTCACACGAACATTTTTTGCTTCACACTTGTCTTGACCGCACTTGATTTGTATCACACGAATCTTTTCTTGTGTAGTTGTCTCAACACGAACTCCACCGGTATTGATTAACTTGCCCACCATCATATCACATGACTTGCATCCATCTTGCATAGATTTTGGATAATCTAACTCACTTAGATTTCTCTTGCGGTTGTATCACACAACAATTTCTTCTTCTGACCCAGGCACAGGATACGCGCGTCTTCTCCTTGATTTGTCTTCTTCACGGTTGTCTCTCACAACGAGTTCTTCATTATTGATTGCTTCCCTCACGGATTCTTCGCTTTGATCCGATCCACTCACTGGACTGTTTTGTTATACCTTTCACAGGTTATCTCCGCGTCACACGGTTCTTCCCCTTGATCGTATCACACGACCAAGTTTCACGTTTCTATTTCTCTTCAGCGTCTAGGCACATCAGAAGTGCCGGTTCATCATCATCTTCTTCTATTTCGACCAATAGTGTCTCACTTTCTTTGGTTTTCTTGGTTGGGCATTCGTAGGCATAGTGCCCAAGTTTCTCACATCTGTAGCAAGTGATTTTTGACTTATCTCTCATAGTCGGTGTTTCTTGCTTGCTATCATCCCTTTGTGGTTTGTCGGTTCCTTCCGACTCGTAAGAGGTGTGTCCTTCACCCCTACGTTGATAATTGCCTCTTCCTCGGCCTCGTGACGGACGGAATCTCCCTCGTCCATGATTTCCAACATGTTGTCCATGACCCGCATACAAGAGTTCTTCTAAATCGTTCACGGGGCTTTCCTTTTTCTTCAACTTTAACCTTTCTTCATACGTTTTTAATCTACCAATAGCTTCGTCTAGCGTCATTGTGTCTAGATCGGAGTATTGCTCGATCGATGCAACTATTTGAATAAATCTATCTGGCACGGCGTTTAGAAGTTTTCGTACCAGAGTGGATTGATTCAACGTCCTTCCGTACTCGCTTGCCCGTGTAACAATACTATTGATCTTTGCACTGAACTCGTCTATTGTGTCATCTTCCTTCATTTGCAATAACTCAAATTCTGACATGAGTGTATGTAAACGCGCCTTTTGCACACGGTCTACACCAACATGTCTAGTCTTGAGATTTTCCCAAATTTCCTTTGCAGTTTTACAACTTGCAACTTGCAATACAACATCCTCTGGTATTGCTTGGAACAGATATGCAATCGCTGCCTTATCTTTCTTAACATCCGTTTGCGTATTTTCTGCCGGTTCAATCGTTTCCCATAAACCATTCGCTTCAAGAATCGTCTTGATACGAATAGCCCAAACCGTATAGTTTGTTGGTTTCAGAATCGGACACTGAAACTGGGAAAGAGAACTTCCTTCCTTCTGTATTATTATCGGATTTTGTCCGGATGTTCCTGACATGACTTCTTGCCGAACAATCTTCACCTTTACTAAACTTTTACTTTCTTGGTTTCTACAAACCTCTAATTCTTAACCCCCACGTATTACCCAACGCGTAACAAAAAATCAATCTAACTCGCACTAAACCCCGGAATCAACAAACCCTAGATTCCTAACCAACCCTTCGGTTCAACCGATTACCCTAGAACCGAAACTCTTAAAAAATTCTGAATTGAACTTGCGAATTGAAAACAAAAATGAAACCTGATCGCGAATGACTTCCCGCCGATTCGTTGCCTTGCGATTCCCAATGCCTAGAGCCTGACGCTCTGATACCAATTGTTGGCCCCAAAATGGATCTTGATCTCTAGAACGTGATAAACAAACTTGTATAACTTGAATATATAAAATGAGAGTTTGAATACAATACAATGATCGAATGTAATGAATGATATGAACGAGTACAAATGAATCTAACTATCCCTATTTATAGTTTCCTACGGGTACGAGTAAATAGACATGTCTCTTCATGAATGGTCATGTCTCTTGGATGTGTGGTTGCGATTGAATCATGAAAAGGTATGTTGAATGTCGTCCACTCGATCAACAGTCGCGTCCCTTTGTTCTTTTCCTTGGCACCGATTCTAAAAGGTGTGTGTGTAGAGACACACCCATTCGGTTATTGAGGGTAGTTTTCAACTTCCATTTTGTCACTTCTGGTCCTCGTACTTTGTAACCGCTACTCTTCTCTTTAATTACCATAAAACCCTTGTAGTTTAGGATGTGTAGTGATTATAACTTTCAATTTCATCAAACAATTGGTAGATATTTTCGATTTAAGCTAAGCTCTCTAAGATTTTATATGATCAATATAGCCAAGCTTGAGCTTGATATTTTCGATTTACCAACAGCGTTTCCAAATATTTCCGGTCATGGTTTTATAAATTTCTAGAAAAAATGTATAGAATATTAGAAAGTGTCTATACAAGGGTGTAGATGCATATAATAATTTTACATCATTTTTTGATTGGAATTCATTCAAGTATTACTGTTGGGGAAAATAACTAACCCAAGACTTCAATTAGAAAATCAATAGAGTATACTTTGTTTAAAAAAAAACTTGAATCGGTTATATGTTTGCAACATGTATTTCGCTAACAAACACGTGTAAAAGTTTAATTTCGATCTTCGTATTCTTCTATTTGAAAGTCGTTTATTGATGCGACTCTTTACGCGATAATGTTTGAGAGGGAGAGGTAATATGGGTGAACCCATGGATTTTATGATGCTTCATACAGAAAGTAACCTTGGTCATCTCTATGGATTCACCATATTGCCCCTCCCCCAAACAACTCCGACGACAACTAAAACTACTTCTCACGTGTTGTTTCACCAAAGTAAGTCAGACGTTACTTCATTCGCATGTCAAAAACACCCAACAACGACTACCAGAAGAAACCTACAATGCTGGAAGAGAGTCTCAATATCCCAAACAATAAGTAAACAATATCCCAATCCTCAAGGTCATGAAATACAACTCCGGAATCTTCAAATCACGAAGAGAGTCTCTAAACTACAAACCCTTTGTTCAATCTCCTTAACCATTTCAGACTCGTTTGTAGTTTCATTCTTATAGGTTTCCTTTGTAGAAAAAGACTTTGTTCTTTTTATACAAGGAGATCGATGAAAATGGAAGAAATGGTTATGGAGCTTGAACATAGGGTTGGTAATTTACGCATGAGTACCAACGGGATTTTGTAGTCTAGCATCAAGGTGTGTGAAAAGATGTTCGTTCTCCTTGGCTTTATGAAATCAGCAACAAATATAACTATCAGATGATACACAAGTGGATTCATGAATTCCCTTCTCAAATGCTTTTGAGAATTAACTTTGTACCTGTTATGAAAAAGGACTCAAGCTATTGAATTATGGTGAAGGTACTATATGGGAAACCATAGCCCAAGTCAACCCAATTAAAAGAAAATTGGTTTACCTCTAGAGCCATAACACCAGTTATCTAAATGTCTAACATGTTAAAAAAAATATTAGTTTAATTTTCAAGGATTCCAAACTGGGTTAAATCAAAACTAAATGGTTCTAAGAACATGTGTAGTGGTACACATGAATAATGATCCTATCATGGTCATTATTCAACATCTGGCAGTCCAGTCATCCAAGGGGCATTGTTGAGTGTTTTGAATAAATGGGTGTAATGTGGATGTGGGAATTGTCGGGCATTATGTTAAAAGTGGTAAAAAATTAAATAAAAAAACATCAAAAATAGGGTATTGGCCAACCAAAAAGAAGAAAACCTGTAATTGGCCAAAGATCTTGAACATGGGTGTGGAAAAAATGACGTCATTTGCATTTTTTTTGAAAAAAACGCCCCGGGAACGGTTGATGGGCGTTTTGGGGTGTTTTTTAGGGGGGGAAACGCCCAAAAACCCCCACCACGGGTGTTCTAAAAGGCATCCGATATAGGATCTTGGTCATTGATTTATAACATCTTCATTTTTATTTTTGTTATTATATTTTTATTTTGGTAAAGGCTTTTTTACTTTGAATAAATGGTTATTGTATTTTAATAATCTTAACTTTCACCCATTTGCTAAAGAATTTGGCCCCATCGATCATTTTCTAATTGAGTTAGTTTTTTCTGACGTGACAACTTACGTGTCACAAACCTAGTTATTGGCAGATATGGCTGCTTAATTATGTGGCACAAAGTTAGTTATTGGATTTTAATAATCCCAACTCTCACCACCATCATTAGCCGCCGCCACCACCACTATCAACAACCACTACCATCAACAACCACCACCATTAACAAGCACCACTATCATCACACACCACCACCGCCGCTGCCACCACCATCATTAGCCGCCACCCACTGTGGCAGCTGTTGGTGGTGGTGGGTGGGTGGCGGCTGATGGTGGTGGTGGGTGATGGGGGTGGGGAAAGTTGGGACCTATGAAGCACGGGGACGGCTCTGAGCCTCTAGTACCCGTCCCGGAGATGGAAACGCCGCGGGGACGCTGGAGACGTTTCCAAAACGTATCCTGAAATCGGGGGACGGCAACCAAACGTTTCGGGGAGGACAACCAAACGTATCCATTGTTGCTTGATTATCTCGCCGGAGAAACCGCAACTCTGACCATTATGCGACTAAAGAATCTGGCCGGAATAGTAGTTCTGTATTGGTAAAGCGGCCACAAATGTTGGAAAATGAGAAAGAAAGGGTCGGCGCTCTCATTTTTGTAGGGTTTTTAATAAATTTTGTCTTTTTGTCATTTTACACCCTCTGGTTTTCTTTTATTACATTCTTAGCGCTAACTTTTAAAGAAGAGTTTAGTAAAAAGTTAGCTTTTTATCTTGACTATTTTACATTTGGTCCCTAAACTTTTAAGTTTATGAAAATAGCTTAAAATTTAAGATCGCACCACATTATATGGTCATTGTTTAATATATTTTGGACTTTGTTTAATATATTTATATTTTTTTGCCGTACCTTTACCATACCCGTGTCTTGGATTTTTCAGTTTTGTCGTTCCCCGTACCCGTATCGTCCCCTTACCCCAGTCCCGTACCCGTTCCCGTGCTACATAGGTTGGGACTATTAAAATCCAATAACTAATTTTGTGCCACAAAAGCAACTTCATCGGCGAATAACTAGATTTGTGCCACGTGAGCTACCACTTCAGCAAAAAAACTAACCCAATTAGAAAATGATCGATGGGGGCCAAATTCTTACAAGCTAAAATTGTCAGAGAAATTTTTTTCAGTTCAGTTGTTATTAATGTCGGTCTATGGGTGAAAGTTAGAATTATTAAAATCTAATAACCCATGAATAAAATATCTTTTATACAAACTCTAAGGATGAAAGGGGTGCACCTCTCATGAGGTGGAGAGGGGGGGGGGGGGGGGGGGGGGATTTCCACCCACCCAATCATATATTGTCATGCCATTTCCCCTCTCTAACTCCCCTCTTACCCAAAAACATAAGGGGTGCACACCTCATGAGATGGGGGAAATTAGTTTTTTTCATTCTTTTTATAAACTATTAATTAATAAATAAAACATAACTTTAACAAAATAAAAGTACATTAAATAAAAAACTAACTAAAATTACTTAAAAAAACATTACATTAAATAAAACTAACTAAAATTACATTAACTAAAAAAATAAAAAATAAAAACATTACATAAAATTAAACCTACTAAAAAAATATAAAATATTTAGAAACTAAATGGCCAATTATATTTTTTGGCGATCTCCTGTTTTCGTGCTAGTGTGATTTCCAACATCTCCGGTGGATCATTGTCGGCCTATTAAACATCTCGAGATCCTTATCAAACCTAATCGATCTCAACGTCTCTCGATATTCATCCGCCAACTCCATAATTTTTTTCCTCTCGTTTCTTTTTAATGTCCACCAATTCTTGTTTCATAAACTTGTAATCTTGGATCTTGTCGGACATACCAATTGACCTTTTGCTCGACGTTGTGGATCCTTTATCTTTCTTTTTTTTCCTTCTTGGAGAGGGGTCTACATTTATGTCGGGTATATCACTGGTAAATTCGGTATTTGGTGTACCCGCTTGATAATTACAAGAATTTGATGACTTTCTTTTTTGCATCGAACTACCACTCTTCTCACCCAACAACGGTACCGGGGACAATTTCTGATGCTTCCTAACCACCTCTCACGCCTCATTATGAGGAAAGCCACCTGGATGTATTTTTTTGGTAGTCTTTTAGCGCTTCTGTCATAACATGAGCATCGTCACTCCCGCAAGGACGTAAACGATCCTATAATAAAAATATAAATTATATTAAGGAAAAAATAACAATATATAAAGGTAAAAAAAATATAAATTATACCACTTGATGCCAAAATCCGTTGAATAAGTTCAACTTCCCTTGCATAGCTTTCCATTTTTGACGGACTTGATGGACGGACCGTGAACTACCTCCAACGATTGCATTGTAATATGCGATAACTTTTTTTCCAAAAACCTTCCGATTTTTGGGCATTTCCTTTTTCTTGTTTACACTATAATGCACGTAAGTCATCGCTAACGCCTCTTCTTGTTTCTTCGTCCATCTTTGCGGATCCGCCTTACCCCCGTTTCCTTTCCGTTCATCTTCGGCTACTTCTTCAACTTCAACTTCTTCCTCTACTTCGGCTTCTTCATTTTCGTCTTCATCTAAATCTTGAGTCTTGTCTACATATTCTTCATCTTCGTCATCATCATATATTGGAAGCATGTGTTCAACATTATCTCTTGGAGATTGAGTCGGTGGACTCCAATAAGCAATTGGGTCAAAAGCTTTTTGGGCTCCCGTAGGATACTCGTACACACCCGGTGCAACCATCGTGGGACCTTGTAGTAATGAAAAAAATTGTGGTGGATAGTTGGGTTGGGGTTGGGGTTGGGGTTGGGGTTGGGGTTGGGTGTTGTAAAAACCCAGTTATTGAAAAAATTGTGGTGGATAGTTAGGTTGGTACACACTTGATCTGCCTCGTCTACTTTGTGAGTCGCGCCCCCTCGCCTTCGAACCAGAACCCGAAACTTTTTTCTTGCCATCGCTCTTGTTTTGTCTATCTATAGTATTCTTTGAGATTTTGTGAATGGGGTGAAAAAATGGAATGTAATAACATGAATTTATAAAGGTCTTTAATTGATTTTTTTTAAATGTAATGGCATTATAGCTATTTAAACATGTCCAATGGATCTTTTCTTGCTCCAACGGTCATCTTCCTCAAGTGGTGAATGCCCACCGATTTGGACTCATCCCCGCGCGGTGAATGGTGTTGGCGGTGGTGTGACCCGTTGGAGGCTAATCCCACCACTATGTCGTCTTCAACAAAACCTTCGATGGCTGACCCAAGTATCCCTTAATGCGCCATCTCTTTCCTAACTGCTGCATAGGTACCTTCTGCGGAAGGTAACAGGTCCCAACGGAGAACTTCCCTCTTTATGTGGTCATATCTCCGATATAGGGCATTGAGAAACTAAAAAAGTTTTTGTTCATATCTGAGGCGATTGTAGGTTGCTATGTCGGCTACGTAGGTCATAGGGTTTGGATCCCTTCTTTCAATTTCTCCCTAGATGCCCTGTATAATAATCCATAAAACTTCTAATGGTGAGCCATTCTGTTTGAGTTCATTTACTTTGACGTGTATGTGAAAGGTTTGCAATTTATCATTTCCGCTACTGTAGGTAACTACTAGAGCATCCCATAGCGTTTTTGTTGTGGGATACTCGGTTAGGTTGCTTGCAAGGGTGGGCTCGATGTTTTGTATTAACCATCAGAATACAATCAGATCGTCTTGTTCCCATTGTTCATACTTTACATCGAGTTTATCAGGTGGGTTTTCAGACAAGTGGCCCAAGGTTTTTTGATTTGCCACCAATGGCGACTAGGATCATTCTGGCCCACAAGGCATAATTCTTGTTGTTGAGTTCGATACTAATTGTCAGGTTATCCGACTGGTTTTGCTTTTGAGGGGGGTTTTGGTTGTGAAGACTGTTTTTGAGGAGATTGGTGATTTGTAGAGCAAGGTTATTACTCTGACTGTTTTCGTCGGACATAGTGGTTGTCTTTTGATTGTGGGTGAAAAAGTTGGGTAGGTGATGAGCAGGTAGGTCCTAGGACCAAGTACACTGCTCTGTTACCATGATAACAAGAACAATGAATGTTTCGAATATGATGGTATTTTTTGTATATGAATTACAAGAAGAGAGCCACTATAAATACAAGAAGAATCATAACTAAAAAGGCAATGCTACTAATTTGGGAGTTGTAATTACGGGAATCAGACAGCTGGTTTCTAGACACAATCTTGGGTAAATTGGGAAATGAAGAGGGGTGAGCATAAAACCGAATTAACCGAACCGTAACCGAAATAACCGAAAAAACCGAACCGAAATAACCGATAACCGAAATAACCGAAGGGTTGGTTATTTATATTTTTAATAACCGATTTTTGCGGTTCGGTTATGGTTATTCTTATTTTCATAACCGCAAATAACCGAACCGAACCGAATAAACATAGCCAAATCCGTAGCACCATAAGTCTTTAAGTTTGTATTTAAATGCTTAACCATGGCTTAATCAATATGTATCTTTGGTGAAGTATTTAAATGTTTTAACTTTTAACCATGACCCAACTTTGATGAAGATTGCACTACAACTTTTTATGTTTTGATTAAAAAGTGTCGAATTTAAAAACCACTTTGTGTTCTTATGTATGTTTCCACATAACACGTGACTACACGTGTTACTTTTGTTTTGGAATTAGTATGCATATGGTAGTGAAATATAATTGATTAACCGTATATTTATTGTTTGCGCATTAATTTTGCTCGACCCACACATTTAAAGTCCAACATTAGAAACAATGAAAATAACCGACCTATAACCGAACCGAAACCGCATTAACCGCAATAACCGATTAACCGAAACCGCATTAACCGAAACCGAACGGTTATGATTTTTTGATAACCGCAATGCGCGGTTATGGTTTCGGTTATAGGTAATAACCGAACCGAACCGCACCATGCTCACCCCACTGTAACCGATCCCACAAATATCTTTTCTTTAACAGTTATTACTAATATACATTACTTTTTGTTGTCTTCATTTCACACGCTAAATATTTATAAGAAATAATAACAGAAAAGTTAACAAAACTTATTATTATAACAATGGAACATAAATTTCCACCATTAAATAAACATTCTTAGCTATAACTAGAAAAAAAGAACATACTGACCACTGTAGCGGCTATAACCTATAAAAACAAAATACACAATTAGTTAACGTATTTTATATTTTGAATACAAAGCATCACTGTATTAATAAATGTTTCAAGCCTAATTTTAAAATCATTGTATTAATAAATGTTTCAAGCCTAATTTTAAAATGCCAATGTGCCTAAGCTTTCACAATTCAGGGGAACAGTATTGCAGATCACACCACTCAATACATGGTGAAACAAGTTGAAATATGATTGTTAATCAACACGCAAGAGAACTAAAAATGATTGAATAAACGGCCAATAAAGTGATTGTAGTAAACCCAAGCAAGCCCGGCTCGTTTCATCCCAGACTAATAGAATGAGTTACTTCAATCTAAGCGTGTTTTGACCCGTTAGCCAAATCTATACGTGTATGTGTGTGGTGTATAATGAGTATTTCGCACATAACTTATATTAGTTACCTTTATCATATGTCACACAAGCGATGTGTAAAAAGTTGACAATCTATAGTTCTACACAATCAAATAATATCTCAGATATAAAAGAAAAAATAGCTTTCAGGGCAACCGTAACTGATCTACATACATTTGATCTCATATCTAGAGAGTGTTATGGCCACATAAACATATCCATTGGAAGTTCATACAAGTATTTCGTAAAAGATATACACAAGGCATTTTTTATTATTTTCACATAACCAAGATATATACATATGCCTAATCTGCTTATGTAACATAAAATTCAATAATCAGACAAAGATTACTATTCCTCATTTCCCATACATACAAATATTTTCACATAGCATATAAATCAATCAAATAGAGAGACGAACACCAACTCAAAAAACACAAAGAAGCAACTATTGTGAACGGCGCAGCCCAACCCAGTTATCCTAAATGGCCCAACATATTGAAAGAAATTAAGGAATGCCACAAATATAACAAAGCAGTAGAAAGCAAACAAGGGAAAACGAACATGATGAAGCTTAAGCAAATCGATTGTTCTTTTTCCATCTCCATTCTATCCTGACCTGATTTCCATCTCCTTTTATATTTTCGATTTGTTAGTTTCTTCCTAATGTAATTCATCCTTTAATTCCATAGAAATCAAGTTTCGAGTAATACGCAGTTGTGTTGAAATCTATACACAACATTGGTGCTTTCATTGATCCTTAGCATAGATGGCTTTTGAAAATACTGAACCACAATTTAACTTGTTTCACTAGCTCTGATCCTAACTCGTGGGTCTCTGAATCTGAGCTATACTTTTGATTTTACTCAATCTATGGTGATGAACGATTCTCATGCGTTATTAAAGTATTTAAGGATAGACCATTCTGCTAGTTCAATTCCTAGTTTTGGAGCGATGACCTCACATGGAACGATTTCA
This sequence comes from Helianthus tuberosus, assembly GCA_030545235.1. Classification (NCBI taxonomy): domain Eukaryota; kingdom Viridiplantae; phylum Streptophyta; class Magnoliopsida; order Asterales; family Asteraceae; genus Helianthus; species Helianthus tuberosus. The sequence goes on from CM060415.1 coordinate 139,063,570, forward strand.
CTACTGCAATGCTTCATTGATTCTATTCTTCGTCCAGAAAACCTACTATTGATACCGTTGTCAACTTGTCCCCACCATTACCAGGTGTTTGATGAAATGCCTGATTGTGTTTAACATGAAATTTTCAATGTAGATCATGAAACCATGAATAACAAGGTATGAAAATTTCATACCGACTCAATGGTTGTTGTCTATGAATCATTCAAAGTAACTGACGCTCAACCAAGTCTATCAGATTCTAATTTTGTGCTTCAAGATGTTAAATCTAGTGCACAATTTATTATTAGGTCATCGGATTCACCACAACCAAATCACACTCCCAACAACACCTTTACTTGGCATTGTTTGGAAATCCAAACAATGAGATCGAGGCAATTTAGTAGTGCTTTGCTTGTTGTTCACAATTTTGAATGGAAAGCGAGTTGGTATTGTGGTGGAATTGAATATGCAACGACTAAAATTCACGAAGTGGTAGTTGATGCCCCATTGGGTTCTAGGCAAACTAAATCACAAGATGATGTTAATGAATCACTAGAAGTAAAGGATGCTCAAATGGATATTTTAGATTATAGCTTTTTATCCAATGTTTAGTTACGTCTTCTGCGATTCAAGGTGAGAAAAAACTGGTTGTTAGATAAGGCTTCGGGAATCATTACAAATATTCAAAGGAAACTTGTTTGGTTATGTTATCTGGGTGGAGGATTTTGGAAAGATCAACATAATTTTAATCCGTCCAATGGGGAAAATTCCATAGCAATGGACCTTGAATTGAAGGTGTTGAATCTATACGAGTGGGAAATATATTACATTCTTTGAAATTGAAGAATCTGATATATATGCATTCTAAAGGCTATGATAGTATCTACATCCAAAAATCAGTCCTTAGTAGAAGAAAAATCATCTTTTAGTGTTTCATTACTATCTTCACTTGGTGGTCCTTTTGTGCACATGGGATATAATAATGCAATAAAGGTAAATGTTGATCAATTTTTTTTGTCGAGAGGAATTTCAAGTGGCGTTATCACTTGATGGTTTAGTTCCTACCAAAACCTGCATTCATGATTCGCTAACAAAAGACCACATGCAATTTTTCTTTTTGACTTTTTCATTTTTCTAATGTTTTTGTATTTTTCTCATTTTCTCCCCCTAAAGCAATACATATATATACAGCAAACTCTTTTTGTAATTTCTCCTAAACTCTATATCTATCTATATGTTCCTCTAAGAGGGCTGACTCATGTAAGACCAGTATCGAAATAGTTTGACTCTAGTATGATGTGTTCTAAGGCTCTATCCTTAGAGCCTACCAACACATCATACTAGAGTCAAACTATTTCGATACTGGTCTTACATGAGTCAGCCCTCGACCATAATGTGAAATTTTATTTCATTTCCCATATCATGCAATTTTTCTTTTTGACTTTTTCATTTTTCTAATGTTTTTGTATTTTTCTCATTTTCTCCCCCTAAAGCAATACATATATATACAGCAAACTCTTTTTGTAATTTCTCCTAAACTCTATACTCCTAAGGATTAACAATCTTGTTGTAGATATCGATGGCTGTTTTCTCTCTAACCTTTGGCGATTTTGAATCCTCACGTAAACCTTAATTCTGCTTTGCGATCTTTTGTATAACAGTCTGTGATTGGAGATTTGATTCTTTCAAAACTCTATAACGAACTAGTTAGCAATTGTGACCGATTTCGAAGTTAGGGTTTTTTCTTCTTGTTTTTGTTCAATCGCCTCCTTAGTGTTTAGTTTGATTCTCTGATTTATTAATCTAGTGGTTTTTGATTGCGGTTAACTGAGATTAATTTAGCTAGATCGAAAACTCTGGATTAATCGGTTAAGAGTTGAAGATTATCACTAGGGTTTATAAGGTTTAGGGTTTTCTGGTGGCTGCATGTTTTTTTGCTTTATTCGTCTGTCAGAGATCGTTGTTTCGTCTGCATGGAGAGAAATAGAGATCAAGGCTTGGAGGATCTAGGGTTCCAGGCGTTCAATGAAAGGTTGCATGGGGACATTTTTATTTCTTCAAACAATACTAAGCCGGCGGCTGCACAAGAGGTACGTGGTATGTTTTCCAAGTTTGGGAATACACTTGATGTAAGATCACTGAAAATCGATGGAAATCCAATGTTGCCGAAAAGAGGTGTAGTCCAAAACGAGCCGAGAATGATAAACATTATAGATGAGCTTGAGAAGGTGAGTGTGCCGGTTACTTCGGTTCCTGGGATCGTAAAATTGAAGAGGATGGGGAAAACAGTAATTCAGTGCCTTCGTATGCAGAAAAGGTTAAGAGCTTTAAGTCGGTGAAACGTGAAGTTAATTTCAGACTTATGGATTCGAATGAGACTTTGCAGAATGCTGATGTTGTGATTCCTCGTGAGGTCATCCGAAAGGTTCAGGAAAAGTTTGAAAATGTTCTTTATGGATATTTTTTAGGTAATCGTTTGCCATACCCGGTTGTTGAATATTATGCAAAGAATGTCTGGTCGAAGTATGGTTTTGCAAAAATTATGATGAATTCAGATGGTTTTTTCTTTTTTAAGTTTGACACTAAAGAAGGGATGGCTAAAGTGTTGGAGGGAGGGCCTTGGTTGATCCGGAAAATGCCGTTGTTTTTGAATGTTTGGTCTCCATCTGTGAGTCTTAAAAAAGAGGGTATTAAATCTGTTCCGGTGTGGGTGAAGTTACATAATGTTCCAATCTCGGTCTACACTGATGATGGGCTAAGTTTATTGGCGTCTAAGATAGGGATTCCTAAAAGATTAGATGGTTATACAGCTGATATGTGCTCGGATAATTGGGGAAGGAGTAGCTTTGCTCGTGCGTTAATCGAAGTTAATGCTGATAGTGACCTGAAGGAACATATTATTGTTGCCATCCCGAAGTTGGATGAGGAAGGTTATATTACTGAGAAAGTTAAGGTGGAATATGAATGGAAGCCACAAAGGTGTTCAGTTTGTTGTGTTTTTGGCCATAATGATCATGCGTGTGTTAAAAATATGAATAATAATCCGAAACATGTGGCTGTTGATGAGGAAGGGTTTATAACGGATAAGAGGAAGGTGGCTAGGATAGGAGCTGTGCAAAAGAAACAAAAATCAAAGTTTATCTACAAGCCGAAATTAAACAAACAAGGTCCGAGTACTTCCGGTACTAAGAATGATCAAGCGGATAACAAAGTGGATGGTAATGTGAGTACTAGTAACTCGTTTGGGGCTCTAGCTATGGATGATATACAAGTCACAGATGGTAATGCAAGTAATAACAATGAGACACGGCCAAACTTGAAGAAGGATGGTGGAAAATCTATGAGTTCTGAAGAAGAGGTAGTGGAAACAGTTCCTACTGAAATGGCTGATTTTATGCGGCATGAACAATGTCAAACTTCTGAGGGGGCAAGCACTCCCGGTATGGTTGGTTTAAATGGATAGTATAGCTTCGTGGAATATAAGGGGTTTGAACCAACCCCTGAAACAAAACGAGGTTCGTATGCTTGTATCTGAAAATCGGTTAACTGTTTGTGCCATTCTAGAATCTCATGTGTATGTTAAAAATTTAGATAAGGTGTGTAAGTGTGTTTTTCGTAATTGGGCTTGGACGTCGAATGGTGAGTTGTGTGAGCAAGATACTAGAATCATTTTGGGTTAGAATACGGATGTGGTGGATCTTATGGTTTTATCTCAGGAGGATCAGGTTATCCATACACAAATCCATTCTAAACATGATAATAAAGTTGTTTTATGTTCGTTTGTCTATGCTAAGAATTCGTATCAGGAGAGAAGAAGATTGTGGGAGAATCTGTGTATTCATAAAAGCCTTTGTCATGATAAGCCTTGGCTAGTTATGGGGGATTTCAATTCGGCTCTTCATGTGGAAGATTCTTTATATGGTCCGTCTACGAGTTCTATTGGCATGAGAGAGTTTCATGATTGTGTTCAATATTCGGAGCTGGTAGATATTAAGGGACACGGGTTGCATTATACGTGGAACCAGAAACCGAAGCAGGGTATCGGTTTGTTAAAAAAGATTGATCGTGTCATGGGGAACTTGAAGTTTTTAGAGATGTTTCCGGAGGCTTTTGTGAGCTATCGTCCTTTTAGAGTCTCGGACCATACTCCTTGCATTCTCAAGTGGCTGATATCGCCAAAGGTGAAACCGAAACCATTTAAATTCGCAAATTTTATTACGTCTAAGCCAGAATTCAGGGTGTATGTGGAGCAGGAGTGGTCGAAAAATGTTCCAGGATTTACAATGTTCTCGGTTGCAAAAAAGCTTCGAAACCTGAAACCGTTAATGCGTAAACTCTTGATTAAACAAGGTAATCTGCATGATAGAGTGGTGGATCTAAGGAAGCAGCTGGATGATATTCAGACGCTAGTGAATGATAATCCGCTTGATGTTGGCTTGAGGGAAAAGGAATCTGAGTGTCTTAATCTTTTTAAAACCGCGGTTTATGATGAGGAATGCTTCCTAAAGCAGAAGTCTAAAGTGGAGTGGTTGTGTGCTGGGGATTCTAATACGGCTTTTTTTCATAACATGCTTAAATGCAGGAATGCTAGAGGTAAAATCCAGTCGATTCAGGATATAGCCGGAAATCGTTTTGAAGGTGATAATGTGCCTGGTGCTCTTGTTCATCATTATGAAAATTTCCTGGGTCATTTGGATCAAGTTTCGCCCATTAATATGGAGGAACTGGATATAAATGTGTTGAATGCTACTGATGCTAGTATCATGGTTCGTCAGGTTACTCGTCAGGAAGTGAAGAATGCCATGTTCAGTATTGCTGAAAATAAAGCCCCGGGTCCTGATGGTTACACATCGGCTTTTTTCAAGAATGCTTGGGATATTGTGGGTAATGATGTTTCTAATGCTGTGTTAGATTTTTTTGATAATGGTAAACTTCTGAAGCAGCTTAATCATACGATTTTGGCTCTTGTTCCTAAAGTGGAAACGCCTGACTCGGTCCTTGATTATCGTCCTATCTCGTGTTGTAATGTCTTATATAAATGTATTAGCAAGATCATTACGGATAGATTGAAAGGTAGCTTGGGTGCTTTGGTTAACATTAATCAATCGGCTTTTGTTCCGTGTAGGAAAATTTCGGATAACATTCTCCTGACTCAGGAATTAATGCATAATTATCATTTGGATCGTGGCCCCGCTAGATGTGCTTTCAAGATAGATATTCAAAAAGCTTATGATACGGTCAGTTGGGCTTTCTTGGAGAGTGTTTTATGTGGTTTCGGGTTACATACAAAGATGGTTACATGGATAATGGCGTGTGTTACTTCGGTCACTTACTCTATAAGCCTTAATGGTAATTTGCATGGGTATTTCCAAGGTAGAAGGGGGCTTCGACAGGGTGATCCTATGTCGCCATACTTGTTCACATTGGTTATGGAAGTTCTTTCGTTACTTCTGCAGCGGGGTGCTAGTCCAGCTACGGGTTTCAAATTCCACGCTCACTGTACTAAACAGAGGATTATTAATGTGTCGTTTGCGGATGATCTCTTCATCTTTGTGCATGGGGATATCATTTCGGTTAAGAAAGTTAGGGATGCTCTTGAGAGGTTCACCAATGCTTCGGGCCTAAAGCCTAGCCCGGCTAAGAGCACGGTGTATTTCTGTAATGTGCCGAATCATGTGAAGCAGGAAATTCTGCGAATCATGCCGTTTAATCAAGGTATGTTGCCTGTTAAATATTTGGGGGTGCCGTTGATATCGACAAAGCTTATGTTTAAAGATTGTAAGCCTTTGATTGATCGAATGGAGAAGAGAATAGATAGTTGGTTGAATAGATCGCTATCGTTTGCTGGTAGGTTGCAGCTTATAAACTCGGTTCTGTCGTCTATGCACATTTATTGGGCTTCAGTTTTTATTATTCCTACTCGAGTCACTAATGACCTAGAGAAACTCATGCGTCGGTTCTTGTGGAATGCTAATAATCAGGGTAGGGTTAAAGCGAAGGTGTCTTGGGCTGAGGTTTGTTTGCCTAATGAGGAAGGTGGGTTAGGCATTAGGAGCATATCAGATGTGAATAAAGCTCTAATGACTAACCATATTTGGAGTATTCTCACTAAACAGAAGTCGCTTTGGGTTCAGTGGATCTATTCTCATAAGTTAAATGGGAGAAACTTTTGGGATATTCAACCTCGAGGTAGTATCAGTTGGGGTTGGAGAAAAATTTTGGCCATTCGAAGTGCTATTCGTCCATTTGTATGGAAAGCGGTTCGGAGTGGTAGTCAAACTAATGTATGGAGTGACAACTGGTGCCAGCTTAGTCCCCTTAACTCTTTCATTACTCCTAGAAGAATTGCTAATGCGGGTTTTAATCTTAACTCGTCTCTAGCGGAGCTCATTGATGATAATGGCCAGTGGAAGTGGCCCCGTGCATGGTACGATCTATATCCGGTCTTAATTGGCTTAAGTGTTCCTCAGTTGATACAGAATATGGAAGATAGTACAAGCTGGAAAGATTTAGATGGTAATATAAGGCCGTTCGGATCTATGGAAGTTTGGCAAAATACCCGCCATCGTGAACAAACGGTTTCATGGGTTAATGGGGTATGGTTTAGTCAATGCATCCCTAGACACTCGTTTCACCTATGGCTGGTAATCAAGAATAAACTCAAGACACAAGATCGGTTAGCTGTGTGGGAGGCGGGGAGTGAAACTAATCTAAGGCTTATGTGTTGTCCGTTATGTAGGAATGATCGTGATTCGCGAGACCATTTGTTCTTTCAGTGTTCGGTTTCGACTCAAGTTTGGCGTAAGGTTAAAGCTATGGTGAACATGGGGAGTGTTGATGATTCGTGGCACTCGATTATGGGATGGTTTGATCGTAATGCGAGATCGAAGAAGACGGATGATATTGTTAGCAAGCTGGTCATTGTGGCCGCCACGTATTTTATTTGGCAAGAGCGAAACAACTGTTTGTTTTCGTGTATGAATCCAAGTGTGGAGTCGGTTACTGAGAGGATTTTGAAGACAGTAAGACTACGATTGATGGGTTTCAAGATCAGAGGTGAAGCTAGTAACCAGAGGCTGTTGAAGAAGTGGGAGATCCTTCCTAATGCTGAAGTTATCGACCCAGGCTAGATATAGTCTCTTGGTATTTGTTTTGTTGGGATAGGGTTGTGTTTTTTCTTTAGCTGGTTGTTTGTGTTGGCTTGTTTTGGTTGTTTATTTTTGGATTTCCTAGGCTTGGGTTGTCAAGTCTAGTTGGTATGTCCGTTCAGGCATGCCTTTGTTCTTATTTGGTTATTTATAAAATTCACCTGGGGTAACCCTTTACCCAAAAAAACAATCTTGTTGCAGATGTTTTACAAGAAACAACTTGGGATCTGTTCACGTAAATAACGAACACGAGGTGCTCTCAAGGAGTTTTCATTTACATTTTGTTGTTCAATGATCGAGCCAAATTCGGGAAAGTTTATGATGTGTTTGATGGGATGGCATGTTGGGCTTGTAAACCAAACCCAATAAGTCTGTTCGTGAATGAAAGACTACTTGATTTGTATATCATTACAAGAGATCAACCCATAAACGCATTTTCTTTAGTTCTCGGATTAAAGGGTCAAACAGTAGAATGGTTGATTTTCATATTGCACACACTGATGACTGGATTGGACATTCACTAGATATTCTAAAATTTGTTTGGAAATCGGGTTACCATATGGTGCATTCGGAGAATTTGGGGCAACTCCTATAAGATCAGTGTTGTAGAAATCGGATTAGGTGGCCGATTAATCGGCGCCTAGGCACTGATTGGAGGTCCACCGCCCGGATTATCCCGAATCGGTCAACTCAGGTGGTAAAAGTCAAAATCGGTCAAAAATCGCCTAAAATCAGACTAGTCGGTCAAAAAACAGGTCAAAATTGGATAATAATGGGTCAAAATCGGACCAAATCTATCGAGTGGAAATGATTTCTTACCTCGATTCAAACCAAAATCAGACCTGCATCCGTTTCCATTGTTCAAAATTGAACCCCATTGAAGAAATAATTGTTTAGATAAAGGGAATTTGGGGATTAGGGTTTGTGCTTTGTTTTTGTATCTGATGAACGATGAAGATTTGCAAAAGAGCAGCATGATGAACGTGGGTAAGTGATTATGTTTTATTTTGTTTGGGTTTTTTAACATTTAAGACCCCTCTATCTTTTACTAATTACATATCTTTATCAAACTAGTATATTTATATATAAAATTAACTTTATATTTTTATAAAGAGTTAATTGCTCGGATAGTCCCTGTGGTTTCAAGTTTTTTCACGTTTAGTCCCCACCTTTTGAAAATAGCAGGTATGCTCCCTATGGTTTATCATTTTGTTACTCGGATAGTCCCTGAGTAGATGTCAGTCAGTTTGAAAATAGCAGGTATGCTCCCTATGGTTTGTCATTTTGTTACTCGGATAGTCCCCAGAGAAAATATTGGGAGACTATCCGAGTAACAAAATGAAAAACCACAGGGACCATCCGAGCAATTAACTCTTTTATAAATTTGCAAAATTATATATAAAAAGTCCAATCCGATTAATCCCTAGGCGGTACCTCACCGCCCGACTAGCGCCTAACGATTTCTACAACATCGTAGAAGATATATGTTCCTCGTAAATGCCCGCCTGGCTGCGTCTCATGTCCTTACACATGCTTGGCTTGTGAAGTCGGTTGTGGGTGTTAATCGTGATACACAGTTGACTTTGAACAAATTCACTTTGTCCGCTTCATTTTCATGGGTGATCTGATATTAAACGAAGTTTGTGGGGTAGTGGTTCAATATATTTCGCATATCCGGAGAATTGCAACTTCTTTTGCTGCTAATGCCATTCTCGGCACTGTCTCTGATGGTTATCTAAACCGCTTTCACAACCATTTTTTTCGGGGTGCTATTGAAACAAACACACCGAGCGCAAGGACGGCCTGACTTCACTGTTGTCGCAATTTGGCTTGCAACACCATATAATCCAATTTTACTTATACTTGTTCCTAGATGGGGCAATCTTGACCCAAAGCCTTCCAAGTGGGTCAGTTTGGGTTACTTTTAAAATTATATGGGTTGGTTTGGGTAAGGTATTTTAACTAAATGGGTCACAATGGGTCACTTGAAATTCCATCTTGTTATTTTCAGGTCAAAGCGGGTCGACAACATTGAAGAAATGGGTCGATGTGGGTTAGTGTCTTAAAGAAACGGGCAGGTTTCGGGTCGGGACGAGTTTCGTACCGTTTCGACCAGTACCGTTTCGACCCGTACTGTTTCGACGCGAACCGTTTCGACGCGTACCGTTTCGACCCGTACCGTTTCGACGCGAACCGTTTCGAATCGTACCGTTTCGACCCGTACCGTTTCGACCAGTACCGTTTCGACCCGTACCGTTTCGACCAGTACCGTTTCGACGCGAACCGTTTCGACGCGAACCGTTTTGTACGTACCGTTTCGACCAGTACCATTTCGAATCGAACCGTTTCGACGCGTACCGTTTCGACCAGTACCGTTTCGACCCGTACCGTTTCGACCCGTACCGTTTCGACCCGTACCGTTTTATTATTGTTCCATTTTTGTCAAATCCTTTTATAAAAAGTTTTAAGTTAAATGACCTGCATACAACATATATGAATCCGGCTTACTATCTAGTGATGATATTTTTTAAATTTAACCTAAGTAGGAGATATAACAGTGAGAAAAAGAATTCACCAAATAATATGTTCCATTTGGTTTAAAGCAACTTGAGAAAAATAATCACTAAACGCTAACCAAGTCTCATTTAAGTCACCTAAAATTAAATAATCATAAGATCTGTAAAGAAATTGAACAACAAAAAAGCATAAGATCACTAAACACTAACCAAGTTCCATTTGGTTTCGACCCGTACCATTTCGAATCGAACCGTTTCGACCAGTACCGTTTCGAATCAAACCGTTTCGAACTGTACCGTTTTGACGGGAACCGTTTCGACGCGAACCGTTTCGACCCGTACCGTTTCGACCAGTACCGTTTCAAAAAAACAATAGTAAATCAACGATCAGGATCCTAAATCCTAATTATCATCATTTCAAAATTTAATATAATAATAAAAATAATAATATGTTCAAATTAGCACCGGAATCATCACTAATTCATTCAACATCATCCAATCAGAAGAATGAAGAAACAAAGATTGATATGAACAGCATCTTTTTTGCGATCTTGGCGACGTTTAGCGGGGTGATGAGACAAAACCTTTTTAACGGGGTGATGGAGTGGACTAGAGAATGAAATACACGAGGTAACGGAATAGATGAGTGAAGAGGTGTGGTCCCTATTAAAAAAAAAATATATAATTTTAACCAACCCTACCCGACCCGAAACCCGTTCCGACCCGAACCAAAACAACCCATTTTTTAATTGACCCATTTTGACCCAAACCCGTTTCGACCCGAACCCGTTTTGACCCATGACCCGACCAGACCCGTTTGCCAGGTTTACTTGTTCCTCATACACTTGGTATACAGGATGAGTTCTAGCGGATCCTTATGCACGTGACTCCTCACGTTGCTACTCCACTGCTTAGGCAAGTGTATGGATCAGCCCCTACAACTACTTGTATGCACTGCCACCTTCCTTATACTTCACAATACACCAACAGATATAACTTGTTCTATCCGTGACTCAATCAGCAATGCTAATTTAACATCCCACTTTTGTATTCATATTTTTCACAAGTATTTTACTGTTAGCCCACAACCGATAAAGGCCAAGCAGGGAGTTACACGAGATAATATTGCTAGTTTACCACATACTTTTACAAACCTACACCTTGAGGGCAAGGGGAATCTGAAAGGGGGGAGTATTGTTGTGAACGGCCCAGCCCAACCCAATTATCCTAACGGGCCCAACATATTGAAAGGAATTAACGAATGTCTCGGATATAACAAAGCGGTAGAGAGTGAACAAGGGATAACGAATATGATGAAGGTTAGGCAAATCGGTTGTTCTCTTCCCATCTCAATTCTATTATGATATGATTCCCTTATCCTTCTATATTTTCTATTTGTTAGTTTCTTCCTATTGTAATTTATCCTTTAATTCCATTGAAATCAAGTCGTTATTGTACTATTTCGAGTAACACATAGTTGTGTTGGAATCTATACACAACAGCAACCCACAAGTCTCCTTAATTCTCTACAAATGCACAACTTTTTTTAACTAATATATAAACGAATCAGACATGGACAAGACCAATTTTATTTATCGTCACACAACCAACCTATTACCAAAGGTCCACTGAACCTAACAAAAAAGAGAACTAATATTATAACTTACGGCCAAAGGTCCACTTTATTTTCATAAATCATAAGCATACAATGAACAATGTTTTGAGATGTGCAAGTCAATGATACCAAATGAGAAAATTCCATGATTCAAAAACAGAAGAACAAGCAGCCGGTACCTTAGTTAAACTTACTTTGAATTGTAAAAAGAAATATATCTTTTAACATAAGCATGAAGAACAACGATGAGTTTGTAAAAAGATCAAAATGAAAACCTTGTTATCCATGTTAGGGACGACATTGTTGAGAATCGGTGTACCGTAAATTAAAAACCATTTATTTGATTAATTAATAATTCTTATTAATTGAGCTGGACAATTTTAATCATAAAATATTCCCCCAGGAATCTAGTTACATTCGCGTTAAATAAATACACAACCATAGGGTGTTCAAAATCAATACCTTGACGGAATCCAAAAGCACACACGATGGATCGACAAACACCCCGCTAGTAACTTTACGTACCCGAAAATCTCCCGAATCAACTCTTGACACGAGAAACTAAAACCGGTAACACAAAACGGTGTGTGACACAGAAATTGACGGTGCGTGGCGTCAGGCCAGTGGGTTCGAGTGGCGCCGTCGGATCAGGTGCGGCGTCGGGTGGTGGCGTCAAATTGCAGGGTCAGAGATGGTCGGCAGCATACGGGTATTCGATGGAAAAGGTGGGTCGAGGGTGGGATGTAGGGGTGTTCATGAGCCGATCCGATCCGAGCGACGGTTTGCTTTTGCTCAGATTGAATTACAACCGATCCGATCCAATCGGATCGAATTTGCAAAACCAAGCGCAAAAGTGATGCTCGTGCTCGGATTGAATTACAACCGATCTGATCCGATCGGATCAAATTTGCAAAACCAAGCACAAAAGTGATGCTCGTGTTCGGATTGAATTTGAATCGAGCGGTTCGTTTTCGCTCGGTTTTTCTCAGCACTTAAATTAAAACATGTAGCAACACAAAAAAACAGAAATCAAGACTATTACAAGGCTGCATTCAACAAAAACAAATCCTAACTTAATTAAAACATGTCTAACACCTTACTAACAAAAGCAATACAGAACTAAAATCATGATCCTAAAAATGTTCTTAACAATATCAAAAAGCACAAATATGGATCCTAAAAATCGAACATGAGCAACACCGAGGTATGTGGCAGGAGGTAGGGGATTGTACCTCTGCTGATTTGAAGTAGCCGGCGAGGTAGGAGATTGTACCGTATCCGTATAAGTTAAACTTGAGCAGCAGCGAGGTATGTGGCAGGAGGTATGTAGCAGGAGATTAGGTGCTGATTTGAATTTTTAGGAATTAGGGTTAGGTTTTGGTATTGAGTTGGACTAGTATGTTTCTTGGGCTTTTAATTTTTCTTGGGCTACCTATATATATATATATATATATATATATATATATATATATATATATATATATATATATCGGGGAACACTAAAAAAGTGGGGAATAGCGCGGAACCGACTCAAACGAACTCCGATTGGACTCATTCCAGTGGCGTTGGAACCGGCTCGTCGAACCCTAACTAAGATCTCTTAACCCTAAACCCTAAATCCTAACTCCTAAACACTAAACCCTAAAGCTAAAAAATAAGGCTAAAACCTAAGCTAAAGCGTAAAATCTAAACAATAAACCCTAAAAGCTAAACCCTAAAGGCTAAACCTAAAGGTAAACCCTAAACCATAAAGCTAAACTCTAAACCCTAAAAGCCAAACCCTAATATATTTAGGGTTTAGGGGTTATGATTTAGGGTTAAGAGATCCTACTTAAGGTTCGACGAGCCGGTTCCAACGCCGCTGGAATGAGTCCAATCGGAGTTCGTTTGAGTCGGTTCCCCACTATTCCTCACTTTTTTACTGTTCCCCAATAAACCTCACACTATATATATATATAGGGAGGAGTTCATGCGAGAACCACCCTTATTGCGAGAACCGCGAGAACGAATGTGAACACAACCTAAAATAACTAAAAAAATAAAAAACTAACCCCCACCCCCCCCCCCTAAAAAAAAAAAACTAAACCCCCCCCCCCCCACCCCCCCAAAAAAACCTAACCCCCCCCCCCCCCCTCAAGCTAAATGCTAAAAACTAAAACCCCCAAAAAACCTAACCCCCCCCCCCCCCCCAAAAAAAAAAAAAACCTAAAACCTCTCCCCCACCCCCCAAAAACCTAAACCCCCCACCCCCCAAGCTAAAATGTTAAAAACTAAACCCCCAAAAAACCTAAAAAAATCTAAAAAAAATCTAAAAAAATAAAAAAAAAAAATCTAATTTTTTTTTAATATTTTTTATGCTGAAATCGCTACTTTTAGTGGCAAAAAAAAAAACTTTTTTTTTATTTTTTTTTTGCTTCGAAAAGTAGCGATTTTTATATAAAAAAAATATTAAAAAAAATTGTGTGATTTTTAGCTATTTTTAGGCATTTTTGGTTGTGTTCACATTGGTTCTCGCGGTTCTCGCAATAAGAGGTGGTTCTCGCATGATCTTCTCCCTATATATATATATATATATATATATATATATATATATATATATTAATTATTTAATAAAAATAATTCGAGCGAAAACGAGCGATCGAGAAGCGAGTGGACCTTTGCTCATGCTTGGCTCATTTTCAAATCGAACTGAGCCGAGCGATTCATTTACAAACTAAGTTGGAATCGAACGAGCATTTTTCGAGCGATCGTCGAGCAGTTTGAACAACCCTAGTGGGGTGCTGGTGTTTGCGTGTGATCAGGTTTCTTTGATTCACAAAAATGTCATTAGTTTTTACCATAATCCTTGTATCTATACGAGTGCTAATTATATTCAGATCCCCACCAAATTTTCCTCTTCTTACCATGTAACTAACAGGTGATTGCAAACCTACCTACTAGTGGGTATGCCCGCCCTTTGCTGTGGGTGTTTATGTATAGAAATAAAAATCGATCTTATAGAAAGCGTAAACAGTACTATCATCAGATTTTCCGACTTCAATCCACTCCGTATCTGAGCTCGGATTTTTCAGCCAACCCCAACTCTATTGAACAACATGAAGAAACGGATTCCTTTTTGTTAGCAGATAACCTGTAAGCGTGAGGGAAACTAATCTTTAAAGGACCATGCCTCGTCCAGTTATCATGCGAAAAGAGGATACTTCTGCCATCTCTAACCTGAACTTTCAACTTATCTTTCACATTTATTCCCATTTTTGCAAGGCTGGTGTCAATATTTGCTATATCCTTCCACTACCCCGGCACCGATTGCTTAACTTGAATGAGTTTCAGCCCTTTATTAGGACCATGAATGGCGGCAATAACTTGTCCCACAACTGCTCTGGGTCTTCTTTTATGCGCCACCACCACTTAGCTAGGAGGGCTAAGTTGAAACTTTCCAAATCGTCGATCCCAATTCGGCCTTGTTACTTTTGGTTTCGTCATTTTGCACCATTTAACCCAAACCATTTTATTCCTTTGCCCCACCTTTCCCCATACAAACGACCTCCGCATCCCCTCTAGCAACTTTAGGACCGCTTTGGGAGCTCTAAATACTCCAAAACGATGGCAAACTGTCCAAAACTGCTTTTGCGAGGGTGACATGTCCCGCAAAACTTAGCATTTTGGCTTTCCAAGCATTAAGCTTAGATTGGAATCTCTTGCTGACGGGTTCCCAAAACTTGATTCTCTTCTATCGGCACCTATAGGCAGCCGCAAGTACACGAAAGGGAGAGTTCCTACTCCGCATTTTAACAAGTTAGCAACTTCTCTCACTTCGAGTCGTCCACCCCCACCCCCATGACTTTTGTGACTCATCAGAACAATTCCTACTCTATAGTGAATCATCCATCTACTTTTGTGACTTTTTTTAGTTATTTATGTTTAATAACAAAGACTTTAAATATTCCTATGATAATAATTTTTTTAGATAGGGTTAACAACATGTAATATAAATACACTTTTACAAGTAGCGTGATTTAATTTATGTAACATTTTTTTTATTTGTACTTGTAAAAGGCATCTGAATTAGATAGTTAATTCATTAACCAAAAATATTTTAAAATTTATAAAACATATAAAAATAACTTTTAAAGACTTTATAATTCTATCACAACTTCACAAGGTTTAAAATACATTTGCAGAACTGATTAAACTAAGGTGTTGTTTGTTTTTTTTGTGGGAAAAGGTCTGCAGTCTGCGGACCACATCTGCAGGCATCTGCAGGAGAAGAGCTGGACTAAATGTCTGCAGTCTGCAAGGAGAAGAGTGTTTTGTTTTTTTATACAAAAAGATCTTCACACACAACACCACAGATCTCTCTCTCCTCCCTCGATCTCTCTCTCTCCTCCCTCTGCCATCATCTACCACCACCACTGTCACCACTACACCGCCGTCACCACTACACCACTGTCACCACCGTCACCACTACACCACCGCCACCACCATCACCACTACACCACAGCCACCACCGTCACCTCCTCCACCGTCCACCTGCCACCACCACAACCAACAACCACCACCACCTTACACCACAACCAACAACCACCACACGCAAACCCTAGCCGTTAACCACCACCGCAAACCCTAGCCGTTAACCACAACCACCACCGATTTGGGGGTTTTGCTTCTATGGTGGCGGAGATGGATGCAGATGAAAATGAAGATGCAGATGAAGATAAAGATGAAGATGCTGGTGGCGGATGAAGATGATGGTGGCGAGATGTTTGGGGGTTTTGTTTGCAGATGAAGATGGTGCGGAGATGTTTGGGGGTTTTGTTTGCAGATGAAGATAAAGATGATGGTGGCGGAGATGTGGTGGTGGTGTCCGAAGGTGGAGGGTGGTGGCAGATCTGATATGGGGGTGGAGGTGGTGGCGGAGATGTGGTGGTGGAGGTGGTGGCGGGGATGCAGAGGTGTGAGAAGAGAGAAGAGGTTTGTGGAAGGTGTCTGTGTTTTGAAGGTGAGAAGAGGTTTGCAGACATATGGACAGGGTTGCGTGGGGAAGAGATGGGGAAGACCTTTTTGGTGAGAAGTGCTTCCGAAAAACAAACAAGCTGCAGACATCAAACGTTTGCGCGCGTCTGTGCGACGCAGACATAAGTGGCCAGAAGCACTTCTGGCCAAAAAAACAAACACCACCTAAGTATATGTGAGATTATCAAATTTCAACTCTGTTTTAATATACAAGCAAGTATACAATAGTGTTGTTTTAATATTCATCTAATTCGAATGTTTTGAGCCAGAAGGCATACCTGATTTGTATTCTGAAATTAGGGATTATCTATAAATTAGAAAGGTAAAATACATGAAAGCCATAAAGGAGACTGCTTAATAGATAAGAATCGATACCAGTGAAGAGAAATTGAAGCAACAATGGTTGATTCTAGCATTCAAGATGGTTAATTATGGCATTCAATGGCTTGAATTGATTGGGGCGGAGGGAGTGGTCAATCACTATTAGGGTGTTTGAGTTATTCTCTAGCTAATAATATCATGCCATGTCAAGTCCCCATTCTACTCCCTATTTTGCACTCAATCACTGGCAATGGTCAAACATATGGAGAGTGGTAAACAATTTTTTAAAAGAAGATAAATTTGTGATTGGTTGGAAGGATTTGGGACCCACCATTAATTCCCTCACTCTCCCACCTCTCTCCTCTTCAAACATTCGTGAATACTCACCGATCAAGTCCCTCATCATTCAGCGATTGTATGTCACCGAAGGGAAAAGTCCCCGTGCGGCAACCCCACTCCCCGATTCCCCTCCCCGTTATGACTCCGTCCCCCCCCCCCCCCCCTTAGAGTGAAGGGAATCTAAACCAACTATTGTAAATGAAGGGAACGTTTAGACTGTTAGGCATCTTAAACCCGTGCTCTGATATAAGCGTGAATTGATGAGGCCATAATTAGGGTAGCTATGCCAAAATCACTAAAATGTCTTAAAGTGTCTTAAAACTTTAGACAAAGTCCAAGTTTCCCCGGCCCCCTCTAAAATGGTTTGCTTCATTTGTACATTGTGTTTCAAGATTTGTACCTATGGCAAAATTACGAAAATGATAGAAAACTCAGTTTTCTTAGGTGCTGTTTGTTTTTTCTGAGGTAAAAGGTCTGCAGTCTGCGGACCACATCTGCAGGCATCTGCAGGAGAAGAGGTGGACCAAATGTCTGCAGTCTGCAAGGAGAAGATGGTTTGTTTTTTTTTCTACAAAAACCCTTCTCATTCTCCTCTTCTCACACACAAACACAGACCTCATCTCTCTCTCTCTCTCTCCTTCATCTCCCACCACCACCGTACCACTACACCACAGCCACCACCGTCACCACTACACCACCGCCACCACCGTCACCACTACACCACCGCCACCACCGTCACCACTACACCACAACCACAACCACCACCGTCACCACTACACCACAGCCACCACCGTCACCTCTACACCACCGTCCTCTCTCTCTCGATGTCAACCCGGCCACCACAGTCCATCTCCGGCCGCTGTGTTGAACCGACAGACACCCCCTCCTCCGATTTCCCTTTCCGACAACACCCACCAGCCAAACACGCCCCCTCGTCTCTGTGTAGTCCCGGAAGAACAGCAACAAGACAGAGAGTTCAAGAGAGAGAGACGGGATAGAGAGAGAAGGAGAAATCGGAGAGATGGTGGCGACGGCGGCGACGATTTGGGGATGAATTTGGGGATTTTTTGTTTGTTCGGATTATTTGTTTGTTCGGATTATTTGGGGATTTTTTTGTTTGTTCAGATGATTTGGGTGGTAGGCGATGGTGGAGATAGTGGGTGGTCGGCGGTAGGTGAGGGTGGGAGGTGGTGGCGGAGTGGAGGTGGGCGGCAGAGGTGGAGGTGGTGGTGTCGGCTGGATGGAGAAGAGGAGAAGAGGAAGAAGAGGCTGTGCAGACATTGGTTCATGTCTGTTTGAAGCAGATGTCTCGCAGACCTTTTTTAATGAAAGGTCTGCGAGAAAACAAACAAGCTGCAGACCCTTATGTCTGCGCGTGGTCTGCGCGGCGCAGACATAAGAGGTTCTGAAGTGCTTCTAGCAAAAAAACAAACAGCACCTTAGTAAGGTATTATAGATAAAGCTAATATTATTTAACAATCAAACTATAAATACCATAATCCCATTGGTTGTCTCCCTATACAATTGAACCGTAATTATTTCTCAAATAATTATTCAATGAAACATTTCTCTAAAAATTGATTTCCGCAATTTCAAAACTTCATATTTAATTTCCGCAATTTAAATACCGCGTTTCTTGAACTAATATATTTTTTTTGAACGGCAAACATAAATCTTATTAAATTAGTAAGGAGTTACAATCCAAACATACAAAGACAAAAAAACGGCACACCAAAAAACATACAAGTTACTCCACTATATACATTACAAATCTTCTTTTTGTTTTGTTGTCAAAAGCAACTCTTTAAATCGTACCCCAATAGAAACGTTAATTAATCGATTATCGAGCATCCAGTTACCAACAATTTCTATACTATAAACCAAACAGTTTTTTTTTTTTTTTTATCATTTTGTATATAATGGTTATTGACTGATTAGCCAACAACTAAGGGGCTGTTTGTTTACCTCTTAATGAGGCTCTTAATGGTTCAGACTTCTTACTGGTTCAGCACTTAATGGTTCAAACTGTTTGTTTCACGAGCAGATGTCAGAATGATTCAGGCATTTGCCTCTGAATGGTTAAGATTTATACAGAGTCTCAATGGTTAAGACCTCTAATCTGAATTGGTCAGACATTTGTCTCTGAATGGTTAATTATTATACATGCTCTTAATGGTTCAGACCTATTACTGGTTTAGCACTTGATGGTTCAGATCTCTTACTGGTTCAGCACTTAACCATTCAGATGTTGCCAAACAACCCCTAAATCTTATTCAGTGATTTTATGCTAAATGTCTAAATTACTCATACGTCATCTGTTTTACTTAAGAAAACATAACCAAATGTAACATACTAATAATCTGACGATTTCTTTGTTTCAATTTGAGTTTTTTTTTATGAAATCGTTTATTTATTTAGTTATTACAGATTTCATATGTCATTTTTTGTCTTTTAGTTTGGAGTCAACTTACAAGTTGTCAAATCATCCTTGAATTCGGTGGCATATAAATTTTACGTATATATTCAAGTCAAGAAGATAACTTATTTAATGCAAATTGAATTTAAATAATCATAATTTTCTCAATTTAGCTGATTATAATTACAACTCAGTTATTTGCTAATAATAATCTGAACTGATCTACTTTTGGCCGTTAATAGTCTGCGTTAAAAATAGCTTAACGGAGTTAAGTTTTTTTTTTTTCTGTATTACAAACTGATGTTTTAGAAATTTTGATTAGAACGACGATACGAGTTGAATGATGTACAATTAACCTCAAAATACTGCTCCAAAAGACGAAAACGGTGCTTCAATGCGGGTGTTTAAACTTTCAATTAACAAAAATCAAGTCGTTTGGAGCACCGTTTCGAGATAAGTTTTACATAAATCGACTCATATCCTCGTTCTGATCAAAATCACTAAAAAATCGATTTGTAATTTGGAAAAAAACTTAAATTCGTTAAGCTATTTTTAACGGCGGACTATTATCGGGCAAAAGTGAACCGGTTCGAATTATTATCGGCAAATAACTGAGTTATGATCTACGCGTACTCCTCCTCAAGAGCGCGGATGTGCTCCTAATGGGATGAAGGAATAACCTGAGGTGGTGGAAGTGAAGGTACTGATGAAGATGATGGCGGAGGAGATATCGGTAGTGGTGGTAGTGATGGAGGTGACGATGTGGGTAATGGTGGCTGAGATGATGATGATGATGATGGTGGTGGAGCACTCTAAGATGCTCGAAGAGTAGAAACCTGAGCACTAAGCTCATGAAAACGTCTAAACAAAATACCGAGCTGTATCTCGGTGGACGTGACTCTGTACTCGGTGGTGGTAAGTGGCATGTGAATCGGGTGGTAGGGTCGGATGGGCTCATGCCCGGGGGTGGCGGAACAAGTGAATCAGCAAAGTAGGGTGAGGGGTAGGAGACAGTACTGTGCATGAGTAGTGGAGGATGAGACAAATCTCCAACAGTGGAAAGTGGATCAACAGGAGGATACTCAGTCATAGGATGACTGTGTGGAACGTATGATGGCCATTATGAACTTACTGTCATGCCATTTGGTTTAACCAATGCCCCAGCTGCATTTATGGACATGATGAACCGAATATGTAAGCCATATTTGGATAAATTCATAATTGTATTTATAGATGATATTCTAATTTACTCTAAGAGTAAAGAGGATCATGCAAGACATTTGCACGCACTTTTGAGTTTACTACAAAAGGAAAAGAATTATGCTAAGTTTTCAAAGTGCGAATTTTGGTTAGAACAGGTACAATTTCTCGGACACCTAGTCAATCATGAAGGAATTCATGTAGATCCAATAAAGATTGAGGCGATTACCAAATGGAAAACCCCTGAGTCACCAACCGAGGTTAGAAGTTTCTTAGGATTGGCCGGTTATTATAGGAGGTTTATTCAAGATTTCTCTAGAATAGCCATTCCTTTAACTAAGTTAACCTGTAAATCTGTTAAGTTTGAATGGGGACCAAAACAAGAAGAAGCATTTAGAATTCTTAAGAAAAGATTAACTAACACACCCATATTAGCGTTACCAGAATGAACTGAAGACTTTGTAGTCTATTGTGACGCTTCTAAGTTAGGATATGGATGTGTACTAATGCAACGTCAGAAGGTTATAGCTTACGCATCTAGACAACTTAAGAATCATGAAGAGAATTATTCAACCCATGATTTAGAGTTAGGAGCTATAATCTTTGCTCTTAAAATTTGGAGACATTACCTTTACGATAGTAAGTTTACCATATTCACTGATCATAAAAGTTTAAGGTATGTTTTTGGGCAAAAGGAGTTGAATATGAGACAAAGACGCTGGATGGAATTGCTTAGTGATTATGATTGTGATATCCAGTATCATGAAGGAAAAGCAAATGTAGTGGCAGATGCTTTAAGCCGAAAATATCATGAAAAACCAAAAAGGGTACGTTCTCTTAAATTAAATCTGCAAGTAGATTTAAATGATCAAATAAGAGAAGCAAAATCAAGGAAGATACTGAAAAACTAAAAGGAATGCTAAAAGAATTAGAACAAGGAACAGATGAAATTTGGAAATTCCATGAAAAGAGAATGTGGATACCTAAATTAGGAAACCTACGTCATCGTATATTAGAAGAAGCCCATAAGTCTAAGTATACGATGCATCCAGGAAGTGAGAAGTGATAAAATGTACCAAAATTTAAGGAAAAATTTCTGGTGGATAGGAATAAAGAAGGACATAGCAGCCTATGTTTCTAAATGTTTAACCTATTCACAAGTCAAAGCTGAACATCAGAAACCCTCAGGATTTCTACAACAATTAGAAATGCGGTGTGGAAATGGGAATTAATAACAATGGATTTTGTTACTAAATTACCCAAAACAAAGAAAGGTAATGATACAATCTGGGTGATTGTAGATAGGCTAACCAAGTCAGCTCATTTTCTACCCATGAAGGAAACTTTTAGTATGGAACAATTAGCTAAATTGAATGTAAATGAAATCGTTTCTTTACATGGTATTCCTTTATCAATTGTTTCTGATAGGGATAGCCGATTTACCTCTCATTTTTGGTCAAGTTTCCAAAAAGCCATGGGAACCAAGTTAAAATTAAGCACGGCTTATCATCCTCAAACGGACGGACAAAGCGAAAGGACAATTCAGACAATGGAGAACATGCTTAAAGCTTGTGTAATTGATTTCGGGGGTAATTGGGATGATCACTTACCTTTAATAGAATTTTCTTATAATAATAGTTATCACACAAGTATCAATGCTGCACCATTCGAAGCACTTTATGGACGAAAGTGCCGAACCCTAGTCTGTTGGGCAGAAATTGGGGAAAAGCAACTATCTGGACCTGAGATAGTGCAGGAAACAACTGACAAGATTATTCAAGTCAAGGAACGACTGAAAGCAGCACGTGATCGACAAAAGAGCTATGCTGATAACCGACGCAAGCCATTGGAATTTCAAGTAGGAGATAAAGTATTGTTGAAAGTCTCTCCTTGGAAGGGAGTATTAAGATTCATCAAACGGGGAAAGCTAGGTCCCAGGTATATTGGACCTTTTAAGATTATTAAAAGAATAGGACCTGTAGTCTATCAGCTACAACTGCCAGAGGAAATGGCAGGAATACATGATGTATTTCATGTATCTAATCTCAAAAAGTGTGTAGCTGATGAATCACTAGTAGTACCTCTTCAGGATATAGAGGTAAATGAACAACTCAAGTTTATAGAAAGGCCTTTACAGATTGAAGACATGAAAGTCAAGAACCTCAAGCATAAGAGACTAGTTCTAGTCAAAGTGAAGTGGGACTCCAAAAGAGGACCTGAGTACACATGGGAGCTTGAATCTGAAATGCAAAGGAAATATCCGCATCTGTTTCAGTAGATCTCGAGGACGAGCTCTAAAACGAGGTGGGGAGAATGTAATAATCCTCACATAACTTAACACTCTTGATAATTTTTATGACACCCTAATATATTTAAGAATGTCCCAATACGTCTTTAAATACACCCCGTATGTGAAAACCGAGCCCGAAATACGTTATAGTTTATAAAATAAATTAAAAACAATAAATATTGAGTTGAGGCGGGCCACGTAGGATCCCACCCCAACCTCACGCGGGCGGTATCAAGGCTGAAACTTATTCCGGTGAAATTATAAGTTAAGGCAGGCCGCGTAAGCTCACCTTAAAACTTACGCGGGCCGCTAGAGATCATCAAACGTGGAGACACCCTGAGCTGACACGTGTCGACATCGTGGCGGACCTATACGCTAACCCAGCTAAGCTATATGTTGACCGGGTGTTGACGCGGGCCGCGTAAGGCTTCGCCTTACCTTACGCGGGCCGCCTGAAAGTCGAATTCAGCAACTATAAATAGATGGCATCGGATCTCAGTCGAACTCACTCACAATTTCATTCTCAATCTCAAATTCTGTAGTAGTGTTATTATACTCGGGTATTATACCCCTAATTAGCGAGGTTATGCTCCGTTGTAAGTATTATTTTTCATAAGTAGATACGCTGCCCAATTGATTTAGGGTTCCGTAACAACTGTCGTGGTTCTGCCCGACGTAGTTGTTGGAATACCGTCTCGGGGAGGGTATCATTAATATTTTCAAAGGGTTATGATACTAACCTATGTACATTTGTATAAATTATAGATTATTCCCAGGAAACCCTTACAAGAAGTCTAAGATAGCAAAGTGAGTTTATCCTCTTTTTGTTAACTTTTTGTAACGTTTTACAAAACCTTAAATGTTTTACAATGTGATTAAGCGGTGATTGAGTCTTTGTAGTTCTTCAATTACTGCCGGTATGTTGGGGTTTTGTATACAAAATTTACTACACTGTGAGTAGTAAGTCGGGGATGACAGTACGTTACCATTGGACAATGAGTTAGCCAATGTGTAATATGACCCACAAGTCAGTGGATTGGCAGTACTAAATGGAGTAATTGTGTAGAAATAAACAATGTGATCGCTCTCAATACTGTTTTAATTGATAAAATGTTTCTTGATTAAACTGGGATTCACTCACCAGTATTTCCCGCTGACAAACGTTTTTCAAACATGTTTCAGGTAACAAAATGTGACAGCCAATTAGTAAAAAGCCAGCTGGAGAGCACTGAACGCTTGGGAAAATGTGGCTATAAAAGTTACCTAATAAAGGATGTTTTAAATTCAATAAAATAGGGATTGTCCCTATAAATGTATTGTAATAAGAAACTTGGGTTTTACCCATGTGATTATTAATATTAAAAAAGGTGGTTTCACTCTGATAAACATTTCCTAACTACGGTCCTGATGTAATTTCCGCTACCAAATTAGACAAATACCCCGATACCACCGAAACTCGCTCGCGGCCGCCCATTCCCGGGAATCAGGGATCGGGGGTTGCGACAAAAATCAAAGTCCCTTCGTACGAAGCCATGAGGCCCTTCGTACGAAGCTGCCTTTTCACACATGATCTTCATACTTAGCTCTGTTCAGCACCAGTCATGTTTCATCTATTCAAGCTACGATACGTGATTGACGTAAACGATAGACATATGCACTCACAGACTTCCCCTTGGTATTGCTGCAGTCAATCTCGTAGCTTTTTGTCTCTCTCTGAGTCTTCATGAAGTGTTGACATCATCAGCACCATAGACTCTTCCTTTTATTCTAACAGCTTTATCTGCTCCCCCTGTCGTTCAAATCAGGCTCCCCTATGCTTTAAGCTTCCGTGCTTTCAGCTACTAGGATCGACACCTGGTACAAGCTTCTCCAAGATAGATATCTAGCTCTTTGAATGCACACTCCCCCTTGCTCTGAGCTTGTCTTCAGACTCCCCCTTAGTCTCAGCTATCGGGATTGTAATATGGCTTTTTCGTCTGAAAAAAAAAGTTCAAACCATTTGTAAGAAATTTGACAATTTAAGTTCAAAATTGAAAACCTAACTCTAAACATAAATGTTTAACAATTAAAGCTATTTAGGTTTTCCCAGGAAAAATGGCCTAGCTCTCAAACACAGAAATCAAAATCAGTAAGCTGGCTCTAAGTAAAAATGTAATAGTATGTTATTTTCCAGGATTTCCTGACTCTCTCCCCCTTGTCAAATAACCTCATGAATTTTGACAATTTAAGAATCCAAAACCTTTCTCAGATGATTAACAGTGAGGTTTTAAAAAGATTATCTTCCAAGTCTAACTTAATGACCTTGGAGATTCACAAACTATTTTTCATTTTTCATATAAAACTCAAGTTTCAAATTAATGAACTTGTTTATTTTTCAGAAACATGTTCTCCATACTTAGATTTTGAAACTCAGCTCTCAAACATCGGTTGTCGAAAATCTCTTTGTATTTTTCTGAAATATAAATGCAGAAAAGAAATATTTAGAGACAATATTTTTGCTTGAGTTCGTGTCAGAGGATCATATCAGTTTATGACAAATCACTAGTACCGTTGAGCTATAAACACTTTAAGTTCTAAACGATTCACTTAGATTGTCAGTATACTGATCCACTTGAATTTTCACACAAAGTTCAACTGATTCGAAATACGAGATTTAGTGTTTTAAGTACTTAACTTATTCGCGTGTCCCACCTCAGAATATACTCTCGTATCAAGATTCACTAGATTCAGTCTTACAGGTGAGTATACTATATTGATATCTGTACTCTGGGTTAGTGCGAGACCTTGAGAGCTCAGGTATGAACTACCGTTCAATCAAAGAGATGAAGGCTCGACTTTGAGGTGTGTCCCACTTAGGGATCTTCTTTACAACTACACTTGATTCATATCTTTTGATACTTTTCAATTTTTATGCAGAGGGAAAGCTTTAATAAAGCGCTTAAAGTATTATACGAGGTCTAGGCCATTGCTGACGCAAAATCAGAAGACCAAGTATAATACCCCAGATATCAAACAGTATAAAGACCTAATATCTCAGAATCAGGCAACCTCTCAAACGAGATTTCGGACGTTATCCATATATCCGAAAGATGTTCCCCACGAAATAAGAAAGTTATTGATATTTAGGTTTATATCTCGAAATCAATCTACTAAGCGTGTAAAAATCTACTGGCACATCATCAGTGAGACCGTTTATCACATTTTAACTTTCCATTTCTTTAGCGTACTGTGATTGTCTACTGATGTACTATCATTTCCTCTTTTTACACAAAAACTCTTTTTAATTTTCTATTGTTTTTGTCTTTTTCAAATTTTCCAATGTTTTTGTATTTTCAAAATTCTTACTCCCCCCCCCCCCCCCTAAAATTCAAAATATTTAAAGAAAATTTGACAACCCGATGCAGATAGCTTCATCTCGCCATCCATTTTCTACTTCACATGCTCTGTTTTGTAGAAAGTACCCCCATGATTTACAACACATTGATTTTTAACAATGTTAAAACCATTTAATCACTTGTGAAATAATCATGTTTGTTCAGCCGTGAGGGTTTGGGAATATTCAATCAGCATAATTTTGAAATTTTTTTATTTTTGACAATTTTTAAAAAAAACAAACATTCTTTTTTCATTTTTCAATTTTTGACAAAATAAAAACATATATTTTTTTTTTAATTTTTCTATTTTTAGGGTTTTTGAATATGGTTTATTTATGTACAGAAAGAAATAAAACTCCCTGTTTTCAGTTGTAGGGATCAGCCTCTTCTCGTGTCAGGCTGCTCCGATACTCCCCTTGTTGACATCCATTCGTCTTCGGGAGCACCTGCACATCCAAACAACTCAATTACTTGAACAAAGCAACCCAAGCCTGCTTTGACTCAGGTAGCTGAATATGTAACTTTCTAGGTAACACTAGATAGTTTCGTTCATTCTTTTCAAAAACATTTTCTTTAATTTTCTCATCAACAGAAACCTTTTGTTGTTTGACCACCCAAACTTGACCTTTTGAACATTCCTTCGATAAAACCTTGAATCATTTTGAATGTTTTGATTTTGAGCAACAACTTTTGGGTTCCAAAACTGGTTTGATTTTGTTGCATCAACCATTGTTTTCCACCTTTGTGTTGTCCTAAATCTAGGTGTCACTAGTTTCCAAGATTGATTTTATTCATATTTGTGTGTCTTTAGCTTTGGTTTCCAAGTTTGTTGTGATGCAAACTTGGTAGACTTCTGTTTGACAACTTCATTTTACTGTCTCTTTTGTTTAACACTAACAGGTTTCAGATTCAGACATTTGTGACCAAGATGTCCAGTTTGATCACATTTGAAACATGTTTTCTTTGAAACATCTTTAACCTGTTGTTGTTGCCTTTTCTGAGCATAGAACTCTTCATTAGACTGTCGCCTAAATTGGAGTTCTTTCTCTTCCTCAGAAGTTGTTCCATGAACAAAGTTCATCTTTTTCTGAAAGTTTGTCTTTTCAAAACATTTCTTTTGGTTTTGATTGTTTTTATAACCCAACCCAGCCTTCATGTTCTTCTTTATGTTACTAGGTTTATTATAAAAAGTTTTCTTGCTCTTTCTAGCAAATTTATCAATTTCAGGCTTCTCAATTTCTACCAGATTGAAAACTTTGTCAATCTTTTCTGAAATCACATTCTGAATCGGGACTTCAATATCTGAGAATAATTTGTCTGATCTAATCATGGTATAAGCCAATCCTATTGGATCATCATTCGCATCTTTCTCAGATTTTGAATTTTTAAGATAACTCTCATGAAAACTTCCCTCATTTTCATCCTGTGACTCGGACTTATCTGTTTTAGTAGAATCATCTTGCAAAACACTTTCAACGACCTTACCTACCACATCTGAATCACCAGTATCATCATATTTGGAATAGGTTACGTCAATATTTTATAGGAATTGATCAACCATGTTGAAAGCTTTTTCCACCTTCTCGTCATCATAGAATGTGAATTTTTCCTCAAACGGTGGTGGAACCTGATGATATTCTGAGCCAATTCCTTTCTTGTTTTTCTCAGAATCGTTATCACTCGGTTTTATGTTGAAAATACGTTCAAGAACAAATGATGAAGCGTGATAACTATGCAACTTGTTATTACCTTGTTCTAAATCAGCCATTTTACGTTTAAGCTCAGCAACCTCTTCAATATATGAATTTACAACTTGTTGTTTTATTTCATACTGTTTTTAAGCGTTTCTGACGTTTCAGAACAATATTTTAATCTTGATTGAACAAGTTTCATTTGGTTTTTAACATCTTCATATGATTCTTTTGTAATATGATATGCAAGTTTTATTGAATCATACTCTTTTTTCATTTCTTGAACCGCATTTTCTTTTCGCAAACATTCTTCCGTCATTGCTGAACACTTTTCTTTCAAAATCTCATTTTCTTTTTCTAAAATCTTGCATTTTTGTGTCAGCTGTTCATCATTATCTAACAAAACATTTTATTTTTTAACCATTTCTTTGCATTTATCTTTGGAAACTTTTTCAATTTTAATAAATTCCATGTCTCTTGTTCTGACTTTTCATCTTTTTCAGTACAAGCACTGCACGTTTCCATGCATTTCTTGCACGTTCAACAGTTTTATTTAAAACTTCAGAAGATTCAGTTGAAGTATTTACATCAATAGTTGGCACCTCGGCTTTTTCTTCCGTCTGTTTCTGATCTTCTTCCTTCTTCTGTTGTTCCTTAGCAACAGCTTCACTAGCATCAGCTTCACCAGCTTTAGCTTCACCAACCGAATCTTCTAACTTCTCATCAGCTTCCTCCTGTTTTTCTTCAACTGTTTCTTCTTCTTTGTTCTTCAAATTCTCATCATTTTGTTGTTTTTCAACAGTCACTTCTTTTGCTAACTTCTTCAGACTTTCATTAGCTGTTTTCTGACTTTCGTCATTAGCCACTTCTTCTTTCTTCACCTCTTCATCTTCTTCTTCTGCAACCTTTTTCAATTCATCTACCAAATTTTCAATATTCTTCTTCATCTCTCTATCTCAAACTTGCTGTCATGACATCTCTGATTATCTTATCCAGCTTTTTAACATAATCTTTATCTATTTCGATCTTTGAATAGTATTCGTCGGACAGAGGAATTACTGCAAGTGCGTCGTTATACACCACTTGGCTTGGATGGACAACCGGATCTCCTTTGTGATTGACATAACATTCTCGTTTCTTGTCCCATCTTCTACAACTCCTAGCTTCCTTGTACTCTTTCTGCATTTCTTCTATTCTGTAATCTACTATACATCTTTCTCTGTACGTTTTCTCTTGCAGAATCTCTTCTTTCGTTCTCTCTTTCACCTCAGCAACCAAAGCACTTCCATCATTACATATATAATCACCCTAGTTAAACCCTTCTTCATCATGAATGATCCTGTGTTTGGGATGATCATGCACCGACACTAAAGCTTGTGATTTCTCTATTGATGAACCTACAGCAATTCGCTTTAGACTTTCTTCGGACGTATGCTCACCGGTTTTATGATAAATTTCCTTTTTGTAATAGTCATCATGGAATGGATTACCATGATCAGCTACTTCTCGGTTAACACACTCCCTTTTGAAATGACCCTTCTGTTTACATCGGAAACCTGTCACTTTTGACTTGTCAAACCCGAGCTTTGTGCTTAACAACCCTCCAAGTTCCTGTCTTCCTGCTATCTCCATAAACTGTTGTGCCCTTCTAATACCGCTCGCTAAACACCATCTGATATCAATCAGTTCCATCTCCTCTGGATCTATCTGGTCATCATCTTCTTTTGTCAACTCGGGATTCCCTATTCTCCCTGCTACCAGACTCTCGTACGATTCCAGAATCGATGCTAAGAAACTCATTTGTTGTTTAGTAGCATTGATACTCATTGTTGGAGAATTTTTCAATTTTAGAGCAATGTTGCAGTGAATCTCATCGGGTTGAAGATGAATGATAACCTGGATTGTAACTTGATGAGCTTTTCTATGAATCTTTTGACTTTTTAACACTGAAAGTTGTACCAATCTTTGGTGACTAAATAGTAGAAGGTACGTTTCCCCTGTAATAAAGACCCACTTTTTGCTGAGAAGAAGAGCTGCTCATTTTGCTTTGTTTTTGCAACTCAAGCTCATGACTCTCAATCTTTTCAATCAAAGTATCCAAAGTAATTGTATCAAACAATACATCATTTTTCAGAATAAAGACAAATGTTTACCAATGATCAACACATATTTGGTTATACTTAAACATATATTTTTATCTAAAAATATATATTTAATACATTATTAGTTTAAGAAAAACTTTAATAATTTTAACTTAAACTTTTCCACCCAAACTTTGTTTAATCATGATTAAAATCTCTAATCATTTTTAATTACTTTAATCTTTAGTTTAAACATACTTTAATCATAATAAATTTTATAAAAAAATTTCCATAGTTTCTCCGAAACTATGGACTTTCCCATGTTTACAAAAACATGAGTTAATCATTTTTCAACTCAAATAATCATCAAATATCAACAACTATTTAAATTTCTTAACAAGAATGTTATGAGCTTGTAGAAATTTTATATCTTCCAAAAACGGAAAGTTTATTATTACTTTTAAACAAAACCTCTAGATTATGTATTTTATATAAAAGTCTATACTTTATACCATTTATAAAATCATTATAAGTGTGAAGACATATTCATAATCCTTCAAAACGAAAATGAAAACTTGTCCATACCCTTTCCAAAAATGGAAACTTTATTGGTACTTTTTCCACAAAATTCTTAGACGATTTTGTTTAAAGTCTATACTTTATATAGTGCATAAGACCATTTTCAAGTGTGGAATGATGTTCATAACATTTTTGTTAATGAATCTTGCTAGATCTAAACATGCATGTGTTTAGATCATCTTTTTATTTATGAAAATGCAAGATTCATGTTTACTACACTAAGACAACTTCAAGATCATAAAAAATCATCAATAAAATCACATAATCACACTAGTAGTTTTAGTTCTATTAGTGTTTTTAAGTGGGTTTTTAAGTAGCTTTCAAGATGATCTTGCACATTTTATCATAATCATAAGAATGTAGATACTTATATGAAACTTACTAGTTGCTAGATGATCAAGATGAAGATGATGATAATATGAAGAAAAAGATGAGAATCCAAGAGCTTCAAGTCTTGAGAAAATGCTTCAAGTGTGCTTCCAAGTCTTGAGAATGCCTTGAATCATCTTTGAATCTCCATGTATGTATGAATTTCTAGTGTTTGGATTTTAAAAAGTTGAAGATGTTGGTGTTGTTCTTGGCCGATTTCAAGAGAGAGAGAGAGAGAAAGAGATGAAGAGTTTGATGGTTGTGTTGGAAATGTGAAATGTGGTGGAGTGTTAGGAGCTTAATTTGATCTTGTTCTTCCACCTCCACAACACTAATCATCATTTGAGTTACCCAACACATCAAATGGGAGGTGAGTGTGCATGGGGACCGACCCAATGTCGTAAACATGGGGGGGGGGGTTGGTTTGGTTTAATTTTTTTATAAAGTATTAGTTTTTATAAAAATAAATGATCTAACACACTAAAGCAATGTTATAATATGTCCAACTAGCTTACTAGACTTATTGTTTCCTTGTTCGGTTGATAGACTTGGTTCCGGTTTCGTACCAGGTCCAATACCGTCACTTAAATTAATTATGTAAATTTGTTCACACAAATATCTTATGATATTTTTATTGTCCAGATTTATTAATTAGTTTTTCCAGACTGGTAACTTGTTATTTTGGACAGAGTTCCTGTACCAGCTTTGTTGTCGGGTAGTTACCGAACTAGTTGTGTAGCCTTAAATAATAAGATTTATATATGGATTTTTGTGTTATTTTTAATAACCCCAGTATTATTATAATAAACAATATTTATTTTTGGATTTTTCGGACAATTGTTGTATTGCTCTGCAAAGTGTCGTACACTTCTGAAGAATCGCAGAGTTAATCTGCGGATCGGACAATTTAATGTTTGTATAGCATTTTTAGAAGTATTAATCATAAGTTACTTCTAACTATTGTTTTCATTTAATATTTAAAGTGGACATATCTTCATGTCTCGTTTTTGCCATATCGGGTTGTACCATGACTAGTCCTGGCATGAATAGTATGTTCGCATTTCTACTAGTTTGTCTAGAAAATAGTTTATATTGTTTAGCAATGAGCGAACTCGATATCCTTTCACGATATAATTTTTGTATAGTCCTAGACTTTTAAGACTTAATTAAATAAAATCAAGTAAAATATGCGAAAATAAATAATGTAATAGTTGTTCAGGTTGTACGGAATTACCGGTATTTTGCTGAGTGTCACAATACGTTTGCTGTGGAACAAGGCTCAGAAGATTCAACCGTTTAAAAATCAGGGGGGTCTGTTCCATTTATCTTTGTATTTTGTTTATGTAGTTGGGTCGTAATTAGTTTCTCACTCCATTGAGGACAATGAAGGAAATAGGTGTTGGGAGGGGAGACTAGCGTCTAGTGTGTCTTTGTCGTGTCAGTTGTGTCGTAAAAACTTGAATAAAAAATTGAATTTTTTTTTTTTGAAAAGATCAAAATTCCAAAAAAATTTAAAAAAATAGAAAATGTCTCGAGAAAGTTTTTGGAGTAAATGGAAAATAATAGGTATAATTGGATCGTTGACATTTGATTATTATATATATGAGATAATAAATGGCCGGTCACACATCTAACTTAGGATATGTGGGTAGGCACAGCCAGTTGAAAAGTTCCTTAGGATCGATATAATATACCTTATATTAGGGATCTTATGGGTTCTCGCCTTAGAAGCTGTGACAAAAACTGAAACTGTGGAGAGTATAAGAGGTACGTTATAAATAAAAAGCTTATAAGTTTTTCCAATTAAATTGGCACACCTGGTTCTTTTTGTGAAAACAAATCCGAAACAGTGTGGCGCCCGAAAAAATGTTCCATCTTTTCATTTGAGTATATGTTGAAAAAAGGGAACCAAGTCTATGGTATTGCCACGGGGATGGTGACTCATGCGGTACATACCCTCTAGGTGAAAATTATAAAAATATGTGAAGTTATGGCATTAACCATGGGGATGATGACTCGTGTGGGGTATGTCCGCTAAACTGATCATAAGCAAAAGCATGTAAAGCTCACAATATCATCCATCTATCCATCAAAAGTTTAATCGGAATAGCATGAGAGTTTTTTATATAAGACGGTAGATTAATATCTTTTAACCTTATAAGCTTGAAACGGGATTAGGTGGCGTTGTAGTCTTTTGAGTGTGAGATCCATAGATAATTATAATTACTTGAACTTAAATGAATCATGAATAAGGGCTTGAAAACTGGCGGTTGTGTTTAAGTGGATCGTATACTTGCAATCTTGATTAACGTGTGATTTGATTTGCTAATAAAATAATCTAATATATTAGATGCCAATGTTTCTGATTGTGATTCCGTTGCAAATAATTTTTCCGGGACAAAAAAGATGTAAGTGTGGGGATGTGATGTTGGGTTAAAATAAGCATCGTTTACATTAATTCGTGTCGGTTGTTAGTAAGTTAAATATATTAAGTCGTAATGGTTTCTATGCTTATAATGTGTTTATGTTTTTGTGCTTAACATGTCTTACAACAAGTTAACGAGAGTAACGAGTTGAAAAATGGGTTCGATAGGTTAACAAGGGACGCAAACGAAAGAAACTCACCTGAGATCTTCAGGTGACACGCAACATGTGCCCAAGTAACTTCTATGACACGCTGGGCTTGGCTAAGTGACGTTGACTCGTTTTTTTTGGAAGTCGGCATAGAAGATGACCCCCGCGACACGCGGGGGTGTTCATGGAACCTGCCGCGACACGCGGCCGAGAAGGTTACGGGAATTTTCGTCTAACGTCCATAAATAGGTTTTGAGATCATCACTTTTGGGATTCATTCATTCAGAGCCGACATTCAGCAACCATAGAGACGAATTTCAGCAGTATTCGTCATCCTTCAAACCATTCAAGCATGTTCGAGCAACACAGGATGACAACCGAAGCTGAACGAACAAGCATGCGCGGCTAAACCACTTGTGACTTCCGCCCGGATGAACGTTTACGCGGTTTGACATATTTATTTGTTTTTCTGATTCGTAAAACTAGTATATCTTGACTACTTGTGTTGATAAACGTTTATTGTATTTGAATTATTTGTCGTTTTATCAAGCGTATTGGCAACATACTTGCGTTGTTAGCGGGTTGGTAACTTGGTGGGTAGTTGATACAATTAAACGGATTATTAGGTTGCATAGTGAGTGTAAAAACTATCCTTAACAATTAATCAAAATCAGTATTCCAAGGCCATGTCTATATGGTGTTTTGAATCAGTAAACAGATTTTTGTGTTAAAAAGGGTATTCGGGATTCCGGGTGGAGGTTACTCTTTCTTAATCAGATAACACTTTTTGTAACAAATCGTGTTTTCTTTGCAAACAATTAGACAAACCCCCAATTTAGATAATTTAGTTTAAATTAGATTCTTTGACGCTAACCACAAATTTCCCGTGGATACGATACCCTACTTACGCTATCTATGTAGTTTAATTAGGTTTTTGATTGACACTTACGACAGTCATCAGTAAGTGATAAGAAAGAGTCAATGCTGGAGTACAACCTCAAAACTGTGTAGTTTTTTATCCAACATAAATCATACATTATTACTCGGGTGGTGTCTAGGCATGGTATACATGATGTATTAAACAACCATGATGATGTATAGATCATTAGATCAGCATCCAGAGGAAATTAAATAAAAATTAGGTAACTTTAGGCTTAAATTATATGAGATGATGAATCTGAAAACTAAGATATTGTAAGTCGCTAGACTTTCAAAATATTAATGGAACAGGTAGTTAAAGTTGCTAACATTTATTGTATTCTATATCTATCGGTGGGTGTTTCTAACGATCAGTTGTATTTTTATATTTATCATTCTATTATTTTGCATAAATTTTGGATCTTAAAGTTCCTTCAGTACCCCATTAAAAGAGAGTAATCTTGATTATATTCAACGCAATATTATTGTTTTAAATTATACCGAAAACTGCCTTTAAAGTCCTAACCAGCGAGAGCTTAACATGAAATAAAAATGGAAATCCACCTTCCCTTTTCTCTCCTTTTCTTTACCACCTTCATCTTCTTCTTCATTGTAATAATCACTAGGTTGAGAAGCATCAACTCACTTGATACAAAAAGAAACCTTCC
Source organism: Helianthus tuberosus (assembly GCA_030545235.1). Taxonomy (NCBI): domain Eukaryota; kingdom Viridiplantae; phylum Streptophyta; class Magnoliopsida; order Asterales; family Asteraceae; genus Helianthus; species Helianthus tuberosus. Next base: position 139,098,661 of record CM060415.1, read on the forward strand.
TCCACAGCCATGGAAGCTCCCTCTAGTTGGCCACATTCATCATCTCATAGGAGGGCTGCCCCACCATGCTCTTAGAAAAGTAGCCCAAAAACTAGGACCCCTTGTTCATCTACAGCTTGGCCAAGTCTCTGCCATCTTAATCTCGTCACCTCCGCTTGCAAAAGAGATCATGAAAACACACGATATCTCTTTCGCAAACCGACCCAAGCTTCTCACCGTTCAGATCATCGGATACAACTGCCAAAACTTATCATTTTCCCCTTACGGCGATTACTGGAAACAAATGCAGAAGATATGCATCTTGGAGCTTCTAAATGTAAAAAAAGTTCAATCATTTCGATCTATTCGTGAACAAGAGTCACGGAACCTCATTGAGTCCTTAGCTACACAAAGATCACAAACCGTCAAACTATCTGGCATGATTTTCAAGATGAGTAACACGATCATAAGTAGATGTACTGTTGGGAGTAGATGCAAGGATCAAGCAATCCTTATTGCATCAATTAAAGACATTACACAATTATCTGGTGGTTTTGATATTTCAGATCTATTTCCATCCATCACATTACTCCCTCTAATTACAGGCAAAACGAAAAAAATGATGAATATACGGAAAAAGATTGATGCTATTTTAGATAGGATCATCTTGGAGCACCAAGAACTTCGTGTTCCAGGACAAAGTAACAATGAGAATGAAGACCTTGTTGATGTATTACTGAGGCTTAAAGATGATGGTGGTCTTCAGTTTCCAATAACTTTTGACAACATCAAAGCAGTCATCTTGGTTAGTTTCATTTTAACCATGTTAACTTATTCACAGTTCCTTTATCTTACAATCTTTATCTATGGCACAGGATATGTTTGTAGCAGGCTCGGATACTTCCTCGGTGGTAATTGAATGGGCAATGTCAGAACTAATGAAGAATCCAAGGGTGATGAAGAAAGCACAAGACGAACTCAGGAAGGTACTCAAAGGAAGGACAATGATTCATGAGCCAGATCTTCAAGAACTAGACTACCTAAAACTAGTGATTAAAGAAACCTTAAGGTTGCATCCACCTCTTCCATTTTTGTTACCTAGAGTGTGTAGGGAGAACTGTGAAATTGGTGGATACCATATACCTATCAAAACACAGGTTATACTAAACGTATGGATGCTTGGGCGCGATCCGGATTACTGGATTGACCCTGAATGTTTCATACCAGAGAGATTTAGTGAGAGTTCAGTTACCATGATCGGTACAAATTTTGAATATCTACCATTTGGGGCTGGGAGAAGAATGTGTCCAGGCATGACATTGGGTTTAGCTAATGTGGAGCTTCCTCTTGCGATGCTACTATACCACTTCGACTTGGAACATCCAGATGGAGCAACATCTAAAGATTTGGACATGTCGGAATCTTTTGGAGTCACTGTTAAGCGAAAAAATGAGTTGCTTGTAGTTCCACATCCTTACGACGCAAATTATTGACGTTCGTGTGTGCTCACCTTGTATTGAAATCTTCTGTTTATTTTCCTCTTAGTATAAGAAGCTAAAAAATTGCAATGTTAAGTGATATTTAAGTGTAAAAAGATTGTTGTTTAAAAAAATATGAAGCCAAACAATTATCATAATTAAACTAGTGATTTTGGTGGAAAACACATAAATAAAACAACAATGTTGTTGAAATATTACATTTTCATAAAAATTCAGTTGTTTTTCTATAAAGAATATAGGTAGAGGATCCTCTAAAAAGTGCTCAAAGTGTGAGAAGTGTGAGAAGTGTATTATAACACTATATATAATACTATATAACACCATATAAACACCGTATAACAATATGTAACACCATATAACACTATGTAACACTATATATCATTATATAATAAATATAACACTATAGGTTGTCTGATAGCATGTCTATGATAGATGTATAGTGTTATATTTGTTATATAATGTTATATAGTGTTACATAGTGTTATATGGTATTATATGGTGTTACATATTGTTATACGGTGTTTATATGGTGTTATATAGTATTATATATAGTGTTATAATACACTTCTCACACTTTAGGCCCTTTTTACACTATCCTTACCCAAAGAATATAAATGTGTTTAATGTATAATGATTCAATGATCCATTCCACTATGAACCCCTATAAATAGTGAAAAGATACAAAACCTTAATTACTATCGGGTTTTACATAAGGGCTAGGATTTAACGTTCACAATAATAAATGATATAATAAATATAGTTATCAATAGAACAATCTAACTTAAGAGGTTTATGTAATTCAACTCATGGGCCTTGGCGCAGGATTGGTTGAGTATGAGGAGTTGCATGGAAGCTGAAAAAGTGGAAGGGCTTTGTTACAACTATGGAGAATAAAAGATTTTTTTAACGTCAAACAAAGCCAAGTCAGTAGCATACACCTAATAGGCAAAAGGCCGTCGTCAATTTCAGGGGAAACCTATCGTCTGAAGGCACATAATGGTAAAACCCATGGCTCGCGCATGACATTTTATTAATAACGAGACTCTAACCGACGACCTCCCCTAATCCCTAGAGAAAATCATCCGGATACAGCTAGAACACTATCCTTTGATTACGAGTATACAAGAATTAGCTCATCAATCAAGACACCATAATTCAGTTCCATCTTCGTTCTCACATTTCTCAAAGCTCTCAATGATTATGAGTATAAAAGAATTAGCTCATCAATCAAGACACCATAATTCAGTTCCCTCTTCGTTCTCACATTTCTCACACTACTAGAAAACTGTTACTATTCCTAAATCAATTTCCCTTGAAAATCCGTGGGTAAGAGCAGTTACCCACAGATATCACACGAAAACGGGTTGTAGGAATTATGCTCGTGGGTAATCTTTTTCTGACACATTTCCTACAAATTTTACTACTCATTTCCCCCACGAATGTTCCGTTGGAATTCTTCTACTCATTTCTGACGGAATTAATTTTCTTAGCTTTCCAACACATTTCCCACAACATATTTATTTATTGATAATGTGTTTAAATCATCTATAATTATTTTTACTATATAACTTTTATATATTTTAATTTTCCTACAAAATTCCTACACATTTTTTCATACAGAATTCCAACGGAATGTATTCGTTTTTCCTACACAATTGTGACAACCCGTGATTTACGGCTCTTAATTACGTGATTAACAAGTGATTAACGCGATAATAAATAGTGCTTACAACACTAATTAACTTAATTAGGCCTTTGGAGTGCCTGGGAACGTCTATCCGTCCTTACAGTGCGCGAACGGTGGTTTACAGAGAAACCGGCGAAACGTTAAACGGCAACGGATTGAAACCGTACAGGATACTGACAACGCCGACAAATATTAATTTTTTTTTTTTCGATATGTTTTAGCTTCGTAATTAAATTTTATTGACTACAGTCGAAACCGGATCGAAAAACGGAGAAGACGGCAACGATACAATTTTTCGCGATTATTACCGTAATCAACGAACGGGCGTGCAAACAACGACTACCGACCGTGTTTTTGTTTTTGACGTTAAACGGAGTTCTGGATTCGACAACGGGTCTCGTAGGAATTACAGGCCACTTATACACGGGGATTGAGCTTGTAGGCCCTGGGCCCAAGCCCAAAATCCACAAGCCTAAACCTACGCATAATGTGTAGATCCCTACAAAATCCTATTAAATCTCTATAAGAGATTTGCAAAATCTCTACAATATCACAAAATCACAGGAAGATCAAGCAAGAGATTTATTTTGATTACATAAGATCTCTATAGATCTTAACTCTAAGGATGGAATATTTATCCTGAATGTAATAACATTACCCAAAAGGAATTTTAATCTTCAAAACTCTATATAAAGGACCCCCCCCCTTTGTTTGTCTGCATATCAATACACACACAGGCCAAACATACCCGATCTCTCACTCTCTCTCGTTCCCATTTTTCCGGCGGCCAACCGGCGGCGGTGGTGATTTCCGGCAACCGATCCCACGAGAACACACCCCCCCTCTTCTCCTTCCTTTCTCCGGTAAAACAACCGGCCCCACCCCTCCTCTTTGACCCAGAAACGACCACCACCACAGTCGGGTGGTGGTGAGCGGCGGCTGAGGGCAGAGCGGAAGAGAGAGACGAGACGAGAGAGAGAGCCGAGAAGAATGAAAGAAACCGGCGGTCGGTACCTTTGACCGCCGGACACTGCCTTTACCCGGCGAATTCACCAGTTTCAGGTTTGATTTTGGGCTCAACCTGGTACCGTTTTGGGGATTCAAGCAGCAGAGAACGAGTTGGAGACTCGGACCACCGGTCAGTTTGGTTGACCGGCGGTCCTCGACATTACCCGATGGGTTTCACGGTGGGTGGTTCAACGGTTCGGCTTCGAGGTGTATTGCGGCTCGGTTTCGGGTGTCTCGGTGCGGTTCAACCAACAAGTCAGCAGGTTTCGGGTCAGATTTCGGGTATGGGTTGACTCGGTCAACAGCAGCGAGTCAGCTCAGTCCACAGATGGGTTCGGATTCCGGGCCAGCGGGTTCGAGTTTTGGTTCAGCTCATCCGACTCAGTCAACAGGAAGGCTCGGGTCAGTTTTGTATACGGTTCAGTCAACTCAGCGAGTCAACTCAGTTGACTCGGTTAACTCAGCAAGTTGACTCGGTCAACTCAACCGAGTCAACTCGGTCAGCAGCAGCGAGTCAGCTCAGATGGTTCGGTTCGGGTCAAGCGGTTCGTTCAGACGGCTCAGTTTCAGTTTCAGTTGACTCGGTCAAACCGAGTCAACTCAGTCAAACTCAGTCAACTCAGCGAGTTGACTCGGTCAGCTCGACTTTCGACTCGAAGAAGTGGTAAAGATTTTAACGGCGTTACTATTTCATGTTTTATACTTTTAACGTATCACGTGATAACGAGCTCTCGAAACCGACTAATTATAAATTACATTCGTTATATATTTGACAAGTTTGCACATAGTTGAATCTTGATTAAATTGTGTTGAATTTTTGAAAATAAAGCGACAACTTGTGTTGTCGGGGCGTCCAAAAATAGAGGAAACTCTGCCCGTTTTTCGAGAAAAACCCTTAAACACTACACGTATTATATTTCAAAAACGATGCTTAAAGGAATTCGAGTTTATAATACTTCAAACCTTGATAATTCCAAACGCTTTTACAAATAAATATAATGATATATTTATTTCGAACGTCGTCAACTCGTATACTTTTACAAAAATAAATATGGTTTATATTTATTTTCAAACAAAACAACTCGACGATTTCTTTATAAAATAAATATAACTCTTCGTATTTATTTTATACGCCTAGACGGTATATACGTATATTTTCGGCAAATATACACAAGACGTGATATATATAATAAAGGTTATTATATATTATTTTCATACGAAACACGATATATGATACGAGTTTGTTATATGATATTTTCGTAGAAATATTCTTTTATACACGTACGACTACTCGAGATGGCTAACACACTCACGACGATATATTTATATTTTTTTTTATATAAATATTTATTCATTTTAAGTCTCTCGGAAACTAAGTCTCTTTTTCAAGACTTATTAAATTGCTACTGACATTAAACGAGACTTAACACGTATAACTTAATCTTTTCCATTAAGTTAACAACTTACCGCTGAATCGTTCGATTAACGATTCGGTAGAGCTCGGTGACACGTAGTTAGTTACTACGTTTATTTAGAAACTTATTAGATATTCCATGTTAGGAATATTGTAGAATGCACGCTAGCAAGTCAAGTCTTGGAAACGACATCGCAAAGTCGTAATTAGCTAGCTTTGCACAGGAATATTCAGGTGAGTTCATAACCCCACTTTTTACTGTTTTACAATTTTTGTAAATGTTTTCGGGGTGGAAAGACATGCACGTTTTGCAAAAACAAACGAAGTTTAGAACAAACGCAAAACTCGTATCTTTAAATCATATTACGAAGGGATTTCGAGGAACGCAATTGATTTACGAAAGGTTATACTAAACATACCGGTTTTTACAAAACAAATGCTTATTTTCGAAATAGGAATGATTCTGGCCAGGGTGACCAGGGAGCTGGTCAGGGTGACTAGGGATTTACTTTATACACGGTATGGTTAGCGTAAGGAGGTTTATTACTCAGATCATGTGAGTGGGTAGGAGCAATATGAGGCCATTAGTCCTCATGTCGGGACCGAGGGACAGGAGCGGTAGATCTATCTGGGTGTAGCGAGCCCAGCCCCAGGCCAAACTAGAAACGGACCTCGGGGTGACTTTGTCCACATACTAACGCCGTGGCATAAATTTGCTAGGTTTGAGTCTCCCTATTTGCACTTCACATATATCAGTGGCCTTGCAAACCATTGGTGATCACAAGTCCCCTTAATTGCTACATACCAGGGATTTTATACTTACGAAACATACTTGTTCATACAAATTAAATACCATGTTTTATACAAAATTTAAGGCATAGGATTATGCGGGTCAAAGTCCGGGTGGGCATTGATGATTTTACGAACATTACAAAACATGGTTTTATGAACATAACGTGTTACAAACACAACGTTTCCATATAACTTTGCAAGAAAATGGTTTTCAAATTCATTTTCTCAATACTATTTCAAAAACCGGTTATTCCAAAGATTTATTTCAAATCTTTCACAATATCAAAGATTTATTTCAAACCTTTCACAACTCAAAAGATTTATCTCAAATCTTTTACGAACAAACTATGAACTCGCTCAACATTATGTTGACTTTTCTCGCATGTTCTTTCTCAGGTTACAGTCCTAAGGCAAAGCACGGTTGGAATAGGAGAACCATCGAGAATTCGAGTACTTAGCAGGCGTTCAATTTCTAGAAAGACTTGGCTTTTTGCTTCCGCTGTGCAATGACGATACCAGTCCAGTCACGCCAAGCTCTGATAATTTCGGGGTGTGACAGATTGGTATCAGAGCTATAGGTTACAGCGAATAGGGTTCTCTGTAGAGATACCTAGGCTCTAACCTCACTTTTCTCTGGGACTTAGACTATCAAGACGTTAAATACATACAGAACGCCTAGTACTCGAATATGGTCTCCAACCGTTGCCGAAAAACAAACAGTCAAAAATTTTGTTTTCAAACATACGCTATTGTGATGTTTTACACACGGTACACGAAACGATTACATACAGTACCCAACACTCTGAGAGTTTAGAAAACATGCATTCAAGACCTTCGGAAAAGGGAGCCAGTCTGAGAGGCTGGGAGGATAGACTAGTGGGACTAGGGAGTCAGTCTGAGAGGCTGGGAGGCTAGTGGGACTAGGAAGAGCAGTCTGAGAGGCTGGAAGGCTAGTGGGACTAGGAAGAGCAGTCTGAGAGGCTGGGAGGCTAGTGGGACTAGGAAGAGCAGTCTGAGAGGCTGGAAGGCTAGTGGGACTAGGAAGAGCAGTCTGAGAGGCTGGAAGGCTAGTGGGACTAGGAAGAGCAGTCTGAGAGGCTGGGAGGCTAGTGGGACTAGGAAGAGCAGTCTGAGAGGCTGGAAGGCTAGTGGGACTAGGAAGAGCAGTCTGAGAGGCTGGAAGGCTAGTGGGACTAGGAAGAGCAGTCTGAGAGGCTGGGAGGCTAGTGGGACTAGGAAGAGCAGTCTGAGAGGCTGGAAGGCTAGTGGGACTAGGAAGAGCAGTCTGAGAGGCTGAGAGAATTTGGCTAGTGGGATTAGGGAGTCAGTCTGAGAGGCTGGGAGGATAGTCTAGTGGGACTAGGAGATTCAGTCTGAGAGGCTGGGAGGATAGACTAGTGGGACTAGGGGAGATTACTTGATCGTTTATTGGTGACCAACATGCTTAATTGATTACATGATTGATTATTTGCGCATGTGTGTGTTCATTAAAGGTCATCACGTAGGCACCGCGAATATTAACTCGGGCACGCGCTGTTATCCATATTGTCTATAATACTTAACTTCCCTAGCAGGCAGCCTACGCAAAACGCTAGCACATGAGAATACATGGAGCTCAATTTTTACGCCAACGGATGTCGGGGTACATCACCTTCTACGCGGCACACAACGCTAGTGCACAGGTATACGTGAAGCTTAAGCTATACGTCAACGGAAATTGAAGTACGACACGTACGATTATCAAGGCGAGGCCTTTGAGAAGGAACGGTGACGCAAATTAACGACGACGCTAGATTCCTGTCAGCAGGGGAACCAACGATCAGGAAACGACAACTTGTCACGCGATCCTGCAACGACACGAATCACGCCAGGGAGAAGACGATTGTCTACGCATTCCCCCCCCCCTACCTAACTTACGACGAATACGCTATGTTCGACATTCCATGGTAATGTCACCTAACAATTGGTCGTCACACGAAACCCCAGGTAAAGTCCTCAAATTTCTTTTATTGAAATTTCGAATTTCACACTTACTGAGTAGATTTTCGTATCTCTACTCCTCTTAATGGTCATTGTAATACGATCATTTCTTTACAAGTTACATACATGGTTTTTCGTTATAACCATGCCGAAAGTTTTCTTATCGATACATATATCTATTGTCGGATTGCGCTAAAACCAAGTTCAATTGTTTGAACTTGCTCATCACACTTATTCGATTCGAGACACCATATGATGTATTGGGAGCATCATATTCAAATCAATTTTTAACGAACACTTCATTTGTTCCGAGTCGTGGTAAACTTGTTTGGTATTCGACTCCATTGAATTGTTGATTTCGACACCTTGTGGTGGTGTTTTCACTTATTTGAACCTTGCGCTAAACTCGTTTACGTACCTTATGCACGGATTTAATTATTCATTTATTGATTCAGATTAAATCCGCTTTGAATTATCACATTACAACAGTCTTAACACAATTGTGTGTTAAGACAATGGTACACAAATTCATCTCATATTCCGGTGTACCTCATAACGGTTCTTTCAACATCGATCGAATGCTTTGCGACATCCATTGTTTCTTCACCTTTGATCGAAAACATTGTTTCATTGATGTTTCATTTTCAATTGAAAATCCTGTGATGTCATTTAAAACAAACTTTCAAGATTCACTTTATTGCGCCTTCATTTGACTTCAAACACGGTGAATTTGTTTGATCACCGCTATTATTGAATCATTTGAATCATTACGACACCTTGTGATGTCAGTACAAACTTGTAGCTTGTGCTAATTATGATTGAGCGTTTTATGCAAAACACAGGTGATACTTGTTCGATCACCTCTATTATTAAATGGTTTCATTCATTGCGACACATTGTGGCGTCGGTATGACTTGCAGCTTGCGCTGATCACGATCGAACGTTTCATGCAAACTATTACATTTGAGATTGTTGATTCTAAGTTCATCCAGTGGATGTTATTGCTTCTAGAACTCAGTTATTTATTGTGAACGTTCTTATGGAATTCGATTGGTCGAAGTTCCTGTTGGATCCCTGTTAACTTAGTCACATTAGTGACTATACCAATACGTCTCGTTTCCTTTAACATCAATTACTGAGACACATTTCTTTTAAACTGTTGGGATTCCTATTGTGAAGGAATGCCCTTGAATTCACATGATTCGAATAAGTCTTGTTTCGATTACGCGGTCATTCACTTTGTTATTATTCGGACTTACCTGCGAATAACACAATTCTGAGGGGATAACATAGTCTAAATTTCGAGGACGAAATTTCTGTAACAGGGGGAGAATGTGACAACCCGTGATTTACGGCTCTTAATTACGTGATTAACAAGTGATTAACGCGATAATAAATAGTGCTTACAACACTAATTAACTTAATTAGGCCTTTGGAGTGCCTGGGAACGTCTATCCGTCCTTACAGTGCGCGAACGGTGGTTTACAGAGAAACCGGCGAAACGTTAAACGGCAACGGATTGAAACCGTACAGGATACTGACAACGCCGACAAATATTAATTTTTTTTTTACGATATGTTTTAGCTTCGTAATTAAATTTTATTGACTACAGTCGAAACCGGATCGAAAAACGGAGAAGACGGCAACGATACAATTTTTCGCGATTATTACCGTAATCAACGAACGGGCGTGCAAACAACGACTACCGACCGTGTTTTTGTTTTTGACGTTAAACGGAGTTCTGGATTCGACAACGGGTCTCGTAGGAATTACAGGCCACTTATACACGGGGATTGAGCTTGTAGGCCCTGGGCCCAAGCCCAAAATCCACAAGCCTAAACCTACGCATAATGTGTAGATCCCTACAAAATCCTATTAAATCTCTATAAGAGATTTGCAAAATCTCTACAATATCACAAAATCACAGGAAGATCAAGCAAGAGATTTATTTTGATTACATAAGATCTCTATAGATCTTAACTCTAAGGATGGAATATTTATCCTGAATGTAATAACATTACCCAAAAGGAATTTTAATCTTCAAAACTCTATATAAAGGACCCCCCCTTTGTTTGTCTGCATATCAATACACACACAGGCCAAACATACCCGATCTCTCACTCTCTCTCGTTCCCATTTTTCCGGCGACCAACCGGCGGCGGCGCCGCCGCATACGGCGGCGGTGGTGATTTCCGGCAACCGATCCCACGAGAACACACCCCCCCCCTCTTCTCCTTCCTTTCTCCGGTAAAACAACCGGCCCCACCCCTCCTCTTTGACCCAGAAACGACCACCACCACAGTCGGGTGGTGGTGAGCGGCGGCTGAGGGCAGAAGCGGAAGAGAGAGACGAGACGAGAGAGAGAGCCGAGAAGAATGAAAGAAACCGGCGGTCGGTACCTTTGACCGCCGGACACTGCCTTTACCCGGCGAATTCACCAGTTTCAGGTTTGATTTTGGGCTCAACCTGGTACCGTTTTGGGGATTCAAGCAGCAGAGAACGAGTTGGAGACTCGGACCACCGGTCAGTTTGGTTGACCGGCGGTCCTCGACATTACCCGATGGGTTTCACGGTGGGTGGTTCAACGGTTCGGCTTCGAGGTGTATTGCGGCTCGGTTTCGGGTGTCTCGGTGCGGTTCAACCAACAAGTCAGCAGGTTTCGGGTCAGATTTCGGGTATGGGTTGACTCGGTCAACAGCAGCGAGTCAGCTCAGTCCACAGATGGGTTCGGATTCCGGGCCAGCGGGTTCGAGTTTTGGTTCAGCTCATCCGACTCAGTCAACAGGAAGGCTCGGGTCAGTTTTGTATACGGTTCAGTCAACTCAGCGAGTCAACTCAGTTGACTCGGTTAACTCAGCAAGTTGACTCGGTCAACTCAACCGAGTCAACTCGGTCAGCAGCAGCGAGTCAGCTCAGATGGTTCGGTTCGGGTCAAGCGGTTCGTTCAGACGGCTCAGTTTCAGTTTCAGTTGACTCGGTCAAACCGAGTCAACTCAGTCAAACTCAGTCAACTCAGCGAGTTGACTCGGTCAGCTCGACTTTCGACTCGAAGAAGTGGTAAAGATTTTAACGGCGTTACTATTTCATGTTTTATACTTTTAACGTATCACGTGATAACGAGCTCTCGAAACCGACTAATTATAAATTACATTCGTTATATATTTGACAAGTTTGCACATAGTTGAATCTTGATTAAATTGTGTTGAATTTTTGAAAATAAAGCGACAACTTGTGTTGTCGGGGCGTCCAAAAATAGAGGAAACTCTGCCCGTTTTTCGAGAAAAACCCTTAAACACTACACGTATTATATTTCAAAAACGATGCTTAAAGGAATTCGAGTTTATAATACTTCAAACCTTGATAATTCCAAACGCTTTTACAAATAAATATAATGATATATTTATTTCGAACGTCGTCAACTCGTATACTTTTACAAAAATAAATATGGTTTATATTTATTTTCAAACAAAACAACTCGACGATTTCTTTATAAAATAAATATAACTCTTCGTATTTATTTTATACGCCTAGACGGTATATACGTATATTTTCGGCAAATATACACAAGACGTGATATATATAATAAAGGTTATTATATATTATTTTCATACGAAACACGATATATGATACGAGTTTGTTATATGATATTTTCGTAGAAATATTCTTTTATACACGTACGACTACTCGAGATGGCTAACACACTCACGACGATATATTTATATTTTTTTTTATATAAATATTTATTCATTTTAAGTCTCTCGGAAACTAAGTCTCTTTTTCAAGACTTATTAAATTGCTACTGACATTAAACGAGACTTAACACGTATAACTTAATCTTTTCCATTAAGTTAACAACTTACCGCTGAATCGTTCGATTAACGATTCGGTAGAGCTCGGTGACACGTAGTTAGTTACTACGTTTATTTAGAAACTTATTAGATATTCCATGTTAGGAATATTGTAGAATGCACGCTAGCAAGTCAAGTCTTGGAAACGACATCGCAAAGTCGTAATTAGCTAGCTTTGCACAGGAATATTCAGGTGAGTTCATAACCCCACTTTTTACTGTTTTACAATTTTTGTAAATGTTTTCGGGGTGGAAAGACATGCACGTTTTGCAAAAACAAACGAAGTTTAGAACAAACGCAAAACTCGTATCTTTAAATCATATTACGAAGGGATTTCGAGGAACGCAATTGATTTACGAAAGGTTATACTAAACATACCGGTTTTTACAAAACAAATGCTTATTTTCGAAATAGGAATGATTCTGGCCAGGGTGACCAGGGAGCTGGTCAGGGTGACTAGGGATTTACTTTATACACGGTATGGTTAGCGTAAGGAGGTTTATTACTCAGATCATGTGAGTGGGTAGGAGCAATATGAGGCCATTAGTCCTCATGTCGGGACCGAGGGACAGGAGCGGTAGATCTATCTGGGTGTAGCGAGCCCAGCCCCAGGCCAAACTAGAAACGGACCTCGGGGTGACTTTGTCCACATACTAACGCCGTGGCATAAATCTGCTAGGTTTGAGTCTCCCTATTTGCACTTCACATATATCAGTGGCCTTGCAAACCATTGGTGATCACAAGTCCCTTTAATTGCTACATACCAGGGATTTTATACTTACGAAACATACTTGTTCATACAAATTAAATACCATGTTTTATACAAAATTTAAGGCATAGGATTATGCGGGTCAAAGTCCGGGTGGGCATTGATGATTTTACGAACATTACAAAACATGGTTTTATGAACATAACGTGTTACAAACACAACGTTTCCATATAACTTTGCAAGAAAATGGTTTTCAAATTCATTTTCTCAATACTATTTCAAAAACCGGTTATTCCAAAGATTTATTTCAAATCTTTCACAATATCAAAGATTTATTTCAAACCTTTCACAACTCAAAAGATTTATCTCAAATCTTTTACGAACAAACTATGAACTCGCTCAACATTATGTTGACTTTTCTCGCATGTTCTTTCTCAGGTTACAGTCCTAAGGCAAAGCACGGTTGGAATAGGAGAACCATCGAGAATTCGAGTACTTAGCAGGCGTTCAATTTCTAGAAAGACTTGGCTTTTTGCTTCCGCTGTGCAATGACGATACCAGTCCAGTCACGCCAAGCTCTGATAATTTCGGGGTGTGACAACAATTCCTAAAAAAAAAGATATCTACACAATTCTAACAGAATGTATTCGTTTATCCTACGCAGTTCCTACTAAAGTAGCTTTTATTTATTCTTTTTTCCTACACAGTTTCTACGAAATTAATTTTTATTATTTTTAAATCACAAAATAAGAAACTTTTGACTGAAGGGCCAAAATATATTATTAAATATATCTAATACTATCATTGGTTTGCGCCAATCATCTTTCTGATTTTGACAGTATCATCACAAAACTTTTTTGTTTTACACTTTACCCACTAAAGCATCTTCTGTTCTCTTACTTTTATACCTAAGCTTACTGAATAAATGAGATTGTCCGAAATAAGAGAGGGATTGGGAGAAGTATGGCGGTCGGCAAACATGTCCAACGGTGGCGCACCGCGGCGTAGTCGCCCCTCCCAGCGCTTGCCTAGCCTATACACACTAAAAAGAAGGTGGGAAATCTAATGGTACTGACGGATTAAGCAAAAGTATGGAGGTGGTGTCGGTATTGGTCACCTAAGTTGTGACATAAGTGATTCTACAGTTTCGAGATGGAGATATATGGAGGTTGTACTGATTTAGCAAGGGAGGGTAGTGTTTTATGGTCTGATGCAGTGGTGGTTAGGGTTGCCATTCATCTCTGCGACGACAACGGTTGGGAGGCTGGCGTTCAAATCGGATTTGATGGTGAGGTTGGGGTTTGATTCCCGCGGTACTAGAACTGAGAGACAACATGGGTGACTTCAGGTGGTTCAAAGTCATGGCAGCGTCGACAAGGTTAAGGCAATTTAGGAGTAGAGATAGGATATGGTGGTGGTTATATTGGCCAACTAGCAACTGTCATGGTGGTAATCGTTTTGGTTGGCGTTTAGGAGTAGAGATAAGGATATGGCGGTGGTATTTCCGGCAGCAACAATGGATGTGTGTACACCAACACTCCTGCTCAAACAGTTTAGCTATAACTATGTTTCGTTTTATCTTTAGATAAAGCAATTCATGTTTGAATGCTTGACAGTATATATTTTGTTAATTGTTACTCATTAATGGCAGCATTAGCATATCTAATTCAGGTCTTCTTTGTTTTCATACTCGGTATATTGACCGAGGAGTGCGTGAAAAAAGAGACTGAATTGATGCAAACATGGTTGTTTTGCTGCATGGTACACCATTAAACTGTTGATTAACAATGATAAACTTTCTTATATATTTAGCGAAGTTCAGGTAAAATATTCTATTAATGCAGTTAGATTTTGATTATTATGGTAGATTTTAGATACATTTGTAACGTTAATCGGTTTAAATGTTGATTAGAGTTTTAATTTTGATTAAGAAGACTAGGGAAATGAAGGTGATTTAGCAATGGAAGTTTGCAACCTAGCGTGGGCATGATAGATCACTTCTTTGAATGGAGTTTCAAGTGGTATATTATCTGAACATTATTATGCTTTTGTAAAGATATAATTATTCCATGATAACCTTATATGTATGAGGTTTTGCAGTAGTGGTGTAAGCCTTGACATAGGCCCCTATCATCTAAAGGTTATATAATTCAACCCTGATTCATTTTTTTCAAGTTTAGTCACATAAACTTTTACGGTTTACAATACATGATTGATGATAGTTTGTAATGTTGGGGGATATCAGTTGTAATTAATTGATTCAAACTGTTAACCGGATTGATTTTGATGTGATTATCAAATCATCTATTTTGAGTTAATGGATAGCACTCCCAACTTTTGAATCGTATAGCGTCACTCCCAACTTTCAACTTATTTTCCTTTCCACTTCCAAACTAATTGAACCCCAACAAAAAAGACCACGTGTTATATATATAATTAATTTACAATCTTGTTCTAGGTCTATGCATAGCATTGATGGATATCAAGAACACAATGGATACAAACTTGTAATAATAATGAGAAATCGAATGTGGATATTCAACAAATAATAACAGTGTTGTCGAAATCTTGGTGATTCGATTGGTTAGAAACATAATGTATATATACATAACAACCGACATTTACAAACGGTTATGTTTGGCGGTTTTTGGCACCAAACTGAAGACAAACCAAAGATAACTCTTGTATGATACTTAACCTAAATATACTACAAAACATGGTCTTTGACACCACATTTTTGGACACAAGACAATGACAATTGCCTTATTGTGACCATTTCGCTACCAATAATGTAGTGGGAAAACCCTCGTGTCAATTGCTCTAACGCCACCGATTAGCCACCACTTTTATCTTTTGCAACCAGATTTTTGCCACCATAAAAACAGTCAAAAATCTTGCGACCACTAACTGATTTGCCACCGATTTTCATTTTTTGCTACCATTTTGTTTGCTACCAAGTTGTGACGGCCCTTGATTGTTTGCGACTATATATTGCTACCATGTAGAGCTTATTTGCCACCGTTAAATAACCGAAATTATCCCAACAAAATAAACATCAAAACACTCAAAACTAAGTGTTTATAGCCTATCTTCAAATCGTAGCTTTTAACATATCTTCATTGGTTGTCATCCAATTGAGCATAGCATCTTTCTCCATCCTATCTTTTTCCTTTTCAGCCACCAGCCCCTCAATAATTCCATTTAACTTTTCAATCTACAAGAAAACCAATGCATAGAATCAAGAAGTCAAAATTTAAGAAAAAAATGATAACAAGTCAAGTTAGTTGAATTGATCAACTTAAATTAATAATGAAACAAAAGCAATAAAAGTCAATGGTTACCATAACGAGCATAAGGCGAGCATGTTGATATCTATAAAGTGTTGGTAATTTTAGTGTTATCAACATATTTTAGCGATATTGGATTAACTTGTCGACCAAGTTTAATCTTATTAAAAATTAAACGAGTTAGGAGATGCGGGAGTGCAGGCTCGTTTTAATTTAATAAGATCGAATAGTTTATTGGTTTTATATATATATGATTTACATCTAGTTTTGGGCCTGTTTATTAATTGATTTTGGGCCTCTTATTTAGTTGGGTTTTCAACAGTTAAATGAAATGGCCATTTTGGCTCTACATCAATTGGGCCTCAAGACTAAATGAGATCAATATGGTCCCTATAAGATGCGATGGTTTATATGATCTGATGATTATTCAGAATATTATTCGCATGTTTTGAAAAACAATTTCATGTTTCAGTTTTAATAACAAAAACCCATGTTTATTTGAATGGGTTTTGATGGGGGGAAGTTATATATTAGTGTAAAGGGATAACCGAGGGGATGGTAGAGATGCATATATGCGAAAACTGGTTGAACAAAAGAACGGTACAGTTACTTCTTAATATTCAACATCAAAATCGTTCTTGAAGACTAAGTTTAATCCGTTCAAACTTTTGATTGTACCGATCAAATAGTTTGTTCTGATAGTGATTACACGACTCTTAGTCTAATCCAAGTGATTTTCGATTAATGTTCGGTTTCGGTTACGATTTCTTTCGTTGGCAAATCGGGTAAGTTTCCAACAAAGAACAAACTATTTGAATCATACTCGCGATTTGGTAGAGAAGAATGGTTCGAAGATTCAGATGATACAGTGAAGTTTCAGTTTGTATTATTTGATCTTGGGAAGACGAAGAAGAGATTTAATGCAGAGTTGAAGGACCAGATCAATTGAACGACAAAGGCTATCAGACGGATCCTCTGTAAGTTTCAGGGCGTATTCTGATATGGTTCGGTATCTATTTGACCGAGATTTGATTTGCAAGTAGGGTAAAAACAACTTTGGTTCACTTTTAATTGCTTTTTTTTTGCGTCTAATGGTGGGGTTGTTCTTGTTGGATTATTCGGGTTTGTTTACGGGTCACGGGTCGGTGTGGTATCGGGTCGCGGTTTAACGGATTATGGGTCGAAGATTAATGGGTCACGTTTCATCAATAATTTGCACGTTAAAAGATTTGGTCAGGAATTGACCGAGTTTGTTGGAAGTTATTCGAAATGGACGTGGTTTCATTTAGTTTAGGTTTTCACTATTCTTTAGGAAGAATATTCTTGAATAGTTGAATAGTTGAATAGGTGAATGCACGTGGTGAATTTGTTTGGATCTCTAGGTTAGTTTAGTATATTCGTTTTTTATTTGCTTTGTGTAAGGCTATAAATAGCCATTTTGATTTATTGAATAGATACCCATTTTTCATTCAATACAGTAGCCTTCCATTTGTTTGTTCAATGCAACTTTTCTCCTACTTCAATATTTTTTTTTGAACGGCAAACCCACTTTATATATAAATATAAAGAGCCAGCAAGAGGCTGAAACAGATACAAAACAACCGAAAAGAAGCAAAAACAGATTACATCAGATCTAGTAATTCAAAAACCTTCCACTTCTCCCAATCAGGGGTCTTGAGCTTGGATCGATTACAAATCCAGAGGAACGCGTCTTCTTTTATCTGCTCTACGGTCTTGCTAATCGGAATAAATTTATCCACGAACACCTTCTCATTCCTCACAATCCATATCCTCCACACCGTCGCCATTATCACCGTAACGACCCTTCTCCAAACTTTATCACCCGGACATTGATTGATGCGGTTCAAGAGGTCGGACAGTGTAACGCCCAGATTTCACCTTCCAAAATGTGATATTATCATACAATAATTTAACAAAAATCGGGCATGACCCGTTCGTATTATGAACAATTCCCTGTAAAACTAACTTGTAATAACTTAAAAATACAACACAGCGGAAAATATGAACCCAAAATTTCGTTTTTTATTAGACATAATACTTACAGGAAGGTTCGAATACCAAATGTCATACACTCATTAAAAACGATTTACCACGTTTCATTATATTAATACTTCGGACCTATATTTGTTAAACAATGTGACCGATCCTTCCCGTACAATCCTTGCTCTTGACTCGATCTACGTCCGCTCATCTTCGTTAGTTGTAGAAGAAATCCGTGTGGTACCTGTGAACATCACATACAACTTAATCATTAGTCATTGACAACCTCATACAACACTATTCTCATACAATTAACTTTCGTATAACATTCGACAATATAGCTTTGATTCATTCGACTATTCTCTAGAAGTCTCTTGTTCCGAGTTCAGCTTCAACTTCATAAGAATCCGACATTCTCATTCCTGCATTATATTCCAAACTCAAGGGCATTGTTAGTAACGTTAATTCTCAAATGCATCTAAATCATGCATTCGCACATACTTGCACACACACATACTTACAATCCTACACATCTACATACCTATATACATTTAATCATACCTACAATCATGTATTCATACCTACGTGTTTCGTATGCATTCTTGTATACCATTTACATGTAATACATGTCCAACTTCATTACATACATCTATCATACTCTTATATTAATTACATGAGGCTTAGACTTGGGTTTACAACTCATAAACGTCAAGGGAACACTTGAAATCATGTTTGGGAGGCCCGCCGTAGTCCACGGATATCATACCGAAGCCTACTATACATAAATCAACTTAAATAATAAATTTCAGGTTTTTGGACATGGGGAGGGCGTCGGCGACGGCCCCTCTAAATGTTGTTTTTCTACAGTTCCGTTTTGTCGTCCGTTAATGCTAAAACTTGCATACCTTTTGACCCGTTTAACCTCTCGTTTCTTCCTACATGACCGTAATTTGACATTCTATCATGTGAACTTACAATCCCATATCAGGATTAAAGAAATTCTTAACTTACGCGCTATCGGCTTATTATTCATTTATGATTTATTCGACCCGTTTATGTTTTCATCCAATAACACATTCGTTTTAGTCCAAAACTTACATGAACACTATAGCCATAATACTTTTACATTATCCGGAGTTTCTTACTTGGGGTTTACGCACCGGATACCCGTTGTGCGTTAGTTCATTCATCTTATACCATCATACTACTTCAACCTTTGTTAATCCAAATTTCATTCGCGAGAATGTTTACTCATTAACCATAACTCACAACCGAATCTTTCGAATACTTATCCACATTTCCGTTTACCAATTAGCGTACCTATGTGCATTCCTACCTTTTTACCCGGTTAATAAACCGTAGCCAATTGTTACTTTTCATTTCGATATAACTACAAGGCCCCATTATTTCTACTTAACGAAAATCATCAATTTCATATAATCCATCCTTATTTGACCTCAACTACCATTACTTTAATTAACTAACACATATCTTTACGTAAACATCTAAGAAGTGATTACGGAAATCACTTACTTAATACCCTTACTTGATGTCATCATTAAAAGCGTATCTCAACATGACCACTAACAATTTTCAATAATATTCCAATACTTTCATTTAATACTAAAGAGAAAGTCCGGGAAGTTACTTACCTTACGTATCCGTATCCGCTCTCATTTCCTCACGTCCGCATGACCCCTTAGCCCTTTATGCTTCCATCCATCTTGACATGATCCCAATACTTTCATTGCGTTGCATCCACATTCTTGTTAGCATATAAAATTATACATATGAATGATCATGTCAATTTATATTTCACATTTGGCTTCGTTTTAACTTTACTCATCAATTTCCAACATATCAAAGTACAACTAGAGTCGCATATTTTCATTCCACATAATTCTTCATGTCATCACATATAACACATATTGATAAAGCATGTACTTAATGAGATCTAATTTCACACATCCACAACTTTATAGTCGTTTATACTACGGAGATAGTTTACATTTCATACTCACATAGTAACACAACCAAGTAGACCGCGATTTTCTTTACGCATTTCGTATCACTGAAAAATGGGCTGTTTTGGTGACTTGTTTAACATGTTTACAAGTCTTCAAAAATTATGATTTTTTTATGTGGCCTACCTCCCGGAGGGTTAGGCCTTGTGTTAAAAATTCAAGATCTAATCTTTACCAAAAATTCGTAAAAATTCATTTACTATGCTGCAATCAAATTCGTCACTTCTGACTGCAGCTTACGGAAAAATTCATTTAAAATTCCTCTTTTATCCGATTGACGAAATTCCAATTGGCGATTTTTGTAATCACTTAAAACTATCTACAGTAAAGATTTGAGATCATAACTAAATTCCTAAATTGAGTTATAACATTCGTAATGGGCTGCAAATTCTGCCAGAAAACGCAGCTTGAACCTTCGATACGGAAAAATTCATAAAAATCTCAATTTTCGTCAAAAAAATGCGATTCCAGTGGGGTTTTAAAGATATTTCCTGGAATTACATTTTAGACTCAAGAAACACATGTTTTTGTCAGGTTTTGTCCATGTTACAGCCAATACAAATCGGCTATAAATTCTGATCAGAAGCTGTTTGAATTCAGCTTTCAATTTAAGCATGTTCATGACATTATAACACTAGTTTTAGCAATCAAAACCCTAAAAACATCACATACATGAATTTAGCATCAATAAATCTGAATTTACTTCATATTTCTACTTAGGGTTTGTTCCTAAGCAATCACACTTCATTAATTCGGCCATAGCCTCTACGATTCATACACAGATCGCATCATGGAAAGTTAACTAATTTTCACAACTTCATGAATGTCAAAAATTCGACATACCTTACGATCCTCTTGACTTGGTGATCGTTTATATATATTCCAATCTGAATTTGGCCTTCGTTTGATCCTCCAATTTGAAGGTTTTGTTGTTGAAATAGGGTTTCACCCCTCTTGCTCTTCTCTGGTCGATCACCCCTATGCCCAGGTGTGGGTATTTGGGGGTTTTTATTTTTATTTTAATTAAAACATAAACTTTCCCCTTTTTGACAATCTTGGCCCCTCTAGTTGTTACTTGATCACAACTGTAAGTAAATTCCTTTCCTTGATTGTTTTCTTAGACATTTAACCAAGTTTAGTAACTTAGTTATTATATTTATTTAATTAAACATGGTACCATTCTAACGAATTTTAAAATTTGCGTTTTGGGATGTTACAAATCTACCCCCCTTAAAGGAGGTTTCGTCCCCGAAACCTCTTTCTCGTTTCCATTTGACACTAATATCTTCCCTTCGTAATTTATACCTACCCCCTTTATGTTTGACTTTAACAGTTGCATCATAACTATAAGTAACCACCCGATCTCAATTCATATATTATTCATTCAATTGACTTCTCTCTAACAAGTCTATACTTTCTATACCATGCTTCCACCTAACATCCTCATTTCCTATAGTGGTTTGTACCATACATACCCTTATGTTACCTTCAACTCACATCATCCATTCTATGTTACTATTCCTCTCATTTCATACATTACTTAAGTTGCATAAGCAAACGTGTCATGCAAGTTCATTAAACGAGAGCTTAACTAATACCCGAAATTTTTGCTCAAAACCCTTAAGAGTTAGTTCTTAATGGCATAGTTTTCTTCTAACGTCAACTATTAAAGTCAAACATTCCATACCTTACTATACCTATTCCATCATTCATCTCGTAAGTCGTTTTTAATTTACTAATTCATATCTATCTGACATGAGTTAAAACATTTTACTCACCTTGATTTCATTTCATACATCCGCGATCCGTAAACTAGATCGATCCGCTTCTTCACAAGTATTAACCGTACCGGGCCAGTTTTCATTCATCCTTGTAATGGGCTCCCACTCGTATACCTTCTTTCACCAATTCAATTGGTTTCATCACATTCAGAATTCCACCATTATCATCTACAAATTCGGCGATTAGCACTTTTCATTCAAACATTCATTATTCTAGATGGTTACCCACCTATTATCCTTTTAATTCTTCCTACATACATGCTGTAATACATCCCACATTTCATCCCTTACATGCAATTCTTTTATTCCAGTTTCTTATTTCGTCAACCTTTACAGTTTGACTTTTCGAGGTCAAACTGATATTTCTTATTTATCGTATAAGTATTAAAGTACACGTTCTTACTTCTATTCATTCATGCTTACTTGCCAAGACATTCATTACATCAATTCAGTATTCTTGCCATAACTTACCCTTCCCAATTATACTTAATTATTGTCCGGGTCATAGCCCGTCATTTATTACGACTCCTAAGAGTCGACTACTAACACATCTAACACATAACATGTTCAAAACTTCTTTCTTTCGTTAAGATTTAAGTTTACGTGCCAAACATTATGCTCACCTACAAGTATAAAACTTAACAAATCAAAACATTAAATATCGGGTTTAAGTGGCGGTTACCATTTGACCCGCATGACTCATTCGTCTTTTTAACCATTCTCGCATACAAACATATTTGTATATGTATAAGTTTAAGACATAACTTGAATAATATTTTCTTTTTAAAGAATATTTAATTGCTTAGTCTGTAATTACCTACACATTCGAATCTTTTCATTCTTATCGTTTGTTATGTTTCGAACCCGTCACACGGTTTCTAACATATCATTCATACTTTCCTTCCTTTCATGTTTCGAATCCGTCTCGCGGATTCTAACATATCATTTATACTTTCCTTCCTTTCATGTTTCGAATCCGTCTCACAGATTCTAGCATATCATTCATACTTTCCTTCCTTTCATGTCTCGAATCCGTCTCGCGGATTCTAACATATCATTCATACTTTCATTCCTGAAAGTCTTACATTTCTTTTTACCCTCACGTCCACCTACCACCTAATTCTAACGGACATACCTGTAACAATCATCACAGTCTCACGAATGTCATACGTTTCTTGTGTACTGGCCAGGTACACATTCCACATACTAGTTTCGTGTCTTTGTGTAATCGTCACCTTATGTCCGAAGAATTAAGTTTCGGCACGTATATCATTTTCATAACTTCTTTTCCATTCTATTATTATATTTCATTAAAATTTTCCTTTGCTCAATAAATTTTAGCATTACATGCACCCATATGCTAAATTTACGTACATGGGTCATTATGTCTTATTACATGCCTTGGTGCTGGTCCTAGACCACATCCACAGATCATCCTTTCCAAGAAATTGTGCTTACCCTTCACATAACATACTATTAGTTTCCTTTAAATACATAAATTAATACATACTTACATTTGCTTTTAACTTTAGGCCTTGATGGAGTCTTGGATTGTACGGGTTCCTCGTCACAAGAGCACACAGGTTTGAGTTCAAGTATATACCTCCTTCTACTTGATTTCTCTCAAACCGGGCTCTGATACCAACTTGTAACGCCCATATTTCACCTTCCAAAATGTGATATTATCATACTATAATTTAAAAAAAATCGGGCATGACCCGTTCGTATTATGAACAATTCCCTGTAAAACTAACTTGTAATAACTTAAAAATACAACACAACGGAAAATATGAACCCAAAATTTCGTTTTTTATTAGACATAATACTTAAAGGAAGTTTCGAATACCAAATGTCATACACTCATTAAAAAGGATTTACCACGTTTCATTATATTAATACTTCGGACCTATATTTGTTAAACTATGTGACCGATCCTTCCCGTACAATCCTTGCTCTTGACTCGATCTACGTCCGCTCATCTTCGTTAGTAGTAGAAGAAATCCGTGTGGTACCTGTGAACATCACATACAACTTAATCATTAGTCATTGAAAACCTCATACAACACTATTCTCACACAATTAACTTTCGTATAACATTCGACAATATAGCTTTGATTCATTCGACTATTCTCTCGAAGTCTCTTGTTCCGAGTTCGGCTTCAACTTCATAAGAATCCGACATTCTCATTCCTGCATTATATTCCAAACTCAAGGGCATTGTTAGTAACGTTAATTCTCAAATGCATCTAAATCATGCATTCCCACATACTTGCACACATACATACTTACAATCCTACACATCTACATACCTATATACATTTAATCATACCTACAATCATGTATTCATACCTACGTGTTTCGTACGCATTCTTGTATACCATTTACATGTAATACATGTCCAACTTCATTACATACATCTATCATACTCTTATATTAATTACATGAGGCTTAGACTTGGGTTTACAACTCATAAACGTCAAGGGAACACTCGAAATCATGTTTGGGAGGCCCGCCGTAGTCCACGGATATCATACCGAAGCCTACTATACATAAATCAACTTAAATAATAAATTTCAGGTTTTTGGACATGGGGAGGGCGTCGGCGACGGCCCCTCTAAATGTTGTTTTTCTGCAGCTCCGTTTTGTCGTCCGTTAATGCTAAAACTTGCATAACTTTTGACCCGTTTACCCGCTTAACCTCCCGTTTCTTCCTACATGACCGTAATTTGACATTCTATCATGTGAGCTTACAATCCCATATTCGGATTAAAGAAATTCTTAACTTACGCGCTATCGGGTTATTATTCATTTACGATTTATTCGACCCGTTTATGTTTTCATCCAATAACACATTCGTTTTAGTCCAAAACTTAAATGAACACTATAGCCATAATACTTTTACATTATCCGGAGTTTCTTACTTGGGGTTTACGCACCCGATACCCGTTGTGCGTTAGTTCATTCATCTTATACCATCATACTACTTCAACATTTGTTAATCCAAATTTCATTCGCGAGAATGTTTACTCATTAATCACAACTCACAACCGAATCTTTCGAATACTTATCCACATTTCCGTTTACCAATTAGCGTACCTATGTGCATTCCTACCTTTTTACCCGGTTAATAAACCGTAGCCAATTCTTACTTTTCATTTCGATATAACTACAAGGCCCCATTATTTCTACTTAACGAAAATCATCAATTTCATATAATCCATCCTTCTTTGACCTCAACTACCATTACTTTAATTAACTAACACATATCTTTACGTAAACATCTAAGAAGTGATTACGGAAATCACTTACTTAATACCCTTACTTGATGTCATCATTAAAAGCGTATCTCAACATGACCACTAACAATTTTCAATAATATTCCAATACTTTCATTTAATACTAAAGAGAAAGTCCGGGAAGTTACTTACCTTACGTATCCGTATCCGCTCTCGTTTCCTCACGTCCGCATGACCCCTTAGCCCTTTATGCTTCCATCCATCTTGACATGATCCCTATACTTTCATTGCGTTGCATCCACATTCTTGTTAGCATATAAAATTATACATATGAATGATCATGTCAATTTATATTTCACATTCGGCTTCGTTTTAACTTTACTCATCAATTTCCAACATATCAAAGTACAAATAGAGTCGCATATTTTCATTCCACATAATTCTTCATGTCATCACATATAGCACATATTGATAAAGCATGTACTTAATGAGATCTAATTTCACACATCCACAACTTTATAGTCGTTTATACTACGGACATAGTTTACATTTCATACTCATATAGTAACACAACCAAGTAGACCGCGATTTCATTTAGGCATTTCGTATCACTGAAAAATAGGCTATTTTGGTGACTTGTTTAACCTGTTTACAAGTCTTCAAAAATTATGATTTTTTTATGTGGCGTACCTCTCGGAGGGTTAGGCCTTGTGTTAGAATTTCAAGATCAAACTCTTTACCAAAAATTCGTAAAAAGTCATTTACTGAGCTGCAATCAAATTTGTCACTTCTGACTGCAGCTTACGGAAAAATTCATTTAAAATTCTTCGTTTATCCGATTGACGAAATTCCAATTGACGATTTTTGTAACCACTTAAAACTATCTACAGTAAAGATTTGAGATCATAACTAAATTCCTAAATTGAGTTATGACATTCGTAATTGGCTGCAAATTCTGCCAGAAAACGCAGCTTAAACCTTCGATACGGAAAAATTCATAAAACGCTCAATTTTCATTGAAAAAATGCGATTCCAGTGGGGTTTTAAAGATATTTCCTGGAATTACATTTTATACTCAAGAAACACATGTTTTTGTTAGGTTTTGTCCATGTTCCAGCCAATACAAGTCAGCTGTAAATTCTGATCAGAAGCTGTTTGAATTCAGCTTTCAATTTAAGCATGTTCATGACATCATAACACTAGTTTTAGCAATCAAAACCCTAAAAACATCATATACATGAATTTAGCATCAACAAATCTGAATTTACTTCATATTTCTACTTAGGGTTTGTTCCTAAGCAATCACACTTCATTAATTCGGCCATAGCCTCTACGATTCATACACAGATCGCATCATGGAAAGTTAACTAATTTTCACAACTTAATGAATGTCAAAACTTCGACATACCTTACGATCCTCTTGACTTGGTGATCGTTTATATATATTCCAATCTGAATTTGGACTTCGTTTGATCCTCCAATTTGAAGGTTTTGTTGTTGAATTAGGGTTTCACCCCTCTTGCTCTCCTCTGGTCGATCGCCCCTACGCCCAGGTGTGGTATTTGGGGGTTTTTATTTTTATTTTAATTAAAACATAAACTTTCCCCTTTTGACAATCTTGGCCCCTCTAGTTGTTACTTGATCACAATTGTAAGCAAATTCCTTTCCTTGATTGTTTTCTTAGACATTTAACCAAGTTTAGTAACTTAGTTAGTATATTTATTTAATTAAACATGGTACCATTCTAACGAATTTTAAAATTCGCATTTTGGGATGTTACAGACAGATTATTTGTTTCAATGAAACTAATCCGGATCCAAACCAGAATGCTCCATATACATTTGGCCCATAAGAAATTCACGAAAATATGGTCTGGGTCCTCGTCATAAAGCCCAAATCGAGAACAGAGGCAGTCTTGTAGAGGAATACCCCTATCCATCAGGCCCTTCTTTGAGGCAATCTTCCCGATCCTGGCCCTCCATAATAAATAATTTGCTTTCAAAGGAGCCCACTTGTTCCAATCGAAAACAAAACTTCCATTACCGTCGACCATTGTTGCCTTATCAATGTCTGATCAGACCTGTTTAATCGAAAAGGACCCGGCCGGGTCGCTTCGCCATCTCCAAATATCTACTTCCTCTACCTGATTATCTTTTATATTGATTCCAATTTTTGACAAAGCCACTTCAACCGAGCCTATATCCTTCCACACACTCGGAATCGATTTTTTTAGCGGAATGAACGGAAGAGAAGAACTAGCGTTGTTTCCACTATGAATTCCCACCAGCACTTCAGCCCAAAGTTAGTTTGGGTTCGCTTTTAACCTCCACCACCATTTTGTTAACATAGCATGATTGTATCCTTGTATGGCCCCCATACCCATTCCACCGGCGTTTTTAGCTTTCAATAACATCTCCCAACGTAACCATCTTAGTTTATGACCCGTGTTAGTTTTTCCCCAAATAAATTCCCTTCTTATCTTTTCGAGCTTTTTGACAATGCATTTTGGAGCGGAAAACAAAGAAAGGTAATACGACGGGAGACTTCCTAGGACCGATTTGGCGAGAGTTATACGCCCCGTAAACGAGAGTTATACGCCCCGTAAACGAGAGATATTTAGCTTTCCATCTAGAGAGTTTTGAAGAGAATTTATCCAAAACCGGTTTCCACCATTTGGCCCTTTTCATATTTACCCCAATGGGTATGCCCAAGTGCGCAAAGGGGAGCAAACCCGTTTCACAATTCACCACCTTTGCAATCCTAGCCACCTCAGTTTCTGACACCCCAATCCCCATTATTTTGCATTTGCGTCGATTGATTTTTAGTCCCGAAACAAGATAAATCCATCTTAGAAGGGGGTTTAAATTAATGAAATTATGTTCCGACCAAAGCCCAATAAAGAGCACATCATCCACATAGCAAAGGTGGGAAATATTTAGCCCACCATTCGGGAGTTGGCAACCGTGAAATAAACCCAAATTGCAAGCCCTTTTCATGAACAAACTAATCGCTTCCATAGCAATAATAAACAAGAAGGGGGATAACGGGTCACCTTGTCTCAGACCTCTCTTGTACCTGAATTCTTTCGTTGGCGATCCGTTAACAAGCACCGAACCCATCCCGGAAGCAAGGCCGCCTTTAATCCATGAGATCCACTTATCCGGAAATGACATTTCTTCCATCATTCGGATTAAAAACTTCCAATTGATGGAGTCGTAGGCCTTTTTGAAATCGACTTTGAAAACCAGAAGCTTAGTTTTAGTTTTTTTGCCCACGCCACCATTTCGCTAACAATGAGCGAACTATCCAAGATGCTACGGCCACCCACAAATGTCGATTGAACTGGCAAAATAATCTCGTTCAAAACAAGCTTTAATCTATTGGCAAGGACCTTAGCAATGAGCTTGTAAATCGAACCAACTAGCGAGATCGGTCGAAAATTAGAGAGATCTTGAGGGTCGTTTGATTTCGGAATGAGGGCAACAAAAGAGGAATTACAGCCAGCACTAATTGTACCAGAACTGTGGAACTCATGAAACATCCCTAAGATGTTGTGCTTCAATTTCTCCCAAAAAACTTTATAGAAATTCATAGAAAAACAATCTGGGCCCGGAGCTTTCCCTCCAACGCCACTTTTGACTGCCAAAAGAACCTCTTTTTCCGAGAAACGCTCACACAGGATACTACCATTATGCTCAGATAGCCTGGGCAACCCATCTTTGCTAAAGTCAGGTCTTCGCCTAATAGGTTCCGAAAAAAGTTTTTTGAAGCACTGTCTGATCTCCTCTTTCATTTCCAAAGGATCCGTCACGACCCGATCTTGAAATTTCAAACTATTGATCCTGTTCTTCACTAAATTGCATGAGATAACTGTCAACAACAAGATAACAAGATGAACCAGCTTTATTATTCAAACAGTCGGCACAGATTCTTCCAACTCGTAACAGTACAGATCTGGCACACGGATTGCCAGTTGAAAATAGTGAAAGACAAAGCAGATCTGTTACAACTAAAGATAAATAACGAGACCTCTAAAACTCTCGAACAAGACAAGGAGAAACCCTAGCTGAAGGTTCTTGAGAGAACGAGTGAGAGAGACAGCTTTGATGTAATGATTTAGCTGTTGTTGTTGTTGTGTGTTATCCCCAAAACCAGCGACCCCTTTAAATAATGGAAGGGCTTCAGCCCTCAGCAAGACAGCAGCGGCCCAAAAGACAGAAGCAGCCCACCAAAACCAACGGAAACATGAGACAGAAAAGGAAAGGAGAAACATTAAATATGGACCATATTGAATTGAATATAATGCCCAAAATTATATTTCAACACCCCCCCCCCCCCCTCAATTCAATATGCAAAACAGTTAAATAAGCCAAGTTTTTCACAAACCTTATCATGCGCTTGAATATGCAGCCCTTTTGTAAATCCATCTGCAGTTTGATCTTCAGACGAGATGCCAACGGTCTTAATGACCCCTTTTGAAATTTTTTCTCGTAAGAAGAAGAGATCAATTTCAAAGTGTTTTGTTAGATCGTGGAAAACAGGATTAGCAGCTATCGAAATAGCTGATGTATTGTCACAAAAAAGAGAAACAGGAAGCTTAATATCAATTTTAAGTTCTTTTAAAATGTTGGTAAGCCAAATGATTTCACATGTCGCAGCACACATAGCACGATATTCTGCCTCAGTAGAAGATCTAGAAATGGTAGACTGCTTTTTTGCTTTTCCATGACACAAGAGAGTTCCCTAAGAAGACACAGAAACTAGTTATAGATTTCTTAGAGTTTATGCATTTGCCCCAGTCAGAATCAGCAAAGGCTTTAAGATCTAAGGAATCCCCTTTTTTGAACAATATACCCTTTCCAGGAGAACCCTTAAGATACCTTAAAAGTCTTAAAGCGATTTTGAAATGAGCATTAGTGGGATTGTGCATATATTGACTTAGATATTGGACCGAATAAGCAATATCAGGTCTGGTATGTGAAAGATATATTAGTTTTCCCACTAATTTTTGATAAACAGAGACATCAGGTAAAGGTGTATTATCTTTTTCACACAAGTGTGTTAAAATATGATTAGGTTCAATTGGACTGTTAACAGGTTTCATCGGTTCACCAACAACCACCTCCCGCCACCACCCTCCAAACCCACAACCTCCGATTCAAGCCTTCAAACAGATCTGCAAATCGGGAAAAAAACCCACTGCCGCGTCGCTCGAAACTGGTCCCCGATTCCGTCACCGCCGCCGCTGCGGCGGCGCCGCCCCCTCTTCCTCTCCAGTTTGTCTCTCTATCTCCGACTTCCTCTCTCCTGTCCCTCTGTCGCTTGTCAACGTCGTGCGCCGCCACCACACGGTGGTGGCCGGCTGTTTATTCGAGTTAAGGGGGTGTGTCGGGTGGTTGTTTAATCTGAGCAGGAGACTTAGGGGTGTGGTGGGGTGGTTGAAGTCATCGGAGGAGAAGATCCCGCCGTTAATCGGCGCCGGAAACCAGAATCCAGTGACCGGATTTATCTAGGTAAAGAATGAGAGGGAAAGAGGTAGCAGAGCCTGGTGTGCGTGTAGTTTGAGTTGTGAAACTGAGGTTTTCAAATTGTGCATCTTATCTAAGAAGAACATGGGTTATATACCCATGAATGTGCCACATCAGCAAAAATAGTCCACGTAGGATGCCAGCTAGGATGGAAGACTAACTCAGTTAGTCATTTTTTAACTGAGTGGTGAAATGACAAACAAAATTAAAAGTTTGGGGTGTCACAGATCAAAGTGTTAGTTGCGGGTGTTATCGGCCAATTCTTCAAAGTTAAAGGTGTTAAAATCCAATTGGCCTTGTTTGTTTATAAACTCGGTACCATTATCACTTCGGAACACTTTAATGTGTTTACCGAATTGGGTTTTAAGTATGTTTTTCATAAGATATACCCAAACAGCTCGTGTGTAATCATCAACCACTGTGAGGAAGTATCTAGAGCCATCCCTACTTTGAACCTTATATGGACCCCATACATCAAGATGTACAAGTTCTCCTAAAGATTTAGACTTATGATCACTTAAAGGAAACGGTTCCCTATGTTGTTTTGCCCTATGACATGTTTCACAGGTTCAAGTTTAATATCCCTTTTAATATCTAGTTTGTCTTTTAAAACATGCAACACAGGTTCGGCAGGGTGACCTAATCTAGCATGCCAAAGATTAACATCAACACTAGCATTACACACCTTTTCAGACAAAGTTGAACTACCACAGAAATATAGACCATCAAGTTGTCTACCAGTCACCAGGACTTTCTTTGTTTGAGAATCCTGAATATAACAATTATGTTCATCAAAGGAAAAAGTCAGATTGCAATCTTTCGCAAGTTTATGAACGGAAATAAGATTGACACAATAATCAGGAATAACAAACACATCATATAAGATGACCTTATGAAGGGTTGGTAAATTTCCAAAGCTTAACGTGTTTAATTTTACTGATTTATGTGAAATTGAGTTTTAGAATACACTACTTTGAGATGGTTTGTATTTTGCAGGCCTTGATAGGTTTAAGGTGTATTTTGGAAGCTTTACGAGATTTGGAATGAAGGTAACAAGGAAATGATGCATTTAGGAGCTTACCGGAGCTTAAATAAGTGCATTTCGGTAACTACTTGAGAAAAGGGAAACACATGGAAGCATATGGAAGTAATCTAGAGTGGTTTTGAGAAGAATGGTGAAAACATGGGATGAGAACGCAAGTTACTTCATTCGGGACGCAATAGAGGGTGCATAAAAGTGTGGATTTCAGAGCAGGGACACATAATGTGTCCCTGAGGACACATAATGCGTCCCTCATCAGTTACAAATCGTAAAAATACTGTTTTTGACTAAAAGAAGTTATCATTCAAAGGAGTATTGACACATACGAATTGGGGGGTTTTGCTAGGCGATTTTGGGTGCTTTTTGGGAGATTCTTGAAGATTCAATCCATCCATTATCACATTCCATCATGTTTTGAAGATCAATCATAAACCATGAGTGGCTAATTTCCCCAAGATCATCCTCGGGTGAAAGATTGTGAGTTTCTAGGGTTTGTTTTTTACATTTTGGTTTGATACAACATTTGTTAACCTTTGATTGAAATTGTATGAATCATTTGTTGGTATTGCTTTGAACTCAAAATTGTTAAGTTTTCTTGCAACATTGACATTGAGAGATGATTGCTACCATAAAGTTTTGATTTATGCTAGGGTTTGAATTTTGTTCTTGATTAATAAAACATACTATTGTCTCATATTGTGATGGTTATCTTGCACCGGTTGCATATGATAGACGATTGTTGATGTCTAAGATTAGGATTTCAAATTAACAAACTCAAGAAGTCATTGGTGTTCATAACATAATCAAACCATTCGTGTTAAATAGCCCTAGATACTTAATAATCTGAAACCCGGGTGTGATTATTTTCTAAATAGTGTTCACAAATCCATTTTAATTACCGTTTTAATATTCGTCATTCTAAATAACATCATTAAATCATTTTCTACAAACCAATTGGAATCACGTTGTTGGTTCACACTTTCAAACACAACTTTAAAGAAAATTAGCAAGCTTCATAATTACTTTGTACATTTTTGTAAATAGTCTAACTAATCGAACAGGTCGTGCAATATTGACCACATGCTCTTCGTGGATACGATACTCGACTTACCCTAGCTACCTAGGTTAACTGAGTTTTTGACTGATCGGGACGACACGGTCACGTCAAAATGGCGCCGTTGCCGGGGAGCTAGTGCGCTTAGTATTTCATTGCTTGTTCGATTTTAGTTTAGTTTATTTTCTTTCCTTTTTCTTGTATATTTGTGATTTTACTTTGGGTGGTCGAGTTTGTTTGTGCAGGTACATGTTTTGCAGGTATTATCTTTCAATATGAATTGGGTAGACGATGATCCGTGTGAGTGTTGCGGAAGCGGAGAGCATTATTTAGAGGATTGCTCTGTCTTCTATGAAAAAGTTCAAGCCAACAAGGATCGGGAAGACTACCTCAGTGGATTGTATGAATATAGGAGGGCGAATTATGAAGATTTCAATGGTCCATCCTCATATTATCCATACGATAATCCACCACCACCACATTATCAAAAATATTACCATGAACCCGAATTGCCACATTTCTCAAGTTATCGGGAGGAGTATGATGATTATTATAATGAATACTCTCAACCGGCATCCGAGAATGCTTCTAACTCTCAGGGTGACGACTCGCTCAATTCTAAGTTGGATGCCCTCATGAATGTTATGAGTACCCTTACAACCGAAGTGAGGAAAGAGTTTGAAGTAAGAGATAAATCTCATAAGGCGCTGGAGAAGCAAGTGGGGCAACTTGCTGAAGAGCTGGCTCAATATAGACGAGACCAAGAGATGTTGGCTAGTGGTACTATGTTTGATGGTGATGTGGTGGAAGAGGTTATAGATCTTCCGGAGCAAGAAACTGAATGTTTGAACCAAGCGGAAGACATAACACCGCAAGACGGGTCAGAACCAAAAGAAGCCCAGGTTCATATCGATCCTTCTCCCATACTTATCACTCCAACCAACAAAGTTGGGGATGCGGGTTCGGGTATAAGGATTCGAAGGGTGGTGTTGCAAGACATTGGCCAATTCGTCAAGAAACGACCCCAAAGTAGCTTAATACGCATGCCGCGTAAAATAAAAAGAGAATGGATCCGGCATGCCAAATACCGAGCATATGTAGGCAACTCGGTAGGAAAATGTGCACTTCGACCACCATGAGAGGCAAATCAGGTATAATTGTTGTAGAGTTTGTACTATTATTCGTTTTATTTTTATCTTTATTTTTTTTCTTTTCTTAGTTAAATGAACTTTGTGGGTGTGTTCCCTATATAACCCTCACGAGACCTCTCGTCCTCCCAAGCTATTGGGGGGTTTAAAAGGGCTTGTTGCATAAGCTAAATGCAACCGTGATTCCTACGAAAGTGAGTTAGGCTTGTTATTGTTGTAACTTATTTTTCCACAAAAAAAAAATCAAGGTAATTTAACGCATGATTTGGTAACACTTTTATAAAAATGGTAGAACTAACCACCTAACAAATTTCAATGGTTGTGAGAAGCATGCTTCTACACAAGGGTTAGAATTTGTAGGTACATGATGTTCGAGAGACAACTGTTTTTATGAAGAGAAGAAGAAGATATGGGCATCAAGCGACAAAAATCAGGTGCATGCGTTTCCTTTTTACCTTGATTCTTAGTTTAGTAATAAGTGGATTGTATTTTGTATTTTATTTTTTCCGGGGTGAAATTTTGGGGAGGTTAGCCGTGTCACATCCCTTGTGCAATTTAAAAACTCTAGTTTTTACACATTGAGAACAATGTTTACCTCAAGTGTGGGGATGGGGGAGTTAGTAAAAGTTTTCGATTTTCGACCCGTTCATTTAAATACTACACATTGAGGACAATGTTGACCTCAAGTGTGGGGATGGGGGAAAATTTCAAAATTTTTTCAAAAATGTCTTGTTTCGAAAGCGATCTTAAAGCACAAGTAACTAAGTCAACGAGGGATGGCACAACCCATTTGGTATTTTGTCATGGTCAAGTTCAAATTAATAGCATGACGGGTATTTAGTGGGTGGTTATTTGGGAATAATTCGCCTAAGAAACTAGCACATCATGCATATCACATACCATACCATACCCTTTATATATGTGAGGTTTTGAGCCACTGTTACATCATAGGATTACATATTCATGTTTCTTTGTTTGAGTGGACCATTAGTCATGTATTGTAGAACTTGTGACTTTTGATACGTTTGAGACCATAGACCGAATACAAGCACGAGGATGATTAAGGCATTAGGTGAACCTTTTCCTTTAAAACCATTTATCCATCCTTACCCAAATAAATCCCCTAGTCGCCCACTTTGAGCCTAATCCTTTCGTTTGACCAACCCATTTAGCCCACAACCATTAAACCTTTTCTTTTTAAACCCGTGTGATGAAAATTCAATCATAGGAGTATATGTTTGTATAGTTGTGATTTACTTATGCAAAAAAAAAAAAAAAAAAAAAAACAATCAGAAAATGTTGAGGAAAATACAAAAATATGAAGTTAGTAGTTGTTGAATAAAAGGCTAAAGTTGTTGCCTCGTAGTTGATGTTTATAGTTTAGTTTTGTTTAGAGTAGTTGTTTGTAATAAAAATCGAATTTTTCATCACCTTAGCCACTTAAAAAAAAAAGAAAAATCCTATTCCATACCCTTAACCTAGCCCCGTTACAACCCTCCAAAGACCTTTTGACTTGTACTTAGTATTCGTGTTCGGTGGTGGAGAATGATTGAGTTGCAAGCCTATGCGGGTACGTGTTCTATTCGGTTTTGAGTGATTACTTTAAAAGTGCTAATACATCATTAAAATTAGCCAACTTGTAAACCGAGTGGAGTGAACATTGTGAGGGATATGTATGAATTGCGAGTTTTAAGGGCGGGTTAATCTTGGATAACCATTTTTACATGATTAATCATTTATTGCTAAATATGTCGAAAATTGTAAAAAGTTTGAACCGTGCATGACAATAGACCTTAACCTTAGTCTCGGGAATAGGGCGTGTGTTTCTCGTTCGACCCACGTGAAAGTGAAAAACAGATTTGCTTGAGGGCAAGCAAACGACAAGTGTGGGGATGTGATGGGTTGGTAAATTTCCAAAGCTTAACGTGTTTAATTTTACTGATTTATGTGAAATTGAGTTTTAGAATACACTACTTTGAGATGGTTTGTATTTTGGAAGCTTTACGAGATTTGGAATGAAGGTAACAAGGAAATGATGCATTTAGGAGCTTACCGGAGCTTAAATAAGTGCATTTCGGTAACTACTTGAGAAAAGGGAAACACATGGAAGCATATGGAAGTAATCTAGAGTGGTTTTGAGAAGAATGGTGAAAACATGGGATGAGAACGCAAGTTACTTCATTCGGGACGCAATAGAGGGTGCATAAAAGTGTGGATTTCAGAGCAGGGACACATAATGTGTCCCTGAGGACACATAATGCGTCCCTCATCAGTTACAAATCGTAAAAATACTATTTTTGACTAAAAGAAGTTATCATTCAAAGGAGTATTGACACATACGAATTGGGGGGTTTTGCTAGGCGATTTTGGGTGCTTTTTGGGAGATTCTTGAAGATTCAATCCATCCATTATCACATTCCATCATGTTTTGAAGATCAATCATAAACCATGAGTGGCTAATTTCCCCAAGATCATCCTCGGGTGAAAGATTGTGAGTTTCTAGGGTTTGTTTTTTACATTTTGGTTTGATACAACATTTGTTAACCTTTGATTGAAATTGAATGAATCATTTGTTGGTATTGCTTTGAACTCAAAATTGTTAAGTTTTCTTGCAACATTGACATTGAGAGATGATTGCTACCATAAAGTTTTGATTTATGCTAGGGTTTGAATTTTGTTCTTGATTAATAAAACATACTATTGTCTCATATTGTGATGGTTATCTTGCACCGGTTGCATATGATAAACGATTGTTGATGTCTTAGATTAG
This sequence comes from Helianthus tuberosus, assembly GCA_030545235.1. Classification (NCBI taxonomy): domain Eukaryota; kingdom Viridiplantae; phylum Streptophyta; class Magnoliopsida; order Asterales; family Asteraceae; genus Helianthus; species Helianthus tuberosus. Next base: position 139,135,448 of record CM060415.1, read on the forward strand.
GATTTCAAATTAACAAACTCAAGAAGTCATTGGTGTTCATAACATAATCAAACCATTCGTGTTAAATAGCCCTAGATACTTAATAATCTGAAACCCGGGTGTGATTATTTTCTAAATAGTGTTCACAAATCCATTTTAATTACCGTTTTAATATTCGTCATTCTAAATAACATCATTAAATCGTTTTCTACAAACCAATTGGAATCACGTTGTTGGTTCACACTTTCAAACACAACTTTAAAGAAAATTAGCAAGCTTCATAATTACTTTGTACATTTTTGTAAATAGTCTAACTAATCGAACAGGTCGTGCAATACTGACCACATGCTCTTCGTGGATACGATACTCGACTTACCCTAGCTACCTAGGTTAATTGAGTTTTTGACTGATCGGGACGACACGGTCACGTCACCTTATTACTTAGTTTAACATCACCAATTTTAGTTACTAAGGCACTTGTCCCATTGGGATATTTAACTTTGATGTTATATTCTGTAACATCCATTTCATTTATGAGATTAGAATCATCCGTAATCATGTGTTGATTTGCCCCTGAATCAATTATCCACCCAGCCTTTTTCCTTTTATTTCCAAAGTTTGAAAAACAATAAGCAGGTTTAAAATCACATGTAGGTTTAATATTGTCAACATAACTGTTAAAGCGGACATAATTAGACCTACCAGCAAAATTGCTGCCTTGAGTTTCACTTCTGGACATGTCATTTAACAGGCTAAGTAATTGAGTAATCTGCTCATTAGTTAAACCATTCACAGTAGACGATGAAGCAGTTTCAGAAGCATCAATAACCACATTATTACTAACCCTGCTTCCCTTATTACCACTAGTTTTAGATTTCATCCAAGAAGGGTAACCGACCAGTTCATAACATCTCTCAACAGTATATCCAGTCTTGTTACAATGTAAGCATTTACGATTTGGGTTAGGGGGTTTAACATTTTTCTTTTTTGAATCAAAAGATTGACCAGTTTTAACAGCAAAACCAACAGGATTACTAGATATTTTTTCTGAAAAGGTGTTAGAATTTCTGTGAGATTCTTCTCTGGAAACAACAGATAAGGCTTCCTTCATAGAGGGAAGAACTTCCCTGGTTAACAAAGAGGTTCTTACAGACTGGTAAACACTGTCTAGACCCATTAAGAACTGCATCAATTTAATCAGGTGATTGAAATCATTAAATTGTTTGGAAGCATCACAAGTACAGGTAGGAAGAGATAGAATTTGATCTAGTTGTTTCCACATGCAGTTAAGTTTATGATAATACTCAGAGACAGGCAAGCCATTTTGAGAAAAGGAGTTAATCTTTTTATACAAATTAAAGACCACTGACCCATCAACCTTGTCATAAGTTTCTTTTAGTTCTTTCCACACAACAGAGGCAAGCTTAGAATAAACATGACCCAAGTATAACTCTTCAGACACAGAATTCAAAATCCATGTCAGAACAATAGAATTACAACGATCCCACTGTTTTCCTAACACTTCATCAGTAGTAGATCTAGCACAGGATCCATCAATAAAACCTAATTTATTTTTAACTTGTAAAGCCAGATTCATAGCATTAGCCTAAACATTGTAATTATCGGTGCCTTTCAGTTTTATATTAACAATGGTCAGATTAGCCGAGTCACTAGGGTGAAGGTAAAGCGGGTCACCAGCATTAATTTTACTAACCAGAGTGCTACTAAGAGAATCATTTTCCTTATCAGGCATGATAACAGGCAACCAAGAAAGCAAATAAAATAGTAACAACTACGGCGAAGCCAAGACAGGGAGTAAGATCAGAGGTTCGTCACTCAAATGGTGCCTCTGCAAACTATGTCAAGGGAGCCACAAGACAGCACAGATCAATCACAGATAATAAAAAACACAAAAGCAATCAATCAACAATTATGCAACAGAATGAACCCTCTCTGTGTCCCAAAACAAACCGGTCTTCACTAACCCGGTATCAATATGCCTAGACACGACACAGTGATGCAAAGAGTAACAAAAAAGGAAAAAAAAGGTTAGAATACTCTCACAGTGGGTGCAAAGAAAAATCCAGCAGATCAGGCCTGTAACCTTCACTTAGGGTTACAAGCAACTTGATCAGAAGACAAGAATCAAAGTCTGTTGGTTTGCCCTTTTAAAAAAAAGAGACCAACGAGACCCCTTCTCAGCACACAGTGAACCCTTGATGATAGGGTTTAATTCTTCTGGAGCCTTCAAGCAGGAGAACACCACAAGAGAACCCGGAATCGACAGAATCACAGAAACTACCAAGCCTTCCGAGAATCAGCAGAGTCTTCAACGATCAACAAGGGTCTGATTGGAAACCCTAGAATGCGGAACAGGAACGCCAAGAGCACCTAGTGATATGATACCATGTCAACAACAAGATAACAAGATGAACCAGTGTTAGGATCTAAGTTTGGTTTTGATTGTGTTTTATGTTTGAATTAAGATGAACAATGAACAAGTAGTGCAGCAGAATGTAAATGGAAACAAACTTTTCACAATCAAACAAGAGAATTGCTTTCAACACACATTTTCAACAATGAACCGAATGATTGAATTTATTTCATCAACGATTACAATTGCATGCATGTAACAAACTCCCCCTCAGCCTGAGCTCACAGTGGTTTGTTCGTACAGGAAGAAAGATGGTGAAGAGCTGATAGAACAGTACAGGGTACTGTTCTATTTATAGGCACGGACAAACCACTGAGGCATCTTTGCTGACGTCACCATGAAAGTGAAATCTAACCTCCTAACAAACTCTAACAACTGATCTATACAAGTACTGCTATGCTAACAACTGTTATACAATACATTACATAAAGACAAACTAACTACTGCTGAATCCTTCCACTGATGTGAACCCAGCAGCACTTGATATATCCAGCAATGCTTGACCCATAGCAATAGATTGAACAGCAGGGCTTTAGTCTTCATTAGTCTTTAACTTGATCAGCAGTTGTAGGTCAGCTGTTGTACCGATCAGTGGATTGGAGGTCATCAGACGTTGAAACCACTTTCAAGGGGAGAGACTTGAGGACATAACATCTGCTTATTCTGGATCCACTGCTCTGATCCAGTTTTGGCTTTAATTATCTGTTCCTCTGATAGGGTTCAATCCCAACAATCTCCCCCTGGAACAGATAATGCCAAAACCCTTCATTATTGGTAGATCTTTATTGCCTCATCAACAGTGCCCTTATTTGCCCTTTGAGTTGTAACTCAAAGTCTAAGGCACCTGTGTCATCTTCATCCCTGCACAGTGGAAGATCAAGGAGATCCTGCAAATCTTCAAGACTTAGGCCAAGTGCTTGTTCCCTTGTCATTTTCTTCACTTCTCCACTAGACTTGATCACTGTCAGTACATGGGTATGTTTGTCAGTTTTCCACTTTAGTACTTTTGAGTCTGGTGGGTTTCTTGGGAGATTTTTATTAGATGAGGTGTTTGGTGATGCTGGCCTTGTGATGACTGTCTGAGCAGTGCTTGCAGGTTGATTTAGGCGAAGAGTTTCAGCTATCATCTTCTTAATGCCCTCTTTTACAAGGTCATCTCCTGCCATTAATTCTTCCACTGTTTCAACATCTAGCTGTTTTTGTTGTCTTCTTTTGTAGATTGCAGTACCAGCTGGAGCAGTGGATCTCCTGATTTGCAGCTTTGGTGGTCTTGTTGAAACCTCTGCTTCAGGGTAGTCAGGTTTTTGTGGAATTTTAGGATCTTTCTTCCTTAATTCCTCCAACCTTCTGTAGGTGGTCCTGACTATGTCTTCTCTCCATCTCATCACTTGATTTTTGGACCCATAATCAGCAGCAACTAATTCCTCTTTCATTCTCTTCAGCTCCAATGTCTTTTCAGGCACATTCTTTTTGTACTTTGACCAATCTGGAGGAGTGTGTTTGACCTTATTCTTAATCATTTCTTGAATCCTGGCTGCTTCACTTTCAAGCTCAGGAATGGTCCACTCTTTGTACATATATTTTTCACCCTTATACTTCTTAAATTCCATGATATTTTCAATGTAGTCTTTTCTCAGGGTTTCATCTGCTCTTTCTGATACTTGCTTACAAACATTCTTTGCAAACTGCTCCAAAGATCTGACTTGTGTGAGCAGAAATTGATAATGCCTTTGAATTTCTTTGTCAGTTTTTCCTTGAGAGTTTCTTTTGGAGATATCCTCTGCCTGTTGAGCCTTAATTTTCAAGTACTCTTCAATGTTGTTAGGCGTAGGATATCCTTCAACTGATGGCAACCTCCTTTTAGTAGGATCATCCTCAAAGTAGAATGATTTGATCTCTTCTCTGACTGCTATAAGTTCAAGAGGATACTGGAAACCTGCAGGAGTGATGGTAGTGATTGGTTGTTGTACTTGAGCTGATGAGAGAGGAACATGGTTTGGGATATTAACAAGTGAAAGAGATTGTGAGAATGTTGGTGGTGGTGATGGAGAATCATCATCAGGTATAAAAATCCTTCTCCTTTTTATTGTAGGAGAGGCTGATGATGTTTTGGGTGGATCAGTGGTGGTGATTTGAGTGGTAGAAGGTGGCTGACTAACAGTTGTTGAAACAACTGGTGTTTCAACCACTGTTGTCATTGCAACAGATATTGTAACATCTGATGTCTTCTGCTTCTTAGCAGGAGGTGATGGTGGTGAGGTTGTTTTTGGTGGTGATGGTGGTTTTGGTGGTGAGATGATTTTTGGTGGTGGTGGTGATACGTGGTTGAAAACCGGTGTTCGTTATTGCGCAACTTAGTGTTTTTACATAAGTTTCAATCTTGAATGGCCTACTTTTAATAAGATTTGTGTTATGCAGGTTTTATAAAGTTTAAGGAGCTTTTTGAGAGCTTTACGGGTCACCGGGTCGATAACCAGAGCACCAGGATGCGTTACGGGTCAACCGGAAGTGTTGGAAGCGGAAAACAGAAAGTGTGTAAACGAGAGCCCGTCGCCGACGGCCCTAGCCCCGTCGGCGACGCCCTCTAAATAATCCCGTCGGCCAGAAAACTCGTATCCAGGTGAATAAACAGTCGGCAAGATTTGAAAGATTGGGAGCCCGTCGGCGACGGGGTCAGACCCGTCGGCGACGGCTTGCAAAAAGCTGAAACGCGAATTTTTGTGTTTTGGGGATTGATTTCGATTCTGATTGGTCCTTGGGGCATTAACTCATAAGTTACACTATCTTTTGGAGTTTGAACTTGTTCTTGGAACCATTACCATCCATCATTCACCAACCATTCCATCATCATCATCTCTACAACCGAAACACAATCATTCATCCCCAATTCACCATCAAAACCCTAATTCATCCAATCCATCATCCTTCTCACCATCATCATTCCATAAACCCTAATTCTCCATCATTCCTTCATCCTACAAGCTTCAAGATGACTCCATCCGCATTCCAAGCATCCGGTGATCAAGTTGCATCAACCATGAGCGACTAATCATCTCGGTTTCACCCCGGTGTAGGTAGTTGTTAATTTTAGGGTTTCAATTTGTTCTTGTTTCATCTTAGTGACAATTTGTATTCGGTTTTTGAAACTTTTGACAATAGTATTACATTTGTTACGAATTCGTGAATTGTCGAACGATGTTAAAAGTTATGACTTTGCGAAACGGTGATATGTAATTGTACGTTGTCGTTGTTAGGATTTACTTGTGTTGATTACAAAGTGTCTTTTTGTCCGTTCTTCGGGGCGTTGATAGCTAGTAGCACCTAAGTCACGGTACACTAAATCCGTTAATCGAATGCATTTGAGTTGAAACTAAAACATGTAGAAATCCTAGGTTAACAATTACCGAAACCGGGTGTGATTCCTTTTTATCATTATTGTTCTAGTAACCATTTTTCTTGCAATCGTTAATTAGTAGTTGTTAACCATTCGCATCAATTCATTTAATTAAAAATCATATCTCTCCATTAAACGAAAATACAAAAATACTTTAGCAAGCTTCATAAATTGTGACAATTGTTGTAATTCATTCGAATCCACACACAAACCACTTACTCTTCGTGGTTCGACCCCTTACTACCACTAACACATTGTTAAGGGTAATTTGGGCTTATAAATATTATCTTTGACCGGAGCGCGACACTCCGATCAAATTTTGGCTCCGTTGCCGGGGAGTGCGTGCGCTTTGTGTTTGGATTATTGTTTGAATTTTCGTGATTACCTGTTTAAGTTGTTTAGTTTCTTTTTGCACTTTGTCTTTTTCCTTGTTACGCGGGTGTGTTACTTGTGCAGGTTACAGGTAGTGTATGCATACGCGAAACTCCGGGAGGACTTCACCGTTAGTCTACGAACCGGAAATTGAAAGAGTAGCAAGAAGAAACCTAGCAAGCCGGTTAGAAGCAACACTTGCTTCTAATCAAACCAACCAAACACCACAACATACACCATCCATTGAAACCGATTCAATGGCAAACCAAAACTCAAACCAAAACCTTAACTCGAACCAATTCCAATACCGAAGCAACTTCAATCCCGCTCCAAATATGCAACCTATACCTCCCGAGCGACCGGGTGGTAATAACAACAATACCGGACCACCTACACCACCTTTCCAAAACCAAAATCCCACCAACAATCAAAGAACACCTCAACAACAAAACCTTCATAGACAAACCTCTTTACCCATCAACCTAGATGACCGGAATGTCAATTCCGACCGTTGGGGAAATCGTGATCGCGGCAATCCCGCAAATGAAGACCCATTCTTCAACATCGATGACTTGAGGAATGCAATCCCCGATGATGAACCGTATAGTGTTCCCGGTTATCAATCGTCGGAACATGTGAGTGTTCATACGGAAAATTCGGACGATGGGGGATACTATGATGATAGGGCTAACGATGATGAAGATTGGGGCTACGTGAATAGGGGAAACGTCTACAATTCTAGAAGGTATGATGATGAGGAATTTGGCTACCACCATGCCAATTACGTTGGGGATGACGAATACGGTTACGGAGGTGGAAGAAATGATGGTTATGGGAACAACCGTCAACCACGAAACAATGACCAACGGAACCAGAATGATGGGTTTTATAACAACAACAACAACAATGCAAACCCTAACCGGATTCCTCGTTTCGTGGGAGGTGGTAACCCAAGGGATAACGGAAGAGAGGATCGAAGAGATGATCGAAGAGGTGAAAGACGGGATAGTAGAAGACTGGTTGATCAAGAAGTTAATGGTCCACATCGTCGTCAACGACCTCCACGGGGAGTGAATGATCGTTTTAGGCCGGTTGTCACCGAGAACGACTCACCAATCGTTTGTGAGAGGAGGATGTTTGATTGTGAACCACATTACATCAACATACTTCCTCATTTTAATGGAAGATCTAACGACGAACCGTACACACACTTGACAGAGTTTTCTTCTATTTGCGGCACTATCGGGGGGCACAACTTTGCACTAGATGAGGTTAAACTTCGTTTGTTCCAATTCTCATTGAAAGACAAAGCGAAGCAGTGGTTCCTTACACTCCCGGCCAACAGCATCCGCACATGGGGAGAAATGCAACAAGCATTTTTAGATGAGTACTATTCTATGGCAAAGACTGATGATGCTCGTGATGAAATTAGGTCTTTTCGCCAATTATCGGGTGAGCCATTGCATTAGGCGTTCACTCAATTCAAAGAAATGATGCGGAGATGCCCACATCATCAAATTGAGAAGTGGGAGTTGGTTAAGTGCTTTGTACGGGGTTTAGATGACACAACATGGAATCGTCTCGAGTCGACAAGTAATGGGACTCTTTTGAGCAATCACGAAGATGATGATTGGGAGTTTTTAGAGCGGATGAGTAAGCGGTCAAAAGAGAAAGAGTTGGCCGATAGAGGTAAAAAAACACCCCGTTTCCCGATCACTTCCTGATCTTGACTCTAAAGATCGGATTTCCACCTTAGAGCGGGAAATGGCTCGAATGAAGAAACAGGAAGTAAATGCGGTTCAATTCGAGGTATGTGAAGATTGTGGTGATATTGGCCATAGAGTGGAACAATGTCCAACGGGGTCGAGTGGCTACACCGAAGAGGTCAACCAAGTGTATGGAGATAGGAAGCAATATGATATGAACTCCAACACTTACCATCCGGGGTTGAGAAATCACCCTAATTTCCGATATGGTAATGCCTCAAATCAAATGAACCCGAATTTTCAATCGGGGAATCAAGGTGGTCAAGGAGGATCTTCGTATAACAATCGACAGGGTGGTAACCAAGGTGGTTACCAAAGGAATTACAATCAAGGTGGTAACCAAGGCTATCAAAATCGTGAAGGTAATTACCAACGTGGTTACAACCAAAGTGGAAATGGGGGAAATTCTTCTAACTCTCAAAGTGACGACCCGTTTAATTCTAAAATGGACGCTCTCATGAATGCTATGACCACCCTTACAACCGAAGTAAGGAAAGAATTTGAAGTGCGGGATAAATCTCACAAAGCGTTGGAGAAGCAAGTGGGGCAACTTGCTCAAGAGATGGCTCAAATTCGTGGAAGTGGAGGAGGACTTCCAAGCGATACCACGGTGAACCCTAAGCATCAAGGGTCGAACTCAAAAAATACACGTGAGGTACCAATAAACAAAATTTCTTTACGTAGTGGTCGAGTCATAGATAATGGTGTTGAGCCACCACCACCCGAGTTTGTTGAAGGGGTGGTGGAAGATGCGAGTGATGATGAAGGTAAAAACGGTCAAACGGGTCAAAAGAAAAATGATACTACACCCGTTGTGACCGTTCCCGTCCCAAAGGCTAAGGAAAAGGGTGTGGAGGTTAATACCGCCCCTTATCCCGAAGCTTTGTTGGGACCATCTAAGAAAGTGGTAAACAAACGAGGCCCACAACAAGAAGAGATGTGGGAAATTTTTAAACAAGTCAAAATCAATTTACCACTCTTAGATGCAATTAGGCAAGTACCTTCATATGCTAAATACTTGAAAGATTTATGCACCCAAAAGCGAACTAACAAGTTTCCTAAGAAACTTGATTTAACTGAAAACGTGAGTTCGATTCTTTCGGGTGCACTTCCACCAAAACTCCAAGATCCGGGGGCGCCCATTATTTCAATACAAGTTGGGGAATTCAAAATGACACGAGCACTTTTGGATCTTGGGGCAAGTGTGAGTATCTTGCCGGGTAGTTTATATGACCAATATGATTTTGGTCCACTTCAAGTGTCGAACACCACCGTGGTGTTAGCCGACTTAACCCCTAAACTACCCAGTGGGATAGTCACGGATGTAATAGTCAAGGTCGAGGACTTTTACTATCCGGTGGACTTTCTTGTATTAGATTATGTCTCTTTGGACCGAACCAAGCAACCAACGGTGATCCTCAGTAGACCATTTTTGGCAACATCGAATGCCCAAATTAATTGCAAATCAGGAACGGTCGACATGACTTTTGGTAACCGTCGGTTGCGGTTAAATGTATTTTCGGGATTAACGGATCCTCTAGTTAGCGATGAATGCTACATGGCGGACATTGTTGACGAGTGTATACCTCTATGTGACACTAGTGTCGAAGAGGAAAACACAATAGAGGAATGTTTCATGTTTGACAGGTTGCAAGGAGAAACAAATCGGAGCATGGATGAAGAGATGAAAGAATTGGAGGTTATGGCGGCAAAAGAAGGAAGGCCCACTTGGACGCATCAAGTGGAAAGTCTTCTGCAAAGCATCGACACGAAGTTGAAGCCGTCATTGGAAGAACCTCCGGTACTAGAGTTGAAGGTGCTACCCAAGCATCTTAAATATGCTTATGTGGGTGAAGGTAGCACGCTCCCGGTAATTATTGCATCCAATTTGACCGGGGAGCAAGAAGAGAAGTTGATGAAAATTTTGGTCACTCATAGAGCCGCTATCGGGTGGACCATTGCAGATTTGAAGGGAATTAGTCCCTCGGTAGTGATGCACAAGATCATCACTGAAGATGGCATGAATCCTTCTCGTGACACGCAACGGAGATTAAATCCAAACATGCGAGAAGTTGTCAAGAAGGAGGTATTGAAGTGGCTAGATGCGGGTATTATATACCCTATCTCGGATAGCCAGTGGGTGAGCCCGACACAAACAATCCCGAAGAAGGCGGGTATTCAAGTCGTCACAAATGACGCAGGTGAAGAGGTCGCCACTCGGCCGGTAACCGGGTGGCGTATTTGTATTGACTATAGGAAGTTAAATGCTGCAACTTCCAAAGATCATTTCCCTTTACCGTTTATTGACCAAATTGTTGAGAAATTGGCCGGACAAAAATTTTATTATTTTCTGGATGGTTATTCCGGATACAATCAAATTGCTATACATCCGGAAGACCAAGCAAAGACTACTTTTACTTGTCCATACGGTACTTTCACATTTAGGCGAATGCCCTTTGGACTTTGTAATGCCCCCGCCACCTTTCAAAGGTGTATGACGAGTATCTTTTCAGATATGGTGGGGGAGTCTTTGGAAATCTTCATGGATGATTTCTCAATATTTGGACCGTCATTTGATACATGCCTTGACCAACTCGAAAAAGTTTTGCAAAGATGTGTTGAGAAAAATCTGGTTTTGAGTTGGGAAAAGAGCCATTTTATGGTTCAAGAAGGGATTGTGTTGGGACATGTCGTCTCGAGTCGTGGGATTGAGGTGGATAGAGCAAAGGTGCAAGTCATATCCACTTTGCCCTATCCTACAAGTGTTAAGGGTGTTCGGTCGTTTTTGCGACACGCGGGGTTTTATAGGAGGTTCATAAAAGGCTTTAGTGATATAACAAAACCCCTATGCAATTTGTTGTTAAAAGATAAAACATTTGATTTTGATAAAAAATTGCCAAAACGCCTTTAACATTTTGAAGAAGAAGTTGGTTGAGGCCCCAATCTTGCAATCACCGAATTGGTCTTTACCATTCGAAATTATGTGTGATGCAAGTGATTATGCGGTGGGGGCCGTATTGGGTCAAAGGGTAGACAAGAAACCGGTTGCCATTTACTACGCAAGTAAGACTCTCTCGGATGCACAATTAAATTATACAACTACCGAGAAAGAGCTACTTGCGGTGGTATATGCGTTGGATAAATTTCGCGCTTATATATGGGGTACTAAGGTCATTGTTTATTCTGACCATTCTGCAGTTAGGTATCTCATGGACAAGAAGGATGCAAAGCCGAGATTAATCCGATGGGTTCTGTTGTTACAAGAGTTCGATTTGGAGATACGGGACAAAAAGGGTACCGAGAATGTTGTGGCGGACCATTTGTCCCGGTTGATGGTTGAAGAGGATCCTACAACTGTAGAGATCAATGAGTCGTTTCCTGATGAGCACATTATGAAATTAGATAAGTTACCTTGGTATGCTAACATTGTGAATTATCTTGTTACAGGTGACTTACCGGCACATTGGGATAGACGGAAAAGGCAACACTTCATGTCACAAATCAAGTATTACCGGTTGGAAGAACCGCACTTGTGGAAGGAGTGTGCGGACCAAGTGATCAGAAGATGCATAGATGACGAAGAGATTCCAAGCGTGTTGCAGCATCTACATTCGTTTGCGTGTGGTGGCCATTTTAGTGGTCATAAAACGGGTCATAAAGTGTTAAACAGTGGTCTTTATTGGCCCACTATTTTTAAAGATGCTAACGAGTTTTCAAAGAATTGCAAAGAGTGTCAAAAATTAGGGGGTATCTCAAAAAGGGATGAGATGCCCATGCAACCAATCCTTGTAGTCGATGTTTTCGATGTATGGGGTATTGATTTCATGGGCCCATTCCCCAATTCCTATGGCAATTTGTATATCTTGGTGGCCGTTGACTATGTGTCAAAATGGGTCGAAGCAATAGCCACCAAGACAAACGACCATTCCGTAGTTTGTAATTTTGTCCAAACCAATATTTTCTCAAGGTTTGGGATTCCTCGTGTCATCATAAGTGATGGAGGATCCCATTTTAAAAATTTTCGGTTTGGGAAACTTCTAAAGCGGTTTGGTGTTGACCACAGGATTGCCACCCCCTATCACCCGCAAACAAGTGGGCAAGTTGAGGTGTCAAATAGGCAAATCAAAGAGATTTTGCAAAAGACCGTGCGGGCGGACTGTAAGGATTGGTCAATTAAGTTGAACGATGCTTTATGGGCCTACCGGACGGCACATAAGACACCCATAGGCACTACACCGTACCGGTTGGTTTACGGTAAAAACTGCCATTTACCGGTTGAACTTGTGCACAAATCGTTATGGGCTATTAAAGAGGTTAATGTGCAATATGATGATGCAGGTAAGGAACGGAAACTCAAGTTATGTGAGTTGGAGGAGCTAAGGGAGATGGCATATGAATGCGCGTCCAAGTATAAGGATGGGATGAAAAGAGTGCATGATGCCAAGTTGAGAAAGAAAGAGTTTGAAGTGGGTCAAAAGGTGTGGCTCTACAATTCAAACCTCAAGTTCTTTCCCGGAAAGCTCCGAAGCAAAAGGATGGGACCCTATGTTGTCACCCGGGTCGGACAATTGGGTGATGTTACTATCGAGGACCCGAAGGACGGGGTACGGCAAACGGTAAATGGTCATCGACTAAAACCGTTTCTCGACGGTAATGAGAAGATAGATGAAAACAAAGAATCGGTGAGCTTCGTGGCAAGCTTTCCGATTTATGAGGTCGAATGAAAAGGACCGGTAACGTTTGGTGTAAAGTTATGTACAATTATTTAATTGTTTGAGTGTTTTGATGTTAATCGTTCTCATTTCATACTAACCTTTCTTAATTGTGTGAAGTCCGGGCACTCTAAACGGGTTACAAAGATACAAGGTATGTTTTTGGACTTTGTTATGTGCATTGAGGACAATACACGATTTTTTTGGGGGGTGGTAGGGCCGTTAACGGTGTTCATGTTTAAAAATTTTAACTTATAAAAATTCACAAAAAGATTTTTAATAATTTTTAGGATTTTTTAGTGTACATAGACCCTTTATTAAAAATTCATAACTTTCTTCATATTTTTCAAAAAAAAAAAAATATATATATATATATATATATATATTAAATTTTTGAAGTTTAAAAATGGGCTACCCGTCGGCGACGGGGTATTACCCGTCCCGGACGGGCTCTCTTTGAACCCGTAAGCTAAACCTCCCCGTAACCAGACGCTTAAGGCGTCGGCCACAGGCACCATTTCTACTACCCGTCGGCGACGGGTTCTCGTTTTAACTCCGATGCAGGTAACTTATTTGCACTAGAAACCGAACCAAACTTCCTTAAATCTCATTAAAACATAACCTAAGTTCGACTTTGACCACATAATCGACCCACACTCATTACACATCATTTAGAACCTCTAAATCCCTCCTCTTTCTCTCACCGAACTCACTCTTTATCTTCATCTTCTCCACAAACACTCCTAGAACCCTAGAAACCTTCAAGCTCTCATAACTTTCTCAAATCTTCACCAAATCAACTGATTTTAGAGTCTATCTTGAGTAATTTTTCGAGAAGAACAAAACCCCCAACACGGTTTTCATCAATTCTTGCTAATTTGTAAGATTTCTGGGCGTGTAATTTAGGGTTTTTGAGAGGGTGTGCATCAAGTTGCTTGCTTTCCATCTTTTCTTAGTTCTTCTTGTCTAACAACATCAAAGGTATGAATTCTCCTTAAATTTATGCTTGATTATCATATGTTTAGTTGTTTTTCTTCCGAAATTTTAAACTTGTTAGTTTAAAAGTAGGTTGTTTAGACAATGTATGTTGTTCTAGCATGATTTTGAGTAAGATTAGTTACGTTGGATGGAATTTGAGCATGTTATAACCATAGTGATGTGATTACACTTGTTATGAACATGATTAAACATGAAAGGTGATGTTGAATATATTGTTGAAATTATAAGAAATTGTAAGATTAACAAGAAATTGATAAGTTTATGATAAAGTGAGCGACTTTGGAAGTTTAAAGAGGCGGTTTTACATTCACTTGTTAATTAAAATTTCAACATCACACATCATGTTCAAAGTTTGAGAATTTAGTAAAGATTTGAGTTTACATTGATGTTTGCTTGTTTGTGATTGTAGTTATGGCGGGTGGCAAGAGACAAAAGACTACAGGCCAAGCGTCATCATCAGGGGTCGGTTCTTCTTCCGGTTTAATACCGAAGAAGTGGGAGCAACTAAGTTCCGTAGAGGAGAACGATGCAAGATTGTACAGGCTGGATTGGGAGTGGGTGAAGTTTAGGGATAGCCAAAATGCTAGAATTTGGGATGATGAGAAAAACAAACCGTTGTCGGGTTATCAAGACCGGAAGTTAGAAGCTAAGTTATGGAGGTGGAAAATGGTGAACAATGTGAACACTTCAGTTCCAGAAAGGGTGATATGTGAACGGGTTGTGAATGTAGAGGAATTCCGTCAGATTGGGATTGTGCAGATGTTCGAACGTCTAGGATGGGAAAGTGTCCTTGATTGGTGTGAAGATAATACCTCCAGGGTGTACTTAGCGGAAGTATGTGAATGGTTATCTACCTTGAAGCTCGTGAACAAGAATGAACCTCCATCACAGTGGAAGTTAGTGGGAAAGACTACTCGAGGGAACATGACAATGTCCTTCGAGACAATGAATTGTATCGCGCGTTTCGACTCATTGGGAGTACAAGCATACGATTACCCACTTATCGAGCGTTTTTTGGATAATCATATGAACAACGATGATCCCGACCAACTGTTAGATGTTATTTTACCGTTCAACAAAGGGGGAGAAATGAAAAAAAAGCAAATGTCGCTTGAGGGAAAGATTCTTCAAGGGATTTCTGTTGAGAACATCTTGGCGAGGTTTGGTGATCGTGGAGGTGTTAGAGTGAGTGACTGTAGGGTGGTGCACGCTTTGCTTTATGGAACCCCAACATTGTCATGGAGACACATCGTGATGATGAACACGTGGGCTACTAGGGAGTCATCCCAGAGGCGTTTTATTCCGTACGCACGCCTCATTAGCGCCATGATTGTGCAACAAAATTGCTTACCTTCGGCATCACTATGGGTTTCTAAGCCGTTGGAGGAATTTAACATGGCGTACATGAGGAAGAATTGGAAGATAGAGGTTAAATTCTCGGGGAACAAGTACGTTGTGACCGATAATTTGGGTAACAAGTATGAGTTTCTTACTTCTGGGGCACCACCAGCATCGGAAGAAGATGAAGAAATGGGGGATGAAGAGGAGGAAGTTGAACCTTCCGGTGCACAAAGACCAAGGCAACGATACATGCGGCCACATAGGGAAATTAACGCAGATGTGGCGGGTTTTGTGACCATGAGACGGGTGCCTTCTTACAAAAATTTTGATCGGGGGCAGCAGGAGATATATGACAATGTCTCTGCTTGCATAGGTGAAGGACAGGAATACAATCGAAGAAGGGAAGCTTGGGAGGGATCCCATGGATCCTCAATGCAAGAGTATTGGGCAGCTCAAGAAGCCTAGAGGGAAAGAATGAACAAGTTTATGGAAGAGCAACAACTGTTCCAAGCAATGCAGAGGTCACACATGGAACAGTTGGCGAAGAGGCAAGAGGATGAGGAAGTCTGAAGACGGGCATGGGAAGAAGATGAGGTTAGGCGTCAAGATGAAGCAAGAGAATTGGAACGACGCCGATGGAGTGCTTTGGCTGTCTCTCACCAAATGGAGATTAACAACACCAAGATACTCCATGATCAGGAGCGCCATCAAAGAGACCTCCAAGCCGGTCTCCCGTACGCCGAACACTCGGGGTGGACTGATTACCCCAATCTTCCTCATCCACTAGGTCCATCCGATCCCATCCCTCATTGGCCCTAGGCAGTCGGTTCTAGCTTTATCCCGATTCCGTACCAATCGCCGCCTCAAGGGGAGCAGAGTCCCCTCGATAACTATAGGGAGATGTTCGAGTCCCTCACTGGTTATCAATACCAGCCCAACCCGCCAGTGGATCCAAACGAGCGATATCAGCGGTAGAGGTATGGTATGCTTTTGTTGTTGTTGTTGTATATTATTTTGTTTCCGTTATTTTTATTTCATGTTATTTATTTTCGCCTAGTTAAATGAACGTTGTGGGTGTGTTCCCTATATAACCCTCACGAGACCTCTCATCCTCCCAAGCTATTGGGGGGTTTAAAAGGGCTTGTTGCATAAGCTAAATGCAACCGTGATTCCTACGAAAGTGAGTTAGGTTTATTGTTGTTGTAAATTATTGTCCACATAAATCGAAGTGAAATAACACATGGCTTGGTAATATGTTTCATAAAAAGGGTAGAACTAGGTAACTAACAAATTTTGATGGTTGTGAGAAGCATGCTTCTACACAAGGATTAGAATTTATAGGTACAATATGTTCGCGGGACAACCGTTTTTATGAAGAGGCGAAGGAGATATGAGTATCAAGCGACAAAAATCAGGTGCATGTGTTTCCTTTTACTTTGATTCTTAGTTAGGAATAAGTGGATTGTACATTGTATTTTATTTTTCGGGGTGAGATTTTGGGAAGGTTAGACGTGTCACATCCCTTGTGAGTTTTAAAACTCTAGTTCTTGCACATTGAGGACAATGTTTACCTCAAGTGTGGGGATGGGGGAGTAGTAAAAGTTTTCGATTTTGACCATTCATTTAAATTCTATACATTGAGGACAATGTTTACCTCAAGTGTGGGGATGGGGGGAAAATTTCAAAAATTTTTCAAAATTTCTTGTCTCAAAAGCGATCTTAAAAGCACAAGTAACCAAGTCAACGAGGGATGTCACAACCCATTTGGTCTTTTGTCATGGTCAAGTTCAAATTAATAAGCATAACGGGTATTTAGCGGGTGGTTATTTTGGAATAATTCGCCTAAGGAACTAGCAATTTATGCATATCACATATCATACCCTTATACGTGAGGTTTGAGCCACTTTTATATCATAGATTTACATTTACATGTTTCTTTGTTTGAGTGGACCATTAGTCGCGTATTGTAGAACTTGCAACTTTTGATACGTTTGAGGCTATAGACCGAATACAAGCACGAGAATGATTAAGGCATTAGGTAAACCTTTTCTCTTAAAACCATTTATCTATCCTTACCCGAACAAATTCCATAGTCACCCATTTTGAGCCTAAACCTTTCGTTTGACCACCCTATAGCCCATAGCCTTAAACCTTTTCTTTTTAATACCCGTGTGATGAAAATTCGATTATAGGAGCTTAAGTTTGTATAGTTGTTGTGATACGAAAAAAAAAACCCACAGAAAATGTTGCGAAAAAGATTGAAAAAGCGTTGAGAAAAACACAAAAAGAAGTGTTAGTAGTTGTCGAATAAAAGGGTGAAAGATTATTGCCCATAGTTGATGTTTATATTTAGTTTTGTTTAATTTAGTGGTTTGTAATAAAAATCGAATTTTCATCGCCATAGCCACTGTAAAATGTCCTATTCCCTACCCTTAGCCTAGCCCCATTACAACCCTTCAAAGACCTTTTGACTTGTGCTTAGTATTCGTGTTCGGTGGTGGAGAATGATTGAGTTGCAAGCCTATGCGGGTACGTGTTCTAATCGGTTTTGAGCGTTTAATTGTCGAAGTGCTAATACATTATACACGTTAGCCAATTTTAAGCCGAGTGGAGAGCACATTGTGAGGGATATGCATGAGTTGTTAGTTTTACGGGCGGGTTAATCTTGGATAACCATTATTATATGTGATTATTCACTTTGCCGGTAAATATGTGGAGTATGTAAAGAATGTGAACTTTTGTATGACAATAGACCTTAACCTTTGTCTCGAGGATGGGATGTATATTCGCTGTTCGACCCACGTGAAAGTGAAAAACAGATTTGCTTGAGGACAAGCAAAAGACAAGTGTGGGGATGTGATACGTGGTTGAAAACCAGTGTTCGTTATTGCGCAACTTAGTGTTTTTACATAAGTTTCAATCTTGAATGGCCTACTTTTAATAAGATTTGTGTTATGCAGGTTTTATAAAGTTTAAGGAGCTTTTCAGGAGCTTTACGGGTCACCGGGTCGATAACCGGAGCACCAGGATGCGTTACGGGTCAACCGGAAGTGTTGGAAGCGGAAAACAGAAAGTGTGTAAACGAGAGCCCGTCGCCGACGGCCCTAGCCCCGTCGGCGACGCCCTCTAAATAATCCCGTCGGCCAGAAAACTCGTATCCAGGTGAATAAACCGTCGGCAAGATTTGAAAGATTGGGAGCCCGTCGGCGACGGGGTCAGACCCGTCGGCGACGGCTTGTAAAAAGCTGAAACGCGAATTTTTGTGTTTTGGGGATTGATTTCGATTCTGATTGGTCCTTGGGGCATTAACTCGTAAGTTACACTATCTTTTGGAGTTTGAACTTGTTCTTGGAGCCATTACCATCCATCATTCACCAACCATTCCATCATCATCATCTCTACAACCGAAACACAATCATTCATCCCCAATTCACCATCAAAACCCTAATTCATCCAATCCATCATCCTTCTCACCATCATCATTCCATAAACCCTAATTCTCCATCATTCCTTCATCCTACAAGCTTCAAGATGACTCCATCCGCATTCCAAGCATCCGGTGATCAAGTTGCATCAACCATGAGCGGCTAATCATCTCGGTTTCACCCCGGTGTAGGTAGTTGTTAATTTTAGGGTTTCAATTTGTTCTTGTTTCATCTTAGTGACAATTTGTATTCGGTTTTTGAAACTTTTGACAATAGTATTACATTTGTTACGAATTCGTGAATTGTCGAACGATGTTAAAAGTTATGACTTTGCGAAACGGTGATATGTAATTGTACGTTGTCGTTGTTAGGATTTACTTGTGTTGATTACAAAGTGTCTTTTTGTCCGTTCTTCGGGGAGTTGATAGCTAGTAGCACCTAAGTCACGGTACACTAAATCCGTTAATCGAATGCATTTGAGTTGAAACTAAAACTTGTAGAAATCCTAGGTTAACAATTACCGAAACCGGGTGTGATTCCTTTTTATCATTATTGTTCTAGTAACCATTTTTCTTGCAATCGTTAATTAGTAGTTGTTAACCATTCGCATCAATTCATTTAATTAAAAATCATATCTCTCCATTAAACGAAAATACAAAAATACTTTAGCAAGCTTCATAAATTGTGACAATTGTTGTAATTCATTCGAATCCACACACAAACCACATACTCTTCGTGGTTCGACCCCTTACTACCACTAACACATTGTTAAGGGTAATTTGGGCTTATAAATATTATCTTTGACCGGAGCGTGACACTCCGATCAGGTGGTAAGGCAGTGGTTGTGGTGTGTGTTGAAGTGGTGTATGTTGAAGTGGTGGCAGGTGTTTGGCTGATAGTTGTTGAAACTACTGAAGTATCAGCAGTTGTTGATACAACAGGAGTTACAACAGCTGTTTGGGTGGAAGTTTGAGGTTTTGATCCTTTGGGAGGTGGTTTTGAAGCATGCTTTGTAGGTCTGGATGGTGTATGTTTGGGTTGCGTCACTTGTCTAATGGGATTCTTCTTTTCTTCCTTAGGATTTTCATCATCCATAGGTTCAGAAGGACCCTGCACATTCAGCTTCATAAACTCTCTTTTCTCCTGTTCCCACCTGGCATTATCCTTAGCCTTTCTATCCATTTTTACACTTGCTTTTGCTTCAGCAAGTGCATTTGTTGTAACATCAAGCTTTTTACTACCATCTGGCAAAGGAATGTTTTTAGTCATGTTTTCTTTTTCCGGTTTAATATAAAGGCCATCTTCAATACCCTTCTTCTTCCATTGCTTGATTTTCTCCCCCTTTTTGGCATTATCTGGTGGGGGGTTATCAAGAAAGAGAACAGTGGGAGGAGCAGTGCCAGTGGTGTTCAGTATGTGGGCCTTTATAGCCTTGATGTCAGCTTGGGTATCTTTGAACCTTGATACCATCATGTTTCTCAGCATTTGAACATGTTTATCATGCTGCTGATCAGCCATTTTTCTTTGTTGTTGGAGCAGGGGTTGAAATAGGTTCCATAACTCATTTGCAGCCGGTGTTTGTGGTGGAGCAGGTGCTTGAGCTGGAACAGCAGTGGGTTGCATTTTTTGAACTTTCAACAACTGTTGCAGCATTGCTTTGATTTCTGCAACAGAGGTATCCAGTTTGTCAATTCTATCCGTCAATTCTAGGTACTTTAAACCATCACCCAACTTAATGGGATCATCTGATTTCCCACTAACAGTGGTTGGAACATTGGTTGACTTAGGGATTGTATTCCAATAGTCATCCACTGATGCCCCTTTTTCTTGGTACTGGGGACTTCTTCCTTCAAGAAGAGAGAAACTTTTTAGTGAACCAGTGAACACTAGATACACAAATGTTCCCATAGAAGAAATTGCCTCCAAGGAAGTCTTATTGATGTAACCACTGTCCAAATGCAAACCAGTGGGTTCAGCACTTGTAGTGGCTGCTTCACTTGGACTACCACCAAGAGTTACTTGTAACTCAAGGGGTGTAACCTCCTCAGGTCTTGTTGGTGGGTTAGCAATGATTGATACATCAGACCCAGTCACTTGTTGAAGTATGTTCTCATTGATATGTGAGTGAGAAGGACTAGCTTGTGCCTGGTTCAAATCAATAGCATCCAACAATAATTTTGTTGGTGGGGGAATTGTGGAGGTGAGGTTGGGTGTAAAAAGAGAATTGGCCCCGGGCATTGGGCTGTGGATGATGGAAGCAAGTGATTTTTACTATCAATGGATAGCACATCAGTGGATAAAACATTGATTTTGAACAACAGTGCTTATCAAGAAAATGAGAGAACAGGGGTTGACTTTCAGCAGCGGACAGAGTTTTCAGTAGAACAGACTTTTGAACAAAGCAGTGGTTATGGCAGACTTTTAAGGATTTTAATGAAAAATTCATTTTTAGCTATTTTTAAGGATGGATTTTTGATTTTCTGAAAACATTTTAATGCTTTTATTCATAGAAAAACAGGATTTTTCCTGTTATTCCATGTTTAGCATGCCAATCCTAGAGATCAAGCTTTCAAAGGTGGATGTGTCTAATGCCTTGGTTAGCACATCTGCCAGCTGATCCTTAGTTGGAACATGGTGCAGAGAAATCAAACCTTTTTCATAGCAATCCCTCACAAAGTGATGTCTGGTGTCAATGTGCTTGGTGGTTGAGTGGGAAACTGGATTTTTGATGATATTTTCTGCTGCCTGACTATCCAACATGAGTGGTGTCTTTAAGGCAGTGATACCAAAATCCAGCAACTGATTTTGAAGCCAAAGCAGTTGGGCTGTACAGCTTGCAGCAGCCATATACTCTGCCTCAGCAGTGGATGTGGAAACAGCTGCTTGCTTTTTGCTTTGCCAAGACACTAAACAACTGCTTAGGAATTGGCACCCTCCTGAAGTGGACTTCCTTGTCTTGTCACATCCAGCAAAGTCACTATCTGAGAAACCTGAAAGCTCAATTTTACCATCAGCTGGATACCAGATACCAAGTGTAGGAGCACCTTTTAGGTATCTGAATATCCTTTTTACAGCAATAAGGTTTGACTTTCTAGGGGCTGATTGGGATCTTGCACAAACACATGTTGCAAACATGATGTCTGGCCTAGATGCAGTTAGGTACAATAAAGACCCAATCATGCTTCTATATAAAGTTTGATCAACCAAATCATCCTTCTCATTAGACATGACTACTTTATTGGTTGCAATGGGTGTACTACATGGCTTACAATCATCCATCTCAAATTTCTTTAAAAGTTCTTTGGCATATTTGCCTTGATGGATAAAAGTGCCATTTTACAGTTGCCTTACTTGGAGACCAAGAAAGCACTGGAGTTCACCCATTGCACTCATTTCAAACTCAGCTGTCATTAGTTGCCTAAACTCTTCACACATTTTGTTACATGTGCTCCCAAAGATGATGTCATCCACATAGATTTGGACAATCATCAAATCCTTTCCTCTCTATTTTAAAAACAGTGTTTTATCTATTTTACCTCTTGTGAAACCAATGGAAAGTAGAAAGGTGGAAAGAGTTTCATACCAGGCCCTTGGTGCTTGTTTCAGGCCATATAAAGCTTTATTCAGCTTGTAGACATGATTTTGATTAAATGGATCCTCGAAGCCTGCAGGTTGACAAACATAAACCTCCTCTTGAATCTTACCATAGAGGAATGCACATTTGATATCCATTTGGTACACCTTGATGTTGTGGTTGACAGCAAAGGCCATAAATAGTCTGATTGCTTCAAGTCTTGCTACAAGGGCAAATGTTTCATTATAATCAATGCCCTCTTCTTGTCTGAACCCTTGAACCACAAGCCTGGCTTTATTCTTAACAACAATACCCCTTTCATCAGTTTTATTTTTAAAGACCCATTTTGTGCCAATAGGACTTACACCCTCTGGAAATGGTACAAGCTCCCAAACTTGTTGTCTTCTAAACTGTTGGAGCTCCTCTTGCATGGCTTCTACCCAGCTGTTGTCTTTTAGTGCCTCTTGGTACTTGACTGGCTGATGGAGAGATATAAAACCAGTAAAAAAACAAATGTTTTGGGATAGACTTCTTGTGATCACCCCTTCATTGATGTTGCCAATGATTTGGTCTGGTGGATGAGATTTCAAGAAGATGAGTTCTCCTTGGTATGGAACAATGGCATTAAGTGGGGAGGGCTGCAGATGTGAATAATCTGAGCTAACCACTGCTGGTGACTTTGATGATCCAGCAGTGGCTTCAAAAGGTGGTGGAATAGGTGGTAATGGTGTGGACCCATGCTGACTTTTATCCACTGTTTGAGGACTTTTATCAACAGTGTTTGATGATGTGGAAGCAGGGGTTAATGGGCTACTTTGATTAACAACTGTTGAGGTAGCAGTGGTTGAGCTTGTTTTGAACATCTGCTGCTCTTCCCATTGTGACAGACTTTTGTTGAGGAATGATGATTTCATACCCATAGTCTGGTGATGAATCCTCTTATGGACCTGCACTGTTAGTCTTGACAGCAATATTTTCAAAAGTGAATTTATCAAGATCAAACAATTATGTAGGGTTTGCTGGGATTTTCATTGATGAAAGTTCTTTGAAATTTACATTCAAAGACTCTTCCACTGTTTTGGTCCTTGTGTTAAACACTTTGTAGGCCTTAGCAGTGGTTGAGTATCCCAGATGATAACCACAATCAATTTTGGCTGCAAACTTTGAGATAGAATCTTTTAAGTTTAAAATGAAGCATGGGCAGCCAAAAACCTTGAAATATGAAATCAATGGCTTTATTTTATACAGCAGTTCATAGGCAGTCTTTTGATGACTGGGGTTGATTAAAACTCTGTTTTGGACATAGCAAGCAGTGTTTACTGCCTCTGCCCAAAAAGTTAATGGCAAACCTGAATCAGAATGCATGGTTCTGGCAGCCTCAATCAAAGTTCTGTTCTTTCTTTCTACAACCCCATTTTGTTTTGGTGTTCTTGGAATGCTGTATTGCCTCACAATTCCTTTTGACACACAGAAATCATCTAACTCCTTGTTTCTGAACTCTGTGCCATTGTCACTTCTGAAGATTTTTACTGGAAGGTCAAACTGCTTTTCAACCTGTTTCACAAAGTCTTGCAGAATGCCTGCAGTCTCATCTTTTGAGTGTAAAAAGTAAGTCCATGTAAACCTAGAAAAGTCATCAACAATAACCAAAAAATATCTCTTTTTCTTAAGACTCATGACTTTAACTGGGCCAAACAAATCCATATGAAGCATTTGCAAACATTTGGTTGTTTTGGACTCATCAATGGATTTGTAGGAGCTTTTATGTTGTTTTCCTTTTAGGCAGGAAACACAATGCTCAGGACAGGTGAACAGTTTTTGAGGTAAACCTCTTACTAACCCCTGTTTTGAAATGGCAGTGATTGTCTTGAGATTTGTGTGCCCCAATCTCCTGTGCCATAATTCTGTCTCTTTGTTTGATGCAGCTGAGAACAGACAGGCATCAGTTCTGGGGCACTCTTTTGACATATCCACCACATAAACATTGCCACTTCTTTGAGCAACAAGTTTAGTTTTTCCAGTTTTTATTATTGCTTCAATCTTTTCAACCATTTCTGGTCTAACAATCCTACAACACTCCTTTGTGAAGAATGATCCATACCCCTTATCACTCATTTGTGAAACACTCAGGAGGTTGAATTTTAGATTATCTATCAGATTGACATTTTCAAATTTTACATTACCAGACTGTACTGTACCAGACCCCAGAACTTTCCCTTTACTATTATTACCAAAGGATATATCACCCCCTCCATGGATTTTGAAATCTTTGAGAAGGGCTTTACATCCTGTCATGTGCCTGGAGCCTCCACTATCTACATACCAAAGGCTATCTAAGCATGCAGAAGCTCCCAGCACATGAAGTACAAGGATTAGTTCATTAGGGTCTCCAAAGCCAATAAGGCTTTGGATGGGGTCTCAACAGTGTCTGGGATGAGTTCAGATGGATGGGCAGTGGTTAGGTCAGGGGTTTGGACAGTTTTAGGACTGTTTTTCTCTAACCACTGTTGTGGATCTTGACCAATCACCCGCTGATAACCAAAGGATGCCTGTTCACTCTTGGTTTAGAAGGCCTTTTGTAAGCCTCATAAACATGTGGGATCCTTTGGTATGGTGGTTTTCCCTTACCTCTTCTGTATTGATTGGCAGGGGGTGCATCAGTCACTTGAACATCTCTTTGGACAGATGTTTGGTTCAGCTATTTTGTAACAGCTGTTTGGACTGGCACAAACAGTGATTGGTTCTTGGTGAACTTGATAGATGATGTTGACGAACTTAAGGATGTTTTTGCAGTGTACTCATTCTTTTTTAAATCAAAGTTTTTGAGATACACACATTCTTGAGTTTTGTGATTTGTTTTACCACAGATGGTGCAGCTTTCAGCAGGTACAATGACACTTGTTTTGTTTAGATCATATGCTTTTAGATGAAAACAGTCTTTTGTTAGATGATTCTTCTTTTCACAAAAATCACAAAACAGGTTTTTGATCTTTCCTCTTTTCCTCCTTTTCTCAGACTCCTTAGCAACAGAGTTTTGAACCACTGTTGGGATGTCTTTGATAGGAATGACCTTTGCTTTTGGAGCTGTGACACCATCAGTGGTTGTGAAATCCATGGGCTTGAAATTTTCAAGAATGTCACACTCATCAGACCATGTGGGTTTGAATTGGTATTTCTCAATTTCCTCAAAAGTTGAGGACCCCACAGATGATCTTTCCATAGTGATTTTGTTACCAAGTTTGTCCGTAGTCTTAACTTCTTGGCCATTCTTGTTGGTTGGTTTTATTTCAGTTGAACCAGCTTGTTTGACAGTAGTGTTTTCAAGTTCAT
The DNA here is from genome assembly GCA_030545235.1 of Helianthus tuberosus. Classification (NCBI taxonomy): domain Eukaryota; kingdom Viridiplantae; phylum Streptophyta; class Magnoliopsida; order Asterales; family Asteraceae; genus Helianthus; species Helianthus tuberosus. Next base: position 139,160,774 of record CM060415.1, read on the forward strand.
CATATTTTCTATATCTTATTCCAAACTTGACATTGCTTTCAAGCTGTTTCTCAAGCATGACCTCATAACCTTTGCAAGATTCCACCCATCTTTCACAAGTGATTTGGGTGGACTCCAACTCCTTTTTACAAACTTGGTATTTTTCTACCATAGTTTGGAGTTGAGTCTTGGTTATGCTCTTCTCTTCTTTGAGACTGCTGATTTCCTTGTCCTTTTCAGCCAATTTATTTTTAAGTTCTTTCAATGACTTTTCAAATTTGACTTCATCAGTTAAGATTTTGTCCCTAAGGTTTTCATTTACCTCTTTAATGCTAGCAAATGCAATAATGCATTTGTCTGAACACAGTTTTTCAAGAACTTGAGGTGATACCTTAGCAGCAGCCATCATGGCACAGTCACATTGATGATCACCTTCTTCATCAGCTCCAACTTCTTTCTCACCTGCTTTCTTCTCTTCCTTTTCTTCTTTGTCTTCTTTGGACCAGGGGTCAGACAGTGGTTCAATCAGGGTTTCTGAATTTTCTCCCAGCAATAGTTCACCAGCAACTGCAGTAACCATTGCTTCAGCCACTTCATCCACTGTTTCAGCACTTAGCTGTTCACCTTCAGTTTCTATCCCTTCTGGTATTGACTCTAATGCCATCAAACAAAATTCATCATTAAAAGTATCATTAGAAGCATAGAGTGCAAAATTTTCATCACCAAGCTCATCAGGCATGCTGCTCCAGTCAACAAAGCCTTCGGTGAAAAAGCTTTGCTGATCTGGTTGTACCACTGTTGGAGCAGCTTGTTGAGGTGCAACAGGTTGCACTTGTGCCTGAGGGACAGGGGCTTGAACATACTGAATTTGTGGAACATTGGTTTGAATATAATGCACAGGAATAGGGGTTGCAGCATAGTGAGCAGTGTTAACATGTGCTGCAGGGGTATATTGGGTATAGTGCACAGTGCTTTGATGTTGTGGTCTAGGGTTTGAGCTGGGATGAGTTATTATTGGACCAGTGGTTTGACTCCTGCATTCCCTAGCAAAATGACCTAGCCTATTGCACTTATAACACTTTAGTTTTGATTTATCCAACCCCACTCTTAAATTCCCATGTAACCCTGGGAATTTTCTCCCTGTTCTTTTATAGAATTTGCTTGTTCTTACACTAAGCAAAGCCAATTGATGCAAAATGTCCATCTCTTCTAAGTCAGTGGGATCAAAGTGTTGCAAATCATTGAGTTCAAAACACAAGTTATCTGACATCTGGTTTTCACAATTTGCAGTAAAAGCATAATTTGCAGAGTGAGAATCAAAGTTGTTAAAATTTCCACCAGCGGTTATATAAATAAAATGATCATAACTCTGATCCTTACTACTGCTACCAGATTCTTCCTGACCAAAATGAGCTGTGCTGCCAAATGAATAATCATCAGCAACTTTGCCAGACTCTTGCAACTTCTTTTTCTGGTTTAACTCCCTTTCATAGGTTAGGAGTCTACCATGAAGTTGGGTCAGGGTCAGATCCTTGAACTCAGCAGAATTTCTAGTTACAAATGCAATGGTGTCCCATTTTTCTGGTAGTGATCTATGAAACCTGCTATTTTGAGTTGAATTTGGAAATGTAACTTTAACAAGTCTTAGCTCACTAATGAGACAACTGAACCGCTCAAACTGCTGAGTCAGTGATTCACCCTTGATGTGAAAGAAGGTTTCATACTGCTGATTCAGAATTTCCCTATTATTTTCAATAACTTCTTCTGTTCCCCTAAATTGTTCCTTCAGTGCATCCCATAGCTCTTTAGCACTGTTACAATGTAACAGTCCAGCATAGATTTGATTGGGTAATGCAGATGCTATGATGCTAAATGCTTTGGCATCGAGTTCGAACTTTTGAAAGTCAGTTTCAGTATAGTTTTCAGGTTTTTTAGGTTTGAACTTCTTTGTATCCTCAGCACTTGGCACCATAGGAACATGGGGCCCAAAAACAATAGATCTCCAACATCCAATGTTGTGTTGAGCAAGGATGTGACCCATCCTTCTCTCCCATATGTTGTACTCATTACGTTTAAGCATGGGTGGTTTGAAAAGAGAACCAATGTTATTCTTATCATCTTGTGATTGTGACGTCATCCTGGTTGTTTTACAGACACTGATTAATTAACTTTGATGGTGATTAAACATTGCTCTATTTTTCAACAAAACGAATAAACTATCAGTATCAACGATTGTGAGCTGAACTATTTATATCAAAATGATTGTTAAATCAAATTTGACTGTCCGAGCTCTGATACCAATTGTTAGGATCTGAGTTTGGTTTTGATTGTGTTTTATGTTTGAATTAAGATGAACAATGAACAAGTAGTGCAGCGGAATGTAAATGGAAACAAACTTTTCACAATCAAATAGGAGAATTGCTTTCAACACACATTTTCAACAATGAACCGAATGATTGAATTTATTTCATCAACGCTTACAATTGCATGCATGTAACAAACTCTCCCTCAGCCTGAGCTCACAGTGGTTTGTTCGTACAGGAAGAAAGATGGTGAAGAGCTGCTAGAACAGTACAGGGTACTGTTCTATTTATAGGCATGGACAAACCACTGAGGCATCTTTGCTGACGTCACCATGAAAGTGACATCTAACCTCCTAACAAACTCTAACAACTGATCTATACAAGTACTGCTATGCTAACAACTGTTATACAATACATTACATAAAGACAAACTAACTACTGCTGAATCCTTCCACTGATGTGAACCCAGCAGCACTTGATATATCCAGCAGTGCTTGACCCATAGCAGTAGATTGAACAGCAGGGCTTTAGTCTTCATTAGTCTTTGACTTGATCAGCAGTTGTAGGTCAGCAGTTGTATCGATCAGTGGATTGGAGGTCATCAGACGTTGAAACCACTTTCCAGGGGAGAGACTTGAGTACATAACATCTGCTTATTCTGGATCCACTGCTCTGATCCAGTTTTGGCTTTAATTATTTGTTCCTCTGATAGGGTTCAATCCCAACAACCAGCTTTATTATTCAAACAATCGGCTCAGATTCTTCCAACTCGTAACAGTACAGATCTGGCACACAGATTGCCAGTTGAAAATAGTGAAAGACAAAGCAGATCAGTAACAGATCTGTTACAACTAAAGATAAATAACGAGACCTCTAAAACTCTCGAACAAGACAAGGAGAAACCCTAGCCGAAGGTTCTTGAGAGAACGAGTGAGAGAGACAGCTTTGATGTAGATTTAGCTGCTGTTGTTGTTGTGTGTTATCCCCAAAACCAGCGACCCCTTTAAATAATGGAAGGGCTTCAGCCCTCAGCAAGACAGCAGCGGCCCAAGAGACAGAAGCAGCCCAACAAGCCCACCATAACCAACGGAAACATGAGACAGAAAAGGAAAGGAGAAACGTTAAATATGGACCATGTTGAATTGAATACAATGCCCAAAATTATATTTCAACAATAACATTATGAAAATATGCGATGTTATCGTCTCCATATTTCAGCCAGTTCAGCTGGGCCTTCTGTTAGAGGTCTTTGGCCTTTTTTAACTCCAGGTTGTTAACTTTCACCCGCAGATCCATTCTCCTTTTTTGATCCTCCCTTAAAATCGGCCCGAGTATAGCCTTATTTTCGATACTGCTAATGATATCTTCTATAGTTTCCAACTCCTTATTTTCGCTGGCTCTTACTTCCGCTCTCCACTTTTTAATATCCTTTTTAATGCATTTGAGAAGGCCAAAAATAACCAAATCTTGCTTGCCCCCATTCTGAACAAAGCACATCTCTTTACCAACTATATCTATTAATCTCTGTTCCCCTAACCACGAATTGAATAATTTAAAGGGAATCGGACCAAAATCAACTGCCGAACACACCAGCGAGATCGGGCAGCGGTCAGAACATCCCCTTTTGTGAACCTCAACAATCGCGTTCGGCCACCGACTCATAAACGCATCGTTAACCAAGAATCTGTCTAATTTACTCATTTTAACTTCACTATGACCCGAGAAATAAGTGAACTTACCTCCGGACGTCCCCCGCTCGAATCTAGAGTTGGCCCGTTCGTCTTCGCATCGCACTTCATTGAAATCTCCCGTCAAAATCCATAACCCCTCGAGACTAATAATCAGCCCGGCAAGATCGTCCCACAGAGCTCTTCTTCTTCCTGGGTCGTTCGGAGCATGAATATTTAGCGCGTTGACTCTCTCCAATGCCCTAGAGAGATTCCCAGACAGAAGCAGAAATCTGTTATTCTTGGTTATCGAGTCGACGTTGAACATATCCGGGTTCCAGATGGACGCCAGACCCCCAGATCTTCCAACAGAATCAACGGAAGCTGTACGCATGTTCGAGTTATCCCAGAATCGTCGCAGCAGGACCTCGGACACATCCACCTGATGAGACTCTTGGATAGCAATGAAATCAGCTTTTACCTTACCACTCCGAATCCAGAGACCTTTACGAGAATCGGAAACCCCATTTAGATTTATTGAAACAAAGTTCATTGACAATGAATTGTCTCCTCCTCCCCACTGACCAACTTCCTCACGTGGTTTTCGAAACCATCAACTCTGATACCCAGACAAGCACCAAATTCAAGCGTACGGGCTACCTCCGACTCGAAGTTTTGCCTGATTTGTTCTTCATTCAAATTTTTGTCCGGCATCTCCCTTTGACTCCTTACCATAGACTCCGACACATTGGCCCTAATCCCCTATTTTCAAGTCTAAAAATTTCCTCTATATTGAAAAGGTCAGTGTTGGAATGTTCCATAACCTGATTAAGGTTAAGGATATCAATCCTCTGGGCTTGCTTATTTGGGTTTAAAGCTCGCTTGGGCCTGGTAGTAATAAAACTGGGCCGCGGAGATGTCTGAATGGGCCCATCATAAGTTCAACCTGAGTCAAAGTCTTGCAGGCCATCTCCCCTACCCTCTCTCTCATCATTACTTTTGGATCCTAGTGCCACCTTATCCCTATGCGCCCCCAAATTATGCACATGTATCTCGGTATTGGGGGGGAGCCAACTTTTGAGTTCCCCATGCACGTAACTGGAGAGTCATTCATGCTTCGAATCGACACGTTGTCATCGGTAAAGAAGGACCCTTCCGCTTCCGGCGAACTCACCGGAGATCCTAAATCAGAATCCCCCGCGTTCAGGAATGCTAGGCTCCATTTGCCGGAGATCTCCTCAACCCAAACCGTAATATTCTGGTCTTTCCAATTAAGATTGAACTCCATAGAAAACCATTTCCCCGTAGAGACCAGGATTGCCAGTTGTTCCTCTGCCATGTTCCCGTCATTTGCCTCGGCTTCCAATTTGACCAAGAGACGACCACATCTTTCTCCAACCTTGTTGAATACATGTCTATCCCAAAGCAAAACCGGAACTCCCAATACCTTTATCCAAGCTACTCTTTCAAAAATTGGTTGAATCCCCTGTCATACATATAGTCTTGAGAACCACTTCTCCCACTCCTCAACTTTGTGAAATCGGAATTATTCCGCTTCCACCGGGCTTTTGAAACACAGCAGGACCTTAAGACCCCCCAAATATCTTATATCAAGTCCTTCGTCCATAATTCCACTAAGATGGTCGTGTAGGTTATTAAGAATATCGATATCTTTGGCTTCTCCAATAAGGGATTTAAATTCCCATTTTTTCTTCATTTCCGAATTCATTGGGGTTAGATCAATCAAACCCATTGAACTTTCATTCCTAATCGGATTCACAACCGAGCTGTAAGTTCGTCTTTCCTGTTGAAGGTTGGGAACCCTACTAGGTGCCCCCACAGGAAAGTCCTCCTGATTCACCTCTTTAAGCCTGGAAAAAACCAAAATTCTTTCACCCATCTTCTGCGTATCAATCTTCGTACCATACCTGTCAAACTTAGCTAAGCTTACATTTATCACCGCTCCCTCAATCCGAACTTCCTTCAAAGTGTCTATCCAATCCGAAGGAACCTTCACGTTGGAAAGTTTTATGAAACCGAATTTGTTTCCGGCACGGTCTTTTTTGATCGGGACAAAAACATCTTCCAAATTATCCAAATGCTCAAAAGCCTTCCACAATGTTGTCCGGTTAACAGAATCCGAGAGATTAGAAACGTAAAACGATGTAGCATTTCGAAGCCTATATTCCCTATTCGCAAAATTTTTATCCAGTCTAGCTTCCTTCTTGCTTAGCACAGTGTGCCACGTATCCTCCTTGTGATGGTACTTATTCTTAATCCTATGTTGTTCCTCCTGCTTGCAGCAACGCAAGTCCTGCAACTGCACCGGATTCTGACTGACGAAAGGACCCCTCCTTCCCCCACGACCCATAGAGAAGAAAATGAGATATCACGGAATCTTTAAAAGGTTAATAGGATTCGAACAGTTCTAGCTTAACTATCACGATAGCCGCAAACGATATCAGACCTACTAAGCAATTAAAAAGACCGGAATCCACTGAAACAACAAAGAAAACGTAAGAACACGGCAGGTCCGGAAGGCGAATGGATTAATCAGACAAAACAGGTTAGGATGAAAGGTAACCTCAAGGATCGCTACCAAGAGAGACCCGGGAAACCTTACACACTAAACTGATTAGTTTGTCATCGTCTAGCACCTCCGGCGACCTAGAGAACTTCAGAGAGAGGAAACAAAGATGAGTTTGTGTTGAGTGTGTGTTTGGGGCCTGAACCAACAGTTCTACCCACCCATACTCACGTGGCCATAAGTTAAAAACCAAACAAATTGTATTTTAAGTAAATTTAAAATTAATTTGAGGTTGTTTGGAAATTTGATAAATTCAATGGGTGCACATGGTTCAATAGAATTTTGATACATAAATTCAAATTGTTTACTTTTAAGTTGCATAGAAATTTGATAAATTCCAATAGAAGTGGGATTCTAAATTATTTGATAAGTAAATTCAAATTGGAGTTTGGTGTATCAAAGAATTGGAATCCGTTGTCAAAGTTCAAAATTTTTAAACAAACCAGTACATTTCTTTTGCATGTTTTACCAAAGGTTATGTTTTAAAAATAGAAAATACAAAACAAGTAGAACAAGGTTTTAGAACAGTCGGTGTTGATTTGTTAGTCAACCGGAAAACTCGTGTTTCGTTATCGGTAGAAACGGTTGGTTTTGATTCGCGTGTGCGATCGGAAACCCGTTTACCGTTGTTCAAAACAATTGGTTTTAATTTGCCCCGCAACCAAAAACCCGTGTATTGTTCTTGGTTGTAATGGTTGTTCGATTCACTTTGTGACCGATAAACTCGTGTACCGTTGTGTTTATAGCAGTTGGTTTGATTAATTGAATTCACTTTGAAACTTGATTAAAAATTCTGAGTTGATGGCCGAATCTGACAAGGAGAAGACGTCAAAACGCATTCAGATCTACAAGTAAGTTATTCATTTTATGTTTTATATGATTCATGTTTGAATTGATAGTGTTTTGATTATGGTAAACGTTAAGAAATTACCTAGATGATTTATTATTTTTATTCAAAATATTGTTATACATTTTAAGTGTGATTTTGATTTAAGAAAAACGGTATGTTACTAATTTAAGAAGAATATTATGTAGGTTTACATTAGCCTACGGTTACCTTGTCTATGTCTTAATATTCAAGGAACCATTTACATTTCATATGGTTATCCATGTACCATGTGGGTTTAATATTAGGGGCTGTTTGGCTAAGTTTATTTTAGTGACTTATTTACTTATTTACTTTTTGAAAAGTTAAAAGGTGTTTGGGTTAGCTTATTATGTGAGAGGAATAAGTAAATAAGTCATTCCATTATGACTTATTTGCTTTTCAAATAAGCAAATAAGTAAATAAGTCAAAAAAATAAGCTTAGCCAAATAGCCCCTTATAATATGAAATGGTAAATTCAATATCTTTATTTTAGAAGACAATTGAATGGAATATGGAATGCAATTGTTTTGACACACTGATTGAAAACATTCAATTGTAAAAACCATAATGTGGTTGTCGTCCATAAAAAAGGGTGGCCAAAATTTGGGAAAAGAAGATCAGATATCAAAATTAGTCTCTCAAAATAGAGTAATTTGATTCTTTCTTTTTCAATTAAGAAATGGACGACACTCTTGTGAAGTGGGAATAATATTTCTCAAGTGAGAATCAAAGTGGTTGTAAATTTTGTGATCGTAAAATTTTCCATGAAAATTGGTTTTGAATTCGACCAAAAGGTAACGATTACGTTACAGAAAGTAACGTGGCTTCAAAGTGGTATTTTACAAATTAATTATTTTTTTAATCATACAACACAACAATTTTCGTTTAAGGAAAATAAAACTTGAACTCAAGTTGTTGTATTTTCATGGCTCGTTGACATAGGTTTTTGTATTTAAGGAATATAGACCTTGACGCATGATAATTGTTTTGGGTTGGTTGTCAATAGAATAAGCAAGTTTATTATTCGAATAAATAAGGTTTGTCTCCATGTGGCATGTTTATTGGTTTTGGATACTATTGTAGTAGAAATAGAATGTTTATATTGCATGCGAATCTTAAATTTGCTTCGATAGAGGATTATGTTTATATGACTTCAAACATACCTTAAATTCTTGATTCTATGTTATGGCAGGCTCATTTAGGTCATGTAAAATTTGGGAAAATGCATAATATATTTAAGGATGGTTTGGTTCCTACTTTCGTAGAAAATTGTGGAACTTGTACATAGTGATTTATGTGTTTCTCACTATACATCTTTGTTGGGTAACAAAAGTATGTCATTGCTATATATATGATGCCTTTATATTTTGCTATGTGTACTTGTTGCCTCGAAAGGATCCAGTCGTAAACAGTTTTAAATTATTTAATACTGAAGTGGAATTATAAAGGAAATAGTTAACATAATGTTGTCATATTCATGTCTATGTAAAGGAGTTTAGGCAATGTTAACAATCAGTTATTTGCTACATAGGATTCAAAAAAAAAAGGAACAAGGTTAACCCTGGTGAACTTAGGTGTACAAGCCCGGAATTGAGCTATTTAAGAGAAAGAGTTTAAGTGAGAAAGAAATAGATGGAATATTCATAGGCTATGCTAAAATTCAGAAGCCTATAGGTTATATGTCTTAGAACTAATACTAAATGTATGTAAACACTGTCATAGAATCAAGGGATATCATCTAGAATTCTCATAATAGGATTTTTTATTCTATTGAGAATTTAGTTGTTGATTCTAATAAAACATCTACTGGTGATAACAGTGTATTTGTTCCTTCTGAACCTAAGAAAAGTACAAGAACCAGAAACCTAAGTCTTGGTTTAGACTTTCATCTTTATTTAGTTGAAGGGACTACGAGTAGGTTAATGGTAGCTTAGATAAATTTAAAGGTGGATAGGTTATTTAAGGCTTTAGACAACAAGGAAGGGATCAACTTCTTCGTTGATATGGTCCTGTTGTTAGGATTTACACTTGCAAATTATTAATTGCTTTTGCTTCATTTGATTTACACTAGCAAATAATTAATTGCTTTGCTTCATTTCATATGGATGTGATAAATGCATTCTTGAAAAGTGAGTTGGATGAAGAGGTGTGTACATGTAACAACCAGTGGGTTGTAACACCTGCCCTGGGCAAGAACACGGAATGTGTATGTAGCAAGTTTGATGTTTGATTTCTCTGGCAAAGGAGCAATCATTTGTTAATATGCATATTACATGCTGATCAAGCACATATTGATAAGACAAAGGAATTGTTGTCTGATATAAAGGATCTGGGGGAGGTCGATGCTCTCCTAGGTATGAAGATAAAAGGAATAACAATGATGGAGGAAATTAGATTCCTAATATATGTTATGACGTGTACAAGGTCTGATATAACATATGTTGTCGGAAACTGGGTAGATTTACCAGTAATCCAAGTCCACCAAGTACTCAGCATTGGTAGGTTGTGAATAGATCGTTTGAATGCCTGAAAAGAACCATGATTTATGGTTTGGGTTATTAAGGTTTTCCTTTAATTTTAGAAGGGTATTTTGATCAAGTTGTATGACTAAGTGGATGGGTATTCCTACTTGATGTAGGTGCTATAGGCTTTAAAGAAGCAGACTTGCATCACAAATTCCATAATGGAATATGAATTATAGCTTTAGCAGCAACTGGTAAAGAAGTTGGATGGCTAATAAATTTGATCTTTGAGATTCCTTTGTGTTCAAAACCGATATCACCAATATCTATCGGGTGTGATAGTGCTGGCTAAGGATTATAGTCACTTGTATAATGGAAAGTCTAGACGGTTGCGTGTTATACATAGCATGATTAATGAGCTCATCATGCATAGAGTGATATCTGTTGAATTTGTAAGATCATAGTATAATTTGACTGATTATCTAACTGAAGAGTTAGGAGAGATCTCGTGAATAAATCAGTCATAGGGATGGGTTTAAAGTCCATACTTTAATATCCTATGTCAAGACACCTAATTCCCATCTAATACAACGTTAGGTACAAAATTCAATGTAGAAAGTTTGTCATAGAGATATTGGAACACATGATTAGAATCATCCCAAGGTTGTGTTCAGACTGCAAGATAAAGGAGGCTGAAGTTGAACTTCTTAATAGTCCTTTGACAAATTGCATTTGTAGGTGCAAGAATAAAGAGACTACCTATAAGAGTATGAAGTTTAGCCGCTTCAAGAAACTTGGACTTGGCTTTTATATACTCTTTGAAGGATTGGACACAGGCTAGCAAAAAATCGTGTCAAGTAAGAACATATGAATTTGTAAACTTATGTGTATTTCACCTTCAAGTATTCAAATGGATAGCAAGGGTTCAATCCATAGAGACACCCGATATTCGAATATTTGGATCATGTAACTTACTAAGATGAAAATTCAATCCTCAGGACATTTTCATTTATGCATAAGTTTGTGTTTGCTTGAGAAGTGTTTTAAGTTAAGCATGGATATCACTAAAATGGGGGAGGATTGTTGGTAATTTTAGTGTTATCAACATATTTTAGCGGTATTGGATTAACTTGTCGACCAAGTTTAATCTTATTAAAAGTTAAACAAGTTAGGAGATACGGGAGTACAGACTTGTTTTAATTTAATAAGATCGAATAGTTTATCGGTTTTATATATATGATTTACATCTAGTTTTGGGCCTATTTATTAATTGATTTTGGGCCTCTTATTTAGTCGGGGTTTCATCAATTAAATGAAATGGCCATTTTGGCTCTACATCAATTGGGCCTTAAGACTAAATGAGATCAATATGGTCCTTATAAGATGCGATGGTTTATATGATCTAATGATTATTCAGAATATTATTCGCATGTTTTGAAAAACAATTTCATGTTTTGTTTTTAATAACAAAACCCATGTTTATTTGAATGGGTTTTGATTGGGGAAGTTATATCAGTGTAAAGGGAATAACCGAGGGGATGGTAGAGATGCATATATGCGAAAACTGGCCGAACAAAAGAACGGTACAGTTACTTCTCAATATTCAACATCAAATTCGTTCTTGAAGACTAAGTTTAATCCGTTCAAACTTCTGATTGTACCAATCAAATAGTTTGTTCTAATGGTGATTACACGACTCTTAGTCTAATCCAAGTGATTTTCAATTAATGTTCGGTTTCGGTTACGATCTCTTTCGTTAGTAAATCGGGTAAGTTTCCAACATAAAGTTACATGATATTTCTAAATCCCCAGTATAGACAATACAAATCACATTAAATTTAGATTAAAAGATTTGTTGTGATCATAAGCTGTGGCATGAATATGCAAATGAACATGTTATTTGACCTTTACTTGGTTGATAACAAATTAAGATGGATGTACAAAAGATTAAAAAACAATACACCAGCCAACAAACATAGACTTATGGTACATCAAAGTGTGCATATACAACACAGTGGACTTCTAATTTTAAATATGACTACTTATTAGACAATAATAAACATAATTCGTATATATGTTATGTATTAAACTTAGGATATATTATTCTTAATATGTATGTGTGTGACGGTATAATTGAATGTGTGTGTCGGTTGGTTGGCATCGTTTCGAATGGCGGTTATTCCCGCCAAATTCAACCTCCTTCACAACCGTTCCTCTTCCTAATGTATATATGTCTGTTGCCGGGAATATTTCTCGGTACCAAGACAATTAACTGTCCAATTGTCCTCTCAAATCCATCATCACATATCACTACCAATTCATTATCAATTCGTTGTTAATATGGAACCGAATCACTGTGATGTTTCCGCTGTAAATCAATTCGAAGGCTATCATAGTGGTATCAGAGCGCCAGGTTATTCTGATCTTAGGGTAACTCTACAATATTACCATGTCAACATTGTGCAGACGAAAGACGGGAAAGAAAGTGGCTGATGAAGCGACGTTACTACTGTAACAATCCTGGCCACCAAATATCAAACTGCAAGAAGAAGGAAGACGATGAAGAATCTCAACTGATACGTCTCGCTATAAACACTGGGATGCAACAACAACATAACGAAGATGAAGATCACAGAAATTGTCAGAAAATAGAGTATCTAGTGGTCAGAACCGACGGAGGTTTTTGGACGGAAATGTGGTATGTTAGCAAAACTCTAAAACACCATTTTTCTGGAAATCTAAATATGTTTAAGCACATTAAGTGCATGAACGATGTTGAAACAAACACGGGTGAAAATCAGTTTTATTTTATAAGGGGCATAGGAGTTGTAGATATTGTTTCAGGGGTGGAGAAGATCCGTGTTCAAAGTGTATTTTATACACAAGACATAGATAGAAACGTTTTAAGTTATGATCAGTTAATCACACAAGGTTTTACGGTGAAGTTCACTGGAGACAAGTGCAAACTGTTTCCAACCTTTAGTGTGTTCCCCTAAACAATAACATAAGCATAAAGTCTGGATTAACGAAAGAAGAGGAGATGGGTGTTATAGAGAAACAGAAAATGATGAACAAAGAATCAGAATTTATGATGTTCAAAACAAATTACTTGAATGATTACTTCGAAAAACTGGAAATATCATCCAAGGAACCGGACTGGAACGTGATGATACTTCAAACAATGAAATTCAAAGAATTTTTAGATTGTAAGGCTTTACTCGACATGATGGACGATGATGAATATGTTGAAAAGTATAAGTTTATACTGCAAACGAAGTTTGAAGAGATGGTGGAGTGGTTTATAACGAAGAAATTGGGGGTGACAACAAGGCCAATTCTGGCTTAGGCCTCAAACAATCGCAAAGTGTGTCTGTTAGATCTGTACCTGGTAATAGAAAAAGAAGGTGGGCATCGAAGAGTGACCGAAAATAATATGTGGCCAAAGGTGGCCAAAGATATAGGTTTTGAGTACAATGAGGGGGAATTAATGCGTTTAATGTACGCAATGTATTTGGATGTCCTTGTCTATTACCACAAATTTAAGATCATTCAATCAAACGTGCATGATAAAGAAGCGACAGACGGAAATGAAGTGCTGGGAAGAAAGATGGATCCAAGGAGCAGCCGAAGTGAAGGAGATCATGCTGAACATGAAGGAGATCAGGCTGAGAAGGATGAAGCAAGACAAGACGTTGCTGATAAACAATCGGAGCACTATGCACTCTTTACCGACAACGGATGGCAGGAGATCAAGAAGTTGAACACAAGAAGGAAGTTTGATTTCAAAAGGGCAAAAGCTGCAATGGATGATGCTAATGAAAGCGTTCTTAAATACTCTCGTAAACACAATTATGTTTAGGGGAGAGTATTAGACAATAATAAACATAATTCGTATATATGTTATATATTAAACTTAGGATATATTATTCTTAATATGTATGTGTGTGACGGTATAATTGAATGGGTGTGTCGGTTGGTTGGCGTCGTTTCGAATGGAGGTTATTCCCGCCAAATTCAACCTCCTTCACAACCGTTCCTCTTCCTAATGTATATATGTCTGTTGCCGGGAATATTTCTTGGTACCAAGACAATTAACTGTCCAATTGTCCTCTCAAATCCATCATCACATATCACTACCAATTCATTATCAATTCGTTGTTAATATGGAACCGAATCACTGTGATGTTTCCACTGCAAATCAATTCGAAGGCTATCACTACTATCATTTTATCCGAACCCATTTGGACCATTCTTTGTAATGTAAAAGATGATCAAATATCTCAATTGCATAAAAACCTCGCTAAATCAGTTATGTACAGTAAAAAATTTAGCAAAACTGTTTTTCACCTCAACTTGACCTATTTCAACTAGTTGCTAAAAACTACATTTTTACCCGACCTGTATTGACCATCGTTGCTTGCTTTTTTCTATTCAGTAATGCAAAAAGATGATAAAATCTAAATTACAAAAAACCTCCCTAAATAACTACTTCATTTAAAAAAGCTCATAAGTTTCTAAAAAGTTGTTAAGCTCAACTGACCATTTCAACTAGTTACGAAAAACTGCATTTTTTACCCGTAGGGGTGCGGGTGCAAACGAGCTGAGCTACTTACAAGCTACTCGAGCTCAACTAAAAAAGAGCTCGAAATGAGCCGAGCTAAAACAGGCTTGAGCCCAAGCCTAAAAACAAGCTCCTTAAATAAATAAGCCCAAGCCCGAGCTTCGTTTTTCGAGCTCGAGTTTGAAAAATTACCTAGCAGCCGAGCTTGAGCTTTAGAAATAAAGCTTGAATCGAGCTGAGCTCTAGCTTTCATAACTTAAACGAGCTTGGGCTTGGCTCGGCTTGTTTGCAACCCTATTACTTGAACCCGTTTTAGACCATATATCCTTGCTTGTTATACTCTGCATTGTAAAAGATTGTCAAATATCTCAGTCGCATACCTCAAGTTCTTGTTTGCCATGTACACAGGGGTCATTAATACAAGTATTTCATGGTCACCAATAAAACAACCAATTCTTACATTGTCAAATCCCAAAACATAATCTCTAGAAAATTTCTCATGGAACTATATATCACATATTCACACAGACCTTTTTTAAGTTATTGATTTATTGTTAAAGCAACTCAGTAACTAAGCTTCCAAAGTAAATCCTTTTTTGAATGATCTTACAATAGAACTTGTTCTACAAATCACACAAATCCAATTCAAATAGAATACAAATACAAAAAAAAAAAAAAAAAACACAAGATTCAAGGTGTAATTGCACAAAATCAAAATAAATATTGAACAAAAGGTTATCCAAAAACTTACCCAAAAGGAGGAAGATTAAATGTTACACAAGAATCTGTACAATTATCAAGTAGTTAACTCACCAAACAAGATAACTTGCACCGGTTCAACCTAATTCCAAGAATTAAAAATAGTTCAAAAGAATAAAAAAATAAAAATTAGAGGATTTATAATGTTATATAATAATAAAATAAAATAAAATAAAAAACTAATAATAATGAAAACAAAATCTAATAATGGGTTCAAAATTTACATATATGTACTTCTACCCTTACTGATTGATAAAAATAGTGAACAAAAAGTGGGCGTGATTAAAATATAAGCATAGAGAGTAATACAAATACAATTTAATGCTTAATAGATGCATAATGCAACATTTTAACCAACAAGATATGACCACTTAAACTCTACTTTGATATTTCTTACCTCATGAATTAGCAAAACTTTTCACATGTATAACACAATAAACATAAAAAATGATATTTCTTGCCACATGAATCGATCTAATCAACAGAACATCGAGGATTTCTATATGTTTGCAGAATCTGAATGATGCTCTCATCAAGATCATAAGTAAGTTTAAAAAGATAAAAACAAACCAGATCCTGTATGTCATCCACACCCAGATAAAGTTACAGCGCTTAACATGACTTTGTAGACCAAAAAACAGAACATCACAAGCTTATCATACCCTTTTGTTTTAATCTTACCCTCTACTACCCTAGTTGCAGCATTTAACATTATAAATTGATCAAACAAAACATAATGTTATTGACACAAGCAAGGTTTAATTTCTGCTTTTGGAGACTGTCATACTCATCACCTCTGTTTCAGCAGACTTATTCTCCAACTAGTTCGGGTACTTTATCATATTTATCAATGAAATATATTTATAACCTTAACCAGTAGCAATAAACTCATAAATAAGTGTCACACCCCGATATTTTAACCACAAACCGATGGACCTGGTGGGCCCGGTGGGCCCGGCGGGGAGTATCGTGACGTAGTTGATATCATCATAGTCAAATATACACAGTTTATAGCACAGCGGAAGTCTTGGTAGAAAATTAAAATTACAAACCGAAAGTTCAAAATACGATAAAAGAATATACAGACGGTTGTAATGAAAGGATCCACATGCGGATCTAAATATAATACAAAATGTGTTCAACAGACTTAAGGCATTACGAAATTGCAAGATTCTCTATTTAACGCCCAGAAGCTCCCAGCCTAGTACGTGTAGTACCTGTCACTTAGCCTTTTGAAAATACATCAGTTTACACTGGTAAATACAATTAACCGACTCTTTTAAAAATATTTATGAAAACTGATTTAGATGCACAAGGCACAAATATTCTTTTATAACTTGGGACAATTATATAAATAATCTTGTATACATATTTACATGTTTGTCATACATTTAGGGCCCGGTATAGAAGCCGAGACATGATTAACCAACACACCACTAATATAAACCCACAAGGAGTTATCCCCAACAATGTGGGTATATCTTTTTACATACGTAACTGTCAGGTGTATGCCTACACCCCGTGCTTAAGTCGTGGCCATTTGCAATTAAATGAGCCAAGGATATCCACGACACGGTTGCATTAACCCCCAATGTTTATGTTATCAAACAAAAAGGATTAAAATGGGTTATGTAATTTGTTAATCACAATCCGATTAAATGATTCCATACCCGACCAAGCGGTAATATATTACCGTATCCCAAGCCCGTATAAGGGAAAATAAGTTAAAAGTATTTACCTGAGTTTCTAATGAGAGATTTATCTACTCAGCCGTATAATGTACTCAAACTAGTGCAGTAGCTTTTACCTGGGCTTCCTAATCTGGAACGAAGGTTTTATTAACCCATTAGATTACTAACGGGTCTTATTTAAGTCATGGACTTAGACCGGTTAGTTTAAAGTAGAATATACGGTATAAAACGCTAGATTAAGCGATGACCGGAATGGAATGTACTTTAGACCCAACAAGTATGGAGACTTGTATAATATGGGTAAACTAAATACATTCTGGAATTTGAAGTTAAAATGATAAGTTTTAACCCGTTTCGGCTAATTTATGCGAACTAGTCACATAAACCGCACCGAACGCATATAAGCATAAACGGGTAACCGGATGAGTCATGTACAAGATCCATAAGTTATTATGCTTAAAATATGTTATGACATCAGTAGGATATCAATAAATATGCCCAAGAGATTTTAAAACCGAATTAAGCCTCATAAGGCATTTTGGTTATTTTATGTTTTATAAAAAGGGGTTTACATGCAAACTGAGGTTTTGGTCATAAACCTTCTGTAAAAGTATTTAATTTATGTTATAATAACAGTAGGATATCATATATATGTGTGGTTTACCATTTATGACCAAACTATGCACCGTAGGGGCATTTTGGTCATTTCACATAGTTTTAAGGACTTATTTGGGATTCTGAGTTCATGATTTATACCTACTGTAAAAATATTATAATGGTTTATAAATTCAGTAGGTAAAAAGTTTTGGGTGCTAAGTATGGTTTAAAATCATACTATGCGCCTTAATGTCGTAAAATTCGATAAATGACGATTATTTCGGTGTTTAGGAAATTCAGAGGTTATGACCAGCTTTGAATGGTCAAAATAATTTATTTATTATATCATATCAGTGACAAAAGGTTCTTGCATGTTAATCTTATTTAAATCCCGATTTATGTGTGAAAAGGGCATAATCGTCATTCATTAATATAATTACGAAACTTATTTATAAACTCAGTAAGTATTCTGACTTGGAATCCCAATTAGTTCTAAATATGATATCATAACAGTGAGTGATAAGTTTTTATGTCAAAATCACATTTAAACTTCATTTGCATGAAAAATGGTATTTTAGTCCTTTAAAAGCATGATTTACGATTTATTATGTAATTACAGTTTCTGACTAGATTCTAAATGTCCAAATATGTTAAATAATATTAGTAATCAGAATGTAACTTGTTTGCATGGTTGTTTATGTTAAAAATCTCATTTTTGACAAAAAGGGCATTTTAGTCAACATTAAGCATAATAACGGAAACACGTAAATAAACTCAGATTACTAAGGGACCATGTAATATAACCTCAGAGGGTTATGGTACTATATAATATGGTCACAAAGGAACCTTAATGCATAAAGAAACTAAGCTAATTCGGGTCAGAACTGAAAGTCAAAGCAAAAGTCAACTCTTGCGACTTTCGGTTGCGAACTGAGCCTAAACTCAGAATTGTCGGGTTGAACATGTCTAGACATGTTCTAATAACATTCACCAAGTTATTAAAGTGATAAAATATATTTTATAACCTCTACATTATCAGATTTGATTTTAAATAAAAAAACTGTCCCGTTTGACTTTTATATTAATTATTTTGACCCGACAATTAACTAAGTAAACGGGGTAATTAGGAGGTTCCCTTTTGAGAGATTAACACCTACCTAATTACGATCACGTAGCCATATTTGCCTCGAACAATGGCTGGACCGATAAGGTTTAAACTAAAAGTCAAATCCGTTTTGCGGCAACTTTGACTTTTGGCTTTAAAAGGCCTAAAACTTAAGAGCAGAGGCTAAGAACACTTACAGAAGGTCCTAGCTCGAATCTTGAACTAAGGAGGGCTTCCTTTTTTACCAGGAATCCCAGAGAAGGTGTAAAGGGAAGAAAACCTGAATGTGCAAGTTTCAAGTGAAGGTTATGGAGCTATTTATAGAGCAAGAGAGTGTTCTATGTTGCAACCAGGTGTCCAGAGATGTTGTGAGGGCTTAACAAGTGTCCTTAGACGTGTCCAAATACAGACAACAGCCCCTGGTTTCGAATTAAAGGTGTAGAAGGTGACAAACCTGCAGCTGTCCATTTTTCTGCCCAGTACCAGTCTTTACGGACCGTAAGCCTGAGCCCTTACGGTCCGTAAGCGCTTTTGAAATGTATCGCCCAGTTACAGTCCTTATGGACCGTAAGCTGGACCTTTCACGGTCCGTAAGCTTTGATCAGAGGACAAAATTTTGAAACTTTTTATATATGATCACACAACTTTTATAATTATCATCAGCCATTCCCGAGAGCATGTTATCAATATTATGAAGTCCCGAGTTCTAACAAAAAGGTCACTCAGAGGCATACATTAGCATGTTGACACTTTTAGTCCTTTGAAGTTAATTTTATTACCTGTTTAGGGTTTATGACACGTGTCATGATTTTATTGGGTATGTTTTTGCGAGGTGTTACAATAAGCCAGCCATAGTTATGGCTGGACATATTAAATGATTAGGACAAGCACTAAATTTACAACAATTATTAACGAAACTCACTTACAAATCGAACCATGTGACTTCTAAACATCCGATAGAGATCAATCTACAATTAACAGAATTTCAAGTTCTAGGGTTGAAAAAATAACTTGCAAAGAGAATGAAAAAACCTGCTCCGAACTTATGATCAAGTAGTCGAATGAGATACGAGATTGTTGATCCCCAAACCAATTACAAATCGAAAGATAAACACGAATCAGATCCGCAAACCTATCAAAATTGAAATTAAAATCAATTAGCTAAACGATCAACAGGCAGATGAATGGAACTTCAAACCCTAATAGCTCCAATTATGAAAACAAGAGCAGTTGATCGGAGAGATTACTGATCGATGTGGAGCGGAGTAGCTCTTTGACCAGCAAGGGCGGTTAATTTTGGGGAGATAAAAGTTAATTTGTTCAAAACCCTACTGTGTTCCCGAGTCTCATTTAACAGAGGGAGGGAAAGGAAAATGAATTAAGAGAGAAAATGAAGGGAAAGATCTGATTTTTTTCGTGTTCTCGAGTTTAATGAAAAGTAAAGGAAAAGAGAAGAAATTAAGCATTTTATGTGTTCCCGAGTTAAGAGGAAAAGAAAAGAAAGGAACAATTTTACCATTATACCCTTTAAACAAAAAACATTTTAATTAGATATGAGGGTAATTTAGTAATTAATAAGATTTTCTCTCCTAATCTCTCCGATTTGGGAGGATAAATATATTAACAAATTTTCTTCCCTTTTCCCTCATTTTCCCTCCCATTCTATCCATAAAAAATCTCGGAAAGATGGTTTTTTCATATTTTCATCTCTTTTCTTTCCCCTCCCCCTGTTAATGAGACCCGAGAATAGAGTAATATTTGAGATGCGGGGGAATCGCAAAAAATTTGGCCCGCCAAGGTAAAATTTTCATGTTGTTACCGCCAACGCGGTCACAACTTAACGTGTTTCCAATAAAAGTGGCCCTTCTCACGAATTTGAGACCCAAAAAATATATGGTGACAAAATTTCCAACCATTTAGCTACCGTATGTAATAAGGCACGCTTCATATGCATTTTCGTGGGAAATTGGTTGCTAAATCTGCTACCTTTTCTTCAATAGCAAATATTGGTGACGATTGCCCATTTTTCTAGTTACTTAGAGAATTTAATTAGTTACAATAATAATGAACATTAGAATACGAATTAAGTTTAATTTCTTCTAATACACCTCCCTAACCTTAATTAGGTAAAGGCTTCTTGATGCTTTGATTCTTCAAATGATTGATGATGGATATGTCGGCTTCGTTTTCTTGTATCACATTTACCAAGCATTCAAAATGAATCTTTTGGAAATTTTCTTGTTATGAAATGAACAAAACAATACACTGAAAATACACAAAAAATATACATGGTTTTTCATATCTCTCCACCTTTTATTGGAACTCTTTATTGGAAAAAAAAAACAATAACAATATAACATAGACTTGCAAGATCAAAGTCTCCCATATTAAATTAACAAAGACATTTGAAGTGTGTTATCAAGAAATTTTAAGTGATTGTGACATGGAATTGATTGTGCAATATGGCTAGCTTTCTCAATTATCAAAATTTTAAATAATGCCACACCCAAATATATGTGTACGTATGCTTTGGGTATGCGAGTGGCCGGCCCCAGTGAATTTTTTTAATGTTATATATATATATAGGGCAAGGATATATAGGAAACCATTTTTTAGTGAGAAAACTAAGGAAACCCAATTGTGACTATTGATCTTGATGATCTAATGGTTGAGGAAATAACTAGCATTATTGAATTAAATAAATTGCAATGTTTATCTTCATATGTAGTTTAAAGGGTATTTGGGTAAAAACACAATGAAACAAGGTACATAGAATATATTAAAAAATATGAGGCTTGTCCTCTTATTCTCTTTCTTCTGTACAAGTCACCATCATCATCATCATCATCCATCATTTCTCTCTCTTCATGTTTCAAAATAAACACCAAGAACACACACAAGTGTGTGTGAGAGAAGCAGGCCTAAATCGTTGTTTTTTAAGAAAGAGAAACACAAAAAACACACACACAAGTGTGTGAGAGAAAGAGAAACAAGATTCTCCATCGTCTTTATCAAGAACACCAAGATGTGTGAGAGAGAAGCAGGCCTAAAATCATTCAGTTTCATGAGTTTTTAGAGAGAGAAAGTTGTTGGAAAACCAAAACCAAGAACACACACAAGTTTGAAAGAGAGAAGCAGGTCAGAAATTCATTTGGTTGCATGGGTTTTTAGAGAGAGAAAGTTGTTAGAACACCAAGAACACACACGTATGAGAGAGAAGCAGATTTGAAGATGAACATGAGAGAGAAGCAGATTTGAAGATGAACATGAGAGAGAAGCAGATTTAGAGAGAGGAACAACAATCTTCATCGTGTTCGTCTCGAACACCAAGAACACACGCACAAAGTGGTCTAGTAATGGTAAATGTTTATGTAGTTACAGGTTTTTGTTTTTATATTAAAATCATTTTTATTTTTTGATATTATCAGTTGTTATTAACTTACAAATCTATATCTTTTTAAATGTTGAAATGTTATTTTAGATGAGTTGTTAGTTATCTTGTATAAACTTCACTCCGATATCACATTTTCATTACCTTTTAGAAAGTCCATAATTTAATAGTTGATGATCTCGTTCATTTTATATATAAAAGTTGTTCTTTTTGCTGCTACATATGTTGTAACAATGTTACACGTGTTTCTTATGTTAAAACCAGCCCTTTCTTGGACACAAAAGGGGCTACACATGTGTAACACATGTTTGTAACGTGTGTTACACTGGAGGGTAACACATCTAAAACAATTGTTGTGGGAGCACAACTGTCCAGTCTAGAAAACGAAAACAAAAGCTATACGACGGCAAACAAATACGAAAGGTTGTGCTAACATATGTTACATGTTTGTTTAGTGCTTGCAGCGAGGGAGTTGGTTCCACCGGATAGTAGTTGTTTGAAGTGTATGGTAACTGTTTACATATGTAACCTTTTTTGGGTGGTTTTACTTAGTTTTTTTTTATGTGTGAAATGATGCAGATAAAAACTCAAAATTTGGGGAGTCTTCAAGTTCAGGGCATAATTGGGTAGAAGGTAACTAGTGTTAGTTATGTTACTACTATTTTTTTAATTAGTAGATTAAAAATACTGGACTGTAACTTGTGTTATTACGACTTGACCATAGCAGTTGCAGCCAAACGAGAAGGGATCTTGGTAGAAAGAAAGATAACCACAATATTGGATGCGACAAAAGGTGGCCATAAAGCGAAAGAAGGTATATGGAGAAACCGATGAAGAAGGGGAACAAGAAGTCAATGAAGGGCAGGTGGTGGGTACCTTTGACGTTGTACAGAAGTTACCCTCTAGTGTAACACATGTTACAAACATGTGTTACATATGTTCAACCCCTTTGTTAACAAAAAACGGTGCTGCACATATGTAAGCCATGTTTTGTAACTTATGTTACACTAGAGGGTAACACATCTATGATCATTTTTGGATCATTTGTATATATTTAAGTCTGTATAAACCTACAACATCGATACCCCCCAAAAAGGTTACACATGTTACGACAGAATGAGAAATATGTAGCAGCGCTCAATACTGTTGTTTCACTCTATAGTATGTAACATGTGTGACATGGCGTTTGTCAGCAAAACATATAACTTGTAAGGTGATACGGCTGTATCTTTGAAACATGTTTACCTATAAGTACTTACATGTTACATGTTGTATCTTTAAAACATGTTTAAACTGGAAACTAGAAACACTTACAAAGTATAAAGCAGAGTTACACAAGATGTAACATGTGTAAACTAGAAACACTTGTGTAACATTTCGGTGTAACACATGTTACAGGTTGTATCTTTAAAACATGTTTACCTATAAGTACTTACAAAATATAAAGCAGAGTAGGAACATAACTTTTAAGGATGTTACACACGTTGTAGAGAAGATGTTACATGTGCACACACAACTAACATGTGTAACATGGCGACAAGTGTCATGTGTGATCTTTTTTTGTTACCCTAGGGTGCTAAACGTATTATAACGTTCATAACACACGTAAACTTATACTAACATCCGTCCCTATGTCCACAGATGATCTAGAACATACTCCATGTTACCATCTTTACGAGTATCTAATGGCACTAAATTGTGGACACCGAATGTCAACGAGCAATATCATCCTATTATTGTTAAATCATACGTCACACTGGAAGAACTTCTTGCCATGTGTAAGACTTATGACCAATAAGTTGGGTTCAATGTAAAAAAATATACATTAATGCAGTTTTTTTATCTACTAATAACATTGTTAATAACAAGTCTAGGTACATAAGTAACATGAAGTGTATCGTTTGTCCCTTTAATTTGTTACACTAGTCTCATATACTTATCTTCCACACTTCTACTACGACTTTGTTGTATCTGATGGGAAGTTGAAGGCTGTGTTTTGGGCTGATGAGATATCCAAGCTAAACTACAAGGCTTTTGGCGATGTGCTAGCGTTCGATGCTACTTACCAGACAAACAAGTTAGTAGATATATTACATATGTATCATACTTACCTAATATATGGTTACGCATGTAGCTCTTATGTTACAACCTTTTATGTTACTTCAAAACAATAAGCAATTGTAACATGTGTTACACATCTGCCTTCTTTAAATTTCTGACAGTTGTACATGTGTTACACATGTAGCCCTTATCCTAAGGGGTTTTGAAAAAAAGATAAATTCATTGTTTCTTCAAAACAATAGGCAATTCTAGGATGTGTTACACATATTAGAATTTTCCATTGTTTTGAAAAAAGATTCCTTCATTGTTACATCAAAACAATATGCTTTGCTCCTTGATAACCATCTTCATCTTGAACACAAAACATCCATTCACCTATGAACAAAACAAGTACATCGGTATATGTTATAACATGTGTACTTGTGTAAAGTTTTGTTGTAACACGTGTAACAACTATATGTAACATGTGTAATGTGGCTATACATGTGTTACCACTCTAATGTAACACAAGTTACAAACATGTGTTACATAGCCCCCTTTGTGTCCAAAAAGGGTTGGGGTAACTATAAATAACATGTAATATATGTATCTATTTATCCCACAAAAAGACACTACTTTTTATTTTTAAAATAAACGAGATATTATGAATAAATTATGAAGTTTCTAAAGGTAACACATGTTATAACATATAGGATAAACAAAAGCCCCAAACAAGCAACATATAGGGGCTTGCACATATGTAACACGTGTTTGTAACTTGTGTTACACTATAGTGGTAACACATGTATAACATGTGTTACGTGTTACACATGTGTAAACTTTTTGTTGTAACACATGTAACATGCCTATACATGTGTTACCGCCTAGTATAACACAAAAAAACAGTTAGTATTCAGATCAAAAGCCCCAAACAAGTAATCAAACTAACAAAAACAGTTACTGTTCAGAGCAAAAGCCTCAAACAAGCAACCAAGCCAAACACAATTTTTTTGTAAAATAAACGAGATCATCAACGATTATATTATGGACTTTTTAAATGTAACTAATATATAACAACAACAATAACAATCATTATCTCAATTCTAAATTTTTTTAATACATTTAAAATAAAAAAAAAATACCCAACAAACTATCAAATCTATTTTACTAATACACACACAAAATCATTCAACTTTTACCAAAATAAATAACATTAAGACATGGAACCAGTCCATGTCATACTTGTGAGTATGTTCTTTGTGTTCTAACAAGTTTTTCTCTCAACCAAAACCCATGTAACCAAACGATTTCTGACCTGCTTCTCTCTCACACAATTGTGTGTGTTCTTGGTGTTCTAACAACTTTCTCTCTCTAAAACCCATGAACCAAATGATTTCTGACCTGCTTCTCACTCACACACTTGTGTGTGTTTTTGGTCTTGGTGTTCCAATAACTTTCCCTCTCTAGAAACTCATGCAACCAAATGATTTCAGCCTGCTTCTCTCTCACACACTTGTGTGTGTGTTCTTGGTGTTCTTCATGAACACGATGGAGAATCTTGTTTCTCTTTCTCTCACACACTTGTGTGTGTGTTTTTGGTGTTTCTCTTTCTTTAACAATAACGATTCAGGCTTGCTTCTCTCACACACACTTGTGTGTGTGTTCTTGGTGTTTATATTGAAACATGAAGAGAGAGAGAGGATGAGAGAAAGGATGATGATGGTTTGATGGTGAATGTACAGAATAGAGAGAATGAACAAGATGAAGAAAGAACAATGGAGTTTTGAAAAAGAAATGGTTTCTAAGAAGATAAGAAGTACAAAAGGTGATGGATGATGGGTTGGGGTATAATCGAGTGTGGATGGTGGGGAAATGTGTTGGTTGGTGAAAAGTAGAAAGCACATTCTTCAAAGAAAAGAACAAAAAGACCAAAATACCCTTAAAGTATGGGTTTGGATGAGGTGATGTGGATGAATGTGGTCCACATATTCTAGTTTGCTAAGTTTTCTCAATAAAATTGGTTTTCTCCATATACTTACACTATATATATATATAGGGTGGGGTTCTAGAGTGAGCACTAGGTTGAGAGTGAACTGTGTGAACTAATCTGGGTCATTGGATTATATCATCTAAATATTTTTAAACAATGGCAAGATTGTAATTATAATGTTGTAACCCTCCTTTAAATTAATTGAAAGAAGGATATTTGCGTCTTTTGTAAATTGCATTTATTAAACAATATAATCAAAATCCCTAAAATCTCGCTAGTTTCCATATATACAAGATACACAGCTGTTAGTGTATACACATGTGTACAGTCTCGCTAGCTAGCAATTTATACAAGATACACAACTGTTACTTTATACACATGTGTACAGTCTCGCTAACTATTAGATTATACAAGATACACAGCTATTAGTTTATACACATGTGTACAGTCTTTTATACATTTGTGTATTATATTCAAAAATGGTTACATATGTGTATATTAACAACATATAGTATATTATGCATGCGCACGAGTAGATTCATATAAAAATTATGAAATTAATAAAAACGAAACATATCACATGTATACAAAAATAAATAACTTCATCACATATTCAAAAAAAGAGTTAATGCCCAAAAATAATTACAATTTCAATCTCATAGAAAATTTTTAATATTTATTGAAAATTATCAAAAGTTAAAAACAACATATTATGATATCTATATATACGGATAATAAAAGAAAACAATATCAAAGTTAAAACAAAATCTATGGATAAAGAAATGATAGAGAAATAATTAAAAATGAGAGAGAGAGAGAGAGAGAGAGAGTTAAGAGAGGAGAAAATTAAGGGATTTTAATTAAACATACTTGGCTAATTTCAATCTTACCCTTTTAATCTAAAAAATGATCAAGGGTTAAGATTAGTTCACACGGTTCACTCTCAAGAAGTTGTTCACTCTTGAACCTAATCATATATATATATATATATATATAGGGTCGGGATTTAGAAAAAACAGTGAAAAGTGTGAGAACGGTGAGAACGCTTATGGGTCGTCCGATCAAAACAATCCGTGGACTAGATTGTGCGGTGGCTTTTTCGTAAATAACATCAATTTTATTATGTGCGACGCGCTTCATTAAGGGTAAAAGGGTCTTTATCGCTCATATTCAAAACGCCATCAAATGATAAAACGCCATACAAAAAAATAAAACGCCATTAAAAACAAAACGCCAAAAATTAGTAATAAAACGCTTTGAATATTACAGGAAGATGAAACAACACAGTAACTGAATTTCAGTTATTAACATTTATTAGAAGAAATTCCCTCCTAAATTACGCGTCAAAAACATCATTATATAAACAAGGTAAAACATAACTTCCATAAATCACTTCAATCTATCCATTTTCTGCAAAAAAACATTTTAGCCAAAAACGCCGACTTAACCAAAACGCCAAAAATGGCAACAATCGTTTCATGGAGATACACTCTGGGAATCAGGCGATACGTCCTCCTTTTTTACAACAAAAGGAGGGTGTATGTTAAGACGGTCAGGGCAATTCTGAAGATGGAAGAAGAGATACAGAGGCGAATCTTATCCATTGGCATCGCTCTAGACAACGAATGCCATGAAACCCATATGCTTATGAAAGCATTAACCAGCAAATTTGGACCAATCAAAGCAGATGTGAATCCGGACCCTTTCATGACATCATGGCGTTTTGATGATGAAACAGACATGGTGACGGTTACATACGACAGCGGAGAGCAGGAAGTCTACTGGCTAGAGAACATCATGACAAAGCAGCGTCTGGGTTTCATGGAAGAATTGCATAACGCCACTTGTACCAACTCAGAAATAGACTCAAAATTGGAGTTAATGCAAGACATGTTCAGGTGGAGGCTTCAGAATCTTCAAGAACAAGAAGCTGATGAAGGTGAAGGTGATGACATGGATGAAGATCCAGATGAAGACTCCGAGGAGGAAGAAGATGACGCAAGTGATGGATACTTTTCAGATAAAGTACCTTCTGACGAAGGCTTTTAATGTTTTTTCCTCTTTTTTTTTTCTTCTATGTAATCTTCTTTTTTTTTTAAGATAATTAAATGATATTTTTTTATTTTTATTTGCAAAACGCCAAAAAAATACTAAAAATTGTTAACCATTACAAAACGCCAAAAATAAAAAAAAATTCCTGCTTAATATTTTATTTACTCCGTTATTGTATTTTGTCATCTTGGTCTGCATAACGCCATTTAAAAAACGCCAAACTTAGAAGATGGGGCGTCTATAACCTATAAAACTGATAAAAGCTGATCAACACAGTAAATACAAAAACAGTAACTGAAAAGACAGTTACTTTATTACTATGATTTATTACAATAAAAAGTCCCGCCTAAACTACGCGCCAAAAAACTCCTATAAGAGAGGGGTCTATACACAATGAAATTAATCACACCCAGAAAACACAAAACGTCATATCCTCTAGAAACCACTCACTTTTAAACACCACAGATGGCAAAGCTTTCACTGAAATGGATCCTTCTTCTGAGGGGGTTAACTCAATAATATTTTGCTGAATGAGATGGACAAATATTCAAGAAAACGATACTGATGACAGTGATATGCCAACATGTGAGCTTTGTTCTTGATGATTATAGGCATGGAATAAAGGGATCAACACAAGTGTAAAATGCTATTTTGGACTCCATTATTACAAATAGCCTCAAGCAAGATTTGATCTTTAATGACATGCCACCAAACAAGAATATCACACCAAAAAACATGATGCCACTAAGCAGCTTCTCTGAAAAAGACGGGGTTTATGAAGGAAAGTTGGCATCTAGCTAAAGTATTCAAAAAAGGTTCAAAACGCCAAAAGCAAATTCAAGAAGGAAGATGCTGATGACAGTGAAGATTAGGAAGAAAAAATAGATTACCATTTTTTATTATTTTTGTTTTTATTTTATATTGTTTTGATATCAAGTTATATGTTGTTTTGTTATCTAATTCTCTATAAATAAAATACATTATTATATAACACGCCAAAAACTACAAACACCAAAACTGGGAGAACAGCTGCTGGCAAAGCACCTTGTAAAAGGGTATTAAACGCCAAAAAATTCACTAAACGCCAAAGAAAAAAATTGGTCTTATTGTAATCTTATGAAAAATATTAATGACTCGTAGTGAATTATTCCACAAACGCCAAAAAAATTAACCAGAAAACGCTATAACGCCAAAAAATTATATATGTGACACAAAAACTATTAATTCAACGCCAAAAAGTTTAATAAATACATAACGCCAAAAAAAACTTAGACGCCAAATATTATACCGCGTTGGGAAAATAAAAGAAGAATGAAAAGACAATAAAGCCCCTCCGCCTTTCTCTATGCCGTGGGACACGTGTTGGGTCATGATGCGTTCTCACCGTTCTCACACTTTTGAGTGTTTTCTCCTTATATATATATATATATATGGGTTGAGTTATAATACAAAGTATTTAAAAATAAGAATGGTAAGAAGCCACCAGAGAATGACAAGTGTCCTAGGAGGAATTAAATAGAAAGGGTAATTTTGTCCACAAGAGAAAAGAGAGTATGCACATGCAAGTCACATGTTATTCCCCCCCCCCCCCTAATTTTTAAACGTCCGTAACTTTTTTATACATCATTTGTTTTTTAAAAAAATTATACCATAAAATCGAGCGTTTTTTATCTTTAATATAAGTACCATATTGTTATATTTTTCAAAAAAAAATTCAAAAACCCAGTTGCATATTACACAATGGACATGATGTAAAACACAATGTAAAGTAGATCAAAAACACAATCAATGACAATAGATAAAGACACAATGGACAACATACTAAAACACAATGACCATAACGTATAACACAATGGCGATAACATATAACACAATAAGTATCAGACTAAATAAAAACACAATTGATTACAACAGATAAAAGACACAATTAATGACAACAGATAAAAGACACAATGGAGAGCAGATGAAGACACAATGGAAAACAAACTAAAAACACAATACACAACAAACTAAAACAAAATGAACAAAGATAATAAAAAAAATTTGAACAAATTATTAAAACACAATGGACAACATATTAAAACACAATGAATAACATATTAAACACAATGACTTGAACTAATAACACAATTTATAGAAAACTCAAATATAACATCATCTTCATTGTGTCATATATTGTGTTATAGGTTCTTATAAAAACGCAATGGATAGAACCCAAATTAACATTGTGTTATAGGTTTTAATAATAACACAATGGACATGATGTAAAACACAACGTAAAGTAGATAAAAAACACAATCAATGACAACAGATAAAGACACAATGGACAACATACTAAAACACAATGACCATAACGTATAACACAATGGGGGTAACATATAACACAATAAGTATCAGACTAAATAAAAACACAATTGATGACAACAGATAAAAGACACAATTAATGACAGCAGATAAAAGACACAATGGAGAGCAGATGAAGACACAATGGAAAACAAACTAAAAACACAATATGTAACAAACTAAAACACAGTGAACAAAGATAATAAAAAAATTAAACAAATTATTAAAACACAATGGACAACATATTAAAACACAATGAATAACATATTAAACACAATAACCTGAACTAATAACACAATTTAGAGAAAACTCAGATATAACACCATCTTCATTGTGTCATATATTGTGTTATAGGTTCTTATAAAAACATAATGGATAGAACCCAAATTAACATTTTGTTATAGGTTTTGATAATAACACAATGTATAGAAACTCTACTGACCAAAACCCAGTTAAAAGACACAATGACCTGAAAACTTTAACACAATGCAAAAAAAACCCAGTAAAAATGAAATTTTTTATTATATTTTTATATGATAATATGGTACTCATATTAAAGATAAAAAAACGCTCGTTATTATGGTGAAATTTTAAAAAAAAATGTCGTATGAAAAAGTTATGGACGTTTTAAATCGATGGGGGAATTGGCATGTTCCTTGCATGTGGAGAGAGAAAATCCATAAATATAAGATTCCCTTTATGCCCTTTTATTATCTTTTTTTCCCTACAACTAATCTCAACCATCCAAATCTAAGATCAATGGACTAGAATCCTTCTTACCCTTCTTATTTATTTTATCCTTTGTATTTGATCCTAGGGGGAGGTTCATTTGAGAAGAAAAATAAATTGAGAAGAAAAAGAACAAAGGGTACAATTGTAAAACATTAAATAATATTTCTTACATCTCATTTATTATTATCTTTGACAAATTAATTAGTCATAAAGACTATTGTCCTTCACACTAAGTTTTTTGCCTACACACATCAAAATTTATCCTACACGTTTTGAAAATTTATTCTACATATATTGAAATTTATCCTACACAACTCGTAATTCATCCTACACAGCTCGTAATTTATCCTACACTTTAAATTAATTGTTTTTCTTCTTAGAAAAAAAAATATTTTTTGAAAATAAGTTACAAATTAAATTGACTAGCTATTAAAAAGGAAGACTAACAATTAATGATCTATCTAAGTTTACCAATATACCCTTACACTAATATTAAATACAAAAATTAAATAAAGTAAAATGAAGGATTCTTATTGGTTGAAATTTATTCTTTTTTATTCTTACACAAAATTTGTTCTCATTTGAACCCTCCACTTTGATCCTAACCCATATATATATATATATATATATATATATATATATATATATATATATATAGGGTCAGGATTTAGAGAAAACGGTGAAAAGTGTGAGAACGGTGAGAACGTTTATGGGTCGTCCGACCAAAACAATCCATGGACTAGATTGCGCGGTGGCGTTTTCGTAAATAACATCAATTTTATTATGTGGGACGCGCTTCATTAAGGGTAAAAGGGTCTTTTACCGCTCATATTCAAAACGCCATCAAATGATAACACACCATTAAAAACAAAACGCCAAAAATTACTCATAAAACGCGTTGGATATTACAGGAAGATGAAACAACACAGTAACTGAATTTCAGTTATTAACATTTGTTAGAAGAAAATTCCCTCCTAAATTACGCGCCAAAAACGTCATCATCGCTTCCATAATCACTTCAATCTAACCATTTCCTGCAAAAAAACATCTTTAACCAAACACGCCAACTTAACCAAAACGCCAAAAATGGCAACAATCGTTTCATGGAGATACACTCTGGAAATCAGGCGATTCATCCTCCGTTTTGACAACAGAAGGAGGGTGTATGTTAAGACGGTCAGGGCAATTCTAAAAATGGAAGAAGGCATACAGAGGTGAATCTTATCCCTTGGCATCACTCTAGACAACCAATGCCATGAGACACATATGCTTATGAAAGCATTAACCAGGAAATTTGGACCAATCAAAGCAGATGTGAAGCCGGACCCTTTCATGACATCATGGCATTTTGATGATGAAACAGACATGGTGACTGTTACATACGACAGCGGAGAGCAGGAAGTCTACTGGCTAGAAAACATCATGACAAAGCAGCGTCTTGGTTTCATGGAAGAATTGCATAACGCCACTTGTACCAACACAGAAATAGACTCAAAATTGGAGTTAATGCAAGACATGTTCAAGTGGGGGCTTCAGAATCTTCAGGAACAAGAAGCTGATGAAGGTGAAGGTGATGACATAGATGAAGATCCAGATGAAGACTCCGAGGAGGAAGAAGATGACGCAAGTGATGGATACTTTTCGGATAAAGTACCTTCTGACGAAGGCTTTTAATTTTTTTCCTCTTTTTTTTCTTCTATGTAATCTTCTTTTTTTTTAAGATAAGTAAATGATATATTTACTTATCTTAGCAAAATGGTTATTCCTTACAAAACGCCAAAAAATACTAAAAATGGTTATTCCTTACAAAACGCCAAAAATAAAAATAAAAAAACATTTTTCCTGCTTAATATTTTATTTACTCCGTTATTGTATTTTGTCATCTTGTTCTGCATAACGCCATTTAAAAAAACGCCAAACTTAGAAGATGGGACGTCTATCACCTATAAAACTAATAAAAGCTGATCAACACAGTAAATACAAAAACAGTAACTGAAAAGACAGTTACTTTATTACTATCATTTATTACGATTAAAAAGTCCCGCCTAAACTACGCGCCAAAAAACTCCTATAAGAGAGGGGTCTATACACAATGAAATTGATCACACCCAGAAAACACAAAAGCCATATCCTCTAGAAACCACTCACTTTAAAACGCCAAAAAATGTCTTCTTCTGAAGGGGGTTAGTTATCTCAATAATATTTTACTGAATGAGATGGACAAATATTTAAGAAAAAGAGACTGATGACAGTAATATGCCATCATGTAAGCTTTGTTCTTGATGAATATCGGCATGGAATAAAGGGATCAACACAAGTGTAAACTGCTATTTTGGACTCCATTATTATAAATAGCATCAAGCAAGAGTTGACCTTCACTGACATGCCACCAAACAAGAATATCACACCAAAAAACAGGTTGCCACTAAGCAGCTTCGACTGAAAAAGACGGGATTTATGTAGGAAAATTTGAATCTAGCTAAGATATTTAAAAAAGGTTCAAAACGCCAAAACAAATTTAAGAACAAAGAGGCTGATGCCAGTGAAGATTCGGAAGAGAAATTAGATTACCATTTTTTATTGTTTTTTTCTTTTTCATTTTATATTGTTTTGTTATCAAGTTATCTGTTGTTTTGTTATCTAATTCCCTACAAATAAAATACATTATTATATAAAACGCCGAAACTACAAACACCAAAACACTAGTAGTGTGAAAAATGTAAGAACGGGTGCTGGCAAAGCAACTAGTCAAATGTATTAAAAGCCAAAAAATTCATTAAACGCCACAAAAAACATTTGGTCTTATAGTTAACTTATGAAAATATTAATGACTCGTCGTGAATATTATACAAAACGCCAAAAAAATTGACCAAAAAACGCTATAACGCCAAAAAATTATCTATGTGACACAAAAACAATTAATTAAATGCCAAAAAGTTTAATAAATACAATTAACGCTAAAAAAATCTTAGACGCCAGAAAATGTTATAGCGTGTTAGGAAAATAAAAGAAGATTAAAAAGACAAAAAAAACCCCTCGGACCCTGATCATGTCCCGCGCCACGTGTTAGGCTAGTATGCGTTCTCACACTTTTGAGTGTTTTCTCCTGATCTCGTTGGTGAGGCTGGCCAACTGGGCTACCCCAGAAGGTTATATATATATATATATATATATATAACCTTCTGGGGTAGCCCAGTTAGCCAGCCTCACCCAGACCCTTCTTGAGGTCACCGGTTCGATTCCCGGCAATGCCCTTATGGGGGGTTGGGGCTCTTCACCGTGGGTAATCACCGCCAGACAGCTATGGGGCTAAGCTAGCTTGCGGAGTTGCAATACTCCGGCGGATGGGAGGTCCGTGCAACTACCCCCCTCTATATATATATATATATGGAGGGGCTCATGCGAGAACTCCATTTATTGTGAGAACCATGAGAACCAATGTGAACTCAACCTAAAATAGCTAAAAAACCTAAAAAAACCTAACCCCCCCCCCCCCAAAAAAAAAAAAAAAAACCTAACCCACCCCCCCCCCCCCCCAAGCTAAATGCTAAAAACTAAAACCCCCAAAAAACCTAAAAAAAACGTAACCCCCCCCCCCCCAAAAAAAAAAAAACCTAAACCCCCCTCCCCCCCAAGCTAAAATGCTAAAAACTAAACCCCCAAAAAACCTAAAAAAATCTAAAAAAAAATCTAAATAATTTTTTTTGATTTTTTTAATATTTTTTAGGTTAAAATCGCTACTTTTCGAAGCCAAAAAAAAAAATTTTTTTTTTTAGAAAAAAAAAACAAATTTTTTGCTTCGAAAAGTAGCGATTTTAACCTAAAAAATATTAAAAAAATCAAAAAAAAAAATTTTGTGTGATTTTTAGCTATTTTTAGGCATTTTTTGTTGTGTTCACATTGGTTCTCGCGGTTCTCGCAATAAGAGGCGGTTCTCGCATGATCTTCTCCCTATATATATATATATATTGCGAGAACCACCTTTATTGCGAGAACCGCGAAGACCAATGTGAACACAACCTAAAATAGCTAAAAAAACTAAAAAACCCCTAACTCCCCCCCCCCCCCCCCCAAAAAAAACCTAAACCCCCCACCCCCCCCCCCCCCCAAGCTAAATGCTAAAAACTAACCCCCCCCCCCCCCAAAGCTAAAATGCTAAAAACTAAACACGCAAAAAACCTAAAAAAATCTAAAAAACACACAAATTTTTTTTTTAATATTTTTTACAATAAAATCGCTACTTTTAGTAGCAAAAAAAAAAAATTTTTTGGCTACTAAAAGTAGCGATTTTTTTTATAAAAAATGTTTTAAAAAAATTGTGTATTTTTTAGCTATTTTTAGGTATTTTTTGGATGTGTTCACATTGGTTCTCGCAATAAAGGGTGGTTTCTAACGGATCCTTCTCCTTTATATATATATAAGATTAGGATCACGTGAGAAGCACTATGCTAATTGAGAAACATTCTGCACCACATATTTTCCCTAAGCTTTTCGTATTATACACATATGTATAGTTTAAAATTGACTATATACATATATGTATAATTCAAGATTTGACAATATACATATATGTATATAGTCAATTTTATACTATACATATGTGTATATTACGAAAAGCATAAGAAAAATGTGTGGTCCAGAAAGCTTCTCAAGTTTCTTAAATAGGGTGAGCTTCTCTTAGGATTCTTACCCTATATATATATATATATATATGTAGGGGAAGGTTCATTTGAGAAGAAATTTTATTGAGAAGAAAAAGAATAAAAGGGTATAATTGTAAAACATTAAATAGTTTTTTTTCTCATCTCATTTATTATTATGTTTGACTAATTAATTAGTCATTAAGACTATAATCCTCCACACTAAATATTTTTGCCTACACACATCAAAAGTTATCCTACACATTTCAAAATTTATCCTACACATATTGAAATTTATCCTACACAACTCGTAATTTATCCTACACGCCTCGTATTTATCATACACATTAAATGAATTTTTATTTTTATTTTTTGTGAAAAATATATATCTTAAAAATAAGTTACAAATTTAATATAGTTAGTTATTAAAGATGAAACTACCAATTAATGATGTATGTAAGTTTACTAATATACCCTTATAGTTACATTAAGTACAAATATTAAATGAAGTCTAATGAAGCATTCCTATTGGTTGAAATTTCTTCTTTTTTCTTCTTACAAAGAATTTCTTCTCATTTGAACCCTCCACTATATATATATATTTATATGGGGAGGTTCATTTGAGAATGTTGGGATTGAACCCTACCAGAGGAACAGATAATAAAAGCCAAAACTGGTTCACACAGTGGATTCACAATAAGCAGTTGTTTACACTAGTCTTCTCCCTTGAAAGTGATTATAACATCTGATGGTCTTCTATCCACTGATCGTACAAACTGCTGACCTTCAAACTGCTGATCAAGTAAAAGCCTGATGAAAGACTAAAGCTCTGCTGTTCAATCTACTGCCTTGAGTCAAGCTCTGCTGATCCGGACAAGTACTGCTGGGTTCATATCAGTGGAAGGATGCAGCAGTAGTTTAAATGTCTTTCTATAATGAAATGTAATAGCAGTAGTTAGCATAGCATTGTTTGTATAGATCAGAGGTTACAGTTTGTTAGGTTGTTAGACGTCGCTTTCATGGTGACGTCAGCTGAGATGCCTCAGTGGTTTGGATTGTCTATAAATGGAGCAGTACTCTGTACTGTTACATTTGATCGTTTTGAGTGAGTTCTTCTCCTCAATTCAATCCTTTCATCTTGTGCAACCAACCATGAAGTATCAGGCTGAGGGGGAGTTTAGTTTGTAAGCATGCTTGTAATCCTTTGATTTGTATTGTAAATCTTTCGACTCAATGAAATACATGTTTACCAAAACTATTTCTCTCTTTGATTGTGTTTACAAAGTTTGTTGTTCATTTCCGCTGCACTTAAACTCAATTCATTCCTATTTGATTTGTTCATATTATACAAACAAACACAATCATGAGAGCCTCAGATCCTAACAATTGGTATCAGAGCTCGGACAGTCAAATTCGATCTAACAATCAATTTGACATAACAGTTCAGCTCAAAAATTCATTGATACTAAGGTTGGTTGTATTCAGTTGAAAAACAGAGTAACGAGTAATTAGTTCAAAACTGCTATTCAAAAACTCTGTAAAACAACCAAGATGTCATAAGACATACAAATTTCACACAATAAGTGATGTCATACACAAGTTACTCATAGTCTTCAGATCTGAAAACATGTCTGTTAAACTATGGTATTATTTCTTCATTTCAAAATTGATTTCAACCATTGTTATGAAATTTGTGATGTTTTTCATTATATTAGATGCTAAAGTATGAACCTCATATTAACAAAAACCCATGTTCATAAAAACATTAGTGTTTTTGCTAACATAAAAATAGGGAAATTAAAACTTTAGTCATTTGATCTTATGTGTTGAAAAACAGGTTGAGATCCTCAAAAGGAACAAATCAACCTTGTTAAAACCACATTAAGAAAATCAGGGGTCAATATAAGTCCGTATCATATGTAATGTGAGATTGGTTGAAAACTTGTGCAAACATGACCAAATTCTCTCAAAACATTACTGCAAAATGATTTTGGATTAAGTACTTCTTCAATAAAGACCTCCCAGTAAGTACTTCATTACTTATGAATGGGAAGGGTAAAAAGGGAAGAAGAAAATTTTCAAAAACTCAAAAGTGTGTTTATCTCAAAACTTTTGAAATCAAAAGAAAAGAGTATAAATGAAAAACACTTTAGAGTACAAATTTGGGTAAACAGTGGTCATCAAGCAGCTGTGTGTATTCATTGATTCAGGAAAGTTCAGGTAAAAAATTGTATCACAAGTGGCTAAACTTAAAAGAGGACTAGACAAGTTTCTCAGTGTCATCACATGGTAAAGTCTATATCAGGACTCTCAAGACCTATGTGTACATATCTCCTCATTTTTGCAATCAATTGACAAGGAAATGGTCTCAAACAGTGTTATTACAATGAATTTAAAATCATTGACCATATTCCTAAAACTTGAGAATGATGTGACTATGGTTTTAATTGAAAATATACCAGATCCTTTTTGATGTTGTTTTAAGAATAACCTTTAATTTTATTTTTAAAAAAAGGTTTTTCTAAATAAAACAGGATATATTATTCTTTATTTTTTTTATTAGAATGATATATTTTGTACTTTTACTTGTTTTTGATAGTAAAAGTTTCAATCTCCTGTAAGGATATAGAACCTGTTGGTGCATTCATCTGTCGTCTTCGTCTTATGTCGAGTCTCGGTTCCTTTGTGGATATGGTTCAAGCATGATGTCATGATGACATCATCAAGATGACATCATCAATGACATCATTACACAAGATGACAATATAGTTTGCATGGGAATGTGAAGTTTGTATAAATCTGATTTCGCTCATTAGTCAACACATGATTCCGCTCATGTGTCAATGATGATTCCGCTCATATGTCAGTTATGATTCCGCTTTTGTGTCACGACCGTATAAGCGGAATCACATCATATATAAATAGGGTCATAAGAGCGAAATCAGTAAGAGTTGTAGGTGATGGTCTTCCGGTGAGCCACGAAGTGCTGCCGAAGTGTTGTTAGGTCTGTAATCGCATTCGTTATCAATACAAACAACAGATTAAAGTGAATATGTGCTGAATTACACCGAAACACTTGTTTCCGCCTCTTGTTTTGGTGAAAAACTCTTCTAACCGACTCGTTCGGATCCGAATTCGATCCTACAAGTGGTATCAGAGCTCAGGAGGAAGAGTTCTTACCGTTTAGCTCGTTTTCGCTTAAAAATTCTGATTTCTACACCTTCTTTCATCATTTTCGAAAATTTTACCGGTCGGAATTGGATCAAAATTTCACAGATCATAGAAAATTGAACATAGACAAATCCTTGAAAGTTTGAGACTAAAATTCGGAGTAAAAATGGATCAAATTGATGCCCGAAGTGATTCCGCTTCTATGGACATTTGATGATTCCGCTTTTGTGACCATCATTAGTATCTGATTTCGCTCCAAGGATCAAGTGATTTCGCTTTTATGTCACCATAAGATTCTGATTTCGCTTATATGTCACCTGATTTCGCTTTTGTGACATACAGACCAAGTGATTTCGCTTTTATGTCACCATAAGATTCTGATTTCGCTTATATGTCACTTGATTTCGCTTTTGTGACATACATACCAAGTGATTTCGCTTTTGTGTCACAAAATTGACAGGTTTCGCTCCAGTGACCATCTAATTTCGCTTTTGTGGACATCAGAACTTGTGATTTCGCTTTTAGGTCACAATATTTGTGATTTCGCTCCAGTGACATAAGTTGATTTCGCTCCAGTGAATTTTGAGATTTCACTTTTGTGAACAACAAAGATTTGTTGGGATTATTTGAAAAATGGAAATGATGTTTGATGAAAAGGAGAATGAGTTTATTGAAATGTTAAATAGATATGGTTGGTATCAAATGAGCATATATGAACAAGATGATAAGAAGATTTGGATTCTTAGACTTGAAAAGTTTGCATGTCAAAAGGATGAGACCGTGAAAGAGATGGAAAGGAGATTTGATTACTTGATGGACAAGTTAAAATTGTTTGGAATAAAACTGACAGATACTGAAAAGATATCAAAGCTTGCAGATGCTTTACCTGCCGAATGGGATGATGTTTTAAAGATATTAAAACAAGAGCCTAAATTTTCAAAATTACATCCATCTGATTTCATCAATAAACTTCAAAAGCATAGTTTTGAAAATTCTGATAAGAAGAAAATATTGATGAATAAAATCAAAGAGAATCTAGATAAATTGAATTTGGGAAATCTAGATAAAATCAATTTGGATGTAATTACTGAAATTGATAGGAGAATATGTATGTGTTTCGCTGCAAAACAGAACATGAAATATGACTTTAAAAGGGGGTGTTATATTAATACAAATTTAAATCCTCTTGATTTTGTGAAAATTGTTTGTGCAGGAACATACAAGATAGAGACAAAGGAAATGTCAGAGAATGAAGAATCTGTGAAGAATGAACTTTCAAGTTCTGCTTCAGTGTGTTTTACATGTGACAGCTTTAAGACGGAAAATGACAAACTCATGAAAAATGCGGAAAGTTTGACTTTGGAAATCAAAAAGCTGAATGTTAATAAGCAAGATGATGATAAACAGATTCTGGATTTACAGGAAAATTGTGAAAAGCTGAAAGTTGAAAATGACAAACTGTTAATTAATTTGAACAGTTTGACATCTGAAAACAAGGTTTTGAGAGAGAAAGAAAAAGATTTTGAAAGCAAAAAGAAATCTTCAGAAAATGAAGATTTCTGGGTAAAGCTGGAAAAAAAGAATTTGAAAGTAAATGAAACAAAATTTCAAGAACAGCTAAAAGTTTTGAAAAATGAAAAATCTATTCTTGAAAACATTAAGATTGAGAATGAAAAATCAATCAAGTCTCATTTTGAACGAATATCTCAGCTTGAAAATGAAACTGAGAATTCAAGGAACAAAATTGATGAACTTGAAAAGAAATTGAAAGGTTTTGTGACTTCATCTAAGTTTCCCTGTCCAAAACCGATCAATTCAGTTCCAATAAGTGACGTTGTCACAAACTTTGACAAAGTCAAAGTTGAAGATTGTGATGAGAAATCTGATGATGAAAAAGATAAAATTGAAAAACAAAAATTGTTTTTAGAATTAAAAGAAAAATTTCATGAAACTGTTCTGCAATCTACTGAAAAGGGAGAATGCTCTAAGCAAAAACCTTTGAAAAAGAAAGTGGAACAGAAACAAAAAATTAAAAATGAGAAAAATATTCAAAAAGATAATAAAAGCTCATCAGATCGATCATCCAATCGCAATGAAAAATTACAAAAATTGAAAAATGAAAACTCAAAAATTGTTGGCAATAAGTGGTGCAGGTCGGACCACAGTGCTCAAAGCCAAATCCAGCAATCAAGAGGGGAAAGGAATATCACCAAGCCAAACAATGCTATGATATGAGCATCTGGTGTGAAAATGGTGATTGGTACGATAACAGAGTGTGTTACCGATGTGGTTATCAAGGACACATTGTTGTTAACTGCCAAGGTTGGAGTTATGAGATGAGGAGATGCTTTAACTGCAACATCAGAGGTCACATTGCCAGAGATTGCCCAAGGAGATCAAATGAAAGATTGAGGGTTAATTCTCAGAAGATGGCAAAGAAATCAGTCAATGTCAAGCCCAAAGAACAGAAGGTTCAAGAACCTAAAGTTCAAGAAACGAAAGTGAAACTTTCTCAAGGGCAGAAAGACAGACTGAGGAAGAAGAGAAAGAAAGCTAGAGAGTATCTAGAGAAGATCTTGTCCTCGGGTTCACCGGATAGATCGAATAAGAGTTCTGATGAATCAACTCCCTCAACTGCAAAGTCAAGCAAGACGCATTCATCAGATACAAATCTGAGGACGAAAGAGGATAAGAAAAAGAAGAAAATGGTCGGCGATGAATCTGACATGTCAAATTCAGACAAGCCACCTTCAGGCGATGAATCTGACAGATCAAAGTCAGACAAGCCATGTGCAGGCAATGATTCTGGTATGGTAAAACTAGAAGAGCCATGTGTTGAGGTAAATAATGAGAATTCTGGTCTAACAATGGATGATGCAAATTTTCCACCATTGTTGAACAAGAATTCAAAATCACCCAAGGACCGTCAGGCTTGGGTGAATCTGTTTAAATGAAAAACCTGACTTGCCGGAGTTCCCAGGTTGGTAAGCGTGGAACATGAATCGGCACATTTCTTGAGAAATTCACGAATGTGATATTTCGCCTTACTAGTGGTAAATCAGGGACATTAAGTTGTACTTGATTTTCTACAAGTGATGTTTGTGGATTGATCTTAAAAATGTTAGTTTTTACAAGTGATTAAAGAAAACAAAGTGATGAAAGATCCCCGAATTTGTGAAAAGACACACAAAACTTATTTTCCGGAAAAACCATTTTGATTAAAACAAACTTAAGTGTTTTGAAATCACTATGGGAAAATGTTTTGTTGTGAGGGGGAGTTCTGATTGTTCAAGCCAAGTGAATGGAGAATTGAAGTGATTCTCATTATGTTGTCAAGTTTGTACAGTTTGTTTCAAATTTTCCCAGAAAATCAAAATTGAGACATATTTTGATTTTAGGGGGAGTAAAATTTTAAAAAAATTAGAAAATTTGAAAATGTCAAAAACATTGAAAAATGCAAAAATGAGTTTTGTTGTGAAAAAAGAGGAAATGATAGTAGATCAGTTGGACTGTCACAGCATGCTAAAGAAATGGAGAGATAAAATGTGATAAACGATCTCACTAAAGATGTGACGATAGGCTCAGCTAGATTAGTAGATTTGCGATAACGATACAAACTTAAATGAAAAAGCCTAGTTCTAGTGGGAAACATGGTTGAAAGCATAGTACTTAGTTTTGTCCTTCGTGATTGTGTACCTACTCAGTAATCGCTGAATGCCAAAAGGCATAAAACTGGTTAAGTTTGTGAACTTTCACAACTTTGCTGAAAAGTCGTTGTGATTGTACATTTCATTTTGCAAAGATTTAAACTTGTTTTATTTCTTTATTTTGTTTAAGCATCGGACATCCTCTGCGTATACGTGAGTATCGACCTGGATGTTGTTGCCTAAACGTTCTGCTTTATTTTCTTTGGTGTTTCGTTTAAGCTTTGGACCTCCTCTGCGTATACGGAAGTATCGACCTGGTGGTTAAAGCCTAAACAACTTCAACTTGTTTTATTTTTCTTATTTTGTTTAAACATTGGACTTTCTCTGCGTATACGGAAGTATCGACC
This sequence comes from Helianthus tuberosus, assembly GCA_030545235.1. Taxonomy (NCBI): domain Eukaryota; kingdom Viridiplantae; phylum Streptophyta; class Magnoliopsida; order Asterales; family Asteraceae; genus Helianthus; species Helianthus tuberosus. Next base: position 139,203,766 of record CM060415.1, read on the forward strand.
TGATTGTTAATGTTTAAACATTCAGCTTTGTTTTTGCACAAATCACAGTTGATAAAAGTTTAAAGGCATTACTTGAGTTAGTGTATTGCATGATGAGGGGATATGCTGAGATCGTGGGGTCCATAAGAATTTAGTGTTATATTAATATACCTTAACGTATCGGTAAGCATTTCGAAAGTTTTTAGATTGAGCTTAAGAGGACAAACATATCGTCAATCAATGTGAATCGTTTAGAGCTTAAAATGAAATCAAGCTTAACGGTGCTAGTGATTGGTCACATAAACTGATATGATCCTCTTTCGCGAACTCACAAAAATATGTTTGTACATATTTTATTTCTGCAGTTAATTTCTGTTATTGCATTCATGTTTCATTATTTTGAAAAGTCCAAAAAGATTTTCGACAACTGATGTTGGAAAGCTGATATTCAAAATTCCAAGTGCTAAACAAGATGAACTGGTTTGGGAGTGTGTGTTTTGAATTGATAAATTTACTCTGTGAAAGAAGTTTGATTAGTTAATCAAGATCATTAATTTGAACTTGATGTAACTATTTCCAGTAAGTTTTTCTTATTGTTTTTAAGTAAAAACTTATGTGGTAGTGAGAAAATGTGTGCAGGAGTTGAGCTGAACAGAGATAAAGCCAGGAATTAATCTCAAGGTGATAGCTAATTCCAGACAGCGATCCCATCATGATGAGAGGGGGAGTCTGACGAGGTTAGAGCCAAAGAGAAGATCCTGGTATATGCTAAGAAAGAAAAGAGACTGATAAAGACTGAAGATGCGAAGACTCGACACTTAAGACTCGTCAACATCTGAGGGGGAGTCTGTTGGTGCATTCATCTGTCTTCTTCGTCTTATGTCGAGTCTCGGTTCCTTTGTGGATATGGTTCAAGCATGATGTCATGATGACATCATCAAGATGACATCATCAATGACATCATTACACTAGATGACAATATAGTTTGCATGGGAATGTGAAGTTTGTATAAATCTGATTTCGCTCATTAGTCAACACATGATTCCGCTCATGTGTCAATGATGATTCCGCTCATATGTCAGTTATGATTCCGCTTTTGTGTCACGACCGTATAAGCGGAATCACATCATATATAAATAGGGTCATAAGAGCGAAATCAGTAAGAGTTGTAGGTGATGGTCTTCCGGTGAGCCACGAAGTGCTGCCGAAGTGTTGTTAGGTCTGTAATCGCATTCGTTATCAATACAAACAACAGATTAAAGTGAATATGTGCTGAATTACACCGAAACACTTGTTTCCGCCTCTTGTTTTGGTGAAAAACTCTTCTAACCGACTCGTTCGGATCCGAATTCGATCCTACAGAACCTTTACTTTTGTTGGTGATATTATCCTTTAAAACAGATCAAAAGGAAAAGGTACAAGTATCAAGGTCATATCTAACTCAAGTTTTTTTTAAAACTGATCAAAGATTGATTGCTAAAAGACCTTAAAATGCTGGGGTACTCATGTTTTAATTCAAATATTATAACAAGAATGAGTAGCCTTAGTAAAACGTTTACATCATCTATGGTACTAAACCACTGTCAGTGAGTTGTAAAAGCTTCAAGATATGTAAATGACATGTGGCAAAACCTTGAATGAAAATTCCTGTAAAAGTTGCTGACATAGTGTGCTTTCAAATCATTACCATTACCTTATCCCTAACCACTGTTTTGCTCAAACATCTGTTTCCTAAATACTGTCCACTGCTGAAAGTCAGTCACTGATCCTTTATTTCTTTTCTCTTGGCAAGCACTGATGCTCAAAATCAGTGTCTTATCCACTGATATGCTATCCATTGATAGTAAAAATCATCCACTGTTATCACATTATTACCATTGTAACCACTGATGCTTGTTTCATTAGTGGCTCTCAAAACAATTGTCCTCCACTCTTCATCCATTTCATCAGAGGTTGGCACATGGTCAGTTTTTAGCCCTCAGATCTTTGTAACTACTGCCACATCAGCACTTATTTTTTTCCCCTTAATAAAACCCTAATCAAAACCCCCAAACAGGGTTTTACACTGTCGAATTGAATTCCAAAAACTCTCTTCTCAAAGCAGTTTCCAACTTTCCATCCCAAATAATTCTTCGTTCTTCTCCGCAGAAATGACGAAATCAAAACCAAAATCACCATCATCTTCCAAAGAGGTCGCTCAAACGACCGCTGAAACCATTGAAATACCGTACAAATCTCCTCACAACTACTTGGGTCTACTCACAAAACCCACAAACAACCACACCTTTGACTCCATCATCGACACATTATCTGAATCAAAGTACAAAACTTTGTTGATAACAGATGCTCCCATTTACCAACAAACCCAGAGAGAGTTCTGGAAAAATGCTACTCTTGAAAAACAAGAAAACATTGTCGTAGCCATCAACTCCTCGATACAGGGTAAAGCGATTCAAATTACTCCGCAATCAATCTCAGAAGTCTTTAAACTCGATGATCAGAATGGTAAAACTTCCTTTGATAAAACCGAGTTGAAAACTGATTTCTTAAAAAGGGGATATGCAGAACAACCAAAAAGGGATACCTTACAAAAAGGTTTCTTTCCTTCTGCACCTAGGTTTTTATTTCACACACTTTTGATGTGTGTTTCAAATAAAACAACTGCTTTTAATGAAATACCTTCAAAGATACAATGCCTGGGTTATGCTATTTTAAACAATAAAAATTTTAACTATTCCCAGTAGATCTTTGATGATTTGGTGAAAAATGTTGATAGCAAAGCATTTCTACTTTTTTCAAGATTTCTAAGCTACTATTTTAAACAAAAATTTGGAAAAGAAAATGAAAATTTGCTCAAACAAGGTGTTTATTTTCAAAGAAAAGGTTTAACAACTGAAACATTTTCCAGAATGATGGCACCTATAAAAACAAAAGCAGAGGTGCCTGAGCAGAATTTAGCAGATAACACTGCTCCTCAGGTATCGGCTGCTGAGCCTACTGCTCTAGGTGATCATAGCAGCACAACCACTGCTCTGAAACCCACACCTGCCATCACCAAAAAGACCAAAAAGAAAACATCCAGAAAACCCACCAAACCCAAAACAAAGGCAACTCTGGAAGATGAGATCCTAGAGCCACTGCCAGTGACAACACAAATGTCACCTACAACCAATGTTGCTACTTCCTCACAGCAGATGGAAGAAAGATCTCCACCATTGCCTCAAACTCCTCCTGCATCCTCACAAAAGGATCAGGTTGTAAGCACAGGGACCCCACATTATGAAGCTCTGGATTCAATTGGATCCATCTTCCTCAGTCCTGATCCCAAGGACATGTCTCTTTTAACACCCTTATCTTCACCCCTCACACTACCATCATCCATGATACCCTTGTTGCATGCAGTCGATATAGCTCAGACACAAACCAGTTCCTCTCTATCACCTATCACTGAGAGTACACCCCCACAAGTGACTGTGTCTGATGCTACTATCCCTGCTATCCCAGCAACAACTGAGGAGGTTACACCCCTTGAGTTACAAGTAACTCTTGGTGGTAGTTCAAGTGGAGCAGCAACTACAAGTGATGGATCAACAAATCTACATTTGGACAGTTGTTTCATTAGTAAGACTCCCTTGAAGGCAATTTCTTCCATAGCACCACTGATAACCACTTGTGAGGCTGTTTTGTCCACTGGTACCATAAAAAGGTTATCAAGTGCTGAAGAAAGAAGACCCCAGAACCAAGAACAAGGGGCATCAATGAATGATTTTTGGGACTCAGTTCCTAAGTCACACATTGGTATAACCACCGCTGGTGGAGAATCAGATGATCCCATTGACGTGGGTGATGATTTAAAATATCAGGAATTGACGGGCAGAGTTGAAAAACTTGAAACATCAGTTGCTGAAATAAAGGATATGGTGCAACAGTTGTTAAATGTTCAAAAAGCACAATCCACTGCTACTCCAGCTCAAGCACATGCACAACCTGCACCTGCAGCAAATGAGCTATGGAATATATTTCAACCCTTGCTTGAAAAACAAAAACAAATGGCGGATCAGCAGCATGCAATACATGTAAAAATGCTGACAAACATGGTGGAGTCAAGATTTAAAGATACTCAAGCAGACATCAAAGCTATCAAGGCTCATAGCCAAAGCACAACTGGAAAAGTTCCTCCCACTATCCTCTTTATGGATAAACCCTTTCCAGATAGTGCCAAAAAGGGGGAGAAACTCAAGTTGAAGAAAAAGGGAATAAAAGATGGTCTGTATGTTGAACCAGAACAAGAATAACAGACATCTAAACCACCTCCCAAAGGCTCCAAACATCAAACCACAAAATCTCAAACTTCCATCCAAACAGCTGATACAACAGTAGTTTCAAAAACTGTTAGCCAAACAGCTGCCATCTCTTCAACACACACCACTCCATCACACACCACTACAACCACTGTCCTACTACCATCATCATCTATTATTACATCCCCACCAAAACCAAACTCACCACCAGTACCTCCTGCCAAAAAGCAGAAGACGGCAGATGTTACAACATCTGCTGTAATGACAACAGTGGTTGAAACACCAGTTGTTTCAACACCTGTTAGTCAGACACTTTCCACCACTCAAATCACTACCACTTCAACACCTGCTCAAAAGCAGAAGACATCTACTGACACATCAGTAGTTGTAATGACAACAGAGGTTGAGACACCAGTTGTCTCAACAGCTGTTAGTCAACCATGCACCACTTCTCTCAACATTCCTACATCTCACCTAGAATCAACTTCACTCATAAAGCTTTACACTAGAAAAAGGAAAACAACCCAGGAAAGTGATGACAAATTTGATCCTAATGCTGCAAAATATCCACTGGAACTAGAAGCTGTTAAAAATGAGATGAGACAATTCTACACCGAGGATGATCCTTCAAAAAGAAGATTTCCTTCTTTCATAGGCTTTGTAGTCCCAGAAGATTTGGATGAATATCTTGAGATCAAAGCAAGGCAAGCTAAGATAAGAGCCAAACTGGAATGCAAAGATCAAGGTGATGAAGCCATTTCAGAAAGAATGGAATCCCTGCTCACTAAAGTCAAGCTGATAGAAGACTATGCAAAAGATCTAAAGAAAGAAATGTCAAAATTATCACCCAAAGCAGATCTAGGGAAAGAAATGAGAAAAGAATATCTTGCATACATCATGAAAGAAAAATTCTATCCAGCTGAAGAAAAACAGTTTGAAGAATGGCCAATCATTGCATTAAAGCATGAGGCAAACAGAATTGAAAAGATTAAGAATGATTCAAGAAAGAAGAAAACAGCTCCAAACTGGAATAAATATAAGAAGCTCATTGCTGACCTGACTTCTGAATACAAAAGAAAGAAGCAAGAGCTAGTGGATGCAAAGGTGGACACTGCCAGTGCCATAGCAAAATGGACAAAGCAGCACACCGATGAGGCTTATGAAACGCTTAAGAAAAGAAGGATAACTGTCTCAGACACTTCTAAAAAGGCAGACTACAACAAGCTAGAACAACAGCTAAATGCTCTTAAATCACTAGTCACATCAGCAGATAATCAAGAAAAAGGAAAACAGTTGACTAGTGAAGAAGAAAAAGAAAAGGAAGCTGAGTACTTCACAGAAGCCATCAGGAAAATGGATCTAAAAGAAGATAGCTCAGTAAGGCTTCAAGACCTTGCCAAAAAGGTTCTGAACAAATCATCATCACCAAATACATCAGCAGATATCTCAGACATTGAGCTAGATCAACAAAAGAGACAAGAACTGCTTGATAGAGAGACAGCAGAAGACATAGCTGCAGCAAATGAGGTCATAGAAAAGGCTTTCAAATGAATGTCTGAAGCTCAGGATACTGCTTTACAATTTTTCACAAGGCCAAAATCTCCAAGCTCATCAGCAAATAAATCTCTCCCAAGAAACCCATTGGGTTCAAAAATACTAAAGTGGAGTTCTGATCAAAAGACCCATGTATTGACCCTGGTCAGATCCAATGGTGAAGTGAAGTACATATCAAGGAAAGAAGCACTAGGCCTTGGTGTTGAAGATTTGCAGGATCTCCTTGAACTTACACTGTGCAGGGATGAGGATGAGTCAAGTTCCAAAGACTTTGAAGCAGAATTCAAAAAACAAGCTAGGGAACTTCTGATGAGAAATAAAGATCCAAAATAATGAAGTGTTTTGGCATTATCTGTTCCAGGAAGAGATTGTTGGGATTGAACCCTACCAGAGGAACAGTTAATAAAAGCCAAAACTGGTTCACACAGTGGATTCACAATAAGCAGCTGTTTACACTAGTCTTCTCCCTTGAAAGTGATTATAACATCTAATGGTCTTCTATCCACTGATCGTACAAACTGCTGACCTTCAAACTGCTGATCGAGTAAAAGCCTGATGAAAGACTAAAGCTCTGCTGTTCAATCTACTGCCTTGAGTCAAGCTCTGCTGATCCGGACAAGTACTGTTGGGTTCACATCAGTGGAAGGATGCAGCAGTAGTTTAAATGTCTTTCTATAATGAAATGTAATAGCAGTAGTTAGCATAGCATTGTTTGTATAGATCAGAGGTTACAGTTTGTTAGGTTGTTAGACGTCGCTTTCATGGTGACGTCAGCTGAGATGCCTCAGTGGTTTGGATTGTCTATAAATGGAGCAGTACTCTGTACTGTTACATTTGATCGTTTTGAGTGAGTTCTTCTCCTCAATTCAATCCTTTCATCTTGTGCAACCAACCATGAAGTATCAGGCTGAGGGGGAGTTTAGTTTGTAAGCATGATTGTAATCCTTTGATTTGTATTGTAAATCTTTCGACTCAATGAAATACATGTTTACCAAAACTAGTTCTCTCTTTGATTGTGTTTACAAAGTTTGTTGTTCATTTCCGCTGCACTTAAACTCAATTCATTCCTATTTGATTTGTTCATATTATACAAACAAACACAATCATGAGAGCCTCAGATCCTAACAGAGAAGAATCTTCTTGCAAGAAGAAAAATAAATTAATCTAGTCCCTATATTTTTTTGATCAATGGTTGTGAATCAAGATATAATTTTTGTCTACTTTTAATTAATGCTTTAATTAATAAGGGTAGGATAGACATTTTGATGTAGAATACTAATAAATATTATAAAGGGTTACTCAATTCTTATTAATGCCACTATAATTTCCTCCTCACCACCATTAATGTGTTGGTCCTACACCAATTTTATTAGAAGTGACCAAATTATTTAAAACTTAAGTGTCCTACACATTATGTACCTTACACCAAAACATTGGTTTTATGGTGTAGGAAACATTGTTTTTACGGTGTAGGAAACGTTGAATACATAGGATCATGTGCATGTTGTTTTATTGTGTAAGATGTAAAACTATTTTATAGGATGACTCATTAAATGGTTAGGGTTCATTAATTTGAATAGCAAAAATAAAGAATAGACTCATCAAATGATTTATTCAAATTACCTTTTTACTCTTTATTCTTTTTATTCTTAATTTATAATTTCTTCTCATTTGAACTCTCCACTATATATATATATATATATATATATATATAGGATCAAGATCGGGAGAAAACGCCTCAAAGTGTGAGAACGGTGAAAACAATTCTCAGCCACAAGAGCTTAGTGGTTTGTGGTTGAGATTGATGCAGTGACATTTTTGTAAATAATAGGGGTCTTGGAACTATCAGTAGGGGTAAAATAGAAAGATCAAAATAAAGGTGCACATGCTAATCACATATCATTTTCCCCGTCATATTTAAACGACAATAACTTTTTTATACTTTGATTATTTTTCGAAAAAAATTACACCATAAAACTCAGCGTTTTTTATCTTTCTAACGAGTATACTATTGATATACTTTTCGAAAAAAAAAAACGAACTCGGTTTTTATGGCGTTTTTCTGAACTGAGTGTTTTATGGCGTATTAGACTATTTATTTTCATGCCGTTTTTCTGAACTAGGTGTTTTTATGGCGTTTTACACTAGGTATTTTAATGGCGTTTTTCTGAACTAGGTGTTTTTATGGCGTTTTAACTAGGTATTTTCATAACGTTTTTCTGAACTGAGTGTTTTATGGTGTTTTTAACTGGGTATTTTCATGGCATTTTTCTGAATTGTGTGTTTTTATGACGTTTTATTTGAACACCCAGTTTATGTGAGTGGGTTTTTTGACAATATTATCCATTAGTTTAATTTAGTATCAATGCCAAATGTCAACATCAAAATCGTTCTCACCTTTTTCACCGTTTTCCCTAAATCCTGACCCTATATATATATAATATGATAAAATCTCGATCGACCCACAAAAAATTGACATCACACCCCAAGAAAAAAAATGAAAAACGAGTAAAAGACCCCATAAAACTGGAAAACGAGTAACAACCCCCATAAAATTGTCTAAGAAAAAAAAAAAGGTTTTTTTCTTGATTCTTCATCCAATACTCTGACGTATTTACTAAATAATCTTCGTTTGTATTTATTTTTTGCATTTATGTTGCCGACTGATGAACTTTTGCTTTTTATTTGAACTGACTAATAAAATTCCTCCGTGCGTTGCAACGGAAATTCAATTTGGCTCATTACGAAATCAGAACGACATTGACACTCATAAAGTCGTGATATGCTCAAAAGGATATCTACACTTATTTCACATAGATGGGAAACTACAAAGACGATTATTAGTAATGGTTCTGTTAGTACCAAAACTGGTACCGATGTTGGGTGTCAAAATCATGTTGTACCAGTATTGTTGGGACGGTATCGGTTCTATTCATTGCGGTACCAGTACCGTACCGGCACTCACCATAGCTTACCATACCAATAAAATTGGAAACTATAAAAACTAATATCCGTAATGGTTCCACTATTATCAAAACCCGTACCTATGCCGATCAGAATTGGTGTTGTACTAATATTAATATCAGTTCGGTTCATCGCGGTACCTGTACGATATTAACATTTTCTATAGTTTATGATAAAAAATAAATATATTCTCATGAATACAACATTGTCTTCAACAATATTTATTTCAAAATCCACAAAAATGAATAATCATACCGCTGCTTTAGTTGTTTGGATGGTATTAATTGTGTTCGTCACTGTAAAAAAAAAAAATATTAGTTGTCTTTCACCTGTTCAACTTTAAATAAAACTTTTACTTTGATAAAGACTAACAATAACTTAATATGAATAGCAAATATTATTTACTTTGATAAAGATTAAATACATTAATGAAAAAGATAAATAACTTAAGTTTTCTCGGATTTAATATCATAACTTAATTTATTGCTTTTTATTAATGTTAGTTGATTCATGCAGTGAATAAATGTATAACAAAGGTATATATGTATGTGTATGTGTATGATATGAACAAAAAATGAATGATGACAATGAGAACATGTATCACATTGTTTTCCATGGATAATAAAATAAAACAAAAGTGCCAAACAAAATGACCTCACACTTCTGCGGTGGAAAACCAAAAATAACAAATTCACTGTTGCTAACTAGTTGATAATGATAATTTATATATAACTAGAGTATTTTCAAAATGGTAAAGATCAGGGTCTAAAAATAATGTCATACTAGCGTTTCATCACAATGTAAGTAAGTAATACGTGTAGTCGTGCTATAATTTTGTGTATGCAACTACATGCAATGCAATGCATATATGTACACTAGATGTATAACATATACGATAACCATGGTTGCAAAAGTCGTTAGGCGCTCCTTAATCGGTCGACTGGGGAGTTGAGAGTACTCGGCCTAGGCGGAGAGTACTCGGGGAGTACTCGGACATGTTAAATTATAAAGAAATTAGTTTTTGGAAATTAAATATATGTCAAATAACATAAATTTACTAACATCTATAACAAAATACGTGAAAATAATATTCATTCTTTAATATGATAGGCATAAAAATTATGTTTTATAATTTTTTAAGTCAAACTCGGCCCAAGTTGACCTACGAGATACGATTTTGGCCGAGGTTGACCGTGTTTGACCGATTCCAAGTAATTAGGCGGAGTAAAAGAAAGTCGCATCGGCAGCCTACCCTGTAGCGACTACTCGGAGAGTACTCGGCCTTGGAAACCTAGTTTTACAACCATGACGATAACTAAAAGATGAACCTTGCAATCTGGAGCGTAGTGTCATGGTCGCTTTCAGAGCTGATTCGGTTATGGTCTAGTTTTTACGAAAACGTTTTTAAAACCTAGTTCACTATAACCTGGCTCTGATACCAAACTGTCACACCCCAAAATACCACATGCGGATACCACCGCGAGGCGTGTGACCTACCAGGATCTAGCCACTAATCATGTCGAACTAACAGAAAATAATATTAATACAAAAACATGTCCAACATGAATAGTGCAATTTCATTCATAAATAATATTTCAACATAGTTTACGTTCAGCGGAAGCATTTGTATTATTTAAACATAGTTAAAAACCAAATTGTTTTAAGTTGCAAAATTTTACGCGTTTTCTCAAGTGGCACTCCCCATGACACTTCCCGCTCTCCAGACAGCAAGTTCCAAAACGTTGTGTATCTAACAACCTGCAAAGCATGTAGTAACGTATCAACAAAAATGTTGGGGAGTTCACAGTTGTTTAGTGTTATTCCAAAAACATAAGTTTTCTTAAATTACTCTGTTCTTCAGAAAACATGTCATGTGGAGCTACCCCATTGTTTTAAACTACTAGACTCGTACCATACCGACTACTGACTGTAGTTATGTTTAGAGCCCCGAGTCAATGTCTATCGTCATTGACAAAGTGCCCAAGTATATTAGTCCACACCCGTCCTCTGCGACACGGTGTGAGGCTTGTCAAACCTAATAGCGTTATTTAACTAATAACCCGTTCGCCATTGGCCCAGCGATTAATCGGTATAAAATGTGTAGCATCTAGTCCGTTTAAGACATGTTAAATAAATAGTAAATTATCGGTTTTCATCCCTCACAAGGGGACGATGTTGCCCGTAATCTACCCAAGGAGAATACGTAGGTTGCATCACATCTAAGGGGGATGGTTGTTATTTGCTCCATTCCCAAACCACCGGGAATTACATGCTTTTAGAAAAGTGTGAACTCACCTTAGGGTGCGTGTTATATCCTAAAATATTATGTGTCAGAGACACGAACTGGCACATCATGCAAATATTTACCAAGACATTCCCTAACAATTGTAGCACATCATAAGTAACCAATACTAGGGTAAAGTTGTTCACGTGTGATCGAGCTCTATCGACACACTAAGCCTATGACCCGGTGGTGTACTCGTTACCACGAGTAAGTTAAGGTACCCTCATAGACATGTATAAAAATATACATATACTAATACAACAGTATGTATAAAATTTAGTATGCATGGATACGTGTGTGTGTGTGTGTATATATATATATATACACACCAAAATATATCTTTGTAACTTTAATGTGAATACACGTAGTCGAGTTATATTCCAAAGGGTATACTCGTATCTTGTTTAATATTTGTCATAAATAAATATATACAAATATTTATTTTCAACTGTTCATTTGATACTAAAATGTTTCGAATCCTTATGTTCGCTTAATATAATTATTTGTTACGTTCAGTATCCTATTTGAATCCCGACATGCTTTGTTTGTTTTTAAAACACGAGTTATTTTATAGATTCATACGAAAAACGGGCAGAGTTTTCTCTGCTTTTGTAGCAACCCGACAACACTGGTTGTCGACCAAACCAAATAAGCAAGTGTCCAAGTAATATCACATATTTATAATTACACATATGCTTACATATAGACGCGTGCAAGTCCAAATTGACCCAAATATATCCCGTACAATTAATATATTTTTATTCTACAATCCTACTAGTTGGGTCGGGTTCGCTAGAGCTCGTTTCACGGTCGATTATTACAATTAATTAAATTTTCAACACATACATTTACCATGGCAGGGAATAGTGCTTCCCAGCCATTGGTCGAAATGGGCGGCCGCCCCTCTTCTATTTGACCAACCATTTTATTATTTTATATCCACTTTAAAATTACGGTTTTGCCCCCAGTTTAAAATTGCGCTTTTCTCCCAACTAGAAAATATAATAATCCTTTTGCCAATATAATAACCCTTTTGCCAGCAGCTCAAAATTACGATTTCGCCATCAGTTCAAAAATTACAATTTTACCCTCTGCTTTTTATTTTATACCCGCTTTAAAATTACGGTTTTACCCCCAGTTTAAAATTACGTATTCGTCCCCCATTCAAAATAAAATTATGCTTTTGCCCCCAGCTCAAAATTACGATTTTTCCCTCGATGCAAAATTACGATTTCACCCTCAGTTTAAATTTACTTTTTTGCCCCCAGCTAAAAATAAAATTATGGTTTTCTCCTACCTCAAAATTACGATTTTACCCTCGGTTCAAAATTATGATTTTCCCCTGGTTCAAAATAAAAATATGACTTTACACCCAGCTAAACCGAAAATACGATTTCGCCCTCGGTAAAAAAATTGCGCTTTTACCCTCCGCCAAAATTACGTTTTCACCCCAGTTCAAAATAAAATTTTGTTTTTCCCCCAGCTCAAAATTACGATTTTACACCAGTTTATTATTTTATATCCACTTTAAAATTACAGTTTTTCCCCGTTATAAAATTACGTCTTTGCCCCCAGTTGAAAATAAAATTATGCTTTTGCCCCCAGCTAAAATTTACGATTTTCCACTCGGTTCAAAATTACGATATCACCCTCAATTCAAACTTATGTTTTTTTGCCCCCGGTGCAAAATAAAAATATCGTTTTCCCCTAGCTAAAAATCAGGATTTTTCCCTCGTGAAAAAAATTTTGATTTTCCCCCAAGTAAAAATAAAAATATGACTTTGCCCCCAGTTAAAAATCGTGTCAATGAGCTGCTTAACACTCTTTTTACTTTTTCTTTCTAGCAAAGCTATGCTACTGTTTTTTTAATTGGTTAATAATTATTCGGCCATTGGCACGCAACGAGGCGGGGCAACACCTAGTTAATATACAAAACTCAATGAATGCACTTTGTGCTCGTCGTTACCTTTTTTTTTTTGAAAATTAACTATTATTCACAAGCAACCCTCAACAGAGGGAAGCCCAAACCAAAAACCAATTACATCAAATTGAAAGAACACCAATCTATCCAAAGAATTCCTCTATTTTTAGATCTATTCTTATACCAATGATATCCTAGAACTTTAATATCTTGAAAAATGTCTAGAGTAACCAATCTTGAACGAAGTAATTGCTTGGATGAAGAAGGTTAAACATAAAGCTTTTATCTTCAAAATCGATTTCGCTAAAGCCTACGATAATGTTAATTGGGACTTCGTTATTTCTGTGATGTCCCAAATGGGTTTTCCTTCTCGGTGGAGTCGGTGGGTTTACGGGATCTTATCCTCTGCTCGGACGGCGGTCTTGGTTAATGGGTCTCCGACGTTTGAGTTTAACTGTTTTAAAGGTATGAAACAAGGGGATCCTATCTCCCCTTTCTTGTTTTTACTTGTGATGGAGGCATTTTCAAATATGATTGGTAAAGCGGTCGATTTGGGTGTTTTGAAAGGTATTAACCTCCCAAATAACGGCCCGTCTATTTCTCATCTTCTTTACGCTGATGATTGTATTTTTCTTGGAGAATGGACCGATGATAATTTAAAGGTAGTGCTGAAGCTTTTGAGGTGTTTTTATTTTTGCGCTGGTCTTAAAATTAATTTGAACAAATCTCTCCTCTTTGGCGTCGGAGTTGGTCATACTGAAGTGATAAAGGTGGCGGAATCGTTCAGATGTAAAGCTGGTGAGATTCCGTTTGTTCACCTCGGGACGCTTGTGGGTGCGAAGATGCATAAGATCAACAGCTGGAAAGCGGTGTTTGATACCTTCGAGTCTAGGCTCACTATGTGGAAAGCCTCGGTTCTCTCCATTGGAGGTAGGTTGACCCTTGTTAAGTCGGCCCTCGAGAGTATTCCCAATTATTTCCTATCGCTTTTTAAAGCTCCGGTGGGTGTGATAAAGGGTTTGGAAAAGATAATTAGGAGATTTCTTTGGGGCGGTAATAGTGAAGTTTCTAAAATCCCGTGGGTCGCTTGGGATCGCCTAGCGTTACCTATTGATAAGGGGGGAGCGGAATCTCTAACCTTTCGGATGTGAACATAGCGCTTTATCCAAATGGCTGTGGAGATATAAAACTGACCTAAATGGATTATGGAGAAAGGTTATTGTGTCTATTCACTCTAACAGTAACTGCTGGAGTTCGTTTCCGTTTAATAGAAATATAAATGGCATCTGGAAAAACATCATTGCTCTGATGGATAAAACTAAGATCGGGGCTGTAAGTCTCTCAGAATTTGTCTGGTAAGGTGGGTAACGGGATCTCTATTGATTTCTGGTTAGACCGTTGGGCTGGAAGTTTACCTCTTAAGGATAGGTTCCCTTCGTTATTTCAACTTGAATCTGATAATAGATGTAGACCGTGGCGTCAAAATCTTTTTCCGGCTATTGGTCTTGGGTGAGACCGCTTGTTACTGGGTCCGAGACGCAAGACCTGCTCTCGCTGGAGCTTCTTCTGTCCGATAAGTCCTTATACGATTCTCTCGACAGATGGGTTTGGTCCGGAGGTAAGAACAACGAATTCTCGGTTAAAGAGGTTAAATCTTTTCTTGGTAGCGAGATAGACTTCAGCAGAAACTTCATTTTTAATTGGTCGAAGTGGGTGCCGAAGAAGTGTAACATTCTTGTTTGGAGAGCTGAGATGGGAAGGATCGCGACGGTCGATGCCCTTATAAAACGGAACTGTTTCAATGGTGACTCGCTATGCCCTTTATGTGAAGACGGAGAGGAATCGGCTGCTCACATCTTCTGCTCTTGCTTGGTAGCTTCAAACATATGGTGCTTGATTAGTCAATGGTGCAAGATAAGTCCTATATTTGCCTTCTCTATCCAAGACCTGCTCCTTATTCACGTTCATGCTGGGTTGAACAAGGCTGCCAGTGAAGCTCTCCACGGTATTATCATTGTAGCCTGCTGGTGCATTTGGTGGGCTAGGAACGAAAGGAGATTCAAAAACATAAGAAAAAATGTGCTCGTCGTTACCTACTCGAATGAATTGTTCACACCAACACGAAAAAGGTCTCCTCGATGTGCGTGCCCCCTCGAATCTGCCTCGCTAGTTGTTGACCCAATCTATGACCGACAGTTGACCGAGAATGAATGGTTGACCAAAGTTGACTGTTTGACCCGAACGTCAACCACAGTTGACCCGCTGCTACTGTGTCCAGTGCCCGGAGGTCTCCTCCGCCACCTGCAACCATGACTTTGTCACGACCCTCCCTCAAAACACTTAAAGAATGAACAAAAACTCAACTCCCAAACAACTAAATCTGACCTGAAAGATGTCGATCTGCAAGCCTCACAACAGATCGAGACTTGTGAACTCGGAATTCGGAAACCGTCATTACTGCCACATTCAAAAATGCACATGAAAGCTGGGAGGTTCTTGACATGATCTTGAATCCGAGTTCGATGGAGCTCACCGGAGAACCTTGAGTCGAGGGAGTTTGTTTCATGCCCTAGCCGCCATCTACTCTGCCATTATTGTTGCTCTAAACCACCGCCTGTCGTACACCGCCAGCCCTCATCACCAACAACACCGCTGAACAGCTCCAACCCACCCTGAGTCTCCCCAAACGCAGCCACCGCTAATGATACTCGTGGCCCAGCGCCTCCGCCGTCACCGAGTGACTCACTGCGCCACTGCCGTCGGATATGGTGGTCGGTCACCCCTCCATATCAGTCGTATCCCTCTCTCCCAACTCCATATTGGTTGTCTTAGAGCATTCACATCCAAACCATCAAATTATACATACATTCCACTAAAAAACAACTCCTATATCAATATATTTCCACTAAAAACAAATACTTTTTCTCTCTCCTTTTCAATTAAATAATATTATCATCACATTTTTCTCTCTCCTTCACTCACAACCACTTTCAATATATATTAAAAAAATTATACTGGGTGAACAATGTCCCCCCAAATATACAGATGAACAGTAACATTTTCTCTCTCCTCCACTCACAACCACTTTTTATACCCTTTATAATATAAAAACTCCCCCTCACATATTTTGATGGATAGAATGTGAATGCTCTTACTCTAGTTATGTAGGGTATATGTGTGTGTTTTTAGAAAATGAAAGTGGGGGCTAGGGTTTTAAGGAAATAAGGAGATGAAGAGAAAGAGATGTATTTATATGTTAAGTTTCGGGTGTGGGTAAGTTGGGCTTAAACCACGTATACGAATCCGCCTAACGTCACATGTCTCAATCGTTTACTATAATTTCTCGATGTATAGAATAATATTTATACATTTTATTTTCGAGTTAGTGCTCATTAAACGTGCAAAACCGCGAATGTAATTTATGTACATTAATAAAAAAATGTATATCTTATATATTGATTAGCGGTTTGCGTCTCTGTTTGACATTAACTTAAACATTATGCATGTCCGGGTTTATTATCCTTTACAGTTAATAATAAAATAATAGTTTGTGATATGTAATTCTCCGAGTTACAAGCGTCGAGAAGTTCGGATTGTCACATTTACCTTCATGTACTGATACCGAACAGGACCATACCGGTATTTTTGATATAAGTACTGGTTCGATACCAGTTGACACCAAGCTTATCCCAACCCCTGATATTAAAAAAAGGATTAAAGTTAAAAAAAATAAAGAAAATAACTATTATTATAATATTAAAATAATAAAAGTATTAAAAAACTATATATTATTATAATATTAAAATCACTATTCATTTCAATTCGTTTATTAATATATAGTAATATATAGTAATATATAGTAATTATTAATATATAGTAATATAGTAATATATAGTAATAATAAATTGATTTTTTAATCATGTCACGCACTCTAAATGAAAAAATAATAATATATTGCTATAGATAACCGACTCCCAAAAAATTTCTAACCACGTGGAAAAAAATTCTTGATTCGCCACTATACCCATGAGTTTACCTCCTCAAATATGTTCCAAAAAAAACCGAGTGTTAGTGACATGCCTCTTGGATTGTCCCTTAACATCAAAATAAAAAACCTCATGTAATGTTAAGGCTTTTGTTTCACTAATTAAAGAATCAATTTTCTTCACACCAAATACTTCGTGTCCACACTGAAGCTTATCGAAACACACTTATACCAAGCGACATTGAACTATACCAAATTATACCAAGAAAACCACACCGTCACCTTAAATTCAATAGGTCAAACACAATCAACAAATTTCACCAAAGTTGATTCTTTGTTTGTTCCCTCATGAAACTCACGGTTGAACTAAATAGCCTTTATTTCCCATACTCAGTGAAATTAGCGCCCTATAGCGCCCCGAAGCCACCCTCTGGGCAGCAAAAAGGGGGCGCCATTGAGTCTCCACTAGCACAGTAATGAGCGCTAATAGCATCTGCAGGTGGGGTCCATTGTTTTCAACTAATCAATTTTTTGCACTTTTTTTTGTATTTTGTTCAATACGGGGCTTTAAAGGGGGTTTAAACCACACCGTGCAAGTTAACGATAAATCTCTCGCTTACGTGGTGCATACATGGCTCTTACGTGGCACTATAAGCCCATAGGGGTATGATAAATAAAATATAGAGATACTTAAAAGAATCAAAATGTAGCCAATAAGATAATTAACCTAAGGGATCTACAATCCTCCTAATTATAATATAAAAAGATATAGTGAATAGTTTTTGTCTTATAGTGAATAGTCTTTTGTCTTTTCCTTGTTCCTAACAAATGAAAAGTAAAAAGTATATATCTTTTCCTTCTCTCCGACAAAAGAAAAGTAAAATATAAATATAATCAAATGTTGGGTGAGTGGGTCCTTTTAAAAAGCAAGCAGGACAACCCAAAACCATTGTCTTCCTTCTCTTCTCTGTTTAGCTAATGGTAATTTCAGAGCTTCTCCCCCCCCCCCTGCAAATGTTTTTTTCCGGTGAACATTTATTTATTCTTTTTTTAGCTTTTGCTTCACATATTTTTCATTTCAAAGTTCAAGGGGTGCGATTACAAACTTTCAAGGGTTGCGATCTGAATTTTAGCCTATAAAATACACTAGTTTTATTTTTTTAAGGGGTGCGCCCGCCCACCCAGCTCCTCAAGTAAGTCGGCCCCTGGCCGTGGCAGCGTTAAACTATAAAAATAGTAACGTCGAAATGTTAACACAAACTCGCATGTTGGGGGAGGCATTCAAATCTTTATACAAAACCAAATCTTGACACAAACCGACGAGATGATCATTAATATCATTCGTAGCTCTATATAAAAAACGAAACCGTTAATATCCCTCAAAACTTTTTTTTATCATTTGCTTTACATATTTTTCATCTCAAAGTTCAAGGGTTGCGATCTGGATTTTAGCCCATAAAATACACTAGTTTTATTTTTTAAGGGGTGCGCCCGCCCACCCAGCTCCTCAAGTAAGTCTGCCCCTGTCCGTGGCGGCGTTAAACTATGAAAAAAGTATCGTCGAAATGTTAACACAAACTTGCATCTTGGGGGAGGCATTCAAATCTTTATACAAAACGAAATCTTGACACAAAACCGACGCGATGATCATTAATATCATTGGTAGCTCTATAAAAAAACGAAACCGTTGATATCCCTCAAAACTTTTTTTTGACAAAATTGCTACCACTAAACGCCCAGCAACTTTATTAGACATCTTGATCCACCACAAACTACCATACAAAAACCATCCCACGTGTTCAGATAAAAATTGATGTTCAACAAGCTCAAGCTGTTCCCCCACATCCACAGATGCATGAAACTGGCGACGTGAACGGGGAGAATGTAGTTGAAACTCAGGGTGAGGTGGTGCGGGGGATGCAGAACCCGATGAATCCGGCCGTGAAACTAGCGACGTGAACGGGGAACATGCAGATGAAACTCAGTGTGAGGAGGAGGTGCCACTAATGCAGAATCCGGTGCGTGAAACTAAAGAAGGCAACGTGAACGTGGATGAGGATGGTTTTACGGACGTGTATGAAGTGGAAACGGTGGAGGACGAAAATCATGAAGAGGAAGTACAGATTAGTCGGTTTCCAAAAGTATCAAAGTATATCTCATATCACTGATCATTAGTGTGTTTTGGGTAGGTGTTTGGGTCGCTCAGGTTTGGTGCTCTGGTGGTCTATTTGGTTTGAGTAGTGTAGGTGTTATGGTTTAAGTTAATTTTGGGTTGATGTAAGTTAATTTTTTGGTTATGTTATATTGTAATCAGTGATATGAGATATATAGGTTATTATGGAAACAAAGTTCTTGTTGCAACACTCTGGTTCATCCAGGTAATGGTGTGTGCGAAGGGTGACATGTTTTTATTGATATTTTGAGCATATTTTACGCATTAATCAAGTTTTAAATTTATAAAACACGATATTCTACTAACACTAAACACACACTTGGGCAAGTGCACCCCTCGTGAGCGTAGTATAGCGTTGGTAAGATACCGAGGTCGTCCAAGGACACAAGAGCTTTTAGTACCGGTTTATCCTCAGCGTCTAATCGATCTAAATTTTTGAGAAACGTTTTGAAAATTGAAAAACAAAAACTAAAAATGCAAAAATAAATAAAATAAAAACAGATAGACAAGATGAATCACTTGGATCCGACTTGCCTTTAATGTATCCTTTGATGATTTTCGCACTTTCGGACTTTTTAAGAGATTATCTTAGTTATAGTAGTAGGCCCCTCTTTTGAAGGTGACGTTACCCTCAACCCAGTGGTTTGAGTCAGCAGGGATACAATCCCAAAGGGTCGAAATATTGAAAGATAATTAATTAAGTTATTAATGCGAAAAGTGGTAGGCCCCTCTTTTGAAGGTGACGTTACCCTCGGCTAAGTGGTTTGAGTCAGCAAGGATACAATCCCAAGAAGCCAGTTTAATGTATTAATAGTAGTTTACATATGAGGGGTTCAAGCTATTCACACCCCCGCCATCCAATACCAGTGGGTATTGAAGGAGGTCCTAGTAAGCTTGAACCTGGTCCTTGTAGGATCTATACACTGAACAAGGTAGGAACCTTACCAAACCATTCCCCTAACCCCCGACCAGGTAGTCAACATGCTTTTATATAGACCGTAAAAACATGACTGATGCAATCTTTTACTTTATATAGACAGTAAAGTAACGCCAAGACACTACGGAAAAATAATAGGAAGAATTCACCTTCAACATAAGAAACTAGTTATTAAAGTCATTAATACAAAACCAAATAAAAAGTGCTGAAAGATAAAAATCAAAAGTAATACATAAAAGACTTGTCTTCACCAAGTGATGTAAGAGGCTTAACCAAACATGGCCTTTGATTGGCAAGAACTCTTACGATCAATCTTGGATCCCGATACTACTACACACTCTAAAGATGGATGATGGATTATGGTGGTGGGTGATGGTGTTGTAGTGGTGGTGGAGTGGTGGCAAAGTGGGAGAGTAGTGGTTTGCCAAGGGATGCCTTTGAAGTGAGCCAAGCACCCCTATTTATAGCCTGCACAGTGCTCTGGCCACGGCCCCGTGTCCCGCGGGCACGCCCCCGTGGCCAGCCTTTTCTCTTTATTCACTAAATGCAAGTGTCAGCATAGGGTCCCACACTGCCCCGTGTCCAGTGAGCATGGCCCCGTGGTCAGCATCGTATCTATACTATCAAGATTTTGCAAGATTCTGCGTATCTTTGCGTTGACCACGCCCCGTGCTGAGCTGGGCACACCCCGCGGTGGGCATAGAAGCTTCTACAGGTTTGTCTTTTCTGCAGGACCCTGACCACACCCTCGTGTCCGGCTGGGCACAGCCCCGTGGTCAGTTTTCTGTTGTCTTGTTTTTGCTTTGGGGATGCTGTCGAGGGGTCGGGCATGTCACGTTTATTTCTTTTCTTTGTGTTTATGTTGGTTTTGGTTGTATATTTGTTCCTTTTGTTCGTTTAAGCTCATTTAGTCCTGTAAATTCAAAAGGAAGACAAAAACACACTTTTTCCAACATTAGTACTAAAAAGGGTTAGTTTTATACCTCATTTTATGTAATTTATATGTTACATTTTGCACATATCAAATACCCCCACACTTGAATCTTTGCTTGTCCTCAAGCAAAACTCTTTAATATGTGGCTTTACACACCCAAATGGAAGAGGTAGAGGAGAAGTTTTGGGCTCATCTTGAGTGTCGAAATCCAAGATCTTTATTGGGTTTTATTTTTATTTACAGTCCTATTCGTCAACATTAGTGTAGAACATTTTATAAGAAAAATTACTTATTTGGGCATAACATGCCTCTTTAAAATTCCATTTATATACAAGTTCACATACCTCACGGGAGATCACTCAACACTCGGCCGAAGATGTATTTTTGTGAAACACTCGAGACCGGCATGGAACTTACTTCCACCATATGCTTGCCAAGCGATCAAACCTCCTCATTTTTAACTATAAACCTTTGTAAATATCAAGAGGACTTTGGGAAGGGTTAGGCTTGGGCTAAGGGTAGGTGGTTTTAGTTAGTGGTTAGTAAAAATGGCGAAAAGCGTAAAAAGCTTCGGTCGTCGTAAAACTTTTTGTTTTTGTGACTTTTATTCAAACTAAGCATATTCAAACATAGTTTCTTTGAGAAACTTGTTTGTTTATTGCAAGACTTTCATTTTTTTCGTCATAAAATAATCGAGCTTTTCACTAAAACAAAGGGGTTGAAAAATAAAAAGGTTTTGGTGGGTAAAGGGTGTTTGTTTTGTGGGTTTTGAAATGGAAAGGTTTAGGTTCAAAGGGGTTAACTAGGGGGATTTTTGGGTAGGTGATAAAAAAATGAAAAATAATGATGTTGAAAGGAAAATGGGTTAGTCCTAATGCCTCCATCATTTACTTACTTGGGTTTAAGTTGGTAAGGACCGGGAATGTATCGTCGTGGCAAGTTCTAGAGTCGTAAGAACCAAGCGGCTATTCACACAAGAAACGAATGATCATTTAGTTTAAAGATATATGCTTGCATGCTCAATAAAGGCTCAAAACTCACTTGTTGTGGGAATGGGTTTATAATGTGATCAAGTATATATAATCAAATTTTAATTAGATTTGTTATGCCTTTTCATAATTTCTTATTTGGTTCTTTTTATCACGATGCTATCGGTTGTAAATTTGTAACAATATAAACTTTTTTGAACTTGTTATTCTCAAATTAAACCAAGAAAAGTAAAAAAAAAATTGAAGATTTTAGCAAGATTCAAGATTTTAGCATCCCCCCACACTTAAATTACACTCTGTCCTCAATGTGTCCCAAAAATAAGTTTTAGGTTGATTGAATATATAAAAGGGTGTTGAAAAACAAATTTTTATGCTACTGGGCGTCTGGCCACGGCCCCGTGTTGGTCCGGGAACGGCCCCGCGGTCAGATCGCCAGTAATAGATTTAAACAGAAGGCTGGCCACGGGGCCATGCTCGCTGCCACGGGGCGTGTTCAGCGAGCATGGCCCCGTGGCCAGATCGCCAGTAACATATTTAAACAGAAGGTTGGCCACTGGTGTCACACCCCAACCAATGGCGGAAACATCGAGATGAGACGAAGTGTGAAGATTGCTCGAGACATCATAACACTAATAATCGTGACAAGTATTTAAATTAGTAAATTTCATTTCATTTCTAAGAAATCAATTACAAGAGTTTGAAACAAGTACAACATGAATAATGAAATACAATACAAATAAAATACAAAATTTAAAGTGTGTATCTAAGCATCCTACTAGATTCCATGCATCATCAACATCATCGCTAAACCTGCAACATGTTTTAATAAAGTTCAATGCAAAAGCAAAGGCGAGTACACAAGGTTTGAATAAGTATAGCATAAGTATAAAAGCATTTTACTTGAATCCACATGGCAATTTGTATACAAGGTAACTAGCATGCATAACATTACGTCTAAACCCAAAGTGTCCACTGGTATTTAGCATCCCTCGCCACAAAAGTGACGAGACCGTATAGTATATTGACTTAACAAACCCCCGTCGAGTGGTGTGCTACTCCTATAGCCAATGTTGTAGAAGGCGCTAGGCGCTAGTCGAGCGGTGAGGTACAGCCTAGGGATTAATCGGGATTAATAGGGATTAATCGGGATTAATCGGAATGGGATTTTTATATGTATTTTTTCAAAATTATATATATATACCCAATAATATAAAAATAATACTTCAAAATTCACATAAATACTTCAATTTTCAGATAGTATGGTTCGACTTTGACTGATTTTGACCAATTCTGACCGCCTAGGACCGATTTTATCCGATTTTTTCCGATTTTGACCGATTAATATAGGCCGATTAATCCGATTTTTGACCGCCTAGGACCGATTTTCACCGATTACGACCGCCTACGACCGACTTTGACCGATTACCGATTAATTGGACCGACTAGGTTATAATTAATCAGTGGACTACCGACTAGCGCCTAGGCGGCGATTAATCGGCCGCCTAGGCCGATTTCTACAACACTGCCTATAGCGCTATAATTGTTAAGCGAGGGTATAACATAGTAATGGCATAAAGCATGTATTATCTAGCATAACAAGTAGCATGTATATCGGATTGAGTTCGCAAAGTAAGTTTAAGTGTGTGTAAGTGTAATTGTTGTATGGTAACATGTTACAACCCAAAAGTGGTTTAAAATGTAAATGGGTCGAGTGTACTCACAAAATTGCTAAGTCTTCCGATTATCCAAGTATTGACGAGTATGCGAGTTTGGGAGGACGGGACACCGAGGTCACCCTATACGGGCAAACGATGGTGCATGAGTAAAAGGAATTATGACGGAGGATAGGAAGTGAAATCTAAAGTATAACTTGTTGATATATATGTTTATTTACATTTAAATACAAATACATATATTTAATATAGTTTTAGTAATAATCTAAATTAAGTTTATCGAAAAATATTATAGAAGTGACGTCAAAATAAATATACATTTCCGATTACTGTTATAAAGGTTATTTGAATCCGATACGTGTTAATTAGTGTTTCGACTAAAAAGTATAAATATATTTTACGAAATTCGGACAGAGTTTCCTCTGTTTTTGGACGATCCCGACAATGCAAGTTGTCGTTATAATTTTCAAAATTCAATAAACGATAAACGGAACAATATAAATATATATATGTTACATTTCTATTATGTTTATAAAGTATATAAAGTTTGCTTTCAAGATTAAAACAACATTAACATAAATGCTAAAATGTACTTCGAGGCATTAGAATTATACCGAAAAAACGAATATGACCGGTTCGACAGGTGTTGACTGGATCCGAACCAACCTCTGAGCCGAAATCAGAATTAACCCGGAACCCGACTGAACTCAACACATAATCTGATTTAGAACCTGAACGAACTGGAAACCAAAACGAAATCATGTTGTTGTTTATAATTGCATTTATTTTGTTTCTGTTTACAAAGTCCAACGAGCATTTAAATGAAGGAATGAGGTAACATACTGGACTGAATTCGAATGCGAATCTGAACCGAGCCAAGACACCACGTTGACTCGCACCGTGACGGAACCAAAAACTGAGTCGACCATGCCGTGAGGTCTGAACCGTACCGCCCGAGACTCGAACCGGGACCGGAAGCTTGAGCCAAATAACCACAGTTGACCTGAGTCCGATCGAACTCGAATCAAAATAAACTTGAACCAGAACTGTACGTGAAAACTGACCCGAGACCTGAACTAAATGAGACCCGATTTTGAAATGAAACTGAAAATCAACCGAATAATATTCAAAATCTGACTAACCTGAACCGAACCGAGACAGAAGTTGAACCATCGCCTCTGCCGGCGCCGGCTGCCGCCGTGCGTCGGCTCTGGTTGTCGTCGACCTGAAACCTGAAACTGAACCATTGTGAACCGCCGCTGTTGTCGGCCACACAACCATCACCGCTGCTGTTGTCGGGGAAGAAAAGAGGTGCCGGAGAAACGAACGGTCGCCGGATGTTAGCTTCGGTCGCCGGAATTGTTCAAGAGAGGGAGAGAGAGATCAGGGGGAGGTTTGGAGTGAAAGGGAGTGATAAGGGGGGTGGGTGTGCGCAGGTTTGAAGAACAAAGGGAAGATTAGGGTTTGAACTTTTATAAAAGGCTTGTATACTAGGGTTTTAAGGGTGTTGGGTTCATGTCCCACTAGCGCGCACCCGATCTTTCGTACGGCCCAAACGTATATCCAAAATCGTGAATTAATGATTTATTTTTTTTATTATTATTTTTTTTAGCTAGAAGCACGTGAAATAGCGTTAGTATTCGTTTTTAATTGCGTAAGTGCGTCGTTATCGTTTCTCGCTTAGATTTCGACTGCGATTAAAATAAATAAATATAAGCGAACATGCATTTCCTAAAAATATACACATGTGGAAATACGAGGCGTTACAGTCTCCCCTCTTTTAGGAAATTTCGTCCCGAAATTTATTCAGAAGAAAGGCTTGAAAGAGTTTTGGCAAAGCGAAAATGATTGTTTAAAATTGGGGCCTTGAAGTTTGAGACAACGGAGATTAATTGAGGTATAAGGGTGAACGATTGACCTAGTTGGCGATTACAAGTATAAGAATAGAATAAGTATCGGGTAGACAAAGTAGCGTGTTAAGAATGAAGTCTTGTCATGGATAATCGGATATAATGTGTTCGTGAGTTGTCTAAAGTTTGTATTAGGTCCAAAGGTCTGCAAAACACTGAATTTCTCTTGGCACGTTTTACGAAAGTTTGGTAACATGATGAAAACACTTATATATAGAAAGTACCAGCGGCGTATCCACCATGTTTTGACCACATTACGTCCGTTTCGTACTCGGTGTCATGTTACGTTCCGTGTCTTACCATACACAGTAGTACACTCTATGGTTCTCATACGCCTATCAATATAATCCCGTGTGCACCCGCGATTATTTTGATCGTCGCATGATCCGCATAGCTTGTACTAGTTGTGTATGAATTAGGGTATACACAATTTAAAAAATATAAGAATGTGTACGTATAAGAATATAGCATATAAGCAAGTTCATGCTTAAGTATGTAGGGGATCCACGTAAGCGAATCCCTCGGATTACGCTCGTGTACAGGTACGAATGTATGAGTATGAATGAAAGTATGAGCATAAGCTTAAGTATGAATACGCATGTATGTATGAGCACAAACATAAAAGGTGTAAGTAGTATGTGTATAAGCATAAGCGTAAAACGTATGAATATAAGTGTAGGTATAAATAAAAAAAATTACGTATACAGTGTATGCTGGGACATCACGGATCTAAGTATATGAAAGCGTTCAAAAGGTTGAGTATGTAAATACGGGCGATATAAATGATGTTATCGCGAGATATCGACTAAAATGTATTTGACGGTATGTATGTATGGTTGTTTAAACGAAACGTTGAGTTTATCGAATCAGAATTAGATTGAGTTTGGTTTGAAGGGTAGAATATTGTTTGTATATGTAAGAGGATATAAAGTACTCATTGGTTAAACATAATGTATTTTGTAATGAATGGAAATGCTACTTTTGTTTTAAAAGAGTTTACGTAATCCGAAGGTGATCGGTCCCCATGAAGTTTCCTTGCCCACGTATTTTGAATTTAGCTGACGTATCGAGTGAGGTTTTGAAAAGTTCTAGAGATTAATAAGTTTGCATCGTTTTAAATAACTTTGTATCAGAAAATTTTGAAGTTTATAAATTCTTACGAAAAAGTTGATCCTTAGAAAAAGGAGATTTGGTACATGAACTTAGTGACTGTTGAAAAGTGTCTTTAATAAAGTTTCATCGATTTTGAAAGAAGTTTTAGTAAACGATTGAATAATATTTTATAGGTGTATGCGAAAAAGTTGGTTCGATCCCTAATTGAAAAATATGAATCTCTAGTTTAATGATGTGAGGTGAGCGTGTTTTAATAATTACGTTGAATACAAAATTTCGTGGGCAATGGGTTGATTAGGCCGACTAAGTTAATAAGTAGCATTTTGTGAAATTCTGAATATCGAGGAACAAGCTTCTACGGAAAAGTTAAAAATTTCATGTGTGTGAGCTATATAAAAATAGATTGTAAGATAAGAAGTTCGTTTATATAAACAATGCATTTTGAAATAATTATGGATTGGACTAATGATAAACAATTTAGATATAAACATGATCGTGTTTACGTAATATAGTCTATTAAAAAAAGTATGGGCAACGATCACCTAGGTAAGGGAATCACCCCTAATCCTTTAGTGAGGTCGTTGTCAGATGGGAAAAGAAGCGGAGTTAATCGTCAAGGTAAGGAAATCACTCCTATCTTGATGTTATGTCTCCACTCGTTACAAAAGTGTAAATAAAATTACGTGAAATCGTGCATGCTAATAATGTATAATCGTATGAAAAGTAAGAGTATGATGTGTGCGCAAAATGAAATCTCGAAAAATTGTTCAAAATTGACAAAAGATCGAAAATGATAAAGCGTAAGCTCGAATAAAACTTGGATGGTTCCAAAAGGAACATTGACTAACCAAAGTGGTCGAAAGATCTTTTGAAATTATGAAACATGCTTTGGCCTAATAGGTGGAATACTCTCGCCGATATCTCGGTTAACGGTATTCACCCTTCCAGTTACTACATGTTCCCAATCCATCGAAAATTCGAGACTTGGCGGGATTTTTGAAAATCA
The DNA here is from genome assembly GCA_030545235.1 of Helianthus tuberosus. NCBI lineage: Eukaryota > Viridiplantae > Streptophyta > Magnoliopsida > Asterales > Asteraceae > Helianthus > Helianthus tuberosus. The sequence goes on from CM060415.1 coordinate 139,231,489, forward strand.
AGGAGCGGAACTAGTCGACAAGGTGCGGGTTTCACCCCTAACTTGACGATTTCGTACCCTAAGTGTGGTTGGCACTTGTCGAGTCAAAATTTAATTTCGACATTTTGACGAGGGTCCACTTGAATTTGAAATGGAAATTCTCCATCAAGGTGAGGGTTTCACCCCTAACTTGGTGGCGAATTTCGCGTAAAAAGAATAGATGGATTGAGAGTCGTTCACCAAATTGTGGGTGTCACGCCTATTTTGGTGAAGTCGTCTCGTTTGTGTATTACGAGTGGTTTTGAGTTTAGTATAGACGAGTAAAATGCCTTAGGAAGGCGTATGTTTGAAATATTAAATCAAGTATAACACACAATGCATTTCAAGAAATTAACACATAGGATACGTTTTCAAGAAGTTAACTCATAAGCAACATTTCAAGAATAGCACATAAAGATGTTTCCTATAAGTAGTATGTGAAGCAAATATGGTCGAATTTGGTGCTTAACTATAGACTAGGTTAAAAGCATGGCAATTTTCCTAATTCCCTATAGTTATGGCTCTGATACCAATCTGTCACACCCCAACCAATGGCGGAAACATCGGGATGAGACGAAGTGTGAAGATTGCTCGAGACATCATAACACTAATAATCGTGACAAGTATTTAAATTAGTAAATTTCATTTCATTTCTAAGAAATCAATTACAAGAGTTTGAAACAAGTACAACATGAATAATGAAATACAATACAAATAAAATACAAAATTTAAAGTGTGTATCTAAGCATCCTACTAGATTCCATGCATCATCAACATCATCGCTAAACCTGCAACATGTTTTAATAAAGTTCAATGCAAAAGCAAAGGCGAGTACACAAGGTTTGAATAAGTATAGCATAAGTATAAAAGCATTTTACTCGAATCCACATGGCAATTTTTATACAAGGTAACTAGCATGCATAACATTACGTCTAAACCCAAAGTGTCCACTAGTATTTAGCATCCCTCGCCACAAAAGTGACGAGACCGTATAGTATATTGACTTAACAAACCCCCGTCGGGTGGTGTGCTACTCCTAAAGCGCTATAATTGTTAAGCGAGGGTATAACATAGTAATGGTATAAAGCATGTATTATCTAGCATAACAAGTAGCATGTATATCAGATTGAGTTCGCAAAGTAAGTTTAAGTGTGTGTAAGTGTAATTGTTGTATGGTAACATGTTACAACCCAAAAGTGGTTTAAAATGTAAATGGGTCGAGTGTACTCACAAAATTGCTAAGTCTTCCGATTTTCTAAGTATTGACGAGTATGCGAGTTTGGGAGGACGGGACACCGAGGTCACCCTATACGGGCAAACGATGGTGCATGAGTAAAAGGAATTATGACGGAGGATAGGAAGTGAAATCTAAAGTATAACTTGTTGATATATATGTTTATTTACATTTAAATACAAATACATATATTTAATATAGTTTTAGTAATAATCTAAATTAAGTTTATCGAAAAATATTATAGAAGTGACGTCAAAATAAATATACATTTCCGATTACTGTTATAAAGGTTATTTGAATCCGATACGTGTTAATTAGTGTTTCGACTAAAAGTATAAATATATTTTACGAAATTCGGACAGAGTTTCCTCTGTTTTTGGACGATCCCGACAATGCAAGTTGTCGTTATAATTTTCAAAATTCAATAAACGATAAACGGAACAATATAAATATATATATGTTACATTTCTATTATGTTTATAAAGTATATAAAGTTTGCTTTCACGATTAAAACAACATTAACATAAATGCTAAAATGTACTTCGAGGCATTAGAATTATACCGAAAAAACGAATATGACCGGTTCGACAGGTGTTGACTGGATCCGAACCAAACTCTGAGCCGAAATCAGAATTAACCCGGAACCCGACTGAACTCAACACATAATCTGATTTAGAACCTGAACCAACTGGAAACCAAAACGAAATCATGTTGTTTATAATTGCATTTATTTTGTTTCTGTTTACAAAGTCCAACGAGCATTTAAATGAAGGAATGAGGTAACATACCGGACTGAATTCGAATGCGAATCTGAACCGAGCCAAGACACCACGTTGACTTGCACCGTAACGGAACCAAAACCTGAGTCGACCATGCCGTGAGGTCTGAACCGTACCGCCCGAGACTCGAACCGGGACCGGAAGCTTGAGCCAAATAACCACAGTTGACCCGAGTCCGATCGAACTCGAATCAAAATAAACTTGAACCAGAACTGTACGTGAAACCTGACCCGAGACCTGAACCAAATGAGACCCGATTTTGAAATGAAACTGAAAATCAACCGAATAATATTCAAAATCTGACTAACCTGAACCGAACCGAGACATAAGTTGAACCATCGCCTCTGCCGGCGCCGGCTGCCGCCGTGCGTCGGCTCTGGTTGTCGTCGACCTGAAACCTGAAACTGAACCATTGTGAACCGCCGCTGTTGTCGGCCACACAACCATCACCGCTGCTGTTGTCGGGGAAGAAAAGAGGTGCCGGAGAAACGAACGGTCGCCGGATGTTAGCACCGGTCACCGGAATTGTTCAAGAGAGGGAGAGAGAGATCAGGGGGAGGTTTGGAGTGAAAGGGAGTGATAAGGGGGCTGGGTGTGCGCAGGTTTGAAGAACAAAGGGAAGATTAGGGTTTGAACTTTTATAAAAGGCTTGTATACTAGGGTTTTAAGGGTGTTGGGTTCATGTCCCACTAGCGCGCACCCGGTCTTTCGTACGGCCCAAACGTATATCCAAAATCGTGAATTAATGATTTATTTTTTTATTTTTTATTATTATTTTTTTTTTTAGCTAGAAGCACGTGAAATAGCGTTAGTATTCGTTTTTAATCGCGTAAGTGCGTCGTTATCGTTTCTCGCTCAGATTTCGACTGCGATTAAAATAAATAAATATAAGCGAACATGCATTTCCTAAAAATATACACATGTGGAAATACGAGGCGTTACAACTGGGCGTGTTCAGCGAGCACGACCCCGTGGCCAGTTACCTGAACTAGGCAAATTTCTGCAGAGCCTGGGTACGGGGCGTGTTATGCTGAGCACGGCCCCATGCTGAACTTGCTGTAATGCTGGAAAAGTTGTCGGGAAGCTCTGTTTTCGTGCATAGGGTGTGGTTTCAACGTTCCCTTGGTAACCTCCATCTTTTCGAGTGTGGTTTTATTCCTGAAAAGTAAAACTAAACTAGAAAACTTAAAAGTTAAACTAAACCAAAGACTACGGATAGTTCCTCGGAATGCCTCCGTGGTGCGCCACTATAACAACCCTCCTAAAATTTTCGACACCCTAAAAATAATTAAAATATCCCAATACGTCCTAAAATACACCCCGTATACGAAAACAGGTCCCGAATACCTTTATTTTTATTAAATTTAATTAAAAACCAAGTTTTTAGGGCTGTCGTGGGCCGCGTAAGACCCCTCCTTGGTCTACGCGGGGCGCGAGCGAGAGGCCAAGCGGCAAAACCCTAGCCCGCCACGTGACAGGACACCTGGAGAAGCTAGGCTCGGTGGTTCGACGATGCTAGGCCCTACAGACCTACGTCGCGGGCCGTGTATCCCTTGGCTACATCCTTCGCGGGCCGCGAGGGACCTGAAATCAGGCCTTATAAATTGAGGGCATCGGCAGTTCATTCCGATCGCTCACAATTTCTTTCTCTCTCGAATTTTCACATAGTTAAAGCTATTCTCGGGCATAATACCCCACTAATTAACAAAGTTCTGCCTCATTGTAAGTATCATAACCCTGGTTACGTATTAGATACGCTGCCCGATTGATCTAGGGTTCCGTAACGGCTGTCGAGGTTCTGCCCGACGTAGTCGTTGGAATGTCGTCTCGGGGAAGGTATTACTAATATAAATATTGGGTTATTATACTAATGCATGTGCATTTGTGTATTTAATAGATAATCACCAGGAAATCCTTAAGGAAAACCCTAAGACAGCAATGTGAGTAATCTCCTTTTTGTAAACTGTTTTTACAAAACCTCATTTGATTAACATTACATTAAACAGTGATTGAGTATTTGTATTCTACAATTATCGTCGGTATGTTGGGGTTTTTTATACAAAATTTGTTACTACATTGTGAGTAGTAACATGACCAAAAGTCGGGTTGACAGTACCGTGGGTGGTAATTAAAGTAGATGGAAACAAATGTAATTGCGTGACCGCCCTCAATACGGTACAATGGTTTTACTTAACTTGATTAAACTAAGATTCACTCACCAGTATTTGCCACTGACAAAATGTTTTGAAACGCGTTTCAGGTAACAAAATGTGAAAGCCAAATAGAAGCCAGCTGGACAGCACTGAAGGCTTGGAAAAGTGGCTATAAAGTTACCTAAAATAAAGAGATGTTTTATTTAAATAAAATAGGATTTATCTATATGAAAATGTGTGTACTTGAAACTTGGGATTTTTCCCATGTGTTTAATATTATAAAACCGTGGTATTTTACTCTGATAAAATATTTCCTAACTACGGTCCTGATGTAATTTCCGCTGCCAAAATGATAAACACTGATACCACTGAAACTGGCCGCGGCCGCCCGTTCCCGAGTAGTATAGGGGACAGGGGTTGCGACAGAAGGTGGTATCAGAGCTAAGCCACTGATTCAGCCACAGAAGTGTTCTTCTGACACCAAGATATTATTCAATATGTTAGGAAATTTTCTACGAAACTACGTTCATATTTGTATTTTATTGTTGTGTGTTATTTGACTATTTGTTAGTTTACAGTATGAGCGACCAAGGACCTTCCGACGCCTACTGTAAGTTGTCCAGCTCACCTAGGAGCGAAGGCACCTCTTCACAGCCTGCCCTCTCAGGGTATTCAGCTGACAATGAAGATGGGATATTCGTGTTTAAGGCTCAGTCTGAAGAGCCATTCCCTCCTAAAAAGAGAGGATGGTTCAGTAGGGGAGCGCATGAATGTAAGAAGAGAATGAAAAAGTTACAACAACAGCATGCTGTAGCAGCCGCCAAGAGAGAAACAGATGCTCACACCCAGGATATGCTCAATAGGAGTCTAGCAAATTTCCATATCCTAGCAACCAAAGCTGCAGACCCTAACTTGGAGCAACTCATAGCACCCCAGCCCTTACCACTGTTTCCCACCCAGCCAATGGAAATTGAAAACAATCCAGAAAATCAAATCCCAATGCCTGATTTTAACCCAGATGAGATACGTAGAGTACCAGCACCTAATCCCTTAGACTCAAACTACGACCCATGGTTAGACGACAATAGAGATTACCAGCAACGCTACCCAATACCAGAAGACGAACCCATGCCAAACCTAGCAGCCTACCCAGATTTGGACCCTCTAGATCCCTACTATGATAACGATGAATACATCAGGGAAATTTTAGAGAATCCTTATCCTTACCAAGAACCCATGCCCCAGTTCCCAAACCAAGTACCAGCCCCTGCACCCCCAATGAGTGCAGAGAATGTGCAATAACTTCGAACCTTTGGTGAGGAGATTTTGGAAGGTAGTAATAGGATGAGACAGGTCGGAGAATGACTCGTCTGGAAGTATGACGAGCGTAATATGGAGTTCTGGATGAACCCATATCAGTGATGGTGATAATAACAATAAAATAATAATATATATAATATGTGTGTATGTTTGAAAAAAAATCTAGATAATAGTTATGGATGCATAATAGTATTGTAATTTTAAATTCCAGTTTCAGTTTGTATTAGATGCATAATATATAAGAAAGAGTAAGTCGCAATGTTCGACGATTTTGATCAATATGTGTGTTGTGTAGTTGTTTGCATTAAATATTATCTTGTGATATTAATATGTGGCAAATGTTTAAAATTCAGATGGACAACGAAGTGAACCAGGAAAACCAGAATGACAATAACCCGAATAACGATAACCCGAACAATGATAATAATGGAAACCAAGTGGATAACAGTGCCATTCAACACATAGTGGCACAAGGGATAATAGATGCAATGCCATATATTATCAAAATAGTTAGGGAAGCGGATAATAAAAGTAATCATAGCAGTAAACGACCAACTGAACCTGAACACAGCATAAATAATGGACCCATACTTCAAGTGTCCATTCCTAAAAGAAGAAGAACCATGTCTTATGGTTGTTCTTATAAAGAATTATGGTCTTGTAAACCAATGGAATTCTCGGGCAATGAAGGGGCCGTTGCAGCTTTACGCTGGATAGAAAAGACTGAGGTTGTCTTAAAAATAAGCAAGTGCGGGGAAGAGGATAAAATAATGTTTGCTTACAATCTGTTTATGAACTCAGCCTTAGAATGGTGGAACACTATCCTTCAGTCTAGGGAAAGTGACAGGGTTTACAATATGGAATGGGAGGAATTTAAAAACATGGTAGAAAGGAAATTATGCCCTCCCAATGAAAAGGAACAGATAGCAAATAAGTTCCTAAACCTTAGAATGACTGGAGTGTATAGTAAGGGTTATACTACATTATTCTTTGAATATGCTAGAATAGTGCCAACCCTTGCATCACCAGAACCAGAATTAATCTCCCGTTACATCTGGGGATTAATCAGTGAGATTAGGCATGTAGTCAAGGCAGCTAGACCTCAAACTATAGAAAAAGCTGTAGAACTAGCAAACACCTTGACAGATGAGTTAGTGCGTACACGAGAGGAAGACCAAAGGAGAAACCTAGCTCAAAGGCTTACCCAAGAATTTCGTTATGGAAATTTCAACCGTGGGAAAAATGTAGGTTCTACCTCTGCGCCATACTGCAAGGCCTGCAAGAAGAAGCATTCAGGAAGATGCTCCACCTACTGCAATTTCTGCAAGATACCAGGACACAAGGAAGAAGATTGTAGGAGGAAACCTAATAATGGGATGTGCTCCAACTGTGGAGAAAAATGTCACATCAAGCCAAACTGTCTGAAACTAGTTCCAGCCATGGGCAATAAGACTACCAAAAATGCTAGAGCATTTGTTCTAACTGCAGATGAAGCCAAGATGATCCCGGACGTGATAGCCGGTACGTTTTTAGTTAATGATGTTTTTGCTAAAGTATTATTTGACTTTGGTGCGAACCAAAGTTTTATTAATACTTCATTTTGCAAACTTCTCAATCGACCATTAACTAAACTCCCACAAGAATGTCTAGTAGAAACGGCAAATGGGGAAACCATTAAGATTTCTGAAATCTTGCAGGGAGCAAGAATAGAGTTTTTAAATCAAAAGTTTATTGCAAACCTTTATCCAATGAATCTGGCAGAATTTGATGTTGTCTTAGGAATGGATTGGGTAATAGCCAATAAAGGCAGTATCCTATGTGATCAAAAGTCAATCCAAGTAAATTCACCAAGGGGTGAAATGATCACAATTAAAGGAGATAAGCCATCTAGATCCACAAAATTCATCTCTGTGATGAAAACAGCTAGTTATATAAGAAAAGGATCATTAGTGTATTTGATTTCTATAATCACTAACACTAAAGGAAAAGAACTAAAAGATATTTCAGTAGTATCTCAGTTTCCAGATGTATTTCTAGAAGAATTACCAGGACTACCACCAGATAGGGAAGTTGAATTCAGAATCCACCTGCTACCAGGAACAGCGCCAATTGCCAAAGCACCTTACCGTTTGGCTTCGGCAGAAATGCAAGAGTTAAAGAGACAGTTAGACGAACTGTTGGAAAAAGGATTCATACAGCCAAGCTCATCACCATGGGGAGCACCGATTTTATTCGTTAAAAAGAAAGACAGATCGATGCGTATGTGCATTGACTACCGTGAATTGAACAAGGTCACGATTAAAAATCGGTATCCATTACCAAGATTCGATGATTTGTTCGATCAATTGCAAGGAGCTCAATTTTTCTCAAAAATCGATTTACGGTCAGGATATCATCAATTAAAGATACAGGAAGAGGACATTCCTAAGACCGCTTTTAGAACAAGGTACGACCATTATGAATTTACTGTCATGCCATTTGGTTTAACCAATGCCCCAGCTGCATTTATGGACATGATGAACCGAATATGAAAGCCATATTTGGATAAATTCATAATTGTCTTTATAGATGATATTCTCATTTACTCTAAGAGTAAAGAAGAACATGCAGCGCATCTGCATGCACTTCTAAGTTTATTGAGAAAAGAAAAGCTTTATGCAAAGTTTTCAAAGTGCGAGTTTTGGTTAGAACAGGTACAGTTTCTTGGGCATTTAGTCAACCATGAAGGAATTCATGTAGATCCCACCAAGATCTAGGCAATTACCAAATGGAAAACACCTGAGTCACCAACCGAGTTAGAAGTTTCTTAGGACTGGCAGGTTATTATAGGAGATTTATTCGAGATTTTTCTAGAATAACCATTCCCTTAACTAAGCTAACCTGTAAATCTGTTAAATTTGAATGGGGACCAAAACAAGAAGAAGCCTTTAGAATTCTTAAGCAAAGATTAACCAATGCACCCATACTAGCGTTACCAGAAGGAACTGAAGACTTTGTAGTCTATTGTGACGCCTCTAAGTTAGGTTATGGATGTGTATTGATGCAACGTCAAAAGGTTATAGCCTATGCGTCTAGACAACTTAAGAATCATGAAGAGAATTATTCAACCCATGATTTAGAATTAGGAGCAATAATTTTTGCTTTAAAAATTTGGAGACATTACCTTTACGATAGTAAGTTTACCATTTTCACCGACCATAAGAGTTTAAGGTATGTTTTTGGGCAAAAGGAATTAAATATGAGACAAAGACGCTGGATGGAGATACTTAATGATTATGATTGTAATATCCAGTATCATGCAGGAAAGGCAAATGTAATGGCTGATGCTTTAAGTCGAAAGTATCATGAAAAGCCAAAAAGAGTGCGTTATCTTAAATTAAATTTACAGATAGATTTAAATGAACAGATTAGAAAAGCACAAGAATCAGTAATCAAGGATGATACTGAAAAATTAAAAGGAATGATTAAGGAATTAGAACAAGGAAGATATGGAATTTGGAGATTCCATAAGAAAAGAATGTGGTTACCTAAATCAGGAAACCTACGCCACCGTATATTAGAAGAAACCCATAAGTCTAAGTATACGATGCATCCTGGAAGTGATAAGATGTATCAGGATTTAAGAAAGAATTTTTGGTGGATAGGAATGAAAAAGGATATAGCAGCTTGTCACACCCCGATATTTCCACATATTACTGGTGGGCCCGGTGGGGAGTATCGTGACGTAGTTGATATCATCATAGTCAAACAACACAATTTTAAATGCACAGCGGAAGCAACAGATGAATCACATTACAAACCGAATATAAAGTAATATCATAGTATTACAACCGGACTGTAAAGGATCCACAGGCGGATCAAAAGATATAAAGATCATTGTTCAACAGACTTTAACATCTAAAGCTCGCAAGACTTGGTTAATGATGTAAGGAGTAGCCAGCCTATTCCGTATAGTACCTGCACTTAGTCTTTTTGGGAAAATACGTCAGTTTGCACTGGTAAATACAATTAACCGACCCATTTTGAAAAGAGTTTAAGAAAATTGGTTTGAATGCACAAGGCACAAAATATCTTTTATAACTTGAGACAATTATTTAAAAATAATCTTGTATACAATTTTACTTATTTGTCGTCCGTCAGGGCCGGTTAGCCCGATCTTAAGTCAATCTTAGAGTAGAAGCTCGACCCTTGCAGCTGGTCGAATAGGTCATCAATACGTGGGAGGGGATAACGATTCTTCACGGTCACCTTGTTGAGTTCGCGATAGTCAATACACATTCTGAAAGTACCGTCTTTCTTCTTCACAAATAACACTGGAGCTCCCCAAGGCGAAGAGCTAGGGCGAATAAAACCCTTGTCCAAGAGCTCTTGCAATTGGGTGGACAATTCTTTTAGTTCTGATGGAGCTAAGCGATAAGGTGCTCGAGCTATGGGCGCTGCTCCAGGAGCTAGCTCGATTTGAAATTCGACTTGTCGATGAGGTGGAAGACCAAGTAATTCCTCAGGAAATACCTCAGGAAAGTCGCGCACAATAGGAATGTCTTCTATCTTCTTTTCCTTCGAAGACGTATCAGAAACGAGGGCTAGAATAGCAGTGTGGCCCTTTCGCAAACACTTCTGGGCCTTAAGGAAAGAGATGATGCCCACAACAGCACCACTCTTGTCGCCACGAATCACGAGGGGTTCTTCATCAGAACGAGGGATGCGGACAATCTTCTCGTTGCAAAGAATTTTCGCTTGCAGATGAGATAACCAATCCATCCCAATAACAACGTTAAAACTACCCAAAACGATAGGAATGAGGCCGATAGAAAAGGTCTGATCAGCAAGAACAAGATTACAACCCTTAACTATGTGTGTGGCCTCTAAAATTTTACCGTTTGCTAGCTCTACCATGTGTTTGGTGTTCAAAAGTGTTGGGGTGCGCTTAAGCATTTGACTAACTTTTAAAGACACATAACTAGTATCGGTACCCGAATCGAATAAAACAGTAACAAAGAAGTCATCCAGAAGAAACTTACCCATCACAACGTTGGGATCGTTCCTCGCGTCACCCTGCTCAATCACGAACACATGTCCCCTGGCACCATTGCCATCATTGTTTCCCCCATTATTGTTTCCGTTCCCCTGATTGTTGTTGTTCTGATTCTGGTTCAACTGGGGGCAGTTTCTCTTGAAGTGACCTTCAGCACCACACTGAAAGCATCCTTTATTGCCCTGCTGTTACTGCTGCTGTTGGTTTTGTGGAGCTTGTGGCTGTTGTTGGCGATTCTGATTTGCGGGTCGTGCGCCCCTACAATCTTTTGCTTCATGACCAAACTTGTTACACCTCAGACAACGACCCTTATTGCACTGCCCACTATGATGCTTGTTGCATCGGTTGCACTTGGGGTGGTTCCCTCGGTATCCACCCTGTCCTTGACTACCAGATGGTTGTTGACTAGGGCTTTTGTAGTCGTCAGTCCTTCGCTGCTGAGACTGAGACTGAACAGAAGTTGAACCTTTGCTTGAAGCTCCATCGCATTTGCGTTTGCTGTCGCTGGGGGCATCAGGAGTAGTAGTGGTAGTACCAATACGCTTGGGCAACCTGTTCTGCTCGACTGCCTGATCGGTGAGACGATGAGCCAAACGGATAACTTGCTGGATGGTTCCAAGGTTAGCTGAAGTCACATGACTCTGAATCTCTGGCACTAAACCTTTAAGGTACAGCTCGATACGCTTGATAGGAGGGTCCACCATAGTAGGACACAAGATAGCTAATTCGTTCGATCTCTTTGTGTATGCCTCGATTTCAGACCCCGTCATCTTCAGATTGAAAAATTCCACTTCTAGCTTGTGGATGTCGTCACGACTACAGTACTCTTCTTTGATCAAATTTTGTCGTTCCATGGGGTGGCATTGGCAGCAACCAACCCCAGCATCTGAACCAGTGCGTTCCACCACGTGAGCGCTACACCTTCGAGAGTGCCAGTAGCATACTTCACCCTACGAGCCTCAGGGCATTCACACATCTCGAAAACAGACTCAATCTTCTCGAACCAGTGAAGAAGACCTACAGCTCCTTCTGTGCCGCTGAAAGTACTAGGTCGGCAATCCATGAATATTTTGAACGTACATACGGGAGGCTGAGCATGTTGGCCTGTGGCACGAGAATAAAAACAAGGTTAAGCACAAGAGTTGGTTCACGAGGGTAGGATCTAAACGTCCTAAGATGGGTTGATATGGCAGGTTATACCTCCTGCAGGGACAGCTGCGAGTGCCTCAACCACTCGTTCATTGATTAGAGTCTTCAGCTGGGCTTGAGTCAAGTTCAAATGTCCACTCATGATCTTCATAACGAAGCAACGTAAGTGAGAAAAGTGTCGCGAAAGTGCGTAAGCGTGGGATGACAGAAGAGAGTAAGCACATATGGTTCAAATAGCAGTTATCACGTTAACTAATGCACTATGTGAACTATCAAACAGACAATATAAACATAAATCATACCACCTATTGTGTCGAGTCTTGCACGTGGAGCGAAGCGTCGTTGTGGATCGTTGAGCACTGTACATGTTAAAGTCTGGTTTTGTCAAAAAGCTTTTCCCTTTTTAAAACCAAGTTCACTATAACCAATGGCTCTGATACCAATCTGTCACACCCCCAAAATCCACAAGCGGAGTATCACCGCTTGGAGGCATGACATGACCAGGATCAAACCACCAATCATATTGAACAATGTATTTAAAATAGATAAAATCCAACCACGCAATATAATTGGTGTTCAAAAACGAGTTAACCAAGTTCAAATTAAACAGCGGAAGCATAAAACGTAGAACCAAAACATAAGTTCAATAAGTTCATAAAGTTTAAATGTTTAACATGGAACTCTACAGTCCATGTCCCACAACGACCACGCCTCCTCGTGCAAGCTCCATAGATACCTAACGACCTGCAAGACATGTAACAAGGAGTCAACCACAAAGTTGAGCGAGTTCACAGTTGGTTGTTTAGTTTTGAAGGTTTGTTTTGAAAACCACAAGTTGTTTCGTAAACCACATGTTAACCAGTATCTTTGTTTTTCCCCAAACCATATCCATAATCAGTGGGGGCTTCCCCATGTGAACCACTAGACCGTTACCATATCGACTACTGACGAAAGTAAGTTGTGTCCTAAGTCAATGTCTATCATCATTGACTGTTTTCCATGATCCATTAGTACACGCCCGTCCGACCGGCATGGTGTGAGGTTTGTCAAACCTAATAGCGCTATTAACTAATGACCCGCTCGCCATCGGCCTTGGCGATTAAGTCGATATAAAATAAGGGACTTAGGTGATAGAGTTTTGGCTAGTAGTTTAAGGTTGTTGTCCTACCCAAGGAGGACGAACGTACGTATTCTACCCAAGGAGAATACGCAGGATTAATATTGGCATCCTACCCATGGTGGATGGCGGTACATATCCTACCCAAGGAGGATATGCAGGTTCCGTTTTAGTTCTTTAACCCATTCCCAACCACCGGGAATCCCATGCCTTAGAAAGAGTGTGAACTCACCTTTGGTTGCTCGGTTGAACTCTTAAAATAGCTAACGGTCAGGGTTAGTCAATCATGTCCTAATATGATTACCATTCAGTTTGTTAATAGTTTTAAATAAAACACAAAGTTCCTACACGCATCTATCACATAGCACGCACTCACGTTAACATTTCACGCCCATGTAAACATCCCATCTATAACCATTCAAAAGCAAACATACGATATTGCACATAACACTTTCATTGACATATAACACGTTAGATCATTCTCAGATAATCTACCCGACATTTAGACACGCAAATTACTATTTATGTCGTTTCAGCTTTAACATTCAAAACTGGGCTGTTTTCGGGAATTTTAATAAAATAGTTAACTTACTCCAAAAATTCCCAAATTTTACAGAATGTTTTAAACGATCCATATATTATTGTGCAAAAATATCGGGATCCAATTCATTACCAATATTTTATAAAAAATCATTTACCGGACTGCAATCAGATTCGTCACTTTCTGACTACAGTCCACGGAAAAATTCATTTAAAATTCATCGTAAGTCCGATTGATGAAATTCAAGTTGGACCATTACAACGACATCTGTGGCCATCTACAGTATAAATTTCATGAGCTAATTCTACACAGATTTCAAGTTATGACGAAAAACATCACACACATTTTCTGCAGTAAAAACGCAGCTTTTGTTGCTGTACAAAACGGACCTTTAAAAATAGTAAACGACCTCGAAAAAATATGATTCCAGTGCCATTTGATTCGTTTTTCGAAAATACATAATTTAGACTTTAGAAAATCAATTTTTCGATTAATAACGGTCCGTTTACAGCCAATTGAAGTTGGCTGCAGAATCATAGACAGACTCTGTTCCAGCTCTAATCATTACCCGAACCCCCGCTACCGATCAACGAATGCACCCAAAGACCCACGACTTTTATTCTTAGCAGATCATCCTCACCATACATCATACTAGCATTATTTCATCATATTACATCTTTATGTTCAAGATTTATGTTCATGTTCTTTAGTGTTCTTGTATAAAACAACAAACTACAACTTTCAACCACTAAAAACATGAAGTAAACAAGGATCAAAGAAGCCTTACACCCTTGCATCACCTTAGAAGGACAGGATTTGAAGTGAAAACGGAGAGGTGGTGGTGGTGTGTCTTGGCCGTAGGTAGAGGGGAAAGAAGAAGGAAGAACGGTGTTGGTGAAATGTGATGAAAATGATGATAGTTACTTCTAATATCCAAAGAAAATCTATAGAATATCCAAGAAAATCTATGCAATATCTAACATATCTTATAAGATCAAATAAAATCCCAATATATCTTATAAGATCAAGTAAAGATCTTGGTGGTGGGGCCACTATCTTGTGACCGTAAATTGTATATGGGGGGGGGGGGGGTAATGTGTAAATTTTTGGAAAGTAGGTAAGTAATTGTTCAAATCCAAGTATAAGGTTACATGTTTTAGTTAGTAGATATCTAATGGGTGTTATGGTGTACGGGGATCATAACTAGCCAAGAAATAATTAAACAATGTTTCTTCCACAAACGGCTTCATAATTCATTCGTTTAGGGTTATAAACATCGTGTAGGGTTGTTGAAAGGCATATTTATCAAACGTTAACACTTTGAATCCTTTTACACACATACTTTCTTTGTTTGTCAACTTCAGTCCCTTATGTTCATTCCATTACACGTTTAATGCTCATGACACGTGTCGATATAATATTGGACATGAATTTACGAGGTGTTACATCCTCACCCCCTTAAAAGAAATCTCAACCTCGAGATTTACTGAAATAAATGAGGGTACTTTTCTTTTATTGTGGACTCTACCTCCCACGTGTACTCGGGACCGCTACGGGCATCCCATTTAACCTTTACGATTGGTACATGCTTCCTTCGAAGCTTCTTAACCTGTCGATCCTCGATCGACAAAGGTTTTTCAAAAAAATTCAAGCTCTCATCTATGTGCACATCCGTATGTGGTATGACTAGTGATTCATCAGCTAGATATTTCTTCAGATTGCAGATGTGGAATACGTTATGAATACCACTGAGCTCTTCAGGCAAGTTTAACTTATAAGCCACTGTTCCGACGCATTCGATGATCTCGAATGGTCCTATACATCTGGGGCTTAACTTACCTTTCTTACCAAATCGCATCACCCCTTTCCAGGGTGAAACCTTAAGCAAAACCTTATCACCTACCTCAAACTTTAGAGGTTTACGCCTTTTATCAGCGTAGCTTTTCTGCCTATCTCTGGCAGTTTTGAGACGATCTCTTATTTGCACAATCTTATCGGTCGTCTCCAGGACTATATCAGGTCCTGTTAGTTGGACATCTCCAACTTCTGCCCAACAAACGGGCGTCCTGCACTTCCTTCCATATAGGGCTTCAAATGGTGCAGCTTGGATACTGGAATGATAACTATTATTATATGAAAACTCGATCAATGGGAGATGATCATCCCAACTTCCACCTAGATCAATAACACAAGCCCTTAACATATCTTCTAGCGTTTGAATTGTTCGTTCGCTTTGACCATCCGTCTGTGGATGATATGCTGTGCTGAAGTTTAATCGAGTGCCTAGGGATTGTTGAAAACTTTTCCAGAAATGCGATGTATACCTTGTATCCCTATCAGAAATGATAGACACTGGCACCCCGTGGAGAGATACAATCTCATCCATGTACAGCTGAGCTAACTTATCTGAGCTGTGTGTTTCCTTAATAGGTAGGAAGTGGGCTGACTTAGTCAGTCTATCCACTATAACCCTAATAGTATCATTCCATTTCTTTGTCTTTGGTAACTTGGTGATAACATCCATAGTCACCATCTCCCACTTCCAGGTGGGAAGTTCAGGCTGTTGTAGCAAACCTGACGGCTTTTGGTGTTCAGCTTTTGTCACACCCCCAAAATCCACCATGCGGAGCGTCGCCGCTTGGAGGCGTGACATGACCAGGATCGAGCCACCAATCATATTGACAACGTAATTAAGTTAATAAAGCCAACCATAATACAAATGGTGACCTAAAGATAAGTAACTGACTTTAAGTTAACAGCGGAAGCATAAAACGTAAGTCCAAAACAAGAAGAAGCCTTTAGAATTCTTAAGCAAAGATTAACCAATGCACCCATACTAGCGTTACTAGAAGGAACTGAAGACTTTGTAGTCTATTGTGACGCCCCTAAGTTAGGTTATGGATGTGTATTGATGCAACGTCAAAAGGTTATAGCCTATGCGTCTAGACAACTTAAGAATCATGAAGAGAATTATTCAACCCATGATTTAGAATTAGGAGCAATAATTTTTGCTTTAAAATTTGGAGACATTACCTTTACGATAGTAAGTTTACCATTTTCACCGACCATAAGAGTTTAAGGTATGTTTTTGGGCAAAAGGAATTAAATATGAGACAAAGACGCTGGATGGAGATACTTAGTGATTATGATTGTAATATCCAGTATCATGCAGGAAAGGCAAATGTAATGGCTGATGCTTTAAGTCGAAAGTATCATGAAAAGCCAAAAAGAATGCGTTCTCTTAAATTAAATTTACAGATAGATTTAAATGAACAGATTAGAAAAGCACAAGAATCAGTAATCAAGGATGATACTGAAAAATTAAAAGGAATGATTAATGAATTAGAACAAGGAAGATATGGAATTTGGAGATTCCATAAGAAAAGAATGTGGTTACCTAAATCAGGAAACCTACACCACCGTATATTAGAAGAAGCCCATAAGTCTAAGTATACGATGCATCCTGGAAGTGATAAGATGTATCAGGATTTAAGAAAGAATTTTTGGTGGATAGGAATGAAAAAGGATATAGCAGCTTGTCACACCCCGATATTTCCACATATTACCGGTGGGCCCGGTGGGGAGTATCGTGACGTAGTTGATATCATCATAGTCAAACAACACAATTTTAAATGCATAGCGGAAGCAAAAGATGAATCACATTACAAACCGAATATAAAGTAATATCATAGTATTACAACCGGACTGTAAAGGATCCACAGGCGGATCAAAAGATATAAAGATCATTGTTCAACAGACTTTAACATCTAAAGCTCGCAAGACTTGGTTAATGATGTAAGGAGTAGCCAGCCTATTCCGTATAGTACCTGCACTTAGTCTTTTTGGGAAAATACGTCAGTTTGCACTGGTAAATACAATTAACCGACCCATTTTGAAAAGAGTTTAAGAAAATTGGTTTGAATGCACAAGGCACAAAATATCTTTTTATAACTTGGGACAATTATTTAAAAATAATCTTGTATACAATTTTACTTATTTGTCGTCCGTCAGGGCTGGTTAGAAAAGCTGGACAAGATTAACTGACACGCCACAGGTATAATACCCACACGGTTCATGAGATCCATGAAGACCGCAGGTGCGTTTGTCAACCCGAAAGGCATGACCAGAAACTCGTAATGGCCGTAACGAGTTCTGAATGCTGTTTTAGAGACGTCCTCATCTCGGACTCTCAGCTGATGATAGCCCGATTGATGTGGGGTAAAATACACATATTTGTCCCGTGTAAATTGTATAATTTTTGTATAGGTTTTATTTATTTTTATTTAGTTATTAGTAGTATATTATATTATTTTGTGTTTTGGCAGGTCCTGGTGCGAATGGAGCAAAAACGAGTAATATGGAAATGACCAGCCAGTTGGGCAGAATAGGGTGCTAGTGACCCAAGTAAAATTACCGCTATTTCTCTTGAGTGGGCCGAGGCCACTAGCTCTATTTTATAAGCTCGAAGGACCATAAATGCATAAAAGCTAAAATGGAAAATTAAGTGTGAAGCGTTGTAGAACTCGAGGGACCAAAGTTGCATACTTGTGGAAACTTTGAATTAATTCCTTCACATGAATATAAACACAATGGATCCGTGTGAATTATGTATGGTGGGTCCACCATTGACCTAACAAGAAAGCTGACCACCAATTATTTGTGTTGTGGGTTTCTGGATCGTAAAGAATTTGACCCAAGACATATATTGTTTTTAATTAGCTAACTGGGCCTAATGGGAGCAAATTACAACAACGAATGGGTTTTCTTTGTGGAGATATATCTGCTTATTAGAATATTTGAGGGGACGGCGGCATATTCAGAGAAGACGGCTGCATCATCAGACGATCACATATCAGCATAAGGGACGTAACTTACGATTGAGAGAGCAACCGGGGCGATCTTGGAGCATTCTTGGGCGATTTTTGAAGATCTCGAAGCGTTCGAATCAGTGGATCAAGTTCGGGACGAAGAATCGAAGATTTCTCGGGTTTTCCATTCCCTTGTTTTGTCGATTTCTTTCTTGAAACTTGTTACCATGAATTCTAGTTTGATTATCTTTGATTTGTGTTCGTTTATAGACATGCTTGGCTGATTTTATAAACCACCTAGACTATGATGAATGGATTGATATAAAGACTTTACCTTTTTCGTTATTTGCACGATGTTTATGGATTGATTGTGTTTAGTAAAAGGTTTGATTTAATGATTTGATGTGTATGCGTGCTTTGATTTGGTTTGTTATTGTTATTTGCTTCATATGATTCTTAGTGACGGTCTATATCACAACGTAGAGTCATATTAGGGTTTAGGGTTTCGGTGAGTGTCTATATCACATAAGAAAACCTTCACTCTTTAGGGAGAATCGCGCGATAACCTCTAGAAGTAATTGATAATAATTTGCTAGGTCTTAGTGTTCTACTAGTCCTAATAACTGGGAAGTGAGGGGCTATTGGTAGGTCTTACCCGGCGAATTGCTTTAGATAGGCCTTGGGAAAGGTTATGTCTTGGTTTACCTGTCGGTCTTATTAGTCTATCAAGTCAAACTTATTACTTCAAACTACCCTAGATCTAGGATTGGGAAAGAATAGGTCAATATTAGGGTACTTACACAATAATTAGATAACTGGGAAGAAGTCTAATAACCGGTAGGATTAACGGCCTAGGTAGTGTCACAGGTTTCTCCTTGAGAAGGGTCGAGGGGCCTCGTTGGTTCTTAATAGGTTTAGTATCATACGATCCCGGTTCCATAACTCGTGCATTTAACTTAATCGGTAATCTCTTAAAAACAATCCAGGATTCTTGTCTAGGTGGTCTCGTTCTCATATAAGAAAAGCTCACAGTCGTCATTCGTTTTTAGTCTAGTCTTAGTTAATTTAGTAGTCTAATATAGATTTCCTTAGTTTTCAGTAACCCCCCCCCCCCAAACAATTAAACATAGTTTGAGTCGTGTCTGTCAGTGTCTAGTCTGAGTCTAGTTTACGTGATAAATAGAGTCTCGTGGTTCGATATCCGGACTTCCTAGGTTATACTACATTGATCGGTACACTTGCCGATTGTGTGGTTTAGGTCGAGTCTAGAATTTAAAGCTTTTTAGTGTCTAGCTTAGAGAGTCTAATTTAGTTAGTTTTTAATAGTCTGTTTAGCACACATCAAGTTTTTGGCGCCGTTGCCGGGGACTCTTGGTAATTGCGTTCATTAGCTTTGATAGATTTACTTGACAAATACGTGCTACGTGTTTACTTTGTTTTGTGTCTTTTCTTTTCATCTTGAGTCATAGTAACTAGTGTTTGCTTTTCTTGTGTTCAGGTTTTTGCTTGTAGTGGATGCCACATCTGCGCTCGCACGGACCACCACCACCAGTTAAGCAGTCATCATCTCAACTGGGCGAAGGCCCACAGGTTACTTCTACATCTTCATCTCGTTTCCCCAAGTTCGATTCCACCCCGTTAACCACCCCACCGCCCACACCACCACCTTCGCCTAACCATTCACCTAAGGTTACACCACCCAATAGCCCTACTTCTAGTACTTCTAGTAACCTAGAAAACTTAGAACATATGGCCAACCCTAGGCAAACCGTCCATCAGCAGGCTACTCAGAATTTCACCGGCCTAGCTTCACCCATCACCGTCCCACCCATAGTCAATGACAATTCATGGCAGATTCCATCTTATGCCATGCAGGCCATCACCAATAGTATCCAATTCCATGGCCGAGACGATGAGGATGCCCCGGCCCACATTAACCGTTTCTCTAGGATGCTAGCTACCTTTAGCCTTAGCGGTGCACCCAACGATGCCACCTACTTACAGCTTTTCCCGTTTTCACTAGCTGGCCGTGCGGCTACTTGGTTGGATTCTCAGCCAACCGGTACTTTTACCACTTGGGCGGGGCTTCGTCAAGCCTTTTTGAATAAGTATTTCCCGCCCGCCAAAGCTTCACGGCTTAGAGACGAAATCCATTCTTTTCGCATGGGGCCCGACGAGCCCTACTACCTTGCTTGGGAGCGTTTCCAAAACCTCTGTGCTCGTTGCTCCCAGCATGGTCTTTCTGATTGGGCTTTATGTGAGAAATTTTATAATGGTCTTACCCAAGAAACTAGAGATAGGTTCGATACCAATGCGGGGGGGGCATATGATGGGTATTCTTACAGTTCCTGAGTGTCTAGAGCGTTTTGAGGCATTTGCTCAGTCTCAATCCCAATCGCGTTCCGATCAGAGGTATCAAAGTGGTAATTCTAATACCACTACTAGTGCACCCACCCGAGGGGTGAACCATGTCACCATGGATCCTAGTTTGGCCTCTGTTTTGGAAAACATGAATAGGCAACTTAATGAAATTAGGGCTAAGGTAGACAAATGTGAGTATTGCCGAGGGGGTCACGATACGAATGCGTGCCCATTGCTTGTAGGAGAGGAGCAGGTTGACTACTTAGGAGGAGGTTTTGGTAGAGGTCAGTCTAGTGGTTTTGGGGGTAATAATAATGTTGGTTCGGGTTGGCGAAATAATAATAATTTTAATAATAATAACAATTTTCGCTCGAATGGACCTCCTGGTTTTCAAATAGCTCAAAATCCAAATAGGGGTCTAGGTTCACTTTTTAGTGGGAGTTCGAATGGGCAGGTTAAGGATGGGGGGTCGAATAATCAGGTTCAAACAGGTCAGGGCTCAAGTTTCGATTTAGGGGGTAGCATGGAAAGAATGGAGTCCATGATGAGTCAACTAATTTCTAGGGATCAAAGTACCCAAAAGAAACTTAGTGAACATGACCTTATGCTTAAGAATCACCAAGCTGCAGTCCAAGACCTTTCTAGGGTAGTAAGTGATATGTCTAGGAAGTTAGATGAAAGATTACCCGGTCAGTTTGCAGCTAACACCCAACCTAACCCGAACGCTCATGTAAAGGCCATTACCACTCGTAGTGGCAGAACAGTAGGGAACCCTAGTGTTGAGGAGAGAGAGGTTGATGAGGATGGTGATATTATAGATGAGGTGATAGAGATGGAGGCTCCCGGCAAAGTGCAAAAGAGGCTAGTCCCAGCAAGTACCGCACAGCCCGGTGAGTCTCAGGGTGAGAAGAAAGTTGAGAAAAAGCCCATAGACGTTAGGCCTTCACCCTATGTGAATCATGCGTATGTTCCGTTTCCCTCACGCCTTAAGAATCAGAAATACTCGAGGGAATACGGGCAGTTTTTAGACATCTTCAAGCAATTGAAGGTTAATCTTCCTTTCATTGAGGCTCTCCAGTCCATGCCTAAATATGCAAAATTTTTGAAGGACCTTCTTAGGAATAAGGAGAAGTTAGGGGAGTTGTCGAATGTCCCATTGCATGGAGGGTGTTCGGCCATTGTTTCAAATAAGCTTCCTGAAAAGCTTACCGATCCCGGTGTGTTCACTATTCCTTGTCTATTCGGTAGTAACACAAACACTAGAGCCTTAGCCGACCTAGGTGCTAGCATTAATTTAATGCCCTTTTCGCTTTACGAGAAGCTAGACTTAGGCGAGCTTTCACCTACCCGAATGACATTGTCGTTAGCTGATAGGTCCGTGAAACACCCTAGGGGAATAATTGAGAATTTGCTTGTGAAGGTAGATAAGTTTGTTTTTCCAGCCGATTTCGTTATTCTAGACATGGAGGCCGATGAAAACATACCACTGATTTTAGGCCGCCCATTCTTAAACACTGCTAAAGCTCTAATAGATGTCTCTTTAGGCACTATCACGCTTAGAGCGGGAGAGGAAGCGGTAGTTTTTAACGTTATGGATTCGAAAGGGCCTAGTAATAGAGTGCAGGTGGTTTCGTTAGTGGGGGAGTGTGAGAAGGAAGAGAGAGATGAGGAGAAGGATGTGAGTGATGCGAGTTTAGAAAAAGTGCTAGGACTCAAGTGTGGGGACCCACCGAATAGGAAATTGGAAGAATTAGAGGAGAGAGTGGAGCGTTTAGAATCTAAGATTGAGTCACTGAGCAAACCTCAGTGTGGGGATAGATTTCGGTATGGAGAATTCAGATTCAAAACGCTAGATG
The DNA here is from genome assembly GCA_030545235.1 of Helianthus tuberosus. Taxonomy (NCBI): domain Eukaryota; kingdom Viridiplantae; phylum Streptophyta; class Magnoliopsida; order Asterales; family Asteraceae; genus Helianthus; species Helianthus tuberosus. The sequence continues at coordinate 139,253,860 of CM060415.1, forward strand.
AAGAATTGGGAGGTTTTGAGAGAGATAAGGGTGTTCAGTTTGATTCGGGCGATACATATAGTGGTGCTACAGCCCGTGAGAGTATGTTTGGGGGTGAGTTGCATCTCCATGATCCTCCATAAGTATGTGAGAAGTTGATATTTGTTTGTAGAGTTTGTACCTTTTGTATTTTCGTTTATTTTTCGGTTTTTAGAGTAGTTAGTGGTCGTTCTTGTTAGTTTTTCGGGTCTTTGGTTGTGGTTTGAGTCGGTTGCAGGAGTGCATCATCGAGGATTTGCAGGAAATTGTGAGAAAAATAAGCTTCCAGGTACGTTTGATACTTAGAAAAATTTTTGGAAGTGATGGATGGTTGAAAAATTTCGAGAAAAAAAATTCTAAGGCATGAAAAGTCATTTTTTGCGAGACATTCTGTGAAAAACGACCCCTGGCGTGACGCCAAGGGCCGTCGCGTCGCGCTAGGGGTAAAGGTCAAAAATCAAATAAAAACGAAGGCGACGCGTCACGCGTAGCCCTCACATGGACGCCTCGCGTCGCGCGAGGACCTCTTGAATCGGCTCAGACGTGTTTTTGACCTTTAGTTTTGTATTTTGAGTCTTTTATTTTGTATATTGAGTCTTATTTAGTAGTTTTTGAGTCATTTTTTAGAGTCGGTACTGCGTTGGGTTTTGTTTTGCTGTGTTTGTGCAGGTTTGGATTGTACCACCCGTACCCAATTGCCATTCGGGTGATTCTGGACTTGCCAATATTGATAAACCCAAGCAGACTAAGGCAACGATCGCGAATGAAATGCTATACGATCGTTCGTGGGATTCAAGACTCGTACGGCTGGCACTGACTTTTGTCCTAACCAGCTAAGTCGTTTCCCTTTTTGTTGTTGTTGTATTGTTATTTATTTCGTTTGCAGTTTTTTTTAGGTAGTATTGAGTCGTATTTTCGTTCTTGCATTAGGGACAATGCAATCTCTAAGTGTGGGGATGGGATACTTGTAAATATTTGAGTCATAAATATGAAAAAACACAAAAAAATTAAAAAATTGAAAAATCCAAAAAAATTGAAAAAATAGAAAAGGTCTTTCGAATAAAAAAAGAAGTTTGCAATTAAAGCGGAAAGTGATAGAAAAGATGAATTTTTGCTCGGGTTCGAATAATAATAATATGAGATTATAATAAACCGAGTTTGCGTCTAGTTTGAGATATGTGGATAGGCCCGGGTTTGGTTTTAAGTCCCTTTGATTTAATATACCTTAATTGTCGGTCTGCTAGTAGGTTTTCGCCTGGGAAATATGAGAAACTAAAACTGCCAATAAGAGTATAAGGGGCACCGTTATAAGTTAAAACTATTAGAGTTTGTGATCATGAAAAAAAAAAATAGAATAAAAAGTGAGCTAGAAACTAAATGAAAGTAACACAGGTCTATGTAATCCGAGTTGGGGATAGCGACTCTACAGCCGGAATGCCTCTGGGATGTGTGAAATCGAATTGCCGATTAAAAGTACCGAAACCTAAGTAATCTGTGGTTGGGGATAGCGACTCTACAGCCGGAATACCTCTTGGTTAGGGAAAGCATCGTCTAGACTCACGAGAGAAAAAAAAAAGAGAGAGAGCAAAAAAAGCAAAGCAAAAATAGAAAAAAATGGAAAAAAAAAAGTTGATTGTAAACTCTCTTGGTTTTGATATAAGACGGTTGGGAATGGGTCAAATGATCGTTCCTTTAGTCCTATAAGCTTGAGGTGGGAGTAGGTGGACCGTAAATTCTGGTGTGAGGCCCTAGGTGGATTGACCGCACTTAAATTAAAATCACATGATAAGGGCTTAGGACCGGATTTGGGTTTAAGGGGACAAGTATATTCGCAATCGCGGCTAACGCAAGTTTTGGTTTTTAATAAAATATACATATGCTTTTGACCCGAGTGATTATTTATCTATGATTCCGTTGCATAATTCTTTTTCGAGGACGAAAAAAGAGTAAGTGTGGGGATATTTGATGTGGGGTAAAATACACATATTTGTCCCGTGTAAATTGTATAATTTTTGTATAGGTTTTATTTATTTTTATTTAGTTATTAGTAGTATATTATATTATTTTGTGTTTTGGCAGGTCCTGGTGCGAATGGAGCAAAAACGAGTAATATGGAAATGACCAGCCAGTTGGGCAGAATAGGGTGCTAGTGACCCAAGTAAAATTACCGCTATTTCTCTTGAGTGGGCCGAGGCCACTAGCTCTATTTTATAAGCTCGAAGGACCATAAATGCATAAAAGCTAAAATGGAAAATTAAGTGTGAAGCGTTGTAGAACTCGAGGGACCAAAGTTGCATACTTGTGGAAACTTTGAATTAATTCCTTCACATGAATATAAACACAATGGATCCGTGTGAATTATGTATGGTGGGTCCACCATTGACCTAACAAGAAAGCTGACCACCAATTATTTGTGTTGTGGGTTTCTGGATCGTAAAGAATTTGACCCAAGACATATATTGTTTTTAATTAGCTAACTGGGCCTAATGGGAGCAAATTACAACAACGAATGGGTTTTCTTTGTGGAGATATATCTGCTTATTAGAATATTTGAGGGGACGGCGGCATATTCAGAGAAGACGGCTGCATCATCAGACGATCACATATCAGCATAAGGGACGTAACTTACGATTGAGAGAGCAACCGGGGCGATCTTGGAGCATTCTTGGGCGATTTTTGAAGATCTCGAAGCGTTCGAATCAGTGGATCAAGTTCGGGACGAAGAATCGAAGATTTCTCGGGTTTTCCATTCCCTTGTTTTGTCGATTTCTTTCTTGAAACTTGTTACCATGAATTCTAGTTTGATTATCTTTGATTTGTGTTCGTTTATAGACATGCTTGGCTGATTTTATAAACCACCTAGACTATGATGAATGGATTGATATAAAGACTTTACCTTTTTCGTTATTTGCACGATGTTTATGGATTGATTGTGTTTAGTAAAAGGTTTGATTTAATGATTTGATGTGTATGCGTGCTTTGATTTGGTTTGTTATTGTTATTTGCTTCATATGATTCTTAGTGACGGTCTATATCACAACGTAGAGTCATATTAGGGTTTAGGGTTTCGGTGAGTGTCTATATCACATAAGAAAACCTTCACTCTTTAGGGAGAATCGCGCGATAACCTCTAGAAGTAATTGATAATAATTTGCTAGGTCTTAGTGTTCTACTAGTCCTAATAACTGGGAAGTGAGGGGCTATTGGTAGGTCTTACCCGGCGAATTGCTTTAGATAGGCCTTGGGAAAGGTTATGTCTTGGTTTACCTGTCGGTCTTATTAGTCTATCAAGTCAAACTTATTACTTCAAACTACCCTAGATCTAGGATTGGGAAAGAATAGGTCAATATTAGGGTACTTACACAATAATTAGATAACTGGGAAGAAGTCTAATAACCGGTAGGATTAACGGCCTAGGTAGTGTCACAGGTTTCTCCTTGAGAAGGGTCGAGGGGCCTCGTTGGTTCTTAATAGGTTTAGTATCATACGATCCCGGTTCCATAACTCGTGCATTTAACTTAATCGGTAATCTCTTAAAAACAATCCAGGATTCTTGTCTAGGTGGTCTCGTTCTCATATACGAAAAGCTCACAGTCGTCATTCGTTTTTAGTCTAGTCTTAGTTAATTTAGTAGTCTAATATAGATTTCCTTAGTTTTCAGTAACCCCCCCCCCCCCCCAAACAATTAAACATAGTTTGAGTCGTGTCTGTCAGTGTCTAGTCTGAGTCTAGTTTACGTGATAAATAGAGTCTCGTGGTTCGATATCCGGACTTCCTAGGTTATACTACATTGATCGGTACACTTGCCGATTGTGTGGTTTAGGTCGAGTCTAGAATTTAAAGCTTTTTAGTGTCTAGCTTAGAGAGTCTAATTTAGTTAGTTTTTAATAGTCTGTTTAGCACACATCAAGTTTTTGGCGCCGTTGCCGGGGACTCTTGGTAATTGCGTTCATTAGCTTTGATAGATTTACTTGACAAATACGTGCTACGTGTTTACTTTGTTTTGTGTCTTTTCTTTTCATCTTGAGTCATAGTAACTAGTGTTTGCTTTTCTTGTGTTCAGGTTTTTGCTTGTAGTGGATGCCACATCTGCGCTCGCACGGACCACCACCACCAGTTAAGCAGTCATCATCTCAACTGGGCGAAGGCCCACAGGTTACTTCTACATCTTCATCTCGTTTCCCCAAGTTCGATTCCACCCCGTTAACCACCCCACCGCCCACACCACCACCTTCGCCTAACCATTCACCTAAGGTTACACCACCCAATAGCCCTACTTCTAGTACTTCTAGTAACCTAGAAAACTTAGAACATATGGCCAACCCTAGGCAAACCGTCCATCAGCAGGCTACTCAGAATTTCACCGGCCTAGCTTCACCCATCACCGTCCCACCCATAGTCAATGACAATTCATGGCAGATTCCATCTTATGCCATGCAGGCCATCACCAATAGTATCCAATTCCATGGCCGAGACGATGAGGATGCCCCGGCCCACATTAACCGTTTCTCTAGGATGCTAGCTACCTTTAGCCTTAGCGGTGCACCCAACGATGCCACCTACTTACAGCTTTTCCCGTTTTCACTAGCTGGCCGTGCGGCTACTTGGTTGGATTCTCAGCCAACCGGTACTTTTACCACTTGGGCGGGGCTTCGTCAAGCCTTTTTGAATAAGTATTTCCCGCCCGCCAAAGCTTCACGGCTTAGAGACGAAATCCATTCTTTTCGCATGGGGCCCGACGAGCCCTACTACCTTGCTTGGGAGCGTTTCCAAAACCTCTGTGCTCGTTGCTCCCAGCATGGTCTTTCTGATTGGGCTTTATGTGAGAAATTTTATAATGGTCTTACCCAAGAAACTAGAGATAGGTTCGATACCAATGCGGGGGGGCATATGATGGGTATTCTTACAGTTCCTGAGTGTCTAGAGCGTTTTGAGGCATTTGCTCAGTCTCAATCCCAATCGCGTTCCGATCAGAGGTATCAAAGTGGTAATTCTAATACCACTACTAGTGCACCCACCCGAGGGGTGAACCATGTCACCATGGATCCTAGTTTGGCCTCTGTTTTGGAAAACATGAATAGGCAACTTAATGAAATTAGGGCTAAGGTAGACAAATGTGAGTATTGCCGAGGGGGTCACGATACGAATGCGTGCCCATTGCTTGTAGGAGAGGAGCAGGTTGACTACTTAGGAGGAGGTTTTGGTAGAGGTCAGTCTAGTGGTTTTGGGGGTAATAATAATGTTGGTTCGGGTTGGCGAAATAATAATAATTTTAATAATAATAACAATTTTCGCTCGAATGGACCTCCTGGTTTTCAAATAGCTCAAAATCCAAATAGGGGTCTAGGTTCACTTTTTAGTGGGAGTTCGAATGGGCAGGTTAAGGATGGGGGGTCGAATAATCAGGTTCAAACAGGTCAGGGCTCAAGTTTCGATTTAGGGGGTAGCATGGAAAGAATGGAGTCCATGATGAGTCAACTAATTTCTAGGGATCAAAGTACCCAAAAGAAACTTAGTGAACATGACCTTATGCTTAAGAATCACCAAGCTGCAGTCCAAGACCTTTCTAGGGTAGTAAGTGATATGTCTAGGAAGTTAGATGAAAGATTACCCGGTCAGTTTGCAGCTAACACCCAACCTAACCCGAACGCTCATGTAAAGGCCATTACCACTCGTAGTGGCAGAACAGTAGGGAACCCTAGTGTTGAGGAGAGAGAGGTTGATGAGGATGGTGATATTATAGATGAGGTGATAGAGATGGAGGCTCCCGGCAAAGTGCAAAAGAGGCTAGTCCCAGCAAGTACCGCACAGCCCGGTGAGTCTCAGGGTGAGAAGAAAGTTGAGAAAAAGCCCATAGACGTTAGGCCTTCACCCTATGTGAATCATGCGTATGTTCCGTTTCCCTCACGCCTTAAGAATCAGAAATACTCGAGGGAATACGGGCAGTTTTTAGACATCTTCAAGCAATTGAAGGTTAATCTTCCTTTCATTGAGGCTCTCCAGTCCATGCCTAAATATGCAAAATTTTTGAAGGACCTTCTTAGGAATAAGGAGAAGTTAGGGGAGTTGTCGAATGTCCCATTGCATGGAGGGTGTTCGGCCATTGTTTCAAATAAGCTTCCTGAAAAGCTTACCGATCCCGGTGTGTTCACTATTCCTTGTCTATTCGGTAGTAACACAAACACTAGAGCCTTAGCCGACCTAGGTGCTAGCATTAATTTAATGCCCTTTTCGCTTTACGAGAAGCTAGACTTAGGCGAGCTTTCACCTACCCGAATGACATTGTCGTTAGCTGATAGGTCCGTGAAACACCCTAGGGGAATAATTGAGAATTTGCTTGTGAAGGTAGATAAGTTTGTTTTTCCAGCCGATTTCGTTATTCTAGACATGGAGGCCGATGAAAACATACCACTGATTTTAGGCCGCCCATTCTTAAACACTGCTAAAGCTCTAATAGATGTCTCTTTAGGCACTATCACGCTTAGAGCGGGAGAGGAAGCGGTAGTTTTTAACGTTATGGATTCGAAAGGGCCTAGTAATAGAGTGCAGGTGGTTTCGTTAGTGGGGGAGTGTGAGAAGGAAGAGAGAGATGAGGAGAAGGATGTGAGTGATGCGAGTTTAGAAAAAGTGCTAGGACTCAAGTGTGGGGACCCACCGAATAGGAAATTGGAAGAATTAGAGGAGAGAGTGGAGCGTTTAGAATCTAAGATTGAGTCACTGAGCAAACCTCAGTGTGGGGATAGATTTCGGTATGGAGAATTCAGATTCAAAACGCTAGATGAAGAATTGGGAGGTTTTGAGAGAGATAAGGGTGTTCAGTTTGATTCGGGCGATACATATAGTGGTGCTACAGCCCGTGAGAGTATGTTTGGGGGTGAGTTGCATCTCCATGATCCTCCATAAGTATGTGAGAAGTTGATATTTGTTTGTAGAGTTTGTACCTTTTGTATTTTCGTTTATTTTTCGGTTTTTAGAGTAGTTAGTGGTCGTTCTTGTTAGTTTTTCGGGTCTTTGGTTGTGGTTTGAGTCGGTTGCAGGAGTGCATCATCGAGGATTTGCAGGAAATTGTGAGAAAAATAAGCTTCCAGGTACGTTTGATACTTAGAAAAATTTTTGGAAGTGATGGATGGTTGAAAAATTTCGAGAAAAAAAATTCTAAGGCATGAAAAGTCATTTTTTGCGAGACATTCTGTGAAAAACGACCCCTGGCGTGACGCCAAGGGCCGTCGCGTCGCGCTAGGGGTAAAGGTCAAAAATCAAATAAAAACGAAGGCGACGCGTCACGCGTAGCCCTCACATGGACGCCTCGCGTCGCGCGAGGACCTCTTGAATCGGCTCAGACGTGTTTTTGACCTTTAGTTTTGTATTTTGAGTCTTTTATTTTGTATATTGAGTCTTATTTAGTAGTTTTTGAGTCATTTTTTAGAGTCGGTACTGCGTTGGGTTTTGTTTTGCTGTGTTTGTGCAGGTTTGGATTGTACCACCCGTACCCAATTGCCATTCGGGTGATTCTGGACTTGCCAATATTGATAAACCCAAGCAGACTAAGGCAACGATCGCGAATGAAATGCTATACGATCGTTCGTGGGATTCAAGACTCGTACGGCTGGCACTGACTTTTGTCCTAACCAGCTAAGTCGTTTCCCTTTTTGTTGTTGTTGTATTGTTATTTATTTCGTTTGCAGTTTTTTTTTAGGTAGTATTGAGTCGTATTTTCGTTCTTGCATTAGGGACAATGCAATCTCTAAGTGTGGGGATGGGATACTTGTAAATATTTGAGTCATAAATATGAAAAAACACAAAAAAATTAAAAAATTGAAAAATCCAAAAAAATTGAAAAAATAGAAAAGGTCTTTCGAATAAAAAAAGAAGTTTGCAATTAAAGCGGAAAGTGATAGAAAAGATGAATTTTTGCTCGGGTTCGAATAATAATAATATGAGATTATAATAAACCGAGTTTGCGTCTAGTTTGGGATATGTGGATAGGCCCGGGTTTGGTTTTAAGTCCCTTTGATTTAATATACCTTAATTGTCGGTCTGCTAGTGGGTTTTCGCCTGGGAAATATGGGAAACTAAAACTGCCAATAAGAGTATAAGGGGCACCGTTATAAGTTAAAACTATTAGAGTTTGTGATCATGAAAAAAAAAAATAGAATAAAAAGTGAGCTAGAAACTAAATGAAAGTAACACAGGTCTATGTAATCCGAGTTGGGGATAGCGACTCTACAGCCGGAATGCCTCTGGGATGTGTGAAATCGAATTGCCGATTAAAAGTACCGAAACCTAAGTAATCTGTGGTTGGGGATAGCGACTCTACAGCCGGAATACCTCTTGGTTAGGGAAAGCATCGTCTAGACTCACGAGAGAAAAAAAAAAGAGAGAGAGCAAAAAAAGCAAAGCAAAAATAGAAAAAAATGGAAAAAAAAAGTTGATTGTAAACTCTCTTGGTTTTGATATAAGACGGTTGGGAATGGGTCAAATGATCGTTCCTTTAGTCCTATAAGCTTGAGGTGGGAGTAGGTGGACCGTAAATTCTGGTGTGAGGCCCTAGGTGGATTGACCGCACTTAAATTAAAATCACATGATAAGGGCTTAGGACCGGATTTGGGTTTAAGGGGACAAGTATATTCGCAATCGCGGCTAACGCAAGTTTTGGTTTTTAATAAAATATACATATGCTTTTGACCCGAGTGATTATTTATCTATGATTCCGTTGCATAATTCTTTTTCGAGGACGAAAAAAGAGTAAGTGTGGGGATATTTGATGTGGGGTAAAATACACATATTTGTCCCGTGTAAATTGTATAATTTTTGTATAGGTTTTATTTATTTTTATTTAGTTATTAGTAGTATATTATATTATTTTGTGTTTTGGCAGGTCCTGGTGCGAATGGAGCAAAAACGAGTAATATGGAAATGACCAGCCAGTTGGGCAGAATAGGGTGCTAGTGACCCAAGTAAAATTACCGCTATTTCTCTTGAGTGGGCCGAGGCCACTAGCTCTATTTTATAAGCTCGAAGGACCATAAATGCATAAAAGCTAAAATGGAAAATTAAGTGTGAAGCGTTGTAGAACTCGAGGGACCAAAGTTGCATACTTGTGGAAACTTTGAATTAATTCCTTCACATGAATATAAACACAATGGATCCGTGTGAATTATGTATGGTGGGTCCACCATTGACCTAACAAGAAAGCTGACCACCAATTATTTGTGTTGTGGGTTTCTGGATCGTAAAGAATTTGACCCAAGACATATATTGTTTTTAATTAGCTAACTGGGCCTAATGGGAGCAAATTACAACAACGAATGGGTTTTCTTTGTGGAGATATATCTGCTTATTAGAATATTTGAGGGGACGGCGGCATATTCAGAGAAGACGGCTGCATCATCAGACGATCACATATCAGCATAAGGGACGTAACTTACGATTGAGAGAGCAACCGGGGCGATCTTGGAGCATTCTTGGGCGATTTTTGAAGATCTCGAAGCGTTCGAATCAGTGGATCAAGTTCGGGACGAAGAATCGAAGATTTCTCGGGTTTTCCATTCCCTTGTTTTGTCGATTTCTTTCTTGAAACTTGTTACCATGAATTCTAGTTTGATTATCTTTGATTTGTGTTCGTTTATAGACATGCTTGGCTGATTTTATAAACCACCTAGACTATGATGAATGGATTGATATAAAGACTTTACCTTTTTCGTTATTTGCACGATGTTTATGGATTGATTGTGTTTAGTAAAAGGTTTGATTTAATGATTTGATGTGTATGCGTGCTTTGATTTGGTTTGTTATTGTTATTTGCTTCATATGATTCTTAGTGACGGTCTATATCACAACGTAGAGTCATATTAGGGTTTAGGGTTTCGGTGAGTGTCTATATCACATAAGAAAACCTTCACTCTTTAGGGAGAATCGTGCGATAACCTCTAGAAGTAATTGATAATAATTTGCTAGGTCTTAGTGTTCTACTAGTCCTAATAACTGGGAAGTGAGGGGCTATTGGTAGGTCTTACCCGGCGAATTGCTTTAGATAGGCCTTGGGAAAGGTTATGTCTTGGTTTACCTGTCGGTCTTATTAGTCTATCAAGTCAAACTTATTACTTCAAACTACCCTAGATCTAGGATTAGGAAAGAATAGGTCAATATTAGGGTACTTACACAATAATTAGATAACTGGGAAGAAGTCTAATAACCGGTAGGATTAACGGCCTAGGTAGTGTCACAGGTTTCTCCTTGAGAAGGGTCGAGGGGCCTCGTTGGTTCTTAATAGGTTTAGTATCATACGATCCCGGTTCCATAACTCGTGCATTTAACTTAATCGGTAATCTCTTAAAAACAATCCAGGATTCTTGTCTAGGTGGTCTCGTTCTCATATAAGAAAAGCTCACAGTCGTCATTCGTTTTTAGTCTAGTCTTAGTTAATTTAGTAGTCTAATATAGATTTCCTTAGTTTTCAGTAACCCCCCCCCCAAACAATTAAACATAGTTTGAGTCGTGTCTGTCAGTGTCTAGTCTGAGTCTAGTTTACGTGATAAATAGAGTCTCGTGGTTCGATATCCGGACTTCCTAGGTTATACTACATTGATCGGTACACTTGCCGATTGTGTGGTTTAGGTCGAGTCTAGAATTTAAAGCTTTTTAGTGTCTAGCTTAGAGAGTCTAATTTAGTTAGTTTTTAATAGTCTGTTTAGCACACATCACCGATCTTAAGTCAATCTTAGAGTAGAAGCTCGACCCTTGCAGCTGGTCGAATAGGTCATCAATACGTGGGAGGGGATAACGATTCTTCACGGTCACCTTGTTGAGTTCGCGATAGTCAATACACATTCTGAAAGTACCGTCTTTCTTCTTCACAAATAACACTGGAGCTCCCCAAGGCGAAGAGCTAGGGCGATTAAAACCCTTGTCCAAGAGCTCTTGCAATTGGGTGGACAATTCTTCTAGTTCTGATGGAGCTAAGCGATAAGGTGCTCGAGCTTTGGGCGCTGCTCCAGGAGCTAGCTCGATTTGAAATTCGACTTGTCGATGAGGTGGAAGGCCAAGTAATTCCTCAGGAAATACATCAGGAAAGTCGCGCACAATAGGAATGTCTTCTATCTTCTTTTCCTTCGAAGACGTATCAGAAACGAGGGCTAGAATAGCAGTGTGGCCCTTTCGCAAACACTTCTGGGCCTTAAGGAAATAGATGATGCCCACAACAGCACCACTCTTGTCGCCACAAATCACGAGGGGTTCTTCATCAGAACGAGGGATGCGGACAATCTTCTCGTTGCAAAGAGTTTCCGCTTGCTAATGAGATAACCAATCCATCCCAATAACAACGTCGAAACTACCCAAAACGATAGGAATGAGGCCGATAGAAAAGGTCTGATCAGTAAGAACAAGATTACAACCCTTAACTATGTGTGTGGCATCTAAACTTTTACCGTTTGCTAGCTCTACCATGTGTTTGGTGTTCAAAAGTGTTGGGATGCGCTTAAGCATTTGACTAACTTTTAAAGACACATAACTAGTATCGGTACCCGAATCGAATAAAACAGTAACAAAAAAGTCATCCAGAAGAAACTTACCCATCACAACATAGGGATCGTTCCTCGCGTCACCCTGCCCAATCACGAACACATGTCCCCTGGCACCATTGCCATCATTGTTTCCCCCATTATTGTTTCCATTCCCCTAATTGTTGTTGTTCTGATTCTGATTCAACTGGGGGCAGTTTCTCTTGAAGTGACCTTCAGCACCACACTGAAAGCATCCTTTATTGCCCTGCTGTTACTGCTGCTGTTGGTTTTGTGGAGCTTGTGGCTGTTGTTGGCGATTCTGATTTGCTGGTCGTGCGCCCCTACAATCTTTTGCTTCATGACCAAACTTGTTACACCTCAGACAACGACCCTTGTTGCACTGCCCACTATGATGCTTGTTGCATCGGTTGCACTAGGGGTGGTTCCCTCGGTATCCACCCTGTCCTTGACTACCAGATGGTTGCTGACTAGGGCTTTTGTAGTCGTCAGTCCTTCGCTGCTGAGACTAAGACTGAACAGAAGTTGAACCTTTTCTTGAAGCTCCATCCCATTTGCGTTTGCTTTCACTGGGGGCATCAGGAGTAGTAGTGGTAGTACCAATACGCTTGGGCAGCCTGTTCTGCTCGACTGCCTGATCGGTGAGACGATGAGCCAAACGGATAACTTGCTGGATGGTTCCAAGGTTAGCTGAAGTCACATGACTCTGAATCTCTGGCACTAAACATTTAAGGTACAGCTCGATACGCTTGATAGGAGGGTCCACCATAGTAGGACACAAGATAGCTAATTCGTTCGATCTCGTTGTGTATACCTCGATTTCAGACCCCGTCATCTTCAGATTGAAAAATTCCACTTCTAGCTTGTGGATGTCGTCACGACTACAGTACTCTTCTTTGATCAAATTTTGTCGTTCCATGGGGTGGCATTAGCAGTAACCAACCCCAGCATCTGAACCTGAGCGTTCCACCACGTGAGCGCTACACCTTCGAGAGTGCCAGTAGCATACTTCACCCTACGAGCCTCAGGGCATTCACACATCTCGAAAACAGACTCAATCTTCTCGAACCAGTGAAGAAGACCTACAGCTCCTTCTGTGCCGCTGAAAGTACTAGGTCGGCAATCCATGAATATTTTGAACGTACATACGGGAGGCTGAGCATGTTGGCCTGTGGCACGAGAATAAAAACAAGGTTAAGCACAAGAGTTGGTTCACGAGGGTAGGATCTAAACGTCCTAAGATGGGTTGATATGGCAGGTTATACCTCCTGCAGGGACAGCTGCGAGTGCCTCAACCACTCGTTCATTGATTAGAGTCTTCAGCTGGGCTTGAGTCAAGTTCAAATGTCCACTCATGATCTTCATAACGAAGCAACGTAAGTGAGAAAAGTGTCGCGAAAGTGCGTAAGCGTGGGATGACAGAAGAGAGTAAGCACATATGGTTCAAATAGCAGTTATCACGTTAACTAATGCACTATGTGAACTATCAAACAGACAATATAAACATAAATCATACCACCTATTGTGTCGAGTCTTGCACGTGGAGCGAAGCGTCGTTGTGGATCGTTGAGCACTGTACAGGTTATAGTCTGGTTTTGTCAAAAAGCTTTTCCCTTTTTTAAAACCAAGTTCACTATAACCAATGGCTCTGATACCAATCTGTCACACCCCCAAAATCCACAAGCGGAGTATCACCGCTTGGAGGAATGACATGACCAGGATCAAACCACCAATCATATTGAACAACGTATTTAAAATAGATAAAATCCAACCACGCAATATAATTGGTGTTCAAAAACGAGTTAACCAAGTTCAAATTAAACAGCGGAAGCATAAAACGTAGAACCAAAACATAAGTTCAATAAGTTCATAAAGTTTAAATGTTTAACATGGAACTCTACAGTCCATGTCCCACAACGACCACGCCTCCTCGTGCAAGCTCCATAGATACCTAACGACCTGCAAGGCATGTAACAAGGAGTCAACCACAAAGTTGAGCGAGTTCACAGTTGGTTGTTTAGTTTTGAAGGTTTGTTTTGAAAACCACAAGTTGTTTCGTAAACCACATGTTAACCAGTATCTTTGTTTTTCCCCAAACCATATCCATAATCAGTGGGGGCTTCCCCATGTGAACCACTAGACCGTTACCATATCGACTACTGACGAAAGTAAGTTGTGTCCTAAGTCAATGTCTATCATCATTGACTGTTTTCCATGATCCATTAATACACGTCCGTCCGACCGGCACGGTGTGAGGTTTGTCAAACCTAATAGCGCTATTAACTAATGACCCACTCGCCATCGGCCTCGGCGATTAAGTCGATATAAAATGAGGGACTTAGGTGATAGAGTTTTGGCTAGTAGTTTAAGGTTGTTGTCCTACCCAAGGAGGACGAACGTACGTATTCTACCCAAGGAGAATACGCAGGATTAATATTGGCATCCTACCCATGGAGGATGGCGGTACATATCCTACCCAAGGAGGATATGCAGGTTCCGTTTTAGTTCTTTAACCCATTCCCAACCACCGGGAATCCCATGCCTTAGAAAGAGTGTGAACTCACCTTTGGTTGCTTGGTTGAACTCTTAAAATAGCTAACGGTCAGGGTTGGTCAATCATATCCTAATATGATTACCATTCAGTTTGTTAATAGTTTTAAATAAAACACAAAGTTCCTACACGCATCTATCACATAGCACGCACTCACGTTAACATTTCACGCCCATGTAAACATCCCATCTATAACCATTCAAAAGCAAACATACGATATTGCACATAACACTTTAATTGACATATAACACATTAGATCATTCTCAGATAATCTACCCGACATTTAGACACGCAAATTACTACTTATGTCGTTTCAGCTTTAACATTCAAAACTGGGCTGTTTTCGGGAATTTTAATAAAATAGTTAACTTACTCCAAAAATTCCCAAATTTTACGGAATGTTTTAAACGATCCATATATTATTGTGCAAAAATATCGGGATCCAATTCATTACCAATATTTTATAAAAAATCATTTACCGGACTGCAATCAGATTCGTCACTTTCTGACTGCAGTCCACGGAAAAATTCATTTAAAATTCATCGTAAGTCCGATTCATGAAATTTAAGTTGGAGCATTAGAAAGACACCAGCGTCCATCTACAGTATAAATTTCATGAGCTAATTCTACACAGAGTTCAAGTTATGACGAAAAACATCACACACATTTTCTGCAGTAAAAACGCAGCTTTTGCTGCTGTACAAAACGGACCTTTAAAAATAGTAAACGACCTCGAACAAATATGATTCCAGTGCCATTTGATTCGTTTTTCAAAAATACATAATTTAGACTTTAGAAAATCAATTTTTCGATTTATAACGGTCCGTTTACAGCCAATTGAAGTTGGCTGCAGAATCATAGACATATTCTGTTCCAGCTCTAATCGTTACCCGAACCCCCGCTACCGATCAACTAATGCACCCAAAGACCCACGACTTTTATTTTTAGCAGATCATCCTCACCATACATCATACTAGCATTATTTCATCATATTACATCTTTATGTTCAAGATTTATGTTCATGTTCTTTAGTGTTCTTGTATAAAACAACAAACTACAACTTTCAACCACTAAAAACATGAAGTAAACAAGGATCAAAGAAGCCTTACACCCTTGCATCACCTTAGAAGGATGGGATTTGAAGTGAAAATGGAGAGGTGGTGGTGGTGTGTCTTGGCCGTAGGTAGAGGGGAAAGAAGAAGGAAGAACGGTGTTGGTGAAATGTGATGAAAATGATGATAGTTACTTCTAATATCCAAAGAAAATCTATAGAATATCCAAGAAAATCTATGCAATATCTAACATATCTTATAAGATCAAATAAAATCCCAATATATCTTACAAGATCAAGTAAAGATCTTGGTGGTGGGGCCACTATCTTGTGACCGTAAATTGTATATGGGGGGGGGGTAATTTGTAAATTTTTGGAAAGTAGGTAAGTAATTGTTCAAATCCAAGTATAAGGTTACATGTTTTAGTTAGTAGATATCTAATGGGTGTTATGGTGTACGGGGATCATAACTAGCCAAGAAATAATTAAACAATGTTTCTTGCAATATTTTGGTATCCCGGGTAATGTCCGGTTGTTCGGTTAGATACCGGTTCATTAAAGTGCAAAGTTGTTCCGTATAGTGTCTTTTGTGTAACTTTTTGTAACACTTTTAATTCCCAACACTTAGGAAAACATTCAGGACCATTTAGTCAAATTTCTGCACAATCATTAAGCACAATTTAATATTAATTAATCGTACGGATACATGTAATTATGAGGGTTGTCACATTCTCCCCCTGTTAAGAAAATTTCATCCCGAAATTTAGCACGTGGTTACTGAGGAAGCTAGTTAAGTTGCGTGGTTTCCTGGTTTTCCTGGGGTGTCACAGCATGGCTTCTACATTGTTAATTATGCGTTTATTTGAAAATAAGCTTTCTGTTCACTTTTTATAATTAACTTTGACCCGACAATTGACCTAGTTAGAGTGGGAATCAGAGAGTGCCCTTTTAAGGGTTTATTGCCCACATAATTACCCACTTATAGGTACTTTCAATTTGAGATTTGACTGGACAATTTGTGATTAATCATGAAGTCAAATCTAAATTACAACGGGTTTGACCTTAGGCTATTAGACTAATAAAACTGAATTAAGAGAGGTCAAGGACACTTACTGAAGTCCTATGCATGACTAATGATCTCTAGGAAGTGGTCTTGAGCTCCAGAAATCTCCAGAAATGAAGTTAGAATGATTTCAAGTGAAGTGCTCAAATGATGCAACTTTGGAGTTCTTATATAGGAGTTTTGATGCAACTAGATCATGCCAAGCAAGTCTACAGGTGTTATATGATGCTTACAGGTGCCCCATATGCATGAAAACCTGTTGGTGCAGCCCCTGGTATGTAAAACAAAGCTCTTAAGTCGGTTACACAGCTTTAACAGGCATCTGTCTGTTTTTTCTTTGCTGCAGACACCCACGCGGCCCGCGTAAGGACCTTAAAGGTCTTACGCGGCCGGTATGAGGGCCGGGTTCAGGTTAAAAATGTTTCAGTAATTGCACAATTGGTCCCTGGTCCTTTTAAAAGTGGTTTTAACTTTATTTCTTGCACTTTTAACCCTCTAAATTTGTTTTTTAAGGGCTCCAAGACATAACCAAACTTTGTTAAGTCCTTGGTTAACTTTATGATCACCCGAAAAGCCTTAAATTTCAACGTTGATGCTTTTAACCCATTACATACGAATGTTAGCATAACTTTCTCATACGATAACGAAACCTTGTGAAATTTTTATCACTTAATCTAGTGAGCATATTTAATCGTTACAAAGCTTCGGGTTTGCTAAAAGGTCACTCAGAGGTATAAATTAAACATGTTGACACATTTAACCCCTGTAGTTTGTAATCTCTCCCTTTCTTCCACAAACGGCTTCATATGCTTCATAATTCATTCGTTTAGGGTTATAAACATCGTGTAGGGTTGTTGAAAGGCATATTTATCAAATGTTAACACTTTGAATCCTTTTACACACACACTTTCTTTGTTTGTCAACTTCAGTCCCTTATATTCATTCCATTACACGTTTAATGCTCATGACACGTGTCGATATAATATTGGACATGAATTTACGAGGTGTTACATCCTCACCCCCTTAAAAGAAATCTCAACCTCGAGATTTACTGAAATAAATGAGGGTACTTTTCTTTTATTGTGGACTCTACCTCCCACGTGTACTTGGGACCTCTACGGGCATCCCATTTAACCTTTACGATTGGTACATGCTTCCTTCGAAGCTTCTTAACCTGTCGATCCTCGATCGACAAAGGTTTTTCAACAAATTTCAAGCTCTCATCTATGTGCACATCCGTATGTGGTATGACTAGTGATTCATCAGCTAGACATTTCTTCAGATTGCAGATGTGGAATACGTTATGAATACCACTGAGCTCTTCAGGCAAGTTTAACTTATAAGCCACTGTTCCGACACATTCGATGATCTCGAATGGTCCTATACATCTGGGGCTTAACTTACCTTTCTTACCAAATCGCATCACCCCTTTCCAAGGTGAAACCTTAAGCAGAACCTTATCACCTACCTCAAACTTTAGAGGTTTACGCCTTTTATCATCGTAGCTTTTCTGCCTATCTCTGGCAGTTTTGAGACGATCTCTTATCTGCACAATCTTATCGGTCGTCTCCAGGACTATATCAGGTCCTGTTAGTTGGACATCTCCAACTTCTGCCCAACAAACGGGCGTCCTGTACTTCCTTCCATATAGGGCTTCAAACGGTGCAGCTTGGATACTGGAATGATAACTATTTTTATATGAAAACTCGATCAATGGGAGATGATCATCCCAACTTCCACCTAGATCAATAACACAAGCCCTTAACATATCTTCTAGCGTTTGAATTGTTCGCTCGCTTTGACCATCCGTCTGTGGATGATATGCTGTGCTGAAGTTTAATCGAGTGCCTAGGGATTGCTGAAAACTTTTTCCAGAAATGCGATGTATACCTTGTATCCCTATCAGAAATGATAGACACTGGCACCCCGTGGAGAGATACAATCTCATCCACGTACAGCTGAGCTAACTTATCTGAGCTGTGTGTTTCCTTAATAGGTAGGAAGTGGGCTGACTTAGTCAGTCTATCCACTATAACCCAAATAGTATCATTCCCTTTCTTCGTCTTTGGTAACTTGGTGATAAAATCCATAGTCACCATCTCCCACTTCCAGGTGGGAAGTTCAGGCTGTTGTAGCAAACATGACGGCTTTTGGTGTTCAGCTTTTGTCACACCCCCAAATCCACCATGCGGAGCGTCGCCGCTTGGAGGCGTGACATGACCAGGATCGAGCCACCAATCATATTGACAACGTAATTAAGTTAATAAAGTCAACCATAATACAATTGGTGACCTAAAGATAAGTAATTGACTTTAAGTTAACAGCGGAAGCATAAAACGTAAGTCCAAAACATTAGTCCCATAGTTCATAAGTTTGAAGTTCAAAACGTAAGTTTAATAGATTCATAAAGATTTATTTATTAAGCATGGGACATTACAATCCATATCCCACAACGACCTCCTCCTTGTGCAAGCTCCATAGCATCTAACGACCTGCAAAGCATGTAGTAACGAGTCAACAACAAAGTTGAGTGAGTTCACGGTTGGTTGTCCATTTTAGAGTTGTTTCCAAAAATGTAGTTTAATCTTAATCAACTATCCAGCCGTGGGGATTACCCCATCGTTTGAAAACGTTTATTAGTTAACCATCCCATGTCCACCTTCCCTGGCTATCCAGCCCGGCACTCCGGCCGTGGGAGCTATCCCATTATTTAAACTACCAGACTCGTTTATCATATCGACTACTAACAAAAATTACTTGTGCCCTAGCGTCAGTGTCTATCATCACCGACGTGCCATAGTCCATTAGTACACACCCGCACGGTGTGACGTTTGTTAAACCTAATAGCGCTACTAACTAATGACCCGCTCGCCTTTGCCTCGGTGATTAAGTCGATATAAAGGGAGGGACTTCGCTGATAGAGTTCTAGTCCAGTAAGTCTAATTCCGTCCAAACAGGACGAGGAATTCATATTCCTGAACACGTCCCAAAGGACGGGGAATCCCTATTCCTGAACCCATTCCCATTCATACCGGGAATTACCATGCTTTGTAGAAAAGTGTGAACTCACCTCGGTTGCTCGGTTTGACTCTCAAAAATAGCTAACAGTCAAGGTCGGTCAATCACGTCCTATTATGATTACCAGTTAGTCATTTAGTGGTTTTCAAATAAAGCACAAAGTTCCTACACGTATCTATCACATAACATGCATCACTTTAACGGTTCATGCCCATATAAACTTCCCATCTATTCCCCACTCATAAATAAACATACAAAATTGCACATAACACTTTTATAGACATATAACATGTTATATCATTCTCGGATAACCAACCCGACGTTTAGACACGCAAATCACTACTTATGTCGTTTCAGCTTTTATATTCGAAACTGAGCTGTTTTCGGGGATTTTAATAAAATAGTTAACTTGTTTCAAAAATTCTCAACTTTTTATAGAAGGTCTTAAACGATCCATATATTATTATGTAAAAATCTCGGGATCAAATTCATCACCAATATTTTATAAAAATTCATTTTCCGGACTGCAATCAGATTCATCTTTTTCTGATTGCAGTCCACGGAATAATTTATTAAAAATTCTTCGTAAGTTCAATTTACAAAATTCCAGTGGGATAATTACAAATACATCAGTTGTCATCAACTGTACAAATTTCATGAGTTGATTCAACATAGATTTCCAGTTACGACTAAAAACATATTACCCATTTACTGCAGCAAAAAACTCAGCTTTAGCTGCTGTTACAAAAAGGGTCTTTAAAAATAGTAAACGAAGTGCAAAAATTATGATTCTAGTGCCATTAGAACCGTATTTCATAATACATAAATCTAGAATTCAGAAAATCAGTTTTTCGTTAAGTGACGGTCTGGTTACAGCCAACTGAAGTTGGCTGTAATCACTAAACAGCCCCTGTTTTCAGCTTTTAACATTCTAAAGCGTGCTCGATTGACTCCGTTAACATGTTTAGCGATCAGTAACGACATTTAACATTATCAAGTAATCAGCAACATATCAAAACAACTTCATACTATCCTTATTACCTCATGTTTCATCTTTAATAAAGCTTTATGTTCATCTTCTTGGTTCTTGTTACTTTAGTGTTTATCATAAGCATTTTACTACAACTTTTAACCATGATACAAGATGAACAAGGGTGTAACAAAGAACTTACTACTAGCACAAGGCTAGGGTAGAATCTAGTGAAAAGATGATGAGAAAAGATGATGGAAAAAGCAAGAACAAGGCTCCTTTGAAGCTCCACAAGATGCAAGCCTTCTTGTATCAACCTTTAAGCTTGAATAAGACTTGAAAATGGAGGTTGATGGTGGTGGAATGGTGGTGGTGTTGGCGGATATGGGAGGAGCCGAGAGGGAGAGGAGAGATGAGGGAGATGGTGTGTGAAGATAAGTGAAGGTATGAAATGATTTATGATCTATGGTCACCATACTTGTAATCTTTCATATCTAATATTTTGTATATAGAATCAAGCAAGTATCAAATAAAATATATATGGGAAATCTCATGAGATATGGTGATCTTAGTGGTGGGTCCCTTGGACCGATTTCTAGTATGGGGGGGGGGGGTTAATTGTAAAATTTCATGGTAGATGGTAAGTACTAGTTAATTTCCAAGTAGGTGTTTACATATGTTAGTTACTAGAGAATTTAGTGGGTGTTATGGTGAACGGGGATCACGACAAGCCAAAAAATAATTAAACAATGTACTTAACAAAAATTTAGTGTCCCGGGTAATGTCCGGTTGGATACCGTTCCGTTAAAGTGTTTAATTGTTCCGTAAGGTGTCTTTTATATATATTTTTGTAACACTTTTAATTCCTAACACTTAGGAAAATATTCAGGACCATTTAGTAAATTTTCTGCACAAGGCTAGTATGTTAACAAGCACATGTAAGTATAACATAGAAATCAGAAAGCAGTTAAATGATTCAGCACAGTCATCAAGCACTTTAATTAACACTTAATTATCGTACGGATACATGAAATTTTGAGAGTTGTCACATTCTCCCCCTGTTAAGAAAATTTCATCCTGAAATTTAGCTCGTGGTTACTGAGGAAGCTAGTTATGTTGCGTTGGTTTCCTGGTTTTCTTGGGGTGTCACATCATCCCCCCGTTGGTTTGGAATTTCGTCCCGAAATTCTGCAGTAGCTTCAATCTCAGTAGTGGTTGCACTTTTCTTAAATAGTTGGGGATACTTGAGTTTCATTTGGTCTTCTCGTTCCTAGGTATACTCTGGGCCACGACGGGAATCCCAATGAACTCGGACTAAAGGTATCCTGGTACGCTTGAGAATCTTAACATCTCGATCGGTGATCTCTACTGGTTCCTCGACGAATCGCAGCTGGTCGTCGATAGTGAGCTCCTTGAGAGGAACTATGAGGGTCTCGTCTGACAGACACTTCTTCAGATTTGACACGTGGAATACGTTGTGAACTCCGCTGAGTTCTGTCGGTAGATTCAGCCTGTAGGCCACCTTGCCAATCTTCTCAATGATTTCAAAGGGTCCAACGTATCGCGGGTTGAGTTTGCCTCGTTTGCCAAAACGTACTATACCTTTCCAAGGTGAGACTTTGAGTAGCACTCGATCCCCAACCTGGAACTCGAGTGGCTTTCTTCGCTTATCAGCATAGCTTTTCTGACGGTCACGAGCTGCCGCCATTCGTTGCCGTATCTGAGCAATTCTCTCGGTTGTATCTACTACCAGTTCTGGGCCTGTGATTTGGCTGTCGCCAACCTCTGCCCAACAAAGAGGTGATCGGCATTTTCGTCCGTACAATGCCTCAAATGGAGTGGCCTGGATGCTGGTGTGGTAACTGTTGTTATACGAAAACTCCACTAGCGGAGGTGCTTTTCCCAGCCATTACCAAAATCGATTACACATGCCCTAATCATGTCTTCAAGGGTTTGGATGGTGCGTTCGGATTGCCCATCCGTCTGTGGATAATAAGCGGTGCTCATATCTAATCGTGAGCCAAAAGACTTGTGCATGGCTTGCCACAGTTCCGAGGTAAAACGCGCATCACGATCAGAAATGATGGAGGTTGGCACTCCGTGCCTTGATACCACTTCCTTTAGGTAAATGTCTGCTAGAGTAGAAAACTTATCCATTTCCTTGATAGCCAGAAAATGTGCAGACTTGGTCAGTCGATCCACGATTACCCAAATGGTATCGTTTCCGCGTTGAGATCTGGGCAGGCCAGTAACGAAATCCATGGAAATTTGCTCCTATTTCCATTTAGGTATCTCTGGTTGTTGAAGTAGGCCTGATGGTTTCTGATATTCAGTCTTGATTCTCGCACAAGTCAAACATTTGTTGACGTAGATTGCTATGTGGGCTTTCATACCAGGCCACCAATACGTAGTCTTGAGATCATGGTACATCTTATCCGAACCAGGATGTACTGAATAACGAGACTTGTGTGCTTCGTCCATCACAAGCTCGCGTAAGTTCCCGTAGAGTGGGACCCAGATGCGCCCGTTAACCTAGTAGGCGCCGTTTTCCTTTTGTTCTAGCCGCCGCCTCGATCCTCGTAAGGACTCAGCCCTGATGTTCTCTGCTTTCAATACTTCAACTTGAGCATCGCGAATCTGAGCGGGAAGGTTAGATTGGATGGTAAGCTGTAACGCACGTACACGCTTAGGTATGGTATCCTTTCGACTGAGGGCATCAGCCACAACCTTGGCTTTGCCCGGATGATATTTGATAGCGCATTCATAATCGTTCAAGAGCTTGACCCATCGGCGTTGTCGCATGTTTAACTCCTTTTGCTTGAAGATATGCTCGAGACTCCTGTGATCGGTGTAAATGGTGCACTTGGTACCGTACAGGTAATGTCTCCATATCCTAAGCGTGAAAACAACTGTTCCCAATTCCAAGTCGTGTGTAGTGTAGTTCCTTTCGTGAAATTTAAGTTGGCGCGATGCGTAGGCAATGACCTTGTCACGTTGCATCAACACGCAACCAAGTCCTTGGATGGAAGCGTTGCAATAAACCACAAAGTCATCTGTGCCTTCAGGCAATGAGAGGATAGGCGCGCTACAAAGTCTATCCTTTAAGTGCTGAAAAACAGATTCCTGTGCGTCACCCCAACGATAGGTGACACCCTTCTGAGTCAGTGAAGTGAGAGGTTGCGCAATCTTGGAGAAATCCTTGATGAATCTTCTGTAGTATCCTGCCAAGCCCAAGAATTGGCGGATTTCTGTTGGTGTACGAGGTGCAGGCCAGTTCTTGATCGAATTAACCTTGGATGGATCAACATGAATCCCATCCTTGTTTACCACATGGCCTAGAAAGTGGACTTCGCGAAGCCAGAAGTCACATTTCGAAAATTTAGCATACAGTTGCTCTGCTCGAAGAAGTTCCAGCATACGTCGTAGATGCTGCTCGTGTTCCTCCTGACTCTTAGAATAGATCAGGATGTCGTCGATGAACACAATAACGAACTTATCCAGGTAAGGTTTGCATACTCGGTTCATGAGATCCATGAAGACCGCTGGTCGTCAATCCGAAAGGCATAACCAGAAACTCGTAATGGCCGTAACGAGTTTCTGAACGCTGTTTTGGAGACGTCCTCCTCTCGGACTCTCAGCTGATGGTATCCCGATCTCAAATCAATCTTGGAGTAATAGCTCGACCCTTGCAACTGGTCGAACAAGTCATCAATGCGTGGAAGAGGATAACGATTCTTCACGGTCACCTTGTTGAGTTCGCGGTAGTCAATATGCATTCTGAAGGTACCGTCTTTCTTTTTCACGAATAACACTGGAGCTCCCCAAGGCGAAGAGCTGGGACGTATGAAACCCTTTTCCAAGGGTTCTTGTAATTGCGTGGACAGTTCTTCAAGTTCTGACGGTGCTAGTCGATAAGGTGCACGAGCTATTGGTGCTGCTCCAGGAGCTAGCTCGATTTGAAACTCGACTTGTCGATGAGGCGGAAGGCCAGGTAATTCCTCAGGAAAATCACGTACAATAGGAATATCTTCAATTCTCTTCTCTTCCATTGATGCGTCAGTAACGAGTGCTAGAATAGCAGTGTGGCCCTTTCGCAAACACTTCTGGGCCTTAAGGAGAGAGATAATGCCTACAACAGCACCACTCTTGTCGCCACGAATCACGAGGGGTTCTTTACCAGAACGAGGAATGCGGACGATTTTCTCCTTGTAAATAATCTCCGCTTGATGATGAGATAGCCAATCCATCCCAATAACGACGTCGAAACTACTAAGTACAATAGGGATAGGGTCGATGGAAAAGGTCTGATCGGCAAGGACAAGCTTGCAACCCTTAACTACATGCGTAGCCTCTAAACTTCTACCATTCGCTAACTCTACGATGTGCTTGGTGTTCAAAAGTGTTGGAGTACGCTTAAGCATCTGACTAACTTTTAAGGACATGTAGCTAGTATCGGCACCCGAATCAAATAAAATAGATACAACGAAGTTGTCTGGTAGGAACTTACCCGCCATAACGTTGGGGTTGTTTCCTTCTTCCTTTTGTCCATTCAGGAACTCATGCTTACCAGTCCTGCAGTTATCCTTATTGTCTCCATTATTGTTCTCGTTTCCTTGGTTGTTGTTCTGATTCTGATTTTGATTCAGCTGTGGATAGTGCCTCTTGAAGTGACCCTCAGCACCGCACTGGAAGCATCCCTTATTGCCCTGCTGCTGATGGTTCTGTGGAGCTTGTTGATGCTGTTGGCGATTCTGTTTTGCAGGACGCGGGCTCCTGCAATCCTTAGCTTCATGACCCAGCTTGTGACATCTCTGACAACGACCCTTGTTGCACCGCCCGCTGTGGTGCAAATTACATCGATTGCACTTAGGGTGATTTCCCTTGTATCCACCCTGACCTTGATTTCCAGAAGGCTGCTGGCTGGGGTTCCTATGTTCATCTGTCTTTCGCTGCTGGGACTGAGACTGAACTGAAGTAGAACCCTTGCCCGAATTTCCATCCCACTTGCGCTTGTTATCACTGGGAGCATCAGTAGTAGTAGCGTTAACACGCTTGGGCAGCTTGCCCTCTTCCACCGCCTGATCGGTGAGCTGGTGTGCCCAACGAACGACTTGCTGGATTGTGGGAATGTTGGCCGCACTTACAGACCCTTGGATTTCCGGGACTAAGCCTCTGAGGTATAGTTTGATTCGCCTAGATATGGGTTGTGACATGTTAGGACATAAGGCAGCTAGGTCGTTGGACCTCTTTGTGTATGCCTCAATCTCTGATCCTTCCATCTTCAAACCATAATACTCTATCTCAAGTTTCAGAATGTCGTCCAGGTGGCAGAACTCTTCCTTAATCCAATCCTTGAAGTCGCTCCAGAGGATGGCATTCACGTCTGCCAACCCGAGCATCTGAACTTGTGCGCTCCACCAAGAATACGCTTTCCCTTGCAACATGCCAGTAGCGTACTCTACTCATTTGCTGGCAGGGCTTTCACTTTCTTCGAATGTATATTCGATTCTCCGGATCCAGTGTAGAAGGCCGATTGCCCCTTCAGTGCCGTTGAAAGTGGGAGGTTTACATTCTAGGAAAGCCTTGAAGGTGCCCATACGTTTTTGAGGGTGCATGGGTTGACTCCCTGTTTGGGTTGCTAAGGCTTCAGCAATGCGCTCATTAATCAAATCCGTCAGCTGTCCCTGGGTTAAGTTGAGACGTCCACTCATGATCTTCACATCGAATGGACACACGTAAGAAGGGCATTGCAAAGTGCGTAAGTGTGGAGTGACAGAAAAGAGTAAGCACACAAGGTTCAAATAGCCGTTATCACATGAACTAATGCATACCAAGAACAATGTACCATGTAACTAACAAATAGGTAATATAAACATAAACCATATCACCTAAGATGTTGAGTCTTGCACGTGGAGCGAAGCGTCGTTGTGGATCGTTGAGCACTGTACAGGTTATAGTCTGGTTTTATCAAAAAGCTTTTCCCTTTTTTTAAAAACCAAGTTCGCTATAACCAATGGCTCTGATATCAATCTGTCAAACCCCCAAAATCCACCATGCGGAGCGTCGCCGCTTGGAGGTGTGACATGACCAGGATCGAGCCACCAATCATATTGACAACGTAATTAAGTTAATAAAGCCAACCATAATACAATTGGTGACCTAAAGATAAGTAACTGACTTTAAGTTAACAGCGGAAGCATAAAACGTAAGTCCAAAACATAAGTCCCATAGTTCATAAGTTTGAAGTTCAAAACGTAAGTTTAATAGATTCATAAAGATTTATTTATTAAGCATGGGACATTACGATCCATATCCCACAACGACCTCCTCCTTGTGCAAGCTCCATAGCATCTAACGACCTGCAAAGCATGTAGTAACGAGTCAACAACAAAGTTGAGTCAGTTCACGGTTGGTTGTCCATTTTAGAGTTGTTTCCAAAAACGTAGTTTAATCTTAATCAGCTATCCAGTCGTGGGGATTACCCCATCGTTCGAAAACGTTTATTAGTTAACCATCCCATGTCCACCTTCCCTGGCTATCCAGCCCGGCACTCCGGCCGTGGGAGCTATCCCAATATTTAACCTACCAGACTCATTTATCATATCGACTACTAACAAAAATTACTTATGCCCAAGCGTCGGTGTCTATCATCACCGACGTGCCATAGTCCATTAGTACACACCCGCACGGTGTGAGGTTTGTTAAACCTAATAGCGCTATTAACTAATGACCCGCTCGCCATAGCCTCGGCGATTAAGTTGATATAAAGGGAGGGACTTCGCTGATAGAGTTCTAGTCCAGTAAGTCTAATTCCGTCCCAACAGGACGAGGAATTCATATTCCTGAACACGTCCCAAAGGACGAGGAATCCCTATTCCTGAACCCATTCCCATTCCCACGGGGAATTACCATGCTTTGTAGAAAAGTGTGAACTCACCTTGGTTGCTCGGTTTGACTCTCAAAAATAGCTAACAATCAAGGTCGGTCAATCACGTCCTATTATGATTACCAGTTAGTCATTTAGTGGTTTTCAAATAAAGCACAAAGTTCCTACACGTATCTATCACATAACATGCATCACTTTAACGGTTCATGCCCATATAAACTTCCCATCTATTCCCCACTCATAAATAAACATACGACATTACACATAACACTTTTATAGACATATAACATGTTATATCATTCTCGGATAACCTACCGGACTTTTAGACACGCAAATCACTACTTATGTCGTTTCAGCTTTTATATTCAAAACTGGGCTGTTTTCGGGGATTTTAATAAAATAGTTAACTTCTTTCAAAAATTCCCAACTTTTTACAGAAGGTCTTAAACGATCCAAATATTATTGTGTAAAAATCTTGGAATCCAATTCATCACCAATATTTTATAAAAATTCATTTTCCAGACTGCAATCAGATTCATCTTTTTCTGATTGCAGTCCACGGAATAATTTATTAAAAATTCTTCGTAAGTTCGATTTACAAAATTCCTATGGGATAATTACAAATACATCAGTTGTCATCTACTGTACAAATTTCATGAGTTGATTCAACATAGATTTCCAGTTATGACTAAAAACATATCAGCCATTTACTGCAACAAAAACTCAGCTTTAGCTGCTGTTAAAAAAAGGGTCTTTAAAAATAGTAAACGAAGTCCAAAAATTATGATTCCAGTGCCATTAGAACCGTATTTCATAATACATAAATCTAGACTTCATAAAATCAGTTTTTCGTTAAGTTACGGTCTGGTTATAGCCAACTGAAGTTGGCTGTAATCACTAAACAGCCCCTGTTTTCAGCTTTTAACATTCTAAAGCGTGCTCGATTGACTCCGTTAACATGTTTAGCGATCAGTAATGACATTTAACATTATCAAGTAATCAGCAAGTAATCAGCAACATATCAAAACAACTTCATACTATCCTTATTACATCATGTTTCATCTTTAATAATGCTTTATGTTCATCTTCTTGGTTCTTGTTACTTTAGTGTTTATCATAAGCATTTTACTACAACTTTTAACCATGATACAAGATGAACAAGGGTGTAACAAAGAACTTACTACTAGCACAAGGCTAGGGTAGAATCTAGTGAAAAGATGATGGAAAAAGCAAGAACAAGGCTCCTTTGAAGCTCCACAAGATGCAGCCTTCTTGTATCAACCTTTAAGCTTGAATACGACTTGAAAATGGAGGTTGATGGTGGTGGAATGGTGGTGGTGTTGGCGGATATGGGAGGAGCCGAGAGGGAGAGGAGAGATGAGGGAGATGGAGTGTGAAGATGAGTGAAGGTATGAAATGATTTATGATCTATGGTCACCATACTTGTAATATTTCATATCTAATATTTTGTATATAGAATCAAGCAAGTATCAAATCAAATATATATGGGAAATCTCATGAGATATGGTGATCTTGGTGGTGGGTCCCTTGGACCGATTTCTAGTATGGGGGGGGGGGGGGTAATTGTAAAATTTCATGGTAGATGGTAAGTACTAGTTAATTTCCAAGTAGGTGTTTACATATGTTAGTTACTAGAGAATTTAGTGGGTGTTATGGTGAACGGGGATCACGACAAGCCAAGAAATAACTAAACAATGTACTTGACAAAAATTTAGTGTCCCGGGTAATGTCCGGTTGTTCGGTTGGATACCGTTCCGTTAAAGTGTTTAATTGTTCCGTAAGGTGTCTTTTATATATATTTTTGTAACACTTTTAATTCCTAACACTTAGGAAAATATTCAGGACCATTTAGTAAATTTTCTGCACAAGGCTAGTATGTTAACAAGCACATGTAAGTATAACACAGAAATCAGAAAGCAGTTAAATGATTCAGCACAGTCATCAAGCACTTTAATTAACACTTAATTAATCGTACGGATACATGAAATTTTGAGTGTTGTCACAGCTTTAACCTGCGCGCACGTCAAACACTTGGCTACATAAGTGGCTATAGACTTCTTCAAGCCTATCCACCAATAGTTTTCCTTCAGATCCTGGTACATCTTATCGGCTCCAGGATGAACGGAATACTTGGAACTATGGGCTTCCTGAAGGATTACTTCCCTAAGCCCTCCATAGACTGGAACCCATATCCGTCCATTTAACCTCAGGATTCCGTCCTTTCCATGAGATAACTGCTCAGCAGTTACTCCCAACTTTTCATCAGGATAATTAGCTTCTAGTACGGCTTCTCTTTGAGCGGCTAACAACCTTTCATTAAAACTATTCTTTAATTCAATGCTCTTGGCATCGATTCTTATGGGCTTAACCCTTTCATTCCTACTTAAGGCATCGACAACCACATTTGCCTTGCCTGGATGGTATTGTATCTCACAGTCATAATCATTTAAAGTTTCCATCCATCGTCATTGCCTCATGTTCAAGTCCTTCTGATTGAATAAATGTTGAAGGCTCTTGTGATCAGAATAGATCACACATTTGGTCCCATACAAATAATGCCTCCACAGTTTTAGTGCAAATACAATGGCACCCAACTCCAAGTCATGGGTGGTGTAGTTCTTCTCGTGCACCTTTAACTGACGTGAAGCATAGGCAATAACCTTGCCTTTCTGCATAAGCACACATCCCATACCGGTGTGTGATGCATCACAATATACCACAAATTCTTCGATTCCATCAGGCAATGTTAGTACAGGAGCATTGCTCAACTTCTGCTTAAGAATATCAAAAGATTCTTGCTGCTTAGGTCCCCAGTCAAACTTGCTATTCTTGCGAGTTAGCAAAGTCAGGGGCGCTGCAATTCTTGAGAAGTTTTCGATAAATCGCCTATAGTATCCTGCTAGGCCTAGAAAGCTGTGAACCTCCGTGGGCATCTTTGGCTCTTGCCAATTCATAATGGCTTCAATCTTAGCGGGATCCACGTGGATACCATGCTCACTAACAACATGTCCAAGAAATTGGACTTCACGAAGCCAAAATTCACACTTCGAAAACTTGGCATAGAGCTTTTCTTGTTGAAGCAGTTTCAGAATGCAACAGAGATGCTTCTCATGGTCAGCTTGGCTCCTTGAGTAAATGAGAATGTCATCGATGAAAACGATAACAAATTTATCTAAGTAGGGCTTGCAGACACGGTTCATGAGATCCATGAATGTTGCAGATGCATTAGTGAGCCCAAAAGGCATCACTAAGAACTCGTAATGACCATAGCGAGTCCTAAATGCAGTCTTGTGTACATCTTCATCTTTAACATTCAGTTGATGATAGCCTGACCTCAAATCGATCTTAGAGAAGTAATTTGCCCCTTGCAGTTGATCGAACAGATCGTCGATCCTGGGCAATGGATACCTATTCTTGATAGTGACTTTGTTGAGCTCGCGATAATCGATGCATAGACGCATCAATCCATCCTTCTTCTTTACAAACAGGATTGGTGCTCCCCAAGGAGACGAACTAGGTCTAATAAAACCTTTGGCTAACAGATCATCTAATTGGGTCCTTAATTCTTTCATTTCTGTTGGCGCCAACCTGTAAGGCGCTCTTGCGACAGGTGCTGCTCCAGGGATGATGTCAATTCTGAATTCCACTTGCCTATCTGGTGGTAAACTAGGTATTTCTTCATGGAAAACTTCTGGGTACTCAGAAATGATAGTGATATCTTCAATCTTGGGCTTCTGTTCATCAATAGTTACTTGTGCCATATAAATGACCCAACCCTTCTTCAAGCATCTAGATGCCTTGAGCATAGACACTTGCTTAGGCAGTCCATACTGGGTATCTCCCTAAATGGTAAGTGGCTCACCAGACAGAGTCTTGATCACCACCTGCTTCTTGTTGCAAACGATCTGGGCTTGGTTATGAGGTAACCAGTCCATGCCTATAACTATGTAGAAACCGGCTAACTTCAAAGGAAGCAAGGATAACGGGAAGGAGTGGTTCCTAATGGATATAACACATCCATCTAACACAGTTGAGGTTGTTTCTAGGGTAGCATCAGCTAATTCTACCTCATATTTCACGCTTAGGGTTTTAACAGGTAAATTCAGCAATTTACAAAACTTATTATCTACGAATGACTTATCAGCACCTGAATCAAATAACACCCTTGCATAAACATCATTTATGAGAAAGGTACCTGTTATCACATTATCGTCCTGAACAGCTTCTCGTGCATCCATTCGGAAGACCCTTGCATTGGTCTTCTTGGCTTCCTCAGGCTTTTTGGCATATTTAGGGTAGTTGGTTTTGATGTGCCCCTTTTCATTACAGTTATAGCACATTGCGTCCTTTATCTTCTTGCACTCTATCGTCTTGTGTTCCTTGGATTTGCATAACCCACATGCAGACGGTTTTGACTGAGACTTGGATTCAAATCTGCATTTTCCAAAGTGACGTTTCTGGCAAGTCTTGCACTTTGGCTTTTCATCTGTCTAATGATTACCCTGGTTGAACCCATACTTCTTTTTGTGGTCCGTGTTACCCTTGTGCTTCTTCTCAGACCGCCGTGAGTTATCGTCCTCACGCTTTCTCTTACCTTCTTCCGAATTCTTAAGCGATCTTAGCATGACCGCATCCAAGGTAAGGGATAGAGATAGGTCAGTTGCTGACCTAAAAGTAGCAGTTCTAGATGCCTTGACACTGGCCTTGATCTCTGGGGCTAAACCCCCAATGAATCGAGCTATTCTCTTGGGTTCCGGTGTTACCAGATACGAAACCAGTCGAGACAGGGTATTGAAACTAGTGAGGTAAGCTTGACAATCTAAATTCTTCATCACCAATGATAAGAAGTCTGATTCAATCCTTTCAACCTCGTGCTGAGGGCGGTAATTCTCCTTAATAAGAGCAACAAACTGATCCCAGGTCAGATTGTATAGTGGGATCTTTCCAGCAGCTTGAATGAGAGACTTCCACCATGCTAGTGCCTCTCCTTTGAATGACTGGGATACATACTTCACCACATCCTTATCAGCACAACTGCTGATATCTACCACGGTATCCATTTCATCCAACCAAGTCATACAGTCAATCGCTCCTTTCTCCCCAGTGAAATCTCGGGGTTTGCAGGAGACAAAATATTTATAAGTACCGGACTTGGTACGTGGTTCACGGTCAAATACTATCCTCTTGGATGGAACACTGTGTTGGTTCGAGGAATGTTGAACATCCTCTTTCTTAGGCTCCTGTGGTTTAGAGGGTGGCTTACTGTGAGCCTCAGAATGAGTCCTAGGGATAGATTTGGAGTGAGGTAGCGATGAGGTCTTACTATGTGTCCCACTAGATTCCCTGAATTGCCTATCCACGGCTTTTGATACAGCTGTATCAATCAGTGTTCGAAGTTCTTCTCTGGTTATATTGATCCTGGTATTCCCATGGTTTTCCACGGGATGACTGTTAACTTTTTCCGACTCAGCCATGTAGCTTAATTGCTACATAAAAAAAAAGAGAAATAATGACAAGGTTTATTTAGAAGCTTATACAGTACTATCGTTCTTGACGATTTATTAACCATGGTATCAATAACCATTTTGGTTAATTTGTTAAGTATGTATATATATATATATTCAGGATCCTTATTATAATCCTTAATTATAATTAAATAATAGCACAAAAGGTCAAGTCATAGGGACAGATTTAATTTATAAGCCAGGATTTTATAGAATCGAGGCATTTAGGCTTGAATCAAAGTTCATTACCTTTTTCTTGACAGGGAGTCGTAGACCACCACTGTCTTTAGTCTCAAAGGACATTAATTATGGCCCGTAGGCACTTTATCCTAATGGATGATTAAATAAATAAGGGAAATTGGAATAACCTAATTAAAGGATGACTTATGCGATTTTATCGAATCACATTTTGCGAAGAGTGTTAACATGTTTTCAGATGTTAACAAGGATTTGAATCTTTTGAATAGGTTTTACAATCTTGGCCATGTCTGAAATGACATATAGGCTAGGTTTTACCTTTAAGATTCTTTTAATATTGAACGCAGAACAATCCTAAATTGAGATGTTAATAAGGATCTGAATCTAATTGGGGAACTACCATCTTGGCCCTGTCTTAAGATGACACATGGGCTAGGTCTTGTCCTTTTTAGATTTTTGGCATTTTATAATAATGGCAGATCTTATAAAAATGTTATTTTTCATTTATTTCATGTATTATATTTATGCATAATGACAAAAATATGAAATTTAAAATTCAATCATTCCACTACAAAATTTAAACGAGTACATGTTTGCCCTAAACAGGACTTCTAAATGAAATAACATGCGCACGCAGGGGCTAAACAAACATAACATACCCACGCAGGGGTTAAACAGAAAGACATGCCCACGCAGGGGCTGAATACAGAATCAGATGTCCATGCAGGGACTTGATAACAACATAAATAAATAAACAAGGATCTTTAAAAATCCCTTCTCTTGGTCTTCCCTTTGATTAGGCTTGCCAAACCTTTGAAGAATCCGCGGTTGTTCCTGCGCTCTTCTTGGACCTCCCGCTCAACCTGACTCAACCTTTCGAGAACCTCCTGTTGTCGTTCTGGTGGTATCAATTGCGGCTGCGGTGGATACTGATGTGGAGGTTGAGGAGGTGGCGGTTGTTGGTACCCATAAGCTGGGTATCCAACTCCCTAGGGAGCTCCATAGAGCCCCTCGGGGTGGAGAGCATTGTAGTCCTATGATGCCTGGTATGGGTCAACCTCAGCATAATTGTAGTTGGTGTGGGCCGGCTGTTCAAAAGGATTATACGCCGCTGAGCCAGCGTATGCAGGAATTGGGTTACCAAAACCCAACGGTGGTGGCGCGACAGGCGCGGAGTCTACCTTGGAGACGGGGTTTGAAGGTCCACCCATCTGTGGGTCTTCATGGAGTGATGGGTAGTGGCTGCCACTTGAAGGTTGAGGGGTGCTGCTGCTGCTGGTAAGGCGATGAATGGTGAGAGGGTGTAAAATACCAGTCATACTGGGTGAATCTCACATGGTAGCTATCTGGACCACGATAAGGTGATCCATGGAAAGATGACCCATCAGAAATTTCGATGGGGTGTGTAGGGGTTCTGGACGGTGGCTCTGCGGGATCGGTGTCCTCGTCCATGTCCATCGCATGGTCGCCCGAGAAGTGGTCTTCAGGTCCCAATGGGTTAAAACACACTGGTTCTTCAATGTAGTTTGCCGGGTTGAACCGGCTTTGGAAGACAGGTGTCGGGTCATTGAAAGAATGGTGAGAGTTGGATCTCTGGAGAGGGATGAAAGAAGGCTGTGGGTTATGGGGCTCATTTTCAGATTGGGGCCCGAAAGAGTGGTGATAGGATGGTGACGAACTTAGCGAGGTGCTCCTGAGGACTTGTACTCATAGTGATGGCCCGGCCTCATGGTCGTGGCCTGTGAATGGTGCATTTCCTCTTCCCCTCATGAATCTTGGTGGCATGATTGAACCTGTCAACATAAACAAAGATAACAACAAGGAAATATATAAAGGACAAAAATAAAACAAATCAGGATTTATCCTAAGTTCTTTGTCTAGACTCGAAAATCGAGGAATGTGCAACTGTGTAACTGAGATTAAACACAAAAGGCTAGTGTTTAATCACTCAGTGTTGGCTCTGATACCAACATGTCACACCCTGATATTTCCATGTATTACCGGTGGGCCCGGTGGGGAGTATCGTGACGTAGTTGATATCATCATAGTCAAACAACACAATTTTAAATGCACAGCGGAAGCAAAAGATGAATCACATTACAAACCGAATATAAAGTAATATCATAGTATTACAACCGGACTGTAAAGGATCCACAGGTGGATCAAAAGATAGAAAGATCATTGTTCAACAGACTTTAACATCTAAAGCTCGCAAGACTTGGTTAATGATGTAAGGAGTAGCCAGCCTATTCCGTATAGTACCTGCACTTAGTCTTTTTGGGAAAATACGTCAGTTTGCACTGGTAAATACAATTGACCGACTCATTTTGAAAAGAGTTTAAGAAAATTTGTTTGAATGCACAAGGCACAAAATATCTTTTATAACTTGGGACAATTATTTAAAAATAATCTTGTATACAGTTTTACTTATTTGTCGTCCATCAGGGCCGGTTAGAAAAGCTGGACAAGATTAACTGACACGCCACAGGTATAATGCCCACAAGGTTGATTCCTTTAAGTGGATTACCAGTTTTTACATAATGCAACTGTCAGGTGTATGCCTACACCCCGTGCTTAGGTCGTGGCCATTTCATGAATGATGCCAAGGATATCCGGGACATGGTCATTTAACCCCCAAAGGCCATACACCAAATAATACAGATTAAAACAGGTTATGTAAATACATTAATCACAATCCGATTTAAATGACTACACACCCGACCAAGCGGTATTATTATAATACCGTATCCCAAGCCCGTATAGGGAAAATAAGTTAAGAGTATTTACTTGAGCAAGTATAAATCACAAACAGCAAATGCAAGTAGCTTTTACCGGGCTCCTAATCTGGAACGAAGGTTTTTAATAACCTATTAGATTCCTAACGGGTCTTAATTAAGCCTAGACTTAGACCGGTTAGTTTTTAAAAAGAAGGTACGGTTCAAAATGCATGATTAAGCGAAGACCGGATTAGAATGTGGTTTAGACCCGACAAGCTTGTATACTTGTTTAATATGGGTAAACTAAACACATTATGGATTTTGAGATAAAAATGATAAGGTTTGACCCGTTTCGGTCAATTTATGCAAACTAGTTACATAAACCGAACCGAACGCGAAAAATGCGTAACGGGTAACCATAAGAGTCATATACAGGTTTCCTAAGTTAATATGCCTTAAATATGTTGTGATATCAGTAAGATACTTTCCATTATGCCCAAAACGAATTTAAACTCAAATTAAGCCCCGTAGGGGTATCTTGGTCATTTAAAAGGTTATAAAAGAAATTAAATATAAATATGAGTTTCAGGTCAGATGTAATCAGTAAAAATACTTAATTTAATAAGTTATATCAGTAGGGTATTACATATATGTGAAATTTATCATTTATAACCAAACTATGCACCGAAGGGGCATTTGGTAATTTCACATAAGGTTAAAAGGTCAAATCTGGAAATCTGAGTTTAAAAATTTTGCTTACTGTTAAAGTATAAAAATTAACTAAAAATATCAGTAGGTATCAAGTCTTATATGATAAAATAGTTTTGATACATACTATGCGCTTAAAACGCGTAAAAAGGCGGTTTTAAGCGATTTCCGGGTTTTATAAGAAAAGCTGATATTTTTATCATTCCAGAAGGCTTAAAATACTCTATTTATCATATAAAATCAGTAGAAAAGGTTTGGTATCAAAATGATTTGTAAAACTCATTTTATAGGCCAAAAGGGCAAAACCGACAATTACCGAATCAAAGCTAGAACTCTATGTTATGCTCAGCCTAAAAATAAATAAAAATCTTCAAAAATCCCAAAATATTATTTTACATCAGTGGGTAAAAATTTTGGTATTAAAAATTGGGTTTAGATAGGCTATACGCTAATTATGCCGTTTAATTAACAAAAAGCTTTCTAATTACGCTATTGAGCATAACTCCTAATCTAGACCTCAAACTGATGTCAAATTTTTAGGGCAAGTTAATAATTCAGTAATAAAGGTTTCTATTCTTTCACATTTTCAAAAATATCATTTTAAGGTCAAAAGGGCATAATAGTCAACGTTTAAGCATTTAACGGAAACATGCATATGAATCGGATAATTAATGAACCAAGTTGTATAATCACAGAGGGTTATACTAATATGTAACCTGGTCCTAATAAGGCTCTAAGGAATTTCTAAACTATGCTCTAATGGGTCAGAACTGAAAGTCAAAGCAAAAGTCTACTTTTGTGACTTTCGGTTCCGAACCGAGCTTAAACTGAAAATTATCGGGTTGAACATGTTTAGACATGTTCTTACATTAATTACCAAGTTATATGAGTGATAAGACAGGTTGCATGGCTTCTACATTGTTAATTATGCGTTTATTTGAAAATAAGCTTTCTGTTGACTTTTTATAATTAACTTTGACCCTAAAATTGACCTAGTTAGAGTGGGAATCAGAGAGTGCCCTTTTAAGAGTTTATTGCCCACATAATTACCAACTTATAGGTACTTTCAATTTGAGATTTGACTGGACAATTTGTGATTAATCACGAAGTCAAATCTAAATTACGACGGGTTTGACCTTAGGCTATTAGACTAATAAAACTGAATTAAGAGAGGTTAAGGACACTTACTGAAGTCCTATGCACGACTAATGATCTCTAGGAAGTGGTCTTGAGCTCCAGAAATCTCCAGAAATGAAGTTAGAATGATTTCAAGTGAAGTGCTCAAATGATGCAACTTTGGAGTTATTATATAGGAGTTTTGATGCAACTAGATCATGCCAAGCAAGTCTACAGGAGGTGCCCCCTATGCATGAAAACCTGTTGGTGCAGCCCCTGGTATGTAAAACAAAGCTCTTAAGTCGGTTACACAGCTTTAACAGGCATCTGTCTGTTTTTTTTTTTTGCTGCAGACACCCACGCGGCCCGCGTAAGGACCTTAAAGGTCTTACGCGGCCGGTATGAGGGCCGGGTTCAGGTTAAAAATGTTTCAGTAATTGCACAATTGGTCCCTGGTCCTTTTAAAAGTGGTTTTAACTTTATTTCTTGCACTTTTAACCCTCCAAATTTGATTTTTAAGGGCACCAAGACATAACCAAACTTTGTTAAGTCCTTGGTTAAGTTTATGATCACCCAAAAAGCCTTAAATTTCAACGTTGACGCTTTTAACCCTTTACATACGAATCTTAGCATAACTTTCTCATACGATAACGAAACCTTGTGAAATTTTTATCACTTAATCTAGTGAGCATATTTAATCGTTACAAAGCTTCGGGTTTGCTAAAAGGTCACTCAGAGGTATAAATTAAACATGTTGACACATTTAACCCATGTAGTTTGTAATCTCTCACTTTCTTCCACAAACGGCTTCATATGCTTCATAGTTCATTCGTTTAGGGTTATAAACATCGTGTAGGGTTGTTGAAAGGCATATTTATCAAATGTTGACACTTTGAATCCTTTTACACACATACTTTCTTTGTTTGTCAACTTCAGTCCCTTATATTCATTCCATTACAAGTTTAATGCTCATTACACGTATCGATATAATATTGGACATGAATTTACGAGGTGTTACACAGCTTCTGTTTCTAAGTGTTTAACCTGTTCACAAGTTAAAGCTGAACATCAGAAACCCTCAGGTTTGTTGCAACAATTAGAAACGCCAGTTTGGAAATGGGAATTAATAACAATGGATTTTGTTACCAAATTACCTAAGACCAAAAAAGGTAATGATACAATCTGGGTGATTGTAGATATGTTAACTAAGTCAGCTCATTTCTTACCTATGAAAGAAACTTTCAGTATGGAACAATTAGCTAAGCTGTATGTAAATGAAATAGTTTCATTACATGGAATTCCTTTATCAATTGTTTCTGATAGAGATAGCCGTTTTACCTCTCATTTTTGGACAAGTTTCCAAAAATGCAATGGGAACCAAGTTGAATCTAAGCACAGCCTATCATCCTCAAACGGACAGACAAAGCGAAAGGACAATTCAGACAATGGAGGACATGCTTAGAGCTTATGTAATTGATTTCGGAGGTAATTGGGACGACCACTTACCGATAATAGAATTTTCTTACAATTACAGTTATCACACAAGTATCAATGCTGCACCCTTCGAAGCACTCTATGGACGAAAGTGCCGAACCCCAGTCTGTTGGGCAGAAATTGGGGAAAAGCAACTATCTGGACCTGAAGTAGTGCAAGAAACAACCGACAAAATCATTCACGTCAAGGAATGACTGAAAGCAGCACATGACCGACAAAAGAGTTATGCTGATAACAGACGAAAGCCATTGGAATTTCAGGTAGGAGACAAGGTGTTATTAAAATGTATCTCCTTGGAAAGGAGTGGTAAGATTCATTAAAAGGGGAAAGCTAAGCCCCAGGTACGTTGGACCTTTTGAGATTATTAAAAGAATAGGACCTGTAGCCTATCAGCTACAACTGCTAGAAGAAATGGCAGAAACACATGATGTATTTCATGTATCTAATCTCAAGAAATGCTTAGCTGATGAATCACTGGTAATACCTCTTAAGGATATAGAGGTAAATGAACAACTTAAATTTGTCGAGAAGCCTCTACAGATTGAAGACATAAAAGTTAAGAACATCAAGCACAAGAGATTAGTTCTGGTCAAAGTAAAATGGGACTCCAAAAGAGGACCAGAATACACATGGGAGCTTGAATCAGAAATGCAAAGGAAATACCTACATCTATTCCAGTAGACCTCGAGGACGAGTTCTAAAACACGGTGAGGAGAATATAACAACCCACCTAAAATTTTCGACACCCTAAAAATAATTAAAATATCCCAATACGTCCTAAAATACACCCCGTATACGAAAACAGGCCTCAAATACCTTTATTTTTATTAAATTTAATTAAAAACCAAGTTTTTAGGGCTGTCGCAGGCCGCATAAGACCCCTCCTTGGTCTACGCGGGGGCGCGAGCGAGAGGCCAAGCGGCAAAACCGTAGCCCGCCACGTGGCAGGACACCCGGAGAAGCTAGGCTTGGTGATTCGACGATGCTAGGCCCTACAGACCTACGTCGCGGGCTGCGTAGCCCTTGGCTACATCCTTCGCGGGTCGCGAGGGACCTGAAATCAGGCCCTATAAATTGAGGGCATCGGCAGTTCATTCTGATCGCTAACAATTTCTTTCTCTCTCGAATTTTCACATAGTTAAAGCTATTCTCGGGCATAATACCCCCCTAATTAACGAAGTTCTGCCTCGTTGTAAGTATCATAACCCAGGTTACGCATTAGATACGCTGCCCGATTGATCTAGAGTTCCGTAACGGATGTCGAGGTTCTGACCGACGTAGTCGTTGGAATGCCGTCTCGGGGAGGGTATTACTAATGTAAATATTGGGTTATTATACTAACGCATCTGCATTTATGTATTTAATAGATAATCACCAGGAAATCCTTAAGGAAAACCCTAAGACAGCAATGTGAGTAATCTCCTTTTTGTAAACTGTTTTTACAAAACGTCATTTGATTAACATTACATTAAACAGTGATTGAGTATTTTTATTCTACAATTATCGTCGGTATGTTGGGGTTTTGTATACAAAATTTGTTACTACATTGTGAGTAGTAACATGACCACAAGTCGGGTTGACAGTACCGTTGGTGGTAATTAAAGTAGATGGAAACAAATGTAATTGCGCGACCACCCTCAATACTGTACAATGGTTTTACTTAACTTGATTAAACTAAGATTCACTCACCAGTATTTCCCACTGACAAAATGTTTTTAAACGCGTTTCAGGTAACAAAATGTGAAAGCCAAATAGAAGCCAGCTTGACAGCACTGAAGGCTTGGAAAAGTGGCTATAAAGTTACCTAAAATAAAGAGATGTTTTATTTAAATAAAATAGGATTTATCCCTATGAAAATGTGTGTACTTGAAACTTGGGATTTTTCCCTTGTGTTTAATATTATAAAAGCGTGGTATTTTATTCTGATAAAATATTTCCTAACTATGGTCCTGATGTAATTTCCGCTGCCAAAATGATAAACACTGATACCACTGAAACTGGCCACGGCCGCCCGTTCCCAGGTAGTATAAGGGACGGGGGTTGCGACAGTCACGTTTATAAGGGTCCTTGGCTAGACCCAAAGTCAGTCATATGTTACCCGAGCGGGATGTCTCGCATCCCGTGTTGCACCGTCGGAGAGAGTCATCCAAACTTGAGTCTATGACATCCTTGTAGTTGACCGGGTCGTCTTATACTCTTTTCCCAACCCCGAATTTCATCTCTTTGTCTCCAACCTTCAATATTAACTTCCCATCACTCGTATCCACCATTGCGTGAGCGGTGGCAAGGAATGGTCTTCCTAGAATGAGTGGTACTTCGGTGTCTTCTTCCATGTCGAGTATGACAAAGTCGGCCGGGAAGACAAAGTCTCCGACTTTTACCAATAGATTCTCGATGACACCTTGTGGGTATTTGATAGATCTATCGGCAAGTTGTATGCTCATCTTTGTGGGGCTCGTCTTACCTAGTCCGAGTCGGTCAAACATTGATGCGGGCATGAGATTGATGCTAGCCCCAAGGTCGGCTAGTGCATTGCGTACAGACGATCCCCCAATGGAACAAGGGATGGTGAAACTTACGGGGTCGAATTTCTTTTGTGGGAGTTTGTTGAGTAGTACGGCAGAGTATTCTTCACTTAGATTGACCAATTGCAATGTTTGAATCTTCCTCTTGTGAGTGAGGAAGTCTCTCATGAATTTTGAATATTTTGACATTTGAGTGAGCACTTCCACAAATGGAAGACTGATATGCAATTGTTTTAGTAAGTTTATGAATTTTGTGAATTGCTCATCGGTCTTTTGGCGAAGTAACCGACCGGGGTAGGGTACCGAGGGGTTCTTGGTAGGTTCGGGATTTGGTGGAGGGGTTGTTTCTTTATGGGTCGGTGACGAAGTCGGTGTTTGGTTAGGTGGACTTTTATTGGTTGGGGGTAATGGGGCCTCCTCGGGACCTACAGTCCGGTTTCTTAGTGTTATGAGATGTACTTGTGCCTTTGGGTTGGTTTCTGTATTGCTGGGTAATGCGCCTTGTGGTCTCTCGGAGAAATTTTGGGCTAGTTGACTTAATTGTTTTTCAATGTTTTGAATACTAGTTTGTTTATTTCTAAAGTTGGATTCTGCCTGAAGGAATCGATCCGAGTACCTTTTTTTTGGTTTCGGAGATGAGACGTGAAACGATGTCTTCAACCCTCTCCCCTCCCCCTTGTTGTTGTTGAGTGAAATTTTGTGACTCATTTCTTGGTTGTTGTTGAGAGTTTGTTCGTTGATTTTGATTTTGTTGGTTACTACTATTGCCAGGCTCCCTCCAACCAAGATTAGGGTGGTTACGCCATCCTTGGTTGTAAGTACCCGTTGGGGAACCGACGGCCTAGGTCTATTATCAATATAGTTTACCATTTCTGTTTGATTATCTATTTCTTTCATACAACTCCAATTTTCATGTGGCCCACCACACCCTTCACAAGTCATAACCGAGGCTGTTTTTGCCATTTCTAAATTTTTAATTTTTGAAGATAGGGCCTCGATTTGGGCTTGTAAAGAGGTGTTCTCATCTACTTTATGGGCGCCCGGGGCAATAGATTTTGTGCCTCGGGGGTGTGCCATTGAAAATTGTTTTGAGCAATTTCCTCAATTTGATTATAAATTTCATTTGGGCGACGATTACCTAGGAGTCCCCCGGAGCTAGAGTCGAGTGTTTGTCTTGTATGTGACAACAACCCATTATAGAAAGTGGATACTTGTTGCCACACTACGAGACCATGATGAGGACATTTTCTCAATAGCTCCTTGAATCTTTCCCATGTTTTATATAAGGATTCCCCGTCCTCTTGTGAATATGTATTGATTTCAGTCATTAATTTAGCGGTTTTAGAGGGCGGGAAATACTTATATAGAAATTTTTGGGCAAGTTCATCCCAAGTGTTTACCGAACCACTTGGGAGGGTGTTAAGCCAAGCCTTAGCTTGGTCCTTTAGTGAAAATGGTAATATTCGGAGGCGGATGGCGTCGTTTGATGCTCCGTTGATCCGAAAAGTGTCACATATTTCCAAAAAGTTGGTAATATGTAAATGGGGATCTTCATCAGCTAAGCCATGGAATGTTGCAGAATTTTGGAGCATTTGAATCAAATGCGGCCGAAGTTCGAAGTTGTTGGCATCGACATTCGGTGCATTGATGGCGGCTCCGAGATTACCGATCGTGGGTCGTAGGTAATCCATCAGGGTACGCTAATCCGCCATTGGGAGTTGGTCCCCCGAAGCTTTCTCTTGATTTTTTAGCTTTTAGTCTCTTTCTTAGAAAGCGTTCGGGTTCGTCTAGAGGCTCTTTTATGTCTTTATTGGAACTGGAGCTCATGCACTGCGTATAAAGTTCAGGTGCTGCGACTAGGTTCCAAGTCCTGCAATAAAAACAAAAAGAACGTCGGTCAGATTTCTCACCACGGCCCCGTGGTCGTGGTTACAGTGGTTGTTTTCTGGATCCCAGTTACTGGGGAGTTCAGCACGGCCCCGTGGTGCACCGCTACGGCCCCGTGGTCACTTTTCTGTAACTCAGAAAACAAAAACTGCCAGTAGGATTGATGGGCACGGCCCCGTGTCCGACCGAGCACGGCCCGTGCTGAAGTCTGCAGAAACTGAAAAATTTAAGAAAAATCCTAAAAATGGAAAAATAAGTAAAAATAAGTAGGCCGTTGATTTTAAACTTTCTTAAAATCCATATGTCCCCGGCAACGGCGTCAAAAAACTTGGTGTGTGCGAAGCGTGACATGTTTTTATTGATATTTTGAGTCCATTTTACTCATCAATCAAGTTTTAAATTTATAAAACACGATATTCTACTAACACTAAACACACACTTGGGCAAGTGCACCCATCGTGAGCGTAGTATAGTGTTGGAAAATACCGAGGTCGTCCAAGGACACAAGAGCTTTTAGTACCGGTTTATCCTCAACGTCTAATCGATCTAAATTTTTTAGAAAAGTTTTGAAACATGAAAAATAAAAACTAAAAATGCAGAAATAAATAAAATAAAAACAGATAGACAAGATGAATCACTTGGATTTGACTTGCCTTTAATGTATCCTTTGATAATTTTCGCACTTTCGGACTTTTTAATAGATTATCTTAGTTATAGTAGTAGGCCCCTTTTTGAAGGTGGTGTTACCCTCAACCCAGTGCTTTGAGTCAGCAGGGATACAATCCCGAAGGGTCGGAATATTGAAAGATAATTAATTAAGTTATTAATGCGAAAAGTGGTAGGCCCCTCTTTTGAAGGTGACGTTACCCTCGGCTAAGTGGTTTGAGTCAGCAATGATACAATCCCAAGAAGCCGGTTTAATGTATTAATAGTAGTTTACATATGAGGGGTTAAAGCTATTCGCACCCCCGCCATCCAATACCAGTGGGTATTAATGAAGGTCCTAGTAAGCTTGAACCAGGTCCTTGCAGGATCTATACACTGAACAAGGCAAGAACCTTACCAAACCATTCCCCTAACCCCCGACCAGGTAGTCAACATGCTTTTA
Organism: Helianthus tuberosus; assembly: GCA_030545235.1. Classification (NCBI taxonomy): domain Eukaryota; kingdom Viridiplantae; phylum Streptophyta; class Magnoliopsida; order Asterales; family Asteraceae; genus Helianthus; species Helianthus tuberosus. The sequence continues at coordinate 139,298,217 of CM060415.1, forward strand.
TATAGACCGTAAAAACATGAATGATGCAATCTTTTACTTTATATAGACAGTAAAGTAACGCCAAGTCACCACGGAAAAATGATAGGAAGAATTCACCTTCAACATAAGAAACTAGTTATTAAAGTCATTAATACAAAACCAAATAAAAAGTGTCGAAAGCTTAAAAATCAAAAGTAATACATAAAAGACTTGTCTTCACCAAGTGATGTAAGAGGCTTAACCAAACATGGCCTTTGATTGGCAAGAACTCTTACGACCAATCTTGGATCCCGAGACTACTACACACTCTAAAGATGGATGATGGTGGTGGGTGATGGTGTTGTAGTGGTGGTGCAGTGGTGGCAAAGTGGGAGAGTAGTGGTTTGCCAAGGAATGCCTTTGAAGTGAGCCAAGCACCCCTATTTATAGCCTGCACAGTGCTCTGGCCACGACCCCGTGTCCAGCGGGCATGCCCCCGTGGCCATCCTTTTCTCTTTCTTCATTAAATGCAAGTGTCAGCAGAGGGTCCCACACGGCCCCGTGTCCAGTGGGCACGGCCACGTGGTCAGCATCGTATCTGCACTATCAAGATTTTGCAAAATTCTGCGTATCTTTGCGTTGACCACACCCCGTGCTGAGCTGGGCATGCCCCCGTGGTGGGCGAAGAAGCTTCTACAGGTTTGTCTTTTCCGCAGGACCCTGACCACGCCTCGTGTCCGGCTGGGCACGGCCCCGTGGTCAGTCTTCTGTTGTCTTGTTTTTGCTTTGGGGATGCTGTCGAGGGGTTGAGCATGTCACGTTTATTCCTTTTCTTTGTGTTTATGTTGGTTTTGGTTGTATATTTGTTCCTTTTGTTCGTTTAAGCTCATTTAGTCCTGTAAATTCAAAAGGAAGACAAAAACACACTTTTTCCAACATTAGTACTAAAAAAGGGTTAGTTTTATGTCACATTTGATGTAATTTATATGTTACATTTTGCACACATCAGTAATCAACTATACATGCCGAGTTGATCAACAAGCCACATCCCATTGCTAATTTTGAAAAATGGCAGGACCTGCCTGGTCAATGGCCCGTTGGCCATTTTCATAAAACTGGGTGGGAGACTTGATTGAAACTTTGATATTCCAATTATGGTATATTGGACTCGGTTTCTTGTGTCTGGCTCAAATTGATAAGATGCATGAGGTGACTAATAAACACACACAAGCTTGCATACACACACATTAAGACTGGTTGATTAAAATGCAAGTAATAAATGAACAAAAGTGGTGAGACATGAAACAGTGAGGTACTATTTCCTTCCAGTTCCACACACATAGTCCTTGTTCCCCGTGATCTACCAATAACTTCTAAAAAAACATTTTAAATCTCCAGAATTAGCTCAGTCGGCATCATTGTGCCTCCATAATATTATTTTCTTAAAGTAATCAGATAACGAAAAACCAAGTAGAATCCAGAGGTTTTGTTGACTGTTAACCACTTCATGTCGCAACCCCTGCCCCCTATCTGTCCCGGGAATGGGCGGCCGCGAACTCAGTATCGGTGGTATCGGTGTTTATTAATTTGGCAGCGGAAATTACATCAGGACCGTAGTTAGGAAAAATTTTACCAGAGTAAAACACCATATTTTATATAAATAAACACATTGGGATAAAACCCAAGTTTTCATTACAAACTGATTTATAGGGATAAATCCCATTTTATTGAAATAAAACGCCTTCTTTATTTAGGTAACTTTTATAGCCACTTTTCTAAGCCTTCAGTGCTGTCCAGCTATCTTCTAATTGGCTTTCACATTGTGTTACCTGAAACACGTTTAAAAACATTTTGTCAGTGAGAAATACTTGTGAGTGAATCCCAGTTTAATCAGTTTTATTAATTTAAACAGTATTGAGAGCGATTACAATGTTTACATCTACACAATTACTCATTCAGTACTGTCAATCCTGACTGGTGGGTCATATTACCCATTGGCTAACTCTTTGTCCAATGGTAACGTGTTCCACATTTTGTACACAAAACCCCAACATAACGGCAGTAATTGAAGAATTACAAAGACTCAATCACTGCTTAATCACATTGTAAAATATTAAAGGTTTTATAAAAACAGTTTACAAAAAGGAGATTACTCACATTGTTGTTTTAGGTTTTCTATAAGGGTTTCCTGGGAATTATCTATAAATTACACAAATGCACACGTGTTAGTATAATAACCCATTTTAACATTAGTAATACCCTCCCCGAGACGGCATTCCAATGACTACGTCGGGCAGAACCACGACAGCCGTTACGGAACCCTAGATCAATCGGGCAGAGTATCTAATACGTATCCAGGGGTTATGATACTTACAACAGAGCAGAACTTCGTTAATTAGGGGGTATTATGCCCGGAGATTATGCCTACTTCTTAGAAATTTGTTAAGAAAGAAAAGAAATGAGCGACGGAAAACGAAAACCCGATGCCCTCTTATATAGAAAACCCAATGCCCTCTTATATAGGGCCTAATTTGGGCTTTCTCGCGGCCCGCGTAAGGTTACTCCTCGGGTTACGCGTCCTGCGTAGCTGGGGAGGTCTAGGCGTAGGTGATCCGGGTCACGATATAGGTTCAACACGTTGATGCCACGTGTCAGCACCGGGTGCGGCCTCGTTGTTACTCGCTCGCGGCCCGCGTAGGCAGTAGCCAAAGGCTACGCGCCCCGCGAGGACCCCATTTTACTTATTTTTAATTAGTTTTAATAATATTAAAGGTATTCGGGCCCTGTTTTCGCGTATGGGGTGTATTTTAATACATATTGGGATATTTTAAATATTTTAGGGTGTCGGAAACATTTCAGGAGAGTGTCGGTTTATTTTAGGGTTGTTATATCCTCTCCACCTTGTTTTAGAGCTCGTCCTCGAGATCTACTGGAAAAAGTGTGGATATTTCCTTTGCATTTCTGATTCAAGTTCCCATGTGTATTCTGGTCCTCTTTTGGAGTCCCACTTCACTTTGACCAGAACTAATCTCTTGTGCTTAAGGTTGTTGTCTTTCCTGTCTTCAATCCGTTGAGGCTTCTCTACAAATTTAAGTTGTTCATTTACCTCTATATCCTTAAGAGGCACTACAAGTGATTCATCAACTAAGCATTTCTTGAGATAGATACATGAAATACATCATGTATTCCTGCCATTTCCTCTGGCAGTTGTAGCTGATAGGCTACAGGTCCTATTCTTCTAATAATCTCAAAAGGTCCAACATACCTAGGGCTTAACTTCCCTCTCTTGATGAATCTTACCACTCCTTTCCAAGGAGAGACTTTCAGTAACACTTTATCTCCTACTTGAAATTCTAACGGTTTACGTCTATTATCAGCGTAGCTCTTTTGTCGATCACGTGCTGCTTTCAGTCGTTCCTTGACGTGAATGATCTTGTCGGTTGTCTCCTGAACTATCTCAGGTCCAAATAGTTGCTTTTCCCCAATTTCTGCCCAACAGACTGGGGTTCGGCACTTTCATCCATAAAGTGCTTCGAATGGTGCAGCGTTGATACTTGTGTGGTAACTGTTATTATAAGAAAATTCTATCAATGGTAACTGATCGTCCCAATTACCTCTGAAATCAACTACACAAGCTCTAAGCATGTCTTCCATCGTCTGAATTGTCCTTTCGCTTTGTCCGTCTGTTTGAGGATGATAGGTTGTGCTTAGATTCAACTTGGTTCCCATGGCCTTTTGGAAGCTTGTCCAAAAATGAGAGGTAAAACGACTATCCCTATCAGAAACAATTGACAAAGGAATTCCATGTAATGAAACTATTTCATTTACATATAACTTAGCTAATTGTTCCATACTGAAAGTTTCCTTCATTGGTAGAAAATGAGCTGACTTAGTTAGCCTGTCTACAATCACCCAGATTGTATCGTTACCTTTCCTTGTTTTGGGTAATTTGGTAACAAAATCCATTGTTATCAATTCCCATTTCCACGTTGGCATTTCTAACTGTTGCAGTAAACCTGAGGGTTTCTGATGTTCAGCTTTGACTTGTAATCAAGTTAAACACTTAGAAACATAAGCTGCTATATCCTTTTTCATTCCTATCCACCAAAAATTCTTTCTTAAATCCTGATACATCTTATCACTTCCAGGATGCATCGTATACTTAGACTTATGGGCTTCTTCTAATATACGGTGTCGTAAGTTTCCTAATTTAGGTATCCACATTCTATTTTTATGGAATCTCCAAATTCCATCAGTTCCTTGTTCTAATTCCTTATTCACTCCTTTTAATTTTTTAGTATCATCCTTGATTACTGAATCTTGTGCTTGTTTTATTTGATCATTTAAATCTATTTGTAGATTTAATTTAAGAGAACGTACCCTTTTTGGCTTTTCATGATACTTTCGACATAAAGCATCAGCCACTACGTTGGCTTTTCCTGCATGATACTGGATATTACAATCATAATCACTAAGTATCTCCATCCAGCGTCTTTGCCTCATATTCAACTCCTTTTGACCGAAGACGTACCTTAAACTCTTATGGTCTGTGAATATGGTAAACTTACTACCATAAAGGTAATGTCTCCAAATCTTAAGGGTAAAAATTATAGCTCCTAACTCTAAATCATGGGTTGAATAATTCTCTTCATGATTCTTAAGTTGTCTAGAGGTGTAAGCTATAACCTTTTGGCGTTGCATTAATACACATCCATAACCTAACTTAGAAGCATCACAATATACTACGAAATCTTCAGTTCCTTCTGGTAACGCTAGTGTGGGTTAATCTTTGCTTAAGAATTCTAAATGCTTCTTCTTGTTTTGGTCCCCATTCAAACTTAATGGATTTACAGGTTAACTTGGTTAAAGGAATGGCTATTCTAGAGAAATCTCGAATAAATCTTCTATAGTAACCGACCATTCATAAGAAACTTCTAGCCTCGAGGTGACTCAGGGGTTTTCCATTTGGTAATCGCTTCAATCTTGGTGGGGTCCACATGAATTCCTTAATGATCGACTAAGTGTCCAAGAAACTGTACCTGTTCTAACCAAAACTCACACTTTGAAAATTTAGCATAAAGCTCATCCTTTCTTAGTAAACTTAGAAGTGCGTGCAAATGCTTTGCATGATCCTCTTTACTTTTAAAGTAAATGAGAATATCATCTATGAAAACAATTATGAATTTATCCTAATATGGCTTACATATTCGGTTCATCATGTCCATAAATGCAGCAGGGGCATTGGTTAAACCAAATGGCATGAAAGTAAATTCATAATGGTCGTACCTTGTTCTAAATGTGGTCTTAGGAATGTCCTCTTCCTGTACCTTTAATTGATGATATCCTGACCTTAAATCGATTTTAGAGAAAAATCGAGCTCCTTGCAATTGATCGAACAAATCATCGATTCTTGGTAATGGATACCGATTCTTAATCGTGACCTTGTTTAATTCACGGTAGTCGATGCACATTCACATTGACCCGTCTTTCTTTTTGACGAACAGTATCGGTGCTCCCCATGGTGATGAGCTTGGCTGTATGAATCCTTTTTCCAACAATTCGTCTAACTGTTTCTTCAGTTCCTGCATTTCGGCGGGTGCCAAACGGTAAGGTGCTTTGGCAATTGGGGCTGTTCCTGGCAGTAGGTGAATTCTGAATTCGACTTCCCTATCTGGCGGTAGTCCTGGTAATTCTTCTGGGAACACATCTGAAAACTGAGATACTACTGGAATATCTTTTAATTATTTTCCTTTAGTGTTAGTGATTATAGAAATCAAATACACTATAGATCATTTTCTTATACAACTTGTTGTTTTCATCACAGAGATGAATTTTGTGGATCTAGATGGTTTATCTCCTTTAATTGTGATCTTTTCACCTTTTGGTGAATTTACTTGGATTGACTTTTGATCACATAAAATACTGGCTTTATTGGCTATTAACCAATCCATTCCTAATATAACATCAAATCCTGCCAGATTCATTGGGTAAAGGTTTGCAATAAACTTTTGATTCAAAAACTCTATTCTTGCTCCCTGCAAGATTTCAAAAATCTTAACAGTTTCTCCATTTGCTGTCTCTACTAGACATTCTTGTGGGAGTTTAGTTAATGATTGATTAAGAAGTTTGCAAAATGAAGTATTAAAAAAACTTTGGTTCGCACCAGAGTCAAATAATACTTTAGCAAAAACATCATTAACTAAAAACGTACCGGCTATGACGTCCGGAATCATCTTGGCTTCATCTGCAGTCAGAACAAATGCTCTAGCATTTTTAGTATTCTTGTTGTTCGTAACTAGGGCTAATTTTGGACAGTTTGGCTTGATGTGGCCTTGTTCTCCGCAGTTGTAGCATATCCTGTTGTTGGCTTTCTTCCTGCAGTTGCAATATATGGAGCATCTTCCAGAATGCTTCCTTTTGCAATACTTGCAATAAGTTGCAGATGTAGAGCCTACATTTTTCCCACGGTTGGAATTTCCAGATCGGAATTCCTGGGTAAGCCTTTGAGCTAGGTTCCTCCTTTGGTCTTCTTCTCGTGTACGCACTAACTCATCTGTCAAGGTGTTTGCTAGTTCTACATCTTCTTCTATGGTTTGAGGTCTAGCTGTCTTGACTACATGTCTAATCTCCCCAATTAATCCCTAGATGTAACGGGAGATTAATACTGGTTCAGGTGATGCGAGGGTTGGCACTATTCTAGCATATTCAAAGAATAATGTAGTGTATCCCTTACTATCCACTCCAGTCATTCTAAGGTTCAGAAACCTATTTGCTATCTGTTCCTTTTCATTGGGAGGGCAGAATTTCCTTTCTACCATATTCTTAAATTCTTCCCATTCCATGTTGTAAACCCTATAACTTCCCCTAGACTGGAGGATAGTGTTCCACCATTCTAAGGCTAAATTCTTAAACAGATTGGAAGCAAAAATTATCTTGTCCTCTTCTGCACACTTGCTTATTTTTAAAACAGCCTCAGTCTTTTCTATCAAGCGTAGAGTTGCAATGGGTCCTTCATTTCCCGAGAATTCTATTGGTTTGCAGGACCAGAATTCTTTGTAAGAACAACCATAAGGCATGGTTCTTCTTCTTTTGGGAATGGGCACTTGAAATATGGGTCCATTGTTTACGCTGTGTTCAGGTTCAGTTGGTCGCTTACTACTATGCTTACTTTTATTATCCGCTTCCTTAACCGTTTGGATAATAAATGGCATTGCATCTATGATTCCTTGTGCCACTATGTGTTGGATGGCACTATTATCCACTTGATTTCCATTGTTATTGTTGTTCGGATTCTCATTATTAAGATTATCGTTATTCGGGTGGTTATCACTCTGGTTTTCATTGTTCAGGTTTTCCTGGTTTACTTCGTTGTCCATCTGAATTTTAAACATTTACCACGTATTAATATCACAAAATAATATTTAATATAGCCAATCACATGACACGCATTTTGGTCAAAAGTGTCGATCATTGCGACATTACTCTATTTTTATATAATATGCATCTACTACAAACCGATACTGGAAATTAAAATTACAATACCGACTGAAATTTAAAGTTACACTACTAGTAGTAGGCATCCGTAGTTTTTTTTTTCATACACATACACACATATTTTATTGTTATATTATTATTATTATTATTATTACCATCTCTACCATCACATTCATGGATATGGATTCATCCAGAAATCCATATTGCGCTCGTCGTACTTCCAGACGAGTCACTCTCCCACCTGTCTCATCCTTCCACTACTCTCTAAAATTTCCTCACCAAATGTCCTAAGTTCTTGTACATTTTCTGCACTCATTGGGGGTACAGGTTCTAGGACTGGGTTCTGAATCTGGGGTGCGGGTTCCTAGTATGGGGGTGTAGGTGCCTGAAATGGGTAAGGATTCTCTAAAATCTCCCTAATGAATACATCGTTATCGTAATAGGGATCTAGAGGGTCCAACCCTGGGTAGGCTCCTAGGTTCGGAATGGGCATGTCTTCGTGTATCGGGTAACGTTGCACATAGTCCGTATTGTCGTCCCACCATGGGTCGTAATTTGGATCTAAGGGATTTGGTGCGGGTACCCTAGGTATCTCCTCCGGGTTGAAATCATGCATTTCTACTTGATTTTCAGGGTTTTCTATTTCCATTGGTTGGTCAGGAAATGGTAGTTGTGGTTGGGGTGCTATCATTTGCTCCAGGTTAGGGTCAGCTGCAGTGGTTGCTAAGATATGAAAATTAGCTAAACTCCTATTAATCATGTCCTGGGCATGGGCATCGGTTTCTCTTTTGGCTGCGGCTAGTGCTCTCTGCTCTTATAACTTTTTCATACGCTTTCTACGCTCATGTGCTCCCCGACTGAACCATTCTCTCTTTTTCTGAGGGAGTTGCTCTTCAGACTGAGCCTTAAACACGAATATTCCTTCTTCAGAATCAGCAGAGTACCCTGAGAGGGCAGGCTGTGAAGAGGCGCCTTCACTTCTAGGCGAACCAGACAATTGACGGTACGCGTCAGATGGTCCTTGGTCGCTCATACTGTAAACTAACAAATAGTCAAATAACACACAATAATAAAATACAATTATGCACGTATTTCCATAATTTTATTTCCTAACATTTTGAATTTTGGTGTCAGAAGAACACTTCTGTGGCTGAATCAGTGGCTTAGCTCTGATACCACCTTCTGTCGCAACCACCGCCCCCTATCTGTCCTGGGAACGGGCGGCCGCGAACTCAGTATCGGTGATATCGGTGTTTATTAATTTGGCAGCGGAAATTACATCAGGACTGTAGTTAGGAAATATTTTACCAGAGTAAAACACCATATTTTATATAAATAAACACATTGGGATAAAACCCAAGTTTTCATTACAAACTGATTTATAGGGATAAATCCCATTTTATTGAAATAAAACGCCTTCTTTATTTAGGTAACTTTTATAGCCACTTTTCCAAGCCTTCAGTGCTGTCCAGCTGGCTTCTAATTGGCTTTCACATTGTGTTAGCTGAAACGCGTCTAAAAACATTTTGTCAGTGAGAAATACTGGTGAGTGAATCCCAGTTTAATCAGTTTTATTAATTTAAACAGTATTGAGAGCGATTACAATGTTTACATCTACACAATTACTCATTCAGTACTGTCAATCCTGACTGGTGGGTCATATTACCCATTGGCTAACTCTTTATCCAATGGTAACGAGTTCCACATTTTGTATACAAAACCCCAACATACCGGCAGTAATTGAAGAATTACAAAGACTCAATCACTGCTTAATCACATTGTAAAATATTTAAGGTTTTGTAAAAACATTTTACAAAAAAGAGATTACTCACATTGCTGTTTTAGGTTTTCTGTAAGGTTTCCTGGGAATTATCTATAAATTACACAAATGCACACGTGTTAGTATAATAACCCATTTTAACATTAGTAATACCCTCCCCGAGACGGCATTCCAATGACTACGTCGGGCAGAACCACGACAGCCGTTACGGAGCCCTAGATCAATCGGGCAGAGTATCTAATACGTATCCAGGGGTTATGATACTTACAATGGAGCAGAACTTCGTTAGTTTGGGGGTATTATGCCCGGAGATTATGCCTACTTCTCAGAAATCGTTAAGAAAGAAAAGAAATGAGCGACGGAAAACGAAAACCCGATGCCCTCTTATATAGGGCCTGATTTGGGCTTTCTCGCGGCCCGCGTTGGTTACTCCTCGGGTTACGCGTCCCGCGTAGTAGGGGGTCTAGGCGTAGGTGATCCAGGTCACGATATAGGTTCAACACATTGATGCCACGTGTCTGCACCGGGTGCGGCCTCGTTGTTACTCGCTCGCGGCCCACGTAGGCAGTAGCCAAAGGCTACGCGCCCTGCGAGGACCCCATTTTTCTTATTTTTAATTAATTTTAATAATATTAAAGGTATTCGGGCCCTGTTTTCGTGTATGGGGTGTATTTTAAGACATATTGGGATATTTTAAATATTTTAGGGTGTCGGAAACATTTCATGAGAGTGTCGGTTTATTTTAGGGTTGTTATACTTCAGCTCATGTATGACCTAGGACAAACCAGACTTCTGATCTTGGAGCTCAACGAAAGAACCATGGTGCATAGAAACAAGCAATTAAACCAGCTTTGATAAACAGAAGAATTGTGCTTCCGAGCATGTTTTTTTGTCACACCCCAACCTGTCACACCCCAACCGATGGCGGAAACATCGGGGCATGGCACTGAGCGAAACAGATTGTCCAGAAGTTTCCATAACAATTATCATTTCCAAATAATTTAAAGTAACATGTCCCATACCATGTCTAAAAAGGCAAACAAAATATTACAGACAAATCCGGTCAAATAGTTCTGTTCCGACAACTCAGATTTATACATAGATAGTTTATTTATTGGTTTCTAGGACACCATCCCTAGCCTCAATTTCATCACCAGCACACAAAGCATGTAAACATCCTAAGCACCTGTCACATACGTTAAAATAAAGTCAATACATAAAATGTAAAGGTGAGCATACAAGTTTGATAATAGCATATAGAGTTTGAATTCGTTTACGCATAACGAGCACGTACACATAGTGAACTGAAACACGTTAGTTATCGACATAGATCCATCGATACCAATGACTGCGGGTTGACTGCCCGAGGCAGTTCGCAATACATGATTACCACCGTAATCCATGCAAGTAATTGTCCTTAACAACCCCCGTGTGAACGGGTGCTGAGTCCAAACTATAGTACTATCGTCGTTAAGGCAGGTAGACAGCATTCCATGTGTAAACATAACAAACAAGCATTCATAAGCCACGTATAACATGCATTAACGGTTAGCGTTCAAATAGTATTGCGTATGTGTTCGATGTGATTTGAATAGTTGTAACGTATGTAACACCCAAAAGTGCTTAAAGCAAAAAGGGATCGAGTATACTCACAGCGGTTGATGGATTGAAGGGAGCGCTTAGCGAGTGAGGTTAGCCTGAATAGATTCGATAGCATAACGATAAGTGACGCGTAAAACGATACAAGGTATGAGTGAGTCGGATAGTAGTTCGATCGGATGGTAATCTGATCGGACAGCAATCCGTGCGGATAACAATTCGCTCTGATGGTCCTCCGGTCGGATAGGTTGTCCGGTCGGATGACTATTCGAGTAGATTGTTTCTTCCTTTAAGCAGGATGAGTTTGTGTATGATGGTTTGTGTAACATCTGTGCTTGTAATCATTGTGAACAGTTCAGATATCAATAAAACAATGTTATTTGATCCCAATGTTTGTTTGGTTGTGTTTTACATTTTTCATGTTTTGACTTTTGTTCAATTTCAAACTCTACATCGCTTTCTGGAGAGTTATACGCAAACTGATGCATAAACGTAACCAGTTTAATGCGACAAATACTCCAGAACTTCAACATATACTTAACATACCTTAAATAACCCTTCCATAACTTAGAAATAAGTTTTGAAGGCTTTGGTATGGCAAAAACAAGTTAATTCACTTACAGGGACTAAACTTGACAAACTGCGAAAGTATGCCAATTTGAACTGTAACAGACATTCCGAAACATGACCATAAGTTAAACATACCATAAATATCCTTTACATAGCTTAGAAATAGGCTTTGAGGGGTTCAGTACGCTAAAATAAACTTTTGGGTCATTCAGGGACTAAAAGTGTCAAAAAGTGCATAAGTTTGCATTTTCGCGCATAACTTACGTTTTGAATATATCCGGACATCCAAAAATTTATGTAAGCACTAAAATATTTTATTTTAGTGTTTGGCATAAGAAAAATCCATTCGTTGCGTCATTTGGATCGTTTTTCGCGCTTATGCGCATTCCGTCGTAATTAAGCGAACATCGCGATCGTACGGCCAAACGAACTGACATCCGGCATATTTTTGAGCATGTTTCATGTCCACAATGTTTAGGCATCATTTCAGGGCCTTAAAGTTGGCTTTACGGGCCTTAGAAGTGTCGGGAATGGCCTTAAAACACAACAGGGACTGAAACTGTCAAAATGGAAACTTGTTTTCTGATCAGAAGCTCCAGGCGGCCCGCCTGAGCTTTGTCTGATCCTAAAGCGGGCCGCATCAGTCCCCTGACAGCAGAAAACATGCAGAAACATCGAATCTGGTCCGTTCCACCCTTGCACATGGTTTTTCTCAATTCTATGGGCTGGTTTTTGATGCACATGGTATTACAATACCATGGGTGCAAGTGTATGGCCAAGATCGAATCATGTTTTCCAAGAAACGATCCTAACGGTTTGGGAAACACTATAAATACCCCATGCCATCCATTGCTAAACTCACTAGAATTTTGATTTGAGAAACTCTAAGTTGAAACCATTGTTTCATACCTGAGATTCTTGGATCGAGATTAGCATTCGGGGACCCTTTGTAAGTATTCTTTCGTTCTTTTATTGCTTTTCGAGTCTTTTCGAGTCTGAAAGTCAAACCTTGTTTGACTTTCTGCGTTGACCAGTTTATGGTCAATGCGAAGTTCGTTTGAACTTCACAACGTGAGTGTAATCACGTTGGTTATAGTCCCTTGGGACTATGCCTACTGATTACCACGTTGTCTAGGGTCGTAGGGTAAGCGATCTAATAAATCGCTTATACCTTTGAACCCGACCCATTTGGTCGATCATTAGGATCCGACCAAACACTTTAGGTGACCATAGTATATAGGGAATAACCTTCCGAGGTTATACCCTATGGTCGCTTCGTTTGAATAGTTGTATGATAGGTAGTTTATATGCCTTAGGTAAATTACCAGAATACCCTTTTCATGTATAATTGGTAATTAAGCATATGTAACCTAAACTTTTGTCACATAACTGATTATGTAACATGTTTAGGCATATAACACTTGTCATAGGGCTAGTTAGGCGGTCCGAACGCGTTTCACGCGAACGACGCGTTAAAGTAGCATAAGCTACCTAAACGGGTCGTAATGGGTCGTAAACAATTATGTTAGGTTTCAATTAGTATGTAGGCTTTGTTAAACCATATTACACGAGGCTCCATACTCGTTTGGTTTACGAACCCTCATGCTACCCGATCTTCCGATTTAGGTCCAGTTTATTGACATAGTTACCTATATTAGGTGCCGTTTGATTCCGAGATCTCTATCATTATTTGATTGTCACTCTAGGACTACTGAGTAATCTCAAGTGAGTACATAGAACCCCTCTTTTACTGTTTTCCAAACATTTTGGGGTGGAACACATGTGCCTACTTGTTACTTTCATGCTTTCCTGCTTTGACATCATATACCTGCTATGTTCGTTAGTACATTATAGTACATGATTTCATTACATTTCATGCTATGTATGCCCATTATGTTCGTATTTAGTACATCATTTTTCATTACATTTTATGCTATGTATGCCCATTGTGTGCGTACTTAGTACATTGTTTTACATTACATTTCATGCTATATATGTCCATTGTGTGCATACTTAGTACAGTTGTTTTCATAACATGCTTACATTTTGGTATGACATTTGGTTTGTTTAACATGGAACAATACATTCATTAACATTGATCACGCCGTTCGTTAGTAGGTAGTGGTACCATAGGAATTGACAACTCCCGTTCCTGAAATCCTGGGTTTGTTTGGATTGGAAGGAATGACCGAATTCGATATACATAACTTAGATAAACCTTTAATTTGTTTAAGGGTTTATCGCCACAGTCTCAAGGCTTGGATGTATGCATTTTCACAATACCGCATAGACGTTTGTATCAGTAAAGCATGCATTTGTTACACAAAACATAACTTTGATTTAAATTGTGTTTTACTTCAATACCTTGTTTTTGTGCATTATACATATGGTTTAGTTGATATATTTCACTTACCATACATGACATTTTTGGTTACACATTACATGATCTACATTAAACATAAACATTTTGACATTGATATACATAGTTGGTGGTTTACATTGGACATAGACATTTCGACATGGTTTACACATTAACACATGAAAATTCATTTATACGTGAACAATTTACATTGATGATTGGTTGGAGTAAGTGATTTGAGTAACGAGGCGTGTGTAATATGATACAAGCATGGTGGATACGCCGCTGGTACTTCCTATATAAAAGTGTTTGTATGACATTACATGTCGTAGCGTTACTGAAATCATTTCAATATTGGACATATTATTTTTTTTACGTAAACATCTTATTTTCACAAGACAATGATTTACAAAACAACTTATCTTATACAAAAATCATTTTCTTGGTTATTCATTTAACCTTACATTATTCTCTTATTTATACATATCATGGCTTTTGAATGATTTACAAAACAAAACAACATACAAGGTTCATGACTGACTGTTATTAAACAACTTTTCCTAAACTTATAAGTCATGAATCCTATTTTCCCAAAACCTATGTATCTCACAGGCATTTTTATGCTGACTTACCTATTTTCACATGTGTTTTCAGGTGCTTTTGCATAGGATGTTGATCGTGACACTAGGGCGGACCTGTGCCTTAGAGACTAAAAATGGAGATAGACTTGTTTAATTATGTTATAAACTATTTGTTTCCTGTTTAAGACAATGTAACACTCTTGTTTAATAAATAAAATATAACTTTGTATGCCATGGTTGTGAAACAATAATTCTGTTACAACACTCCCCGACGTTTCCGTCACGTTTTGTATGTTACACGTGGTCGGGGTGTGACAGAAGAGTTGGTATCAGAGCCAATGGTTATAGGGAATTAGGTTATTAGTAATGCTTTGACCTAGACTATAACCTTTCTAGGACCCTAACACAAGTTATCTTGTGTTTAGATCTTAAAACATGTACATCACCTATCCTTAGGTGATTAACAAAACAAGAACCAAATTTTCCGAAACGATTTTTGAAAAACAATCATCTATTTTTGGATGATTTATTACAAGGTTTTGAACCCTCTATTGCAAGGTTTTGAACCCTATGTTATATGGTTTTGAACCCCTTTGAATTTTCAAAATCTCGTCAAGGTTTTGGGTTTTAAATAATGTGAACACGTGCAAACTGGAAGGGTGAATGCCTGTATTCTGGGTTTTCTGTCTAGGCAAGCACTTCGTATATATCTCATCAGACGCGAGACCAGTTGTGCTTACCTGGGAATTCTTGGGATGAGTGTTCACTTATAGGCGAGCATGTCTTCACGATACATTATTTTTGACCCATTTACTTTGATTAGTCACTGTGTGTCATTTGTTTGCTTGGTAATGCGGACGAATGACCACCATCTTTGCTTTTGTTGATTTTGTTTCATCTCATTCTTTTCATCCAATCATCTCACTCGTTTCCTTTCATGATTTTCCTCTTTTAGAATGCCTCCTCGACGCGAAAACCAGATAGCGACTGCCGAACTGGCAGAAATTATTGCGCAGTAGATGGCTGCTCAATTCCCAAATCTCTTTGCTCAATGGCACCAAGCCAACAACAACAACAATGCTCCATGAAAACTCAAGGATTTTAACTCGGCTAAACCACTCAAGTTTAGTGGTTCTGAAGGAGCGACTGGGCTTTTTCAGTGGTTCGAGAGCATTGAGAATACTTTTCGCCACGTGCAGTGTGCTGACAATTGCAAGGTCGAGTTTTCTTCAAGTGTGTTTCAGAAGAGGGCTCTCACATGGTGGAACGGGGTTATGAGAGACCGTGGTGCAGAAGTTGCTCTAGCACAAACATGGGCTGAACTTAGGGCTCTTATGATGAGGGAGTTCTGTCCTCGTCATGAACAGCGAGCGTTGGAGAAAGAGTTTGATGTTTTGAAGCAAGATAGTGGTGAGCATCGGGCGTATACTGATAGGTTTGAGGAGTTGAGTCTGCTTTGCCCAACTATGGTTACCCCACTCGACAAGCCTATCGAAAGGTACATCGACGGCCTACCTGACTCAGTGCAAGACATCATTACTGGTAGTAACCCTGCCACCCTCCGTCAGGCGATCGAGTTATCAGCGACATTGACTGAGTCGCAGATTCGAAAGAATAAGTTACACAGGAAGGGTGACAAGGGCAAGAAGCAGTCGGCTGACAATGAAGATAGCAAGAAAGGTCAAAACAAGAATGGAAAGAATCCTGGTTCTTCGAGAGGGTCAAGGAAGCGTAAGGCTTCCCAAAACTATGCTGTCACTGCCCAAGCTAACCAGGCAGCTCCCAACCAACCCGCACAGCCTCCAGCAAAGAAACCCTATTCAGGGAATGGACCTTTGTGCAATAGATGCAACAGTCACCATCAGTCGCAACATCAGTGTCATTTCTGTAATAACTGTGGGAAGTCGGGTCATCTTGCCAATGTTTGTCGGTTTGCTCAGAATCTGGCAGTCCAAAACCCGGCTCAACAAGTTGCTCAGCCTCCTGCTCAACAACAGGGTCAAGCTGCACGACCACAATACCCACCAGGTGCTTGTTATAACTGTGGGGATCTGACCCACTACAGAAACCGATGCCCAAGGCTAGCCAACCAGAATCAGAATCCAAACCAGAATCAGGCTCCGGCTCGAGGTCGAGTCTTCAACATGAATGCTCAAGAGGCGCAGGCAGACAATGAAGTGGTGAACGGTACGTTCTTTATTAATAATCAGCCTGCATCTGTTCTCTTTGATTCGGGTGCCGATAAGAGTTTTGTGTCATTGTCTTTTGAGCAAATGCTTCACGTGTCTAGAACGAAACTAAGTAAACCTTTGACAGTAGAAGTTGCTAGTGGTGAACCCATTGTTCTTGATTCTGTTCTTCACAACTGCCAGTTGAACCTTAACGACCATCTTTTTCCTATCGACCTCACGCCAATGCAACTTGGAAGCTTCGACGTCATTGTAGGTATGGATTGGTTATCTAAGCATCGCGCAGAGATAGTTTGTTCTGAGAAGATTGTTCGTGTGCCGCTGTCGACAGGCGAGATCATACAGGTTCAAGGTGAGAAACCGTCTGGTGGCCTCAAGCTCATGTCTTGTTTTAAAGCTCAGAAATATCTGCGGAAGAACTATGTGGCTTTCTTAGCACATGTTACAGCAGATAAAGGCAAGGGTAAGTCTATTTCAGATATTCCTGTCATTCGGGATTATTCTGAATTATTCCCTGAAGAGTTACCTGGTCTACCCCCAGCACGCCAAGTCGAGTTCTGCATTGATCTCGTACCTGGTGCAAATCCCATTGCCAGAGCTCCATATCGTCTTGCACCATCTGAGATGCAAGAGTTGTCTAAGCAGCTTCAGGAGCTCTCTGACAAAGGTTTTATCCGTCCTAGCTTTTCACCTTGGGGTGCTCCCGTTCTTTTTGTCAAGAAGAAGGATGGATCTTTTAGGATGTGTATCGATTATCGTGAGCTTAACAAGCTTACCATCAAGAATCGATATCCCCTACCGCGCATAGACGATCTCTTTGATCAGTTACAGGGCGCTTCTTATTTTTCGAAGATTGATCTACGTTCTGGGTATCATCAACTTCGGGTGCATGAAGAAGAAATTCCCAAGACAGCGTTCCGTACTCGTTATGGGCATTATGAATTCACAGTCATGCCATTCGGTTTGACTAATGCTCCTGCTGTTTTCATGGACTTAATGAATAGGGTCTGCAAGCCTTATTTGGATCAGTTCGTCATTGTTTTTATTGATGACATCTTGATATACTCTAAGACGCAAGCTGACCACGAGCAACATCTTTGTCTTACCCTAGAACTCCTAAAGAAAGAGCAACTTTTTGCCAAATTCTCCAAGTGCGAATTTTGGCTTAAAGAAGTTCAATTTTTGGGGCATATTATCAACGAATGAGGTATTTATGTAGATCCCTCCAAGATCAGTGCGATTAAGGATTGGGATACACCTTCTACTCCTACTGAAGTTCGTTCTTTTCTTGGTCTAGCGGGTTATTACCGCCGCTTCATTGAAAACTTCTCAAAGATTGCAGTTCCTCTAACTGCTCTAACTCAGAAGAACAAACCCTTTGATTGGGGATTCAAACAAGAGGAAGCTTTTCAACGCTTGAAGCAGAAGCTTTGCGATGCGCCTGTTCTATCATTGCCTGAGGGTGATGATGATTTTGTCGTGTATTGTGATGCATCGATATTGGGTCTTGGTTGTGTTCTGATGCAAAGGAACAAAGTCATAGCCTATGCATCTAGGTAGTTGAAGATACATGAGAAAAACTACACCACTCATGATCTTGAGTTGGGTGCAGTTGTTTTCGCTCTCAAGATCTGGAGACACTATTTGTACGGTACAAAATGTGTGGTTTTCACGGACCACAAAAGTCTTCAGCATATCTTCAATCAGAAAGAACTCAACACGAGGCAACGACGTTGGGTTGAGCTTTTAAACGACTATGACTGCGAAATTCGCTACCATCCTGGTAAGGCAAATGTCGTAGCCGATGCATTGAGTCATAAGGAACGTACTAAGCTTCATTGTGTACGTGTTCAATCTGTTATTCAAGCTCAATCTGATATCCAAGCCCGCATTTCTCAAGCTCAACAATCTTGTGTTTCACAAGGTCTAATGGATAAGGAATTTCCTTATCACATAACACCTGCTCTTGAACTGAAGGACAATGGATCATATTACTTCATGGACCGTTTGTGGGTCCCAAGCCAGGATAACCTTCGTACCTTGCTTATGGATGAAGCCCATAAGTCTCGTTATTCTATTCATCCGGGCTCAGATAAGATGTATAAGGATCTTCGTATTCAGTATTGGTGGCCTAGTATGAAGAAAGACATTGCCTTATACGTATCAAAATGCCTTACATGTCTTAAGGTTAAGGCTGAACATCAGCGTCCTTCTGGTTTATTGGTGCAACCAGAGATCCCAGTTTGGAAATGGGAAAATATTACTATGGATCTCGTTACCAAACTTCCTCGCACAAAGAAAGGTCATGATGCCATCTGGGTAGTCGTTGATCGTCTTACTAAGTCAACACATTTCTTGCCAATCCGTGAGGACTTTCCTGCTGACAGACTTGCAAAAATCTATGTGGATGAAATTGTAGCCCGACATGGTGTTCCTTTGAACATCATTTCTGACAGAGATGCTCGTTTCACTTCTCATTTTTGGAGAACCATGCAATCTGCTATGGGGACCCAACTTAATCTGAGCACAGCTTATCATCCGCAAACGGATGGTCAATCTGAAAGAACAATCCAGACTCTGGAGGATATGCTTAGAGCTTGTGTGATCGATTTTGGTGGTAGTTTGGATTCACATCTTCAGTTGATTGAATTCTCCTACAACAACAGTTATCACACCAGCATCAAAATGGATCCTTTCGAAGCTCTTTATGGTCAAAAATGTCGTTCACCAGTCTGCTGGAATGAGATCGGCGAGGCTCAACTTACTGGACCTGCCCTCATTTTAGAGACAACTGATAAGGTCAAGAAAGTCCGTGATAACCTTCAGACAGCTAGAAGCCGTCAAAAGAGTTACGCGGATCCAAAACGCAAACCCTTGGAATTTCAAGTCGGTGATCGAGTATTACTTAAGGTCTCACCTTGGAAAGGTGTGATCAGATTTGGAAAGAAAGGAAAACTTGCACCTAGATACGTTGGACCATTCAAGATCGTCGAAAGAATTGGAAAGGTAGCCTACAGACTTGAGTTACCTACTGAACTTGGAAATGTTCATCCAACCTTTCACGTGTCCAATCTCAAGAGGTGTTTAGCTGATGAGAACCTCCACATACCGCTTGACGAAATTCGTGTTGTCAAAACACTGAAATTTCTTGAGAAGCCAGTGGAAATCATGGAACGTGAAGTCAAGTGTCTCAAACGCAAGCGCATTCCTTTGGTCAAAGTTTGTTGGGAAGCTAAACATGGACCCGAGTTTACTTGGGAACGCGAAGATCAAATAAAGGCGAAATATCCGCATCTTTTCCCACGAGTTTCCTCTAAATAAATTTCGGGACGAAATTTCCACAAGTAGGGGAGACTGTAACATATGTGCTTGTAATCATTATGAACAGTTCAGATATCAATAAAACAATGTTATTTGATCCCAATGTTTGTTTGGTTGTGTTTTACATTTTTCATGTTTTGACTTTTGTTCAATTTCAAACTCTACATCGCTTTCTGGAGAGTTATACGCAAACTGATGCGTAAACGTAACCAGTTTAATGCGACAAATACTCCGAAACTTCAACATATACTTAACATACCTTAAATAACCCTTCCACAACTTAGAAATAAGTTTTGAAGGCTTTGGTATGGCAAAAACAAGTTAATTCACTTACAGGGACTAAACTTGACAAACTGCGAAAGTATGCCAATTTGAACTGTAACAGACATTCCGAAACATGACCATAAGTTAAAAATACCATAAATATCCTTTACATAGCTTAGAAAGAGGCTTTGAGGGGTTCGGTATGCTAAAATAAACTTTTGGGTCATTCAGGGACTAAAAGTGTCAAAAAGTGCACAAGTTTGCATTTTCGCGCATAACTTACGTTCTGAATACATCCGGACATCCAAAAATTTATGTAAGCACTAAAATATTTTATTTTAGTGTTTGGCATAAGAAAAATCCATTCGTTGCGTCATTTGGATCGTTTTTCGCGCTTATGCGCATTCCGTCGTAATTAAGCGAACATCGCGATCGTACGGCCAAACGAACCGACATCCGGCATATTTTTGAGCATGTTTCATGTCCACAATGTTTAGGCATCATTTTAGGGCCTTAAAGTTGGCTTTACGGGCCTTAGAAGTGTCGGGAATGGCCTTAAAACACAACAGGGACTGAAACTGTCAAAATGGAAACTTGTTTTCTGATCAGAAGCTCCAGGCGGCCCGCCTGAGCTTTGTCTGATCCTGAAGCGGGCCGCATCAGCCCCCTGATAGCAGAAAACATGCAGAAACATCGAATCTGGTCCGTTCCACCCTTGCACATGGTTTTTCTCAATTCTATGGGCTGGTTTTTGATGCACATGGTATTACAATACCATGGGTGCAAGTGTATGGCCAAGATCGAATCACTTTTTCCAAGAAACGATCCTAACGGTTCGGGAAACACTATAAATACCCCATGCCATCCATTGCTAAACTCACTAGAATTTTGATTTGAGAAACTCTAAGTTGAAACCATTGTTTCATACCTGAGATTCTTGGATCGAGATTAGCATTCGGGGACCCTTCGTAAGTATTCTTTCGTTCTTTTATTGCTTTTCGAGTCTTTTCGAGTCTGAAAGTCAAACTTTGTTTGACTTTCTGTGTTGACCAGTTTATGGTCAATGCGAAGTTCGTTTGAACTTCACAACGTGAGTGTAATCACGTTGGTTATAGTCCCTTGGGACTATGCCTACTGATTACCACGTTGTCTAGGGTCGTAGGGTAAGCGATCTAATAAATCGCTTATACCTTTGAACCCGACCCATTTGGTCGATCATTAGGATCCGACCAAACACTTTAGGTGACCATAGTATATAGGGAATAACCTTCCGAGGTTATACCCTATGGTCGCTTCGTTTGAATAGTTGTATGATAGGTAGTTTATATGCCTTAGGTAAATTACCAGAATACCCTTTTCATGTATAATTGGTAATTAAGCATATGTAACCTAAACTTTTGTCACATAACTGATTATGTAACATGTTTAGGCATATAACACTTGTCATAGGGCTAGTTAGGCGGTCCGAACGCGTTTCACGCGAACGACGCGTTAAAGTAGCATAAGCTACCTAAACGGGTCGTAATGGGTCGTAAACAATTATGCTAGGTTTCAATTAGTATGTAGGCTTTGTTAAACCATATTACACGAGGCTCCATACTCGTTTGGTTTACGAACCCTCATGCTACCCGATCTTCCGATTTAGGTCCGGTTTATTGACATAGTTACCTATATTAGGTGCCGTTTGATTCCGAGATCTCTATCATTATTTGATTGTCACTCCAGGACTACTGAGTAATCTCAAGTGAGTACATAGAACCCCTCTTTTATTGTTTTCCAAACATTTTGGGGTGGAACACATGTGCCTACTTGTTACTTTCATGCTTTCCTGCTTTGACATCATATACCTGCTATGTTCGTTAGTACATTATAGTACATGATTTCATTACATTTCATGCTATGTATGCCCATTGTGTGCGTATTTAGTACATCATTTTTCATTACATTTTATTCTATGTATGCCCATTGTGTGCGTACTTAGTACATTGTTTTACATTACATTTCATGCTATATATGTCCATTGTGTGCATACTTAGTACAGTTGTTTTCATAACATGCTTACATTTTGGTATGACATTTGGTTTGTTTAACATGGAACAATACATTCATTAACATTGATCACGCCGTTCGTTAGTAGGTAGTGGTACCATAGGAATTGACAACTCCCGTTCCTGAAATCCTGGGTTTGTTTGGATTGGAAGGAATGACCGAATTCGATATACATAACTTAGATAAACCTTTAATTTGTTTAAGGGTTTATCGCCACAGTCTCAAGGCTTGGATGTATGCATTTTCACAATACCGCATAGATGTTTGTATCAGTAAAGCATGCATTTGTTACACAAAACATAACTTTGATTTAAACTGTGTTTTACTTCAATACCTTGTTTTTGTGCATTATACATATGGTTTAGTTGATATATTTCACTTACCATACATGACATTTTTGGTTACACATTACATGATCTACATTAAACATAAACATTTTGACATTGATATACATAGTTGGTGGTTTACATTGGACATAGACATTTCGACATGGTTTACACATTAACACATGAAAATTCATTTATACGTGAACAATTTACATTGATGATTGGTTGGAGTAAGTGATTTGAGTAACGAGGCGTGTGTAATATGATACAAGCATGGTGGATACGCCGCTGGTACTTCCTATATAAAAGTGTTTGTATGACATTACATGTCGTAGCGTTACTGAAATCATTTCAATATTGGACATATTATTTTTTTTACATAAACATCTTATTTTCACAAGACAATGATTTACAAAACAACTTATCTTATACAAAAATCATTTTCTTGGTTATTCATTTAACCTTACATTATTCTCTTATTTATACATATCATGGCTTTTGAATGATTTACAAAACAAAACAACATACAAGGTTCATGACTGACTGCTATTAAACAACTTTTCCTAAACTTATAAGTCATGAATCCTATTTTCCCAAAATCTATGTATCTCACAGGCATTTGTATGCTGACGTACCTATTTTCACATGTGTTTTCAGGTGCTTTTGCATAGGATGTTGATCGTGACACTAGGGCGGACCTGTGCCTTAGAGACTAAAAATGGAGATAGACTTGTTTAATTATGTTATAAACTATTTGTTTCCTGTTTAAGACAATGTAACACTCTTGTTTAATAAATAAAATATAACTTTGTATGCCATGGTTGTGAAACAATAATTCTGTTACAACACTCTCCGACGTTTCCGCCACGTTTTGTATGTTACACGTGCTCGGGGTGTGACAGTTTGACTTTTAAAGTTTTCGTTGTAGTATTCTGAAAACATTGAAGTATCTCTATCCTTCAAGTCGGTCGATCGGATGATAAGTCATGCGGATGACAGTCCGTTGGGATGGTCATCCGGTCGGACAGTGGTCCGGTCGGACGGCGACTAGGCGACGAGGTTACTTATTGAAGCAAGTTCACAACAGAAATGTCATTCGGTCG
This sequence comes from Helianthus tuberosus, assembly GCA_030545235.1. NCBI lineage: Eukaryota > Viridiplantae > Streptophyta > Magnoliopsida > Asterales > Asteraceae > Helianthus > Helianthus tuberosus. The sequence goes on from CM060415.1 coordinate 139,321,810, forward strand.
GATGTCCATCCGATCGGGTGGCAACCCTGTTATTGAACATGTTGAAAATTGTTTAAGTCTTTAAAGTCTTAGTATCTCATGATCCGAAGAGTAATCCAGTCAGATGGTCGTCCGATCGGATTGCAATTCGTTCAATACTCAAACTTCGGATAAGGTTGTTTAGGGGTGAGTCGCAAGTGTGATCCGTTCGGATGACAATCCGTTCGGATAACCTATCCGTTCGGACAGTAGTCCGATCGGATAGCATTCCGCTCTGGCTGTCCCGTTCGTCTTTCACTTGGTCATTTTGTTTGTTTGTCGTTTTATCGAGATGTGTTGACATCGCGTTAAGCAACGGAACCCCATTTCGACCCAAGTGACCAGACCGACTAGGAATCACCCTAGCTCGGCCAGTTACCGGCTCGAGACGGTTGTTCTTGTTTAACCCGAAATCTGTGGTCTCGTGAGTAGATTCCGGATCCCGGACTAGTACAACACTATGGATGAGTAGGAGACTAGAACTGGGTCCGATTTTATCGGTCTTTGTGTGTTTGCGTGGAAATCGGTTAGATTTCGGTTGTTTTTGGTGGATTGAAGTCAAAGCATGAAGTTCTTGAAGAACTCATGATGACGTCATCCTTGAACATCCGAAATCTAGTGATTTCATGGTTAGAAGTTAAGATTTAAAAGATAGAAAGGTGTAGGAGTGCGTGTAGATCAAGAATGTACAAGATTTAGGACGAGATCTTACCTGGATCGAGAGAAATCAAAGAAAAGGTGAGGAGCACGAACAGTTCGGACAAGGATTTCCAAAAGTGGAAAGAATGACAATGACAGGGGTATTTATAGGATTCCAAAAGACGAAAGGGTTATCCGATCGGATGGTTCACCGCCCGAATGACGATCCGGTCGGATGACACCTGACCTGTGGCGTAGTGGCTATCCGGTGGGATGGCTATCCGGTCGGATGGCACTTGGTTCGATTGTTTGACGCGACGATTTTTAGCGTTTCGATTTCGATTGCGAGTGGTTCGACACGATAGGCTTTCCTAGTCAAATTACTTTCAGTCCCAACTAATTCATATCTTGCACTGTCTCTTTTCCACTAATTATCGTACCATTTCGATTGTGTTTCGAGTTCGATTTCGAGTTTCGATTGAGTTCGATTGATTTCCACAATACCACACAAATAAACACGCACAAGTAACACATAAGGCACACACACGTATAATAACTAAATTAAGTCGAGTTGCGGTTCGTATCACGATTCGATGTCGAGTAGTATAACTTGATTAACGATTAGTTAACTTTATCGCATTGTTACTTCCTATAGTTCACAGTCGTAAGTCGATTAGATAGCGATTAACACACATCGATTTTTTTGCAATTAACAACACTTACTCCACATAATACAATTAAAATAAAGAAGTTACTATAAGTCAAATTCGTACAATCGGTCGTTGACTTTGACCTTGACTTTGACTTATGAAAAAACGGGGTGTTACAGCCTCCCCTAGTTGAGGGAATTTCGTCCCGAAATTAGGCCGTTCCATGCCGTGAATCATTTTGGAGCACTTTCTCTCTCTAGACTTTCTCCAAACAGCTGCGGGTACTTTGCCTTCATGTCGCTTTCGAGTTCCCAAGTGAACTCTGCGCCTCGTTTGCCTTCCCATCGGACTTTCACAATAGGAATGCGTGAGCGGTGGAGCTGCTTGGTTTGGCGATCCATGATTTCAACAGGCTTCTCCACGAAGTGCAATGTCTCGTTTATTTGGAGGTCATCGAGAGGTACGATTAAATCATGTTCAGCCAGGCATTGTCGAAGGTTTGACACGTGGAAAGTCGGGTGGACATTACTCAGTTCCTACGGTAGTTCGAGTCTGTAGGCGACTTTTCCGATCCTTTCCAGAATCTTAAAAGGTCCAACGTATCGAGGCGCTAGTTTCCCTTTCTTGCCGAATCTGACCACACCCTTCCAAGGTGATACCTTTAGGAGTACGTAGTCGCCAACGTCAAATTCAAGGGGCTTGCGTCGTCTATCGGCGTAACTTTTCTGTCGATTCCGAGCTTTCACTAGATTGTCTCGGATTTGGAAAATTTTGTCTATCGTTTCTTGCAGTAGCTCGGGACCGGTTAGTTGCGAGTGACCGATCTCGTGCCACACAATACGTGATAGACATTTCCTTCCATATAAAGCCTCGAATGGTGCCATCTGTATGCTGGAATGATAACTGTTGTTGTACGAGAATTCGACTAACGGCAGGTATTTATCCCAATTACCACCGAAGTCTATGACACACGAACGGAGCATGTCTTCAAGAGTTCGAATCGTTCTTTCAGTCTGACCGTCGGTTTGAGGGTGGAAGGCGGTACTTAGGTTAAGCGATGTACCGAGAGCCTTCTGAAACGTTTCCCAGATTCGCGAGGTAAACCGAGCATCACGATCAGAGATGATGTCACGAGGCGTCCCATGATTACAAATGATCTCGTAGGTGTAGATTCCGGCTAATCGTTCTACCTTGTAGTCTTCTCGTATTGGCAGAAAGTGAGCTGACTTGGTCAAACGGTCAAGAACAACCCATATGTTGTCGTGACCTGAAGAAGTGTGCGGAAGCTTCGTTATGAAATCCATAGCTATACTTTCCCACTTCTACATAGGAATTGGTGGTTGTTCGAGTAAGCCAGAGGGTCTTTGATGTTCAGCCTTGACTCTTGCACAAGTTAGGCATTTTCTGACGTAAAGAGCAATATCCCTTTTCATGCCCGGCCACCAGTACTTGTAGCGAAGGTCTTGGTACATTTTGTCGGCACCGGGATGAATAGAATACCGGGATTTATGGGCTTCGACCATCAAAATCTGTCGCAAATCGGTCCGTTTAGGTATCCAAATTCGGTCTAGAAAGTGGAATATCCCATTTGACTTATTCACAAGCTGGGCTCCATCGTGGTAGATTCGTTCCCTTTTCAGCGTGCGTTCATTAAAACACGCATGCTGGGCTTCACGAATGAGGGTTTCGAGGTTGTGTTGGGCTTGAACATTACGAGTGCTAAGCAGATAACTCCGTCTGCTGAGTGCATCAGCAACAACATTTGCTTTGCCTGGGTGGTAACGGATCTCACAGTCGTAATCGTTTAGAAGTTCTACCCATCGGCGTTGACGCATATTGAGCTCCTTCTGATTAAAGATATGCTGTAGGCTCCTATGATCGGTGAAGATCGTACACTTGGTACCATACAGGTAGTGTCGCCAGATCTTTAATGCAAAAACAACCGCGCCTAGCTCGAGGTCATGGGTTGTATAGTTCTTCTCGTGGATTTTGAGCTGACGAGATGCGTAAGCTATAACCTTGTTCCGTTGCATGAGGACACAACCGAGACCAAGGTTGGAAGCATCACAGTAGACAATGAAATCGTCATTTCCGTCGGGTAGAGTGAGAACAGGAGCATTGCAAAGCTTATGCTTCAGGGTTCGAAAGGCAGTTTCTTGCTTGGTTCCCCAAACAAAAGGCTGATCCTTATGCGTGAGTGCAGTAAGCGACACAGCAATCTTCGAGAATCCTTCGATAAATCGTCGGTAATAGCCCACTAGTCCGAGAAAAGAACGGTCTTCAGACGGGTTCTTAGGCATAATCCAGCTCTTAACTGCTTCAATCTTCGCAGGATCGACGTGAATACCCTGACTATTGACAATGTGGCCCAGAAACTGAACTTCCCCCAGCCAAAATTCGCACTTGGAGAATTTGGCATAGAGTCGATTCCCCTGGAGCAACTAGAGAACCAAACGTAGATGTTGCACATGTTCGGCCTTCGACTTGGAATAGATCAAGACATCGTCGATGAATACGATGACGAAACGGTCGAGATATGGTTTACACAGGCGATTCATAAGATCCATAAAGACTGCGGGTGCGTTGGTTAGACCAAAAGGCATAACAACGAATTCATAATGGCCGTATCAGGTGCGAAATGCGGTTTTGGGTATATCCTCCTCTTGTATGCGCAGTTGGTGGTAGCCTGAACGTAAGTCGATCTTCGAGAAACACGTAGCACCTTGTAGCTGATCAAACAAGTCGTCAATGCGGGGTAGGGGATAGCGGTTCTTGATAGTTAACTTATTCAATTCCCGATAGTCGATGCACATCCTGAACGAACCATCCTTCTTTTTGACGAAAAGGACTGGAGCGCCCCAAGGAGAGGTGCTCGGGCAAATGAAGCCTTTCTCAAGTAATTCCTGGAGTTGGTTTGAGAGCTCACGCATTTCGGACGGCGCGAGTCGATAAGGAGCTTTGGCAACAGGATTGGCTCCAGGAATGAGGTTGATACAAAAGTCGATATCACGACTTGGAGGTAGACCTGGAAGATCATCAGGAAACACATGAGGAAATTCATGAACCACAGGAACGTCTTTCACTTCCTTCTTCTCTTTCTTTTCCTTCTCCGCTACTACAATGTTAGCCAAGAACGCTCTGTATTCGTTGTGTAGGATCATGTAGTTGTCCCGAACGAGTCTATCAGAGGAGATTTACTTCGTTTCAGGTGCGGAAAACAAGAAACAAAGGTAGACACAACTTGTTCTTCACTTTAAACACTCTTCTGATTGATATTATAACAATTACAGTCAGGAAACACACCGGCAGCACTTCGGTACAATATTCTGATTCCCCACCAAATGTCATGATCACTGGTCTATTTATAGAGTTTCTGATTCCCCACAAAAGTGCAATGTTCATTTCGTGGGAAATCAACATTTTGTCATTTCGTGGGAAATCAACATTTCGTGGGAAATCAGCTATAAGCTTTTCTATTTTTTCGATCTACATGCCCTGATCTAACATATCTAGACGAAGACTCGATACAAGACGAAGTCGACAGATGCATGTACTAACAGACTCCCCCTCAGATGTTGACGAGTCTCACGTGTCGAGTCTTTGCAACTTCAATCTTGATCAGTCACTGGGCTTCACTCTTTCTCTATCAGCATCAACAGACTCTCCCTAACAATGTGCTGACATTCCTTCAGTTCATCAGCATCATCTGTTTCAGGATCGTAATCTGAATTTCTCCGGTTCAAGATCGTTGCCTGGCTTAAACTTTGTCCACAGAATCAAAACCTGGCTCATGCTCTATCCACAGCATCCTCAGGTTTCGGAACCTGACTCTTTAAGCATCCTCAGGATCGATCAAGCTGGTTCTCTATCACTCGGCTTTGACGTTGTTCCAAGATCGTAACCTAGCTCTCGTCTAGCTCAGGTTATCTGCACAATCTCTACCTCAAAGTGAATTTCACACATTTACACATTTCAAATATATACACATGCACTGACTCAAATTCCCTCTCACTACTCGCATGATGAACCACTTGTAAATTTGATCACAATGCATTTGTTTTCAACCACAGACTTCTTTTCACAAATATGTCATCATGTTTAGCACTTGGAATTTTGAAAATCAGCTCTCCAACATCATTTGTCGAAAATCTTTTTGTATTTTTCAAAATTTATGCAAAAACACACCAAAAAAAACTTTTTGGATTTTTAGAAAAGAAATGAAATGAAATGCCATAAAGAAATATTTACAAACAATATTTTTGTGAGTTTGTGCAAGAGGATCATATCAGTTTATGACAAGTCACAAGTACCGTTGAGCTTAGTTACACATTAAGAATTAAACAATTCACTTAGATTGCCAATATACTGATCCGCTTAAATTTTCACACAAATTTCAACTAATTCAGGATATGAGTTAGATGTTTTAAGAACTTAAACTCATTCATGTGTCCCACCTCTTGAATATACTCCCGTATCCAGATCCCAATATTCAGTCTTACAGGTGAGTATACCACAAATGATATCTGTAAGGGAATAAATTATAGTACGAAACCGTGAGAGCTCAGGTCAGAACTTCCGTTCAACTGAGAGATGACGGCTCGACTTTTGGTGTGTCCCCTTTAGAGGATCTTTTGTATTACAACAGCAATGACTATCAATTTTATTGTTTCATCAAATTGCTGAGGGCAGCTCTATATTTCAAGCAAGCGGAAAGTATTCTCCGGGGACTAGGTCAGAATTTCCATTCAGCAGAAGTCCCGGGATAATACCCCAGATATCACTGAGCATAAAGACCTAGTATCTCAAAAAGAGGGACCTTTCAAACGAGATTTCAGGGGTTACCTATATATCCAAGTAGTGTTCCCCACGAAATAAGCAAGCAAGTTTGAATTTAAGTTTATATCCCGAAAAAACTTACTAAATGTGTAAAAACCTATCGGCATATCATCAGTGAGACCGTTTAACGCCATTTCTTTAGCATACTGTAACTGTCTACTGATGTACTATCATTTCCTCTTCTTTGACACAAAAACTTATTTTTTATTTTATCATGTTTTTTTCTTTTTCAAATTTTCTAATGTTTTTGGATTTTCTGAAAATTTCTACTCCCCCTAAAATGCAAACACATTTCAGGAAATTTGAAATCAAACTATACAATAAAGTGACAACCGATATCAAATCGCATCAATTCGCTATCCACTAGGCATAAACAATTAGAACTCCCCCTTACACAAAACTATTTTCTCATTATGATTTCAAAACACTTAAGTTTGTTTTAACCAAAATGATTTTTCCGGAAAATAAGTTTTGTTGATTTTACCACTTGTAGGTTCGGGGTTTGATTCATCACATTGTTTTTCAAAATACCAATTGTAAGTATGTCCAATCAAGTTCAACTTAATGACCTTGATTAACCACTTGTAGGAAAAACAAGTACAACTTAATGTCCTTGATTTACCACTTGTAATTGAAAACCTTTTAACCAGTTGTAGGAATAACACATCTACACAAAATCATTTTACCAATAAGGATGCCGATTCCTGCTTCACACTTACCAATCTGGAAGCTCCGGCAATTCACACTTATCCTGTAAAACTTCAACTATTTTTAAGATTCAATCACACAATCAATTACTAAGAAAGATGCCGATTCCTGATCCGCAATTACAAACTTGGGATCTCCGGCATAGTCAGATGTTCAAGGGAAAAGAATTTCCACCCAAGTCTGACCAACTTTGGGTGTTTTTAGCTCTTTTAGCTCTTGTTCAGTTGGGTTAAAAGTTGCTTTCTTTGTTGTGTAAAAATCTTTAACCCCTTTTACTTTCCCATGAAGCATTTTCCTAAAAAATTTCTTAACATTCCCATTGAATGTTTTCTCGACATCAAACTCTGTTTTATCAAAATAAAACTGATCTGAGATTTCAACTTTTCCAACTTTCTGTTTAATCTTCTCAAACTTCAGTGATGGAAATTCATCATTATTCACTAAAGATACAGAATTTACCTCTTTTACCTCACCTTGTGGCTCTTCTGGCTTTGTGGAACCAGAATCATTGCCGATTTTCTCATTACACTTTTTAACAACCCATACTTGGTTGTTCTTTGCTTTCCTTTTGTAAAAATTCTTTTTAGAACACTCACCAACCTCATAAGTTGAGTTTTCAAAAATTCTGAATTTTTCTGTTGGTGGTTCAACATCAACAACTATTTCTTTCAGTTTTTCAGAAACTCCCTGTTTAGTCTTAGCATTTTTCGGACAATTCCATACAATGTGACCAGCTTCATTGCATTTGAAACAGGTTTGAGTCTCTTTTGGATGAATTCCATTCCTTTTCTTCTCAGCAAGAAACTCCTGGTTTGATTGTCTCCAGAAAGGTTTCTTCTGTTCTTCTTCTGCACTTCCTCCTGAAACAAATTTTGTGTTTGTTTTAGAAATTTTGTCATTTTTGTAATTTTCTGGTGGAATAAAACCTAATCCTTTGTTTTTGTAGCTACCATTATGGTTTGGTTTCTTTTGAAAACCAGAACTAGAATTGTAACCCTTGTTCTTGTTTAATCGTTGTTGTACTCTTGAAGTGTATTTTTTAGGCTTTCCAGTAAGATTTAAATCTTTTATTTCAGAAATCTTAATTTCTGTCATTTTGAAAACTTTTTTGATCATTTCAAATCTAACACTTCTTATTGGAAACTCTTTGTCAGAATATAATTTGTCAGAATCATTTAAAGTGTATGCTACTTCAAATGTTTCATCATCCAAATTTGCTTTTGATAACAAAAATTCTTTACTGTAAGCCCTTTTAACCGACGATTTTGGACTGTTGACTGACGAACTTGACCCTCCAGACTCAGACTTTGACCCAGACTCCTCATCTGTATCCAACACTTGATCGGCCACCTTTTTAATTAATTCAGACTCATGATCAGTGTCAGACGATGTGAAAGTGACGTCAATGTTTTCTGGTAATTCATCAGTTATATCAGACTTCAGTTTTATATTGACTGCCTTTTGAACTTGTTCCTCATTTGGTTTTCTGGGAGAATAACCTTCCCAAATCGGAGGCGGACACTTGTTATAGCTAACACTCGGTTTCTTACCAGTATCCTTCTTCTTAGGCTTCTCATCATCTTTAAAGGCTTCAAAACCTGCAACAGTGGGATAAATTCGATCAATAAGATAATCAGAACTAGAATAACTCTGTAATAATCGTCTGATTCTCTCATTTTCAATCTTTTCATTCTCCAATTCCCGTTGCAGCTTGGCACATTCTTCGATGTAGTGATTTATCGCTTTCTACTTTGTCATCATCACGGAATTCATCATGGTCAATGCGTCTTCTCTTTCGGAATTTGTCTTTTGAAGACCAGTTACTGTTCTGTTCAAAACATCATAAGACTCCTTTACATAGTTGAGATTGAACAGTAATTGTTCTTTCATCTTCTCAAACTCAGGTAGCTTTTCATCTTTTGCTGCACATTCCTTGCAAGGTTCCAAACACTTTGAGCAAGGTTTGATGACTTCCACAATTTTTTCTACTTCGATGATCTTCTCAATTTCAACTACCTTTTCTGCTTCGGTCACCTTCTTAGTCTCGACAGTCTCCTCAGTAGCAAACTTTAACTTCTTCATATTGAGCAATCTCATCTTTTTCAGCAACACTTTCAGAATTCATTTCTTTTTGTTCTTTTGCAGCTCGTTTCTCCTTCAATTTCTCCAAGCGATCTGCAAAATAAAAATGAAAACTTTCAGGAGAGAGATGAGATTTTGCAACTTTAATATGTTTTTCTTCTTCATCATCACTGCTGCCGTCAGTTGGTGATTGATCAAACTCAATTGACTTTTCAGCATTATCATCCGAAGAACCAGAATCAGCTGGTGTTTGATCAAAAACAACTTCCTTTTCTGAACATTCATCACTTTGTGAACTTTCATCTGAGCTCTGTGAGCTTTCTTCAGATGCATCAGACTCTTCATCCACATTCTTCACAGTCTCACCAATAGACTTCATCCATGTGGTAAACATATCTGGTTCTTTCAAAATTTTAGCAATGAATGCTTTGAAATCTCCTTTATCATCCACAAACATATCCAAGCTAAAACCTTCAGGTAACCTTTCGTCATCTTGAAAATTCCAGTTAAAGTTCTCTTGATTCCCCAGACATGCTCTTTTTGAATCCTCTATCACCTTTCTACCATGAGCCACTTGTGGTTCTTGTAGTTGTTGTTGACCAACCTGTTGATATATGGCTTTCCGATAATAATCATCTTTTCCGAATGGATTCTTTACATCACTAGCTTCCCTATTTTTGCATTCCCTCTTGAAATGACCTTTCTCCCTGCATCGAAAACAAGTAACTTTAGATTTATCAAAACCTAAAGTAGAAACATGTGCATCAAGAAAGTCATTTCTTCTAGTAATCAGCTTGAATTTTTCAGCTCTTCTCAGAACGCTAGCTAGACACCATTTGATGTCCATCAGTTCCATTTCTTCAGCGTCTATCTGATCGTAATCCTCTTTTGTGAGGATAGGATTCCCGATCCTCCCAGCCACTAAACCTTCATAAGATAATAGCACGGAACCAAGTAAAGCCATGTGATCTTTCGCAATCTCTTCTGAAAAACTTTGACCATCAGGAAGATTCAAAGCAATATTGCATTGTATCACATAACCATTTCCAGTCTTTGTGCTTTGAGAATGGAAGCTTGATGTAGTATCTTTTGGATTGACACTCGGGTATGAAGAGAAACCACTGCTTTTGTTTGAAGTCTGATCAACTTTTTCCGATGAATCACCAGCACTAAACGCAGTTTGGATTTTCGGGCTTCTTTCAACTTCTGGAACACTGCCTTTGTAGTACATTTTTACATCCTGTTGACCACTTGGACTGTTCATCCTCGCGATCTTCTGCTGTTCCAAATCTTGACCCTCAATCTTTTCTATAAACTGTGAAATTGTCAATCCATCATAAACCCCAGTATTCTTTAGAATCATCAAGTAGGTACCCCATTCCTTTTGCGGTAACGCATCAGCTAATTTGTCTACCCATTCTTCACGATCTTTGGTAATGCTCAACATCGACATGGATCGCACTAAGTGGCAATAACGTTCAATTAGCTTCTTTGTATCTTCACCCGGTAGACTGCTGAATAAATCAAACTCTTTCTTGAGCAGTGCCTTTTTTACTTTTGATCATATTCTCACTACCCTCAAACTTGAATTTCAGAGCATCCCAGATTGACTTTGAAGTCTTGTCATGTTGTAGCAACACAAAGATGTCTTCTTTGATAGCCTACTGAAGTAAACTAATCATCATCTTTTCAGCTCGGTACATGTCACGTTCTTTGTCACTAAATTCTGAGAGTTCTTTGATAACTTGAAGATCTGTCCGTGGTAGAACATACTTCTTCAGAATACATTCCCATGATCTTAGATGGTTAGCTTGTACCCAGTTTTCGAACCTATCTTTCCACCCATAATACTCTTCTATGCTCATCAGTTTCGGGGGCTTTTGTGTTGTTACGGTTTCATTTTCCAAATTTATGTTTTGAGCAATCGAAGCCGGAGTAACCGAAGATGTAGCGAACGCGTTGTAGAAATCGTTGTCCATGGTTCTTGTACTTCAAGCGGAATAGCCTAACAATCAGATTCAAGCGGAATAGCAACCTGCCTTTCAATCGAAATACCAAGAAAGCACTTCAAGCGGAATCAATACTTTGCAGTTTCAAGCGACATCTCGAAACAATTCACTTTCAAGCGGAATATTGAATTATCAACTTGGAACGAAATCAGCAATATCCTGGAGCGGAATCTGAGATTTCGAGCGGAATCTCTCAGATTTTCAAGCGGAGTAGCAATCTATCATTTTTGGAGTGGAATAAGCACTGAAGTTGGAGCGGAATCACAAATTTAACTCTCTGGAGCGGAATCACCAGGATGTAGTTTGGAGCGGAATCTGTGATAAGGTAGTCTGGAGCGAAATCACAACTTATATTGAAGCAGAATCACTTTTTGGAGCGGAATAAATGTTCTTATAAGCGAAATAGCAGGTTTCCCTTGAAATTTTTCGAGCGGAATCAATCAATGAAGCTAATCTGGAGCGGAATCAGGAACTGGTCAGTTCGAGCGGAATCACTTCGGGGGTCTTTTTCAGTTACTTTTAGTCTGAATTTTAGCTTGATACTTTCAAGGATTTGTTAATATGTATTTTTACACATTCTGTGAAAAATTGATCCAATTTTGACCGTTAAAACTTCCTGAATTGATGAAAGAAGGTGTAGAAGATATAGAATGCAATGAATTTCAGCTGAATCGTATAGAACTCCTCCTCCTGAGCTCTGATACCACTTGTAGGATCGTGTAGTTGACCCGAACGAGTCTATCAGAGGAGTTTTACTTCGTTTCAGGTGCGGAAAACAAGAAACAAAGGTAGACACAGCTTGTTCTTCACTTTACACACTCTTCTGATTGATATTATAACAATTACAATCAGGAAACACACCGGCAGCACTTCGGTACAATATTCTGATTCCCCACCAAATGACATGATCACTAGCCTATTTATAGAGTTTCTGATTCCCCACGAAAGTGCAATGTTCATTTCGTGGGAAATCAACATTTTGTCATTTCGTGGGAAATCAACATTTCGTGGGAAATCAGCTATAAACTTTTCTATTTTTTCGATCGACATGCCCTGATCTAACATATTTAGACGAAGACTCGATACAAGACGAATTCGACAGATGCATGCACTAACACCTTGCGGAGATACTTGCTAGCTTGATCACACGACATGAGCTTGAGACCTTTCGAAGCGGTTTCACCGTATACACACAATAAGTCACCATTCGCGAGCGAGAATCGAATCATCTTGTCGAAACACACAACTTCAGCATGGTTTTCGCGTAGAAAGTCCATACGTACTATGACGTCGAAACTTCCGAGTCGCATCGGAATAAGGTCGATTGGGAAAATGTGATTGTTAAGCTCAAGGGTACAATCACGGATAACGGAGTTGACGGCGACAGTTCTTCCAGTGGCGACTTCTACATCGAACATCGAGGAGAGTTTGGAGCGTCTACGACTAAGGAGCTTCTCGAATTCGAACGACACAAAGCAATTATCAGCTCCAGTATCAAACAAACATGATGCATAAATACCATTCACAAGGAACGTACCATTAACCACGTTGTTGTCGGCTTGGGCTTGGCGCATGTTGATGTTGAAAGTTCGGGCACGTGCTGCTTGTTGTTGTTGCTGGTGTTGCTGTTGCTGAGGCTGTTGCTGCTGCTGGGGCTCTTGTTTCACAGCCTTGTTTGGGCACATGTTGGCGAAGTGGTTCGGGTCGCCACATGCGAAGCAGACTCTGGCGTTGACCGCGGGTGCTGGAGGAGCTTGTTGACCCTGAGGGGCAGTGAGTAGAGCTTGATGAGCAGGAGCTTGTTGAGCACGGCAGTTGGTCGTGAAGTGACCGTACACATTGCAGCGGGCACAGAAACGGCAAGCGATGGTAGTCGGGTGGTGGTAGGTATAGGTAGGGCAAAGCGGATGTGGCCCAGTGTATGCACGCTTAGCAAGGGGTGCATTGGCCACAGGCGCCGCCAGTTGGCGCTGTTGAGCTGGTACAGCTTGAACTGGTGCAGCAGTGATCGCCCGGTTCTTGTTTTTGGAGCTGTTCTTCCTCTTGTTGCTCGATGTGGTGGTTTCAGTAGTTGGTGTGGTGGCGGTAGCTTGATGTAGATGCTTCGAAGTCTTATCCCAGACACCAGCCTTAACCCGCTTGTCATTGATTTCAGCGGCCAGTAGATAAGTCTCTTCGATCGTCGTAGTCTTAGCCGCTTGCACGAAATCAGCAACGCAGTCGGGCAGGGCCCGGATGTACTTCTTGATTGCCATGTCTGGAGTCTTGACTTGGTCGGGACAGATAATGCTGAGCTGTTTGAAACGAGCAGTAAGACCAGCATTGTCACCATCCTTCTGCTGTATGTGCCAAAATTCATCTTCTAGCTTTTGACGTTCGTGAGGAGGGCATAATTCTTCCAGCATAACTTCTTTGAGCTCGTCCCACGACAGAACGTAGGCTGCATCGTTCCCTCGCTTGTTCCTCTTGGCCGTCCACCAGTCTAGTGCACGGGACTGGAAAACGCCGGTAGCATTCAGAGTACGGAGGTCATCAGGGCAACCGCTCTGTCGCAGAGTAACCTCAATGGAGTCAAACCAGTAAAATAATGCAGTAGGACCTCCCTCGCCAGTGAATTCTTTTGGCCCACACGACTTGAATTGCTTGAAACTAAAGGGAGTCTTGGCGGCAACTTTAGGAGCTTCGGTTCTCGACTCCTCAGACGATTTGCTGGCATTTTCGTAGACATCACTCACAGCCTTTGCTACACTTTTTGCGATGATAGCAGCAAGGCGCTTGTCTCTCTTTTCTTGACGAGAAAGTAGGGGATGACGGGATCCAGATGACATAGTCTGCAACAGACATCGTCACAGGACTCAACACAAAGTATTCGAATCTCACCTCACACGTCTACTACTTACTAAAGCTCAGGAACACGCATATTCATATAGACACATAAACACGTAGAACACAAAATCACATAAACACATAAGCACGTAGAGCACGTAATCACATAAGCACATAAGCGCGTAGAGCACAGAACACATACGCGTTTAATCACTAGAGGCAGTCAGAAAACAGAAACCTATTATTCAAAGTCTGCGACCGTTCGAGAATAGCGTAGTATAAGCGTATATTGTAGCATAAAGTCGTTCATAATTCAGCGATTTGTTAGCGTTTTGAGATAGTGACGCAGTGCGAGTCGTATGTGTCGATCGAAGTGAAAGCAAAATCGAGTAAATTTCCAAAATTAAACACATAAACAGTTAATTTCGCATATAAACACATAAAATCGACGAGTTATTAGAGTCAGTAGTTGCGGCTCGGAATCAAAATGCTTAAAACTTGAGAGATAGATCGTCTGCGGCTAGTAGACTTTGACTACCCAAAGTGGTTCAACTATTCACAAGGACTTGTCGTCCACGTTTGACCTTCAGGACTGTGTCCTTGCCTCGATTCTTGGGCGTTTGGCACACATCCCGTTAGTCATGTCGTGACTTCAGGTCGTTGGAGTCCGTCGAGACTTTGGTGAGAGTTTTGTAAAATGTGCGGAACAAGTCGTCAAGGTTAGGGTTTCACCCCTGGCTTAACAACTTCGTCCCTGTTCTTGATAAAATAGAGGAGATTATTCATCAGAATATGGATTTCACTCCTGATTTGGTATAATTCCCCCGCTGAACAACCGTTCGTTATTGAAAAAGAAGAAGAAATCATTGGTAAGTTGACAATACAACATTGATCAAGCAATCTAGTCGGGAGTTTGCGGTTGTTCACACCTATTATCGGCTTAGTTACTCTTTCATAGTTGAAAATTCGAGTGTAGTGATAGTGTAGTATAAGCGGGAATAGTGAGAAATAAGTTCGTACTTAGTCCCTACTGGATGTACTCAAGTCGGTCTGTTGGTTCCTAACTATAGACTAGGTATCTAAGACATCGATCCGGACTAGGTCGTGTCTTGCCTAATTCCCTATAGTTATGGCTCTGATACCAATCTGTCACACCCCAACCGATGGCGGAAACATCGGGGCATGGCACTGAGCGAAACAGATTGTCCAGAAGTTTCCATAACAATTATCATTACCAAATAATTTAAAGTAACATGTCCCATACCATGTCTTAAAAGGCAAACAAATTATTACAGACAAATCCGGTCAAACAGTTCTGTTCCGACAACTCAGATTTATACATAGATAGTTTATTTATTGGTTTCTAGGACACCATCCCTAGCCTCAATTTCATCACCAGCACAGAAAGCATGTAAACATCCTAAGCACCTGTCATATACGTTAAAATAAAGTCAGTACATAAAATGTAAAGGTGAGCATACAAGTTTGATAATAGCATATAGAGTTCGAATTCGTTTACGCATAACCAGCACGTACATATAGTGAAATGAAGCACGTTAGTTATCGACATAGATCCATCGATACCAATGACTGCGGGTTGACTGCCCGAGGCAGTTCGCAATACATGATTACACCATAATCCATGCAAGTAATTGTCCTTAACAACCCCCCGTGTGAACGGGTGCTGAGTCCAAACTATAGTACTATCGTCGTTAAGGCAGGTAGACAGCATTCCATGTGTAAACATAACAAACAAGCATTCATAAGCCACGTATAACATGCATTAACGGTTAGCGTTCAAATAGTATTGCATAGTGTGTTCGATGTGATTTGAATAGTTGTAACGTATGTAACACCCAAAAGTGCTTAAAGCAAAAAGGGATCGAGTATACTCACAGCGGTTGATGGATTGAAGGGAGCGCTTAGCGAGTGAGGTTAGCCTGAATAGATTCGATAGCATAACGATAAGTGACGCATAAAACGATACAAGGTATGAGTGAGTCGGATAGTAGTTCGATCAGATGGTAATCCGATCGGACAGCAATCCGTGCGGATAACAATTCGCTCGGATGGTCATCCGGTCGGATAGGTTGTCCGGTCGGATGACTATTCGAGTGGATTGTTTCTTCCTATAAGAAGGATGAGTTTGTGTATGATGGTTTGACTTTTGAAGTTTTCGTTGTAGTATTATGAAAACATCGAAGTATCTCTATCCTTCAAGTCGGTCGATCAGATGATCAGTCATGCGGATGACAGTCCGTTCGGATGGTCATCCGGTCGGACAGTGGTCCGGTCGGACGGCGACTAGGCGACGAGGTTACTTATTGAAGCAAGTTCACAACAAAAGTGTCATTCGGTCGGATGTCCATCCGATCGGGTGGCAACCCTGTTATTGAACATGCTGAAAATTGTTTAAGTCTTTAAAGTCTTAGTATCTCAGGATCCGAAGAGTAATCCAGTCAGATGGTCGTCCGATCGGATTGCAATTCGTTCAATACTCAAACTTTGGATAAGGTTGTTTAGGGGTGGGTCCCAAGTGTGATCCGTTCGGATGACAATCCGTTCGGATAACCTATCCGTTCGGACAGTAGTCTGATCGGATAGCATTCCGCTCCGGCTGTCCTGTTCGTCTTTCACTTGGTCATTTTGTTTGTCGTTTTATCGAGATGTGTTGACATCGCGTTAAGCAACGGAACCCCATTTCGACCCAAGTGACCAGACCGACCAGGAATCACCCTAGCTCGGCCAGTTACCGGCTCGAGACGGTTGTTCTTGTTTAACCCGAAATATGTGGTCTCGTGAGTAGATTCCGGATCCTGGACTAGTACAACACTATGGATGAGTAGGAGACTAGAACTGGGTCCGATTTTATCGGTCTTTGTGTGTTTGCGTGGAAATCGGTTAGATCTCGGTTGTTTTTGGTGGATTGAAGTCAAAGCATGAAGTTCTTGAAGAACTCATGATGACGTCATCCTTGAACATCCGAAATCTAGTGATTTCATGGTTAAAAGTTAAGATTTAAAAGATAGAAAGGTGTAGGAGTGCGTGGAGATCAAGAATGTACAAGATTTAGGACGAGATCTTACCTGGATCGAGAGAAATCGAAGAAAAGGTGAGGAGCACGAACAGTTCGGACAAGGATTTCCAAAAGTGGAAAGAATGACAATGACAGGGGTATTTATAGGATTCTAAAAGAGGAAAGGGTTATCCGATCGGATGGTTCACCGCCCGGATGACGATCCGGTCGGATGGCTATCCGGCCGGATGGCACTTGGTTCGATTGTTTGACGCGACGATTTTTAGCGTTTCGATTTCGATTGCGAGTGGTTCGACACGATAGGGTTTCCTAGTCAAATTACTTTCAGTCCCAACTAATTCATATCTTGCACTGTCTCTTTTCCACTAATTATCGTACCATTTCGATTGTGTTTCGAGTTCGATTTCGAGTTTCGATTGAGTTCGATTGATTTCCACAATACCACACAGATAAACACGCACAAGTAACACATAAGGCACACACACGTATAATAACTAAATTAAGTCGAGTTGCGGTTCGTATCACGATTCGATGTCGAGTAGTATAGCTTGATTAACGATAAGTTAACTTTATCGCATTGTTACTTCCTATAGTTCACAGTCGTAAGTCGATTAGCTAGCGATGAACACACATCGATTTTTTTGCAATTAACAACACTTACTCCACATAATACAATTAAAATAAAGAAGTTACTATAAGTCAAATTCGTACAATCACTCGTTAACTTTGACCTTGACTTTGACTTTGACTTATGAAAACACGGGGTGTTACACAACCGATGGCGGAAACATCGGAGTGAGACGAAAACGAGATTACAAGAGACTTCATAACACTATTTGTGACAATAGTTAAATAATGGATTTCATTTCATTTCTAAAAGTCAATTACAAAGGTTAAAATCAAATACAACAACTTGATATACAATAAGTTCAATACAAGAATACAACAAACAAGTACAAATTGATACAACATAATAAAACTTAAGACGTCTAAATGTGTATCTAAGCATCATCACTACTTCAATTTCAAAGCGTCGTCATCCTCAACCTGTAACATGTTTAAAATAAAGTTCAATACAAAAGCAAAGGCGAGTATACAAGTTTGATACATACATAGCATAAAAATGAGTTTAAACAATTCCATATGGCAAGCTATTGATACAAGATAAACAATAAAATCGACATGTGTTTAACTAATCAAACCAATGATGAAACGCAATAAGCTCATGACATAACCCAAAGTCTACAGGCGGTGCATTAATCCTATAGCGCTATATATGTCAAGGATAGGCTCGTACGAAGTTAATGATAAGCATAACACAAAACGTATAACCCCAAGTTTAAAGTATCAAGCAATCAAGTAGGCATGCATGTATAAGGAATGTTTGTGCTTTATGAATAAAATTTAAGTGTAAGTTAGTAGATAACATGTTACACCCCAAAAAGTAGTAAAACGAAAAAGGGGGTTCAAGTATACTCACAAAATTGCTAAGTCTTCCGATTATCCAAGCGTTGACGAGTGTATGAGATTAGGAGGATGGAACACCGAGGTCACCCTATATGGGCAAACGAAGGTGTATGAGTAATCGAAATTATGACGGAAGATTTGAAGTGGGAATTTAAAGTATATCTTGTTGATATATATATATATATATATATATATATATATATATATATATATAGGGAGAAGATCATGCGAGAACCACCTCTTATTGTGAGAACCGCGAGAAACAATGTGAACACAACAAAAAATGCCTAAAAATAGCTAAAATCACACAAATTTTTTTTTTTTGATTTTTTTAATATTTTTAGGTTAAAATCGCTACTTTTCGAAGCCAAAAAAAAAAAAAAAAAAATTTAAATTTTTTTTTTTTTTTACAAATTTTTTTTTTTTTTTTTGCTTCGAAAAGTAGCGATTTTAACCTAAAAAATATTAAAAAAATCACAAAAAAATTTTTAGATTTTTTTTTTAATTTTTTTAGATTTTTTTAGGTTTTTTGGGGGTTTAGTTTTTAGCATTTTAGCTTGGGGGGGGGGGGGGGGCTTAGGTTTTTGGGGGGTGGGGGAGGGGGGTTTAGGTTTTTTTGGAGGGGGGGGGGGTTAGGTTTTTTTTAGGTTTTTTTTAGCATTTAGCTTGGGGGGGGGGGGGTTTAGGTTTTTGGGGTGTGGGGGTTAGGTTTTTTTTAGGTTTTTTTAGCTATTTTAGGTTGTGTTCACATTGGTTCTCAAGGTTCTCACAATAAGGGTGGTTCTCGCATGAGCCCCTCCCTATATATATATATATATATATAGGCTAATTATAATGAGAAAACTCACCCCAGTTAAGAAAACCCAGAAAACCCAATTGTGTGGACTAGAAGCATCCACGCCATTTTATGTAAAATATGAGATCAAGGGTAATTTGGGAATTTTGTACTAGACATGAAAAGCTTTTTTATGCAGACATTTAATTCTACCTCATATGATTCTTCTCTCATCATAACCACAAAATCAAACACACTTCTCTCTTTCTCTCTCTCTAGATAACCATTTTTCCAAATCTAAGATCATTCATAATCGACCATCAAAATTCTTCTTCTTATCAAAATCATTCATAATCAACCACCAAAACTCTAGATCTACAAGCGTAACAACCTGGTGACGGGTGTAGTTCAAGATCCGGTTTCTTGGCGAACGAAATATCCATCGATCCACCATAAATCATCACCAAAACCACTGGTTTTATTGGCGGATTTAGTGCTTTGAGTGGTTCAATAGATTTGTAAGGTGGGCTCGGGTAGTTCCTCGACAAGGGTTTCAAGGTCCGATGGTGGTTTCAAGATCCGGCGGTGGTCAACAAATCCGATGTTGAAGATGATGTTTCAGATGACGGTTCGATGTTGAAGATGATCTAAAAGATGTTTTATGTTGAACATGATGTTCCAGATCTAAAAGATCCTCCAGATCCATAAGTATGTTTGCGTTTTCATGGTTTTTTTTTTTCAGATTTGCATTTTTTTTTTTGTAGATCTTCATTTTTTGTGTTTTGTAGATCTGCAACTTTTTTTATTTTTTTTTTCAAGAAGATGAATGTTTTTTAGTTCTTGTTTTCTGGATATGTTGTTTTTTATTACTGATTTTTTCATTTTTTTTTTGTGTAAAATTTGTTTTCAGATCTGAACAAATGGAAACAATTTGATTTAAGTTGTTATGTATTGGATTCAAATATAAGTTACTTTCTTGTTTATTGTTATGATGATTGAATCTAAAAAACCTGTTGTTGTTGGATTCTTGTTAATAAAGTTATATTTTTTATATACATGTTATATTTTTTATGTAACAATTCTCATAACAATTCTTTGCGTCTTAGTTATGAAACTCCATGATCTAGGCATTTTTTATGTAACACTATGTAACCGGGTGTTAGAAATGTAACAATCGAAGAAAAAAAGCATGTTACATTTTTTTATGTTACATAAATAATGCCAATTACGTTTTTTTGTGTTACATAAATAATGTCCGTTACATTTTTTGTAACAATCAAAGCAAAAATGCCTGTTACATTTTTTTATGTTACATAAAAAATGTAACAATCAAAGAAAAAAAGCCTGTTACATTTTTTTGTGTTACATAAAAAATGTAACAATCAAAGAAAAAATGTCTGTTATATTTTTTGTGTTACAGAAATAATGCCCGTTACAGAAAATAAAGTGCATTGTTACACTTTTTTAAATTACTGTAAAAATAAAGTGTGTTGTTACATTTTTTCCTGGTTATTGTAAAAATAAAGTAACTGTTATGGAAACAAATTGTGTTGTTACATTTTTTTGTGTTACAAAAAAGTGGTTGTTACATATGTGACGTAAAATTGATCATGTAAAAATTATATGTTACGTTTTTATGTAACATTTGATCATAGAAAAATTATATGTTACGTTTCTATGTAACACATGTAACAAAACCAAAAAAAAAAAAATATGTTACAAAAATAGATTGTCATATACACATGTAACAAAACAAAAAAATATACAAGCAAAAAATAATATTGAAAAGTAGTTGGTTGAAGTGTGATGATGAATATTGATGTGAGTGTTTCTTACAACATGTAGACTTTTGTGTGTTTGTAAGAGAAATTGTATAAATGTTCCAATATTTATATTAAAAAAATTGAGACGAAAGGACACAAAAGCAACTGATGGAAAAAATGAATCCTAGCCATCCATCAAGTATGATCAATGGTTGTTATTGGGTTTTCAGAGTTTATTCAACTCAAGTGGATTTTCAATTTATCTTTGCCCTATATATATATAGGGGACCGCTAGAATGAGAACCACCCCGAGTTATGAGAACCGCGAGAACCACACCGTACGGGGCGAGGTGGACCAATTTTTTTTTTTCGAAAACGTAGATTAGTGTATCACAAACACAATCGAAAAAAAAATTAAAAAAAAAACGCCGTGTGGGTAGTTTTTTACACCACAAAAACGTGGTTTACGAGTTACGTAAATTTACGGAACTCGTAAACCACGTTTTTGTGGTGTAAAAAACTACCCACACGGCGTTTTTTTTTTTAAATTTTTTTTTACGATTGTGTTTGTGATACACTAATCTACGTTTTCGAAAAAAAAATTTGGTCCACCTCGCCCGGAATCAAGTGGTTCTCGCGGTTCTCATAACTCGGGGTGGTTCTCATTCTAGCGGTCCCATATATATATATAGAGTTAAATGCCATTTTAGTCCCTGTGGTTTGGGTCATTTTGCCAGTTTAGTCCAAAGGTTTCATTTTTAACCTGTGGGTCCAAAAAGTTAATGTGAAGGATACTAGTCTTTATGACTAATTAATTAGTAAAAAATGATAATAAATAAGATAAGTGAAAAAACTATTTAATGTTTTACAAAATTACCCTTTGTTCCTTTTCTTCTCAATTAACTTTCTTCTCAAATGAATCTTCCCCTATATACATATATACATATATTTTATATAGCTTGTGTGATAATTCTAAATTAATCCATTAAGAGTATTATAGAAGTGTTGCCCAAAATAAATATGCATTTATATTTATTGTTATAAAAATTAATTGAATCCGATACGCTTCGTTTTATAATTAAACACGTATCGTTTCACAGATTTTTTTCGAAAAACGGGCAAAGCTACCTCCGTTTTTGGACGATCCCGACAATGCAAGTTGTTATAATTTTCAAAACTCAATAAACAATAAACGAAACAATATAATCATATGATTCTACTACGTGTGTTTATAAATACAAGTTATTTAAAGTTCGGTTCTACGATAAAATATTAATTAATACAAAACAATAAAATTTATATTTTCGCCACTGTTATTCGAGTCTCGTGTTTAACCCGCTGACCCGAACCCGAAACAAGACTGAACCGGCTGACCAGCTTTGACCGAATTGGCCCGACAGTTGACCGAGTTGACTGTTTGACCGAGCTAACCCGTGCCGTGAAACCCGAACCATCTGAAATAACAAAAACAACCGGACTTGAATCGAAACTTAACCGATACAACACTTGAAACCTGACTAACCTAAACTGAACCGAGAACACACAGACCCGAGAACCAAAACTGACCGGACCACAGCTGCCGTGAGCGGCGCTGCTGCTGCCAGAATACCACCACTGCTGCCGTCGAACACGAACCTGAACCACCGCCAACATCGTTGTTGTCAGCGGCGCTGCAGCTGCGGAATCGATGCCGGAGCCGTCCCCAATCGAGCCCGATGCAAACCGAGCACCATCACCGATCTCTTCTCCCTCGTCACGTCTCCTTCAGGTAGTTTTGGGGTGCGAGAGAGAGGTAAGAAGGAGGGGTTTGGGTGTATGACCTGTCAGAGAAGGATGGTCGGAGAGCTCACCGGAGCCGCGGCTCGGGTCGTCGGAGCTAGAGAGGAGACAGAGAGTGCGGGTGTTTGGATGAGGAAGCATGAGGTGAGGGTGAGGGGGTAAAAGGAGAAGGTTGTGGCCAGCGTATAGCCGGCCGGAGATAGACGCCAGAAAAGACAGCCGGAAAAGACTCCGGTCACCGGTATCTGAACGAGAGAAAGAGAGGCCGGTGTGTGTGTGAGTGGTAGGAGTGTGAGGGTTTTTATAGCTAGGGTTTTGGTGTGTTGGGCCCAAGGCCCGTTAACCCGTTCCAGCGTTTTTGAGTGGCCCGGTCGCGTCTACGAAATCCGTTTTCGAACCCGATCGTCGTGTAATGACGTAAAATGTTGTTTTAGGTCCGAAAACATGTAAAATGGTATCGATACTCGATATCAGTCGCGTTCGTTCGTCGTTTCGTTAAAACGCGTAGAATGTGCCGTTTTAAATCCGTTTTGCGATCCGAATTCGACTGTGATTCTAAGAATGGAAGGCGAATATAAATTTTTCTAAAAATAGAAATACGGAAAGAGCGGAGCGTTACAGTTTTCATGTGAATTTACAGAAACCCGAATGAGAGAACAATGTTGAGATGACCATTTTTGGCAAACGACCAGTCCAGCTTGCTTCATGTATAGTAACACAAACTGGGGTAGAAGCTTGAGAAGCAGCAGCCAAGTGTTTTGCTGGAAATTATGATGCAAATGCAGGTGGAGCCCATATGTTTCCCAATATGTAACTCGCCCTTTGGGTAATGTATGCAAAATCTGCACACAACAAAGTAGACAATGTACTAGATCAGTAAAGGTGGCAAAACGGGTGGGTCGGTCTTGCACAGGTCGAGTTGACTGACCCAATACCATCTTTTCTTCATAATATTTTTTATAAACAAGTAAAAATTACATGAAATAAAAACCACCTCTTAGCAACGTTTTTTTTTTTCTGATTTTAGCAACCATCCATTAATTAAGCGTTAATTTTATTATCGTTTTACCCATATTACATCATAGAAGTGATGTGACAACAAATGACCTGTCCAGTGATTTTCTAGCTGATTTAAAAAAAAAAAAAAAGACATGACATCTTATTTATCTTCTTATAGGATTAACTAGTCTAAGTACCCGTGTGTTACAAGGGTTGTATTAAATCTATGGATTTAACAAATTACACATAGATGTAGATGCTACTATAGTCACAATTGGTTCTCGTGTTATGATTATTAACAAATTTTAACACACTGATGACGGGAAATCCAAACCAACAGTTTTATAACAAAGTTTTAAACACATATCATAATCACATCCAATTCACATTCAGAAACATAAATTAATCGAACACGTAACCTTAAATTTTTGTTTTCTGATCAGAAACAAACAATTGAGCTTCATATCAACTCACATAAACAAGCAAACAAAGAATCATATCATAATCATGTCCAACTAACATTCAGCAACCCAAAACTTTAGTAGAACACATAAGAAACATATGATAATTACGCTCTATTCACGTTCAGAAACATCAATTCAAGTAGAACATGTAGCCTAAATTTCTGTTTTCTGATTAAAAGAACAAGCAATTGAGCTTCATTTCAACTCATATAAACTAGCAAACAAAGAAACACATCATAATCACGTCCAATTCATATACATAAATCTCAATACAACACTCAATCGAAATCTCTATTTTCATATCAGAAACAAACAATTAAGCTTCATGTAGTTCAATACACCTTCAAAAACAGAAAGTACATTACAACACATAACCCTAACTTGTGTTCTCTAACCAGAAACAAACAATCGAGCTTCAATTAGATCTTTCATACTCGATTATTACAAAAAAAGTAAACGAATCTCGCTTTTCTTATCAAAAAACAAGCAATTGAGCTTCATTCAACTCATATAAACAGGCAAAACAAAGAATCATTACAAATTTATGTTCAACTCACCTTCAAAAACAGAAACTACAGTTAACACGTAACCCTAGCTTGTGTTATTAAACCAGAAACAAACAATTGAGCATCAATTACTGTTTTCACACAAGATTATTACAAAAATAAATAAATAAACAAATCTCTGTTCAGAAATAGAAATTCCAATAGAAAACGCAACCAAAATTCATGTTTACAGATAAAAAAAAAAGCAATTAAGCCTCATTTCATTTCATATAAACTAGGGGTGGCAACAAAAACCCAACCATGATATTTTGGGTTATTTTGGGCCTCTTTAAAAAAGAAAATAAGTTAGAATGGGCTGGAAATTTAATCAAGATGGGTTAGAATGGGTTTTAAAATACCCATCTAAATTTTAACATGGGTTAGAATGGGTTTTTTCCTCTCTAAACCCAAAACACGCATCTTATCCCTAAATCACCAATGGTACGTCTGATGATTTAGTCTGATTTCAAACCTCATCGTGGATTCAACCCTAAACACGCATCAGATACCTAAATCACCATCATCGTGGATTCAACCCTAAATCACCATCATCATCTGATTACAAACCAGCGATTATCCTTTCTAATTCTTCCTGTTTTCACCACTAATTTGCCTACACCTTCAGCATCAGATCCCTCAGTTTGGTACGTACCAGAAACAATGAGTTTTTTTATGTTATTGTTTGCAAATATTGTTGGGTTTCTGTGCTTTTATAGGTTATAATGATGTGTTGATTGTTGGGTTTATGTGCTGTTTGGTAGGGGGTGTTGAACGAATGCCTACCAGGTGTTTTATGAAATGCTTGAGTGAGTGTGAAACACATAATGGTCCAAACTTTTCACCCGTTTAAATTACCAACAATTAAACCATTTGTTTTTCAATCTTAGATACATAATTAATGGGTTTGTTTTCATTCAAACAAACGACTTGTTTTCAAGTTTGTGGGATTTTGTTTTGTGTTATAGACTAATTGCTATATAAATTCTTGATGGAAAAAAGGTTTGCAGGAACATAAGTGTTACTATTTACCCTCTTTTTGTTGTGCCTTTAGTTTTTGTTTGTTTTGACATTGAGGTTGTTGTTGTTAAATAAAACTGGAATGTACTTGATTGGAACATGTTTCTGGGTTCTGTTTATATGGTTGCTGGATTGAGCTAAAACTGGAATGTAGTGGGTTAGAATGGGCATCAGGAAGTTGTTTTTAGTTATGTGTTAGTTTATTTAGTCTAAAGTTATGGGATAGTGGATAGGTTAGTTGCCAAGTATTTTATTTTTCTATTTAATGTAAGCCTTATTGATTGAATGAAAGCAAGAACTCGTGAAGTAGAAAACAAACCATCTTATTCTTATCTATTTCAATTAGTAAGCATGTTGTGATTTAGAGGGCTGATCCAATATTTGGTATTACAGCAAGGTTGAGAAATGAGTACGGTTTTGAGAGTCATGTTCGGAGAAGGGGAAGCAACTCTCTAAAGTGCACCATAGAAGAACGGCGTTTTTGTACGTTGCGGTGATTACGGTCGAGAGCAAGAAAGAAAGCATCGGCAAGCGCTAATAATAAAGCATCAGTAAATACTAGGGGTGTCAATCGTGTCTTGGTACAGTTCAGTTCAGTCTTGGAACTATTACACATTGACTTTCTTAATTTTTTTAATTTTCTGATGATGGCCTGCAATCCCAAAGTTTTTTTTATTTTTTTGAATTTTTTATTTTTTATTTTTTTTTTGAATTTTTGAATTTTTGAATTTTTGAATTTTTTTGATTTTTTTGATTTTTTTTGATTTTTTTGTATTTTTTGATTTTTTTGAATTTTTTTGAATTTTTTTTGAATTTTTTTGATTTTTTTTTAATTTTTTTTTTATTTTATTATTTTTTTTTGAATTTTTTTGATTTTTTTGAATTTTTTGACAAAAACCCATCTTGACCTAAACCCATTCTAACTCATCTCTTAATAAACCCATCTTAACCCAAACCCATTCTAACCCATGCCCATCCTAACCCATTACCCAAACCTACCCAACCCACCTATTTTGCCACCCCTAATATAAACAATCAAAACAAAGGATCATCACAAATTTGCGTTCAATTCACCTTCAAATATAGAAACTACAGTATAACACAAAACCCTACCTTGTGTTTTATAACCAGAAACAGATAATTGAGCATCAATTAGTGCTTTCACACTCGATTATTGCAGAAAAAAAACTAAACAAATCGATCAGAAATCGGAGAATAACCTGTGGACGAGAGAAGAGGACGACCCAAGCACCTTCTAAACCTATCCTATCAGAAACCCTTTAATCATTGTGGAATACATAAAGACATCTGTTTGATAAGATCGATGCAAGAAGAAAAACAGATTGCAGGAGTTGTCTCTTTATCGTTTCATCGAACAGGTTCAAGGCATCATTTTTCAAACTCAGATAGAGATAGAGGACGATGCCTTGAACCTGTTCGATGAAAAGAGTGAAGAGAAGTTAAATTCTAACCTAATCGGGAAAGATAAAAGATGACTACCCGAACACCTTCTAAACCTAACCTATCAGAAACCTAATGTGGTGTATTTAGAAGAATTTTTTATATTAACTAGTAATATGACACGCGGGTGATGCGTCGCGGGCACGTTGCAAACATCGAATGGATTAGTCTAGGCGTAGGGTCTTTCCTACGGTTTTGAAAACCTTAAGCGAACTATAAAGTGGAGGTCTTTTTTTTGTAAAATTGTCCTTTTCAACATATTTGGTAACAAACACCCCCCCCCCCCCCCCCCCCAATCATCAATTATAAACTAAAAAGTTTATAGTTTACAAAGTTAATTTTTTTTTAAAGTTATATGTTTTGTATAGCTATAGTATATGTTTAAATAAACTCTATTTTTCTAGCTTCGGGATGGGTCGAGTGGTCGATGGTTGTTGCAATTATGTCTGTGGTTAAATTTCGAAACTGGGCCTTGAATGTAGGCCTTTTTTCCGAAATATTTTTTATCTGGGCTCCTATAGTAAAAGAGTGGTTTAGTTTTGCTTTATTTGGGCCTAATACATTTACAGTATATAAAACTTACTAAAAATTGGAGGCCCTTGATTTTGGTGGCCCTAGGCCCGTGCCTAGATTGGAAAGCCTAACGGGCAGGCCTTGTCTGGGCGTTATATAATGTGTCAGCCATAGTGTTTCAACATATCCGATCTAACTAAATGTAACCTACGAGCATTGCGGTTGGATCAAAAAGTAAAGTGAATCGAATTTGTATTGTATAAAAGAAACGGAATCGAATCTGGGTTGGTTCGTTTAGTGGTGTTCCATCTAACCACTACACTACCCTTACCTTTGCATCAAAATTTAACGGCGTCAAAATCTGCAGTTACTCGTACGTCAAAACGTAGAACAACGCACATAAAAATAAGCATCAAAACGTATTGCTTTGATCCGACTCGTTTCTAATTTTGTTTTACCTCGAAACGTGAATTTATGTTGTTTGCGTTGAAATGTGAATTTATACTGACATGTACATAAAAATAAGCACATGAGTAAATAGCCTTTTTTTTAACTTACGTTAAAACATGGAACAGCTGAAAACGTACATAAAAATAAGCATGAAAACGTATTATATTTGACCGATTCGTTTCTAAAAACTTAGGTCAAAACGTGAATTTACACCGCTTACATCGAATTGTGTAAATGGCATTAGATAGTCTTTTAAACATATCAACCTTATTCAGGAATTACTTAAACTATAAGATATGTATCTTAAATTTTTTTTTTTTTGTATGTAATAAATATTTACTTAATATTAAGAAAAAATCCTATCAAATTATTTGTCTAAATCAAAGTTTGAATTGTCTATTCATACGTACAGGAGTACAGGTGAATGGTAACTTTGCATAGATATATAGAAAAGTGTAAAGAAAAAAAAAGTCAAGGATAAAAATATCAAACCAAGAATAAGGAGGATAGAAAAAGACACCGACTTAACAATTTAAGATAGATAACTAGTATTTTGCCCGCCGTGCGTTGCGGCGGCGTGCGACGGGTGGAAACATATAATAAGACAAAACACAATTCGTAAAACGCAGTGCGTAAAAGACAATTACAAAAAAAGTGTAAAACACAAATGTAGACAAAAAGTGTAAAACACAATGCCTAAAAAATTTCGTAAAACCCAATGCACTGGCATTTGGAAAAGTAGGAGTTGTAGTCTAGGGGGTTACAATTGCAATTATTTAAAGTTGGGCGGGTGTAAAAATGGAGTAATAGTGCAAGAGGTAAAAAAGCTAAGTCTAAAAATGAAAGTGTAAAAGTATAGGGGTGGTGGCGAAAAATGTGTAAAAGATGAGTGGGTGTTGGTGGAAATATAAAATAAGAGGGTTGGTGCCTGGTGGCGTAACTGTGTAAGAGCTAAGGGGGTGATGGTGGAAAACCAAAGTAGAGGGTTGGTGCTGACAAAGTTTGAAAGATGAGGTTGTGGTTTAGGAAATTCAAAGTAGAAGGTTTAGGGACTAAATTTGTCATTTTATGAAACTTTAAAGGTACCAAAATCAAAGGGCTAAAATTGCAATATCATTAAAGTACAGGGGCTGGAAAGCAAAGCCGGTGGAAAATCCACCGACTTTTGGTGGCAAAAAAATGTGTAAAAGATGAGTGGGTGTTGGTGGAAATATAAAAGAAGAGGGTTGGTGCCTGATGGCGTAACTGTGTAAGAGCTAAGGGGATGATGGTGGAAAACCAAAGTAGAGGGTTGGTGCTGACAAAGTTTGAAAGATGAGGTTATGGTTTTGGAAATTCAAAGTAGAAGGTTTAGGGACTAAATTTGCCATTTTATGAAACTTTAAAGGTAGCAAAATCAAATGACCTAAAATTGCAATATCATTAAAGTATAGGGGCTGGAAGGCAAAGCCGGTGGAAAATCCACCGACTTTGCCTTTTAAGATTATATACAATAATATGGTGATGGTTTGATGGTTGGGATGTGAATCCTCTAAGGGGGGAGGGGGTGGTCACTAGTAACCATTTTTCCATCACTCACAATATCCAATCATGTTCCGCCATGTCAGCAATCATTTTTCCATCACTCACAACCTTTTTTAGTGGGGGTGGTCATTACTCACCACCACACCCAACAATTTCCCCCCAACCAACAATTGCACTCACAAATAAAACCATCACGCGTTGTAAAAATAACGAAATCATGTTTTCGTTAATATATAACGCGTTATATATGGAGGTGGGGGTGGGATTTCGTTATTTCCACGCGTTATTTTGATCTATCACTCGTTATATTATGACCACCCCGCCTGGCCTAAGTTGTAACGTTAAACTGATTTGTTGAAAGGTATATGTGGGACACAATTTTTGTTTATTATTATGAAATTTATGATAGCATGTTGAAGCACTTCGTGTCTCGTTTGAAGAATCACCATGTGACTAACAAGGGTGTTTGGGGATTTACTTACTCTAGGGCTTTCTCATGTTACCACAATAAAAATTTTCATGTTAACTACTATCATTAATGCTACCTGTAACATCCCGAAAATATAAAACTTTATATTAAAGTTATAAAGTATAAATAAACAAGAATTAATTAACTAGGAAACTATAACCTAGTTAACTACAAGTTTAGTAGTAACTAGAAATATGGTTAAAATAATCAAACTATATGTTAAATAAGAGTGGAGGGGCCTAGGTTGTAAAAATTGAAACTTGTATTATCAATATTGAATTAAAAACAAAACCAAACACCCATTTGGGATGTCTGGTCGATCAAGAACCACAGAGGGCGACACCCTCACTCCCAAAACCCTAACTTCTTTTAAATCACCAAATTGAAGGTCAAAATCAAGTTGAAATCGAAATCTGAACATAGAATCGTGATCACCTCGACAAAGGGATCGTAAGGTATGTCGAATTAGGTCATTTTGATTCGATTTAATGTTCATGCATGTAATTGAAATCGAGTATAGAGCTTGATTATGTGTTGTAAACATGAAATTTGAAGTGATATAAGGTTTAGGGTTAAACCCTAGATGATTTCTTGATAGATTCTTGCATGATAATTGTAAGGATCAATATCACCATAGTGGGTGAATAATATGTTAGTGGAACTTGATAAACACTAGGATTAAAACTCTTGTTCTAGTGTAAACTGAAATTTATGAGGAAATCTCTAAATTGTTGATGTTAAAATATGGATATGTAGTCTAATTGAAGCTAATTATGGTGATAAACTCTAGTCATGAACTTGGTTTAGATCATGTAGAAATCTGACCCGCTAGGTGTTTGATAAAACGCCTAAATGAGGGTTAAAACGTTAAAGGTTGAGTAAAACGCAGATTTGAATATGTTAAGAAGTAATGCGTTAAAGCTTACGAAAGAGTTCTAATCTTGTTATGAATTGAACTCTTTAGGAAAGGAATCCGGAACGTCAAGTGGACACGCCGGAGGTGATACACGCGGAAAAGGTGTGCTTTAAAGGTGCATGACTTCAGTCTCGTTACATTATGAAATTGTTTGGTTTTTGTGTATAATTGGTGTCGTAGTGTAAAGGACGCGTTTGAGGTGTCGTTAAAGTGATGGTCTTCACTAGATAGCCAAACGGGTCAAAATAAAGATTTGGAATTTGGTTTGGTTTGTCAATACAGTGATGGTCTTCACTAGATAGCCAAACGGGTCAAAATAAAGATTTGGAATTTGGTTTGGCTTGTCAATAAAGTGATGGTCTACACTAGATAGCCAAACGGGTCAAAATAAAGCTTGTAAAGAAATCACGTGGGTAGAGACTTGAAAGTTTCATACCTCGCTAGGTGGTGGATGGTACCACACCAATAAATTGGTTATGTTAATTTGAGTCTATGAACCCGTGATATCGGGTCAAACACTAAGATCAATAAAATGAGTCGTTTGAAACGGAATGTTGAACTCCGAGGAAACGAGCTTTTAGTTCCAAGGCAACATAAAGCCATGAATAACGTAAACACACCAAGATGTACTAGCCCGGGAACTTGGGTAATGGCATCAAAAAGGTTTAGAATAAGAAAGTTGAAATATATACTTATAGTTAGAATGCATCGAGCAAATGCAAGTATAGTAACTTGTAACCGAATGATCGGTGAGACAAATATTGGTATGATAAACAAAACGAACATGTCCGTAATAAATTTACAGACATACAGGAAGGAAATAGTCTAAAAACGATATGCGAATTAGAGCCAAACTCACAAAATAGTCAAATGGCAAAATCCCAGTGTCCACCGTAAATTACGGTCTACACCGTAATTTACGGTGGAAATTAAAGATGTTACGGTGGGTCTTTCCTGTGTTACGGCAGAACCAGAATCATTCAGGGTCTACCGTAACTTACGGTAGACACCGTAAGTTACGGTGGAACCCTGAAAAACTTGTATTTTAACTCACTTTTCGATGATGGAATTTGTATATATATATATGCTATACTAATGTCAAAACTAATGTCTTTAGTTGTTTGACCCTAGGTATGGATGGGATCCTCCCGGATGGAGATCAAGTACGTAGGCAAGAACCGAACACGCATTTTGAAGCTTCCGCACCAAACTTAATCTTGTCTAGACTTTAATCATGTTGTAAATGCTTTTGTTAATCGTGTTTTGAATCCTTTAAACTAGTTGTTAGTTGACTAGCAAGGGTTAACTTAAAACTTGTTATGTACTACCTTGGATTTGTTTTGGGTATTATCGTAATTATGTATGGTCTTTAAACACGAAAAGTTTTTGTAAACTCTGATTTAGTATTAATTAATATAAATATTAATTAAATACCGTCCAAATCTTAAGGGTGTTACAAGTTGGTAATCAGAGCTTAAGGTTGTCAACAAAGTGTTCGGTTCAAGCTTGATCAAGCATCCGGTAAGAGTTAATTGTTCTAAAGTAGAATTACTAAGTATAAAAAGGGAAATAATGAATTGACATGCATGGGAAGAGCGTGTTAACACACTCAAACCCGGAAAGTGCATTAAATGAGAACGGTGAAAACAAGTTATGAACTTGAATAAACCGAAGCAAATAAACCATATGCTATAGATGAAATGTTTAACGCTTGATGTAAACATTTCAGTTAAAGATGACGGATAAAGGTAATGATGATGCGGTGCCAAGAGTCACCGAGCAAACAAGAGAGGTGATTGCTGAAGAGGTAGGGAAGGCAATCGAAAACAGTCTGTCGGGTTTCATCGACAAAATTCAAAACACAGTATTATCAGTGGTGGAAGAAAGAATCAAGAAATTGGAGGATAATACCAATTTAGCAAAAGAGAAGTCGAGGGGACGAAAATCTTGTTCTTATAAAGAGTTCATGGCGTGCAAACCGCCAATCTACAATGGGGAGGTTGACCCGATAATATGCCAGCGGTGGCTAAGCGATATGGATGGAGTATTCAAAAGGACTCATTGTGATCCAGACGACTACGTAGCCTATGGCACGGGCCAGTTAAGGGGTCAAGCGAAAGACTGGTGGGATAACAAGAAGAAAGAAATTGGAAGCGAAGCGGCTAAAGCTATGACATGGGATGAGTTTAAGACGCCGTTTCTTAAACATCACAGTCCCAAGGCAGTCGTTAACAAGATCAAGGAAGAATTCATGCAGCTTCGACACAAGGGTGAATCTATTGATAAAATCACGGGAATGTTCATGGATAAGATGAAGTTTTGTGATGAATTGATAACGAATGAGGAGCAGAAAATATATTATTATTATAATATGTTGAGCGCCGAGTATAGGGAGTTTATGACTCCTTCAAAGTATGAAACTCTCACCGAGATTATAAACGTTTCTCGGGAACGTGAGATAGAGTTGAAAAAACAGATTGAAAGAGGTGAAAGAAGGGCGCAGATAGTCAATCCAAGCCCAACGAAAAAGGCGCGCACAACAGAATCCTCAAAGAAACAAGAAGGGAAAAGTGGGTCATCGAACTGCAAGATATGCGGGAAAGGGCACAAGGGTGAGTGCCGGTTCAAGGACAAACCGTGTCCTATATGTGGGAAAACGGGGCACACGGCTGCGTTGTGTCCGGGGAAGGTGTCGGTGTGTTACAAATGTTATCAGCCGGGTCACAAGAAATCTGAGTGCCCGGAGTTGACCGGAAAGAAAGATGACAAGGATACACGTACTGAGACACCAAGAGCCAAAGCAAGATCCTTCCAGTTAACGGCAGCCGAGGCAAAGGTGGAACCCGATGTGGTTTCAGGTATATTTGCTATAAACTCAATTTCCGCACATGTGCTATTTGATACGGGTGCGAATAAATCTTTTGTTTCACATGGATTTATTCGACATCCTTCTTTTGTACTAACAAAATTGCCTATGCCATTAGAGGTAGAAATAAGTGATAACAAAAGTTTCCTTGTATGTGATGTATGTCAAGATTGCAAAATAAACATTGATGATGAGGAATATTTAATAGACTTGATCCCTATGTCAATGGGAGAATTCCAAGTAGTGGTCGGGATGGATTGGTTAGCTCGACATCATGCAGAAGTAATATGTTTCCGCAAGGAGATAAAATTGACATCTCCAAGTGGAAAGCAAGTTATCATCTATGGCGAAAAAGGGGACAGTCCCGTTATGTGTTCAATACTAAAAGCTCATAACCTTATGAGGCGCGGATGTAAAGCATTCATGATATACGCCAACGAACCTAATAAAGAGACGCCGAGGATTGAAGACGTACCAGTGGTACGTGAATACGCTGATGTGTTTCCGGAAGATTTACCGGGAATACCGCCAGAACGGGAGGTAGAGTTCGGAATTGAATTGATTCCGGGCGCGAAACCTGTGGCCAAGGCGCCGTATCAGCTCGCGCCATCAGAATTGCAAGAATTGATGTCCCAAATCCAAGAATTGCTTGACAAAGGATTTATTCGGCCAAGTGTGTCTCCATGGGGCGCACCAGTATTATTTGTGAAGAAGAAGGATGGGAGCATGCGTATGTGCATTGATTATCGGGAGTTGAACAAACTCACGGTAAAGAATCGATATCCGCTTCCAAGAACTGATGACCTATTTGACCAACTACAAGGTGCAAGTTGGTTCTCCAAAATCGACCTTAGATCGGGGTATCATCAGTTGAAAGTCAAAGAGGAAGATGTACCGAAAACGGCGTTCCGCACACGGTACGGACATTACGAGTTCCTCGTGATGTCCTTCGGGTTAACTAATGCACCTGCGGCTTTCATGGATCTTATGAACCGAGTTTGCAAACCCATGTTAGACAAGTCAGTGATAGTGTTCATTGATGACATCTTGATATATTCAAGAATGAAGTAGAACACGCAAGTCATTTGCGTGAAGTGTTGGAGACGCTCAGGAGAGAGAAATTTTATGCGAAATTTTCAAAGTGTGCCTTCTGGTTACGAGAGGTGCAATTTCTTGGGCACATCATTAGTGCAAATGGGGTGTTAGTAGACCCATCGAAAATAGAAGCTGTGGCAAGATGGAATACACCGAAAAATCCTTCAGAAATCAGAAGCTTCTTGGGGCTTGCGGGTTATTATCGGAGGTTCATGCAAAATTTCTCTAAAATCGCTATGCCATTAACCAAATTAACCCGCAAGGACGAAAAGTTTATTTGGGGTGAAGATCAGGAAAGGGCGTTTCAAACGCTCAAAGAGAAACT
Source organism: Helianthus tuberosus (assembly GCA_030545235.1). Lineage (NCBI taxonomy): Eukaryota > Viridiplantae > Streptophyta > Magnoliopsida > Asterales > Asteraceae > Helianthus > Helianthus tuberosus. Next base: position 139,357,043 of record CM060415.1, read on the forward strand.
GACCCATGCACCGGTATTGTCATTACCGGACGGAACGGAAGATATGGTTGTTTATTCGGATGCGTCGCATTCGGGACTTGGCTGCGTGCTGATGCAACGAGGCAAGGTTATAGCCTATGCCTCGAGGCAGCTAAAAACTCATGAAAAGAAATACCCTACACACGACCTCGAGTTGGCAGCAGTGGTGTTTGCCTTAAAAATATGGAGGCATTACTTGTATGGAGTAAAATGCACTATCTTTACCGACCATAAAAGCTTGAAGTATTTCTTCGATCAGAAGGAATTAAATATGAGGCAGAGGCGGTGGTTAGAAACCGTCAAAGACTTTGATTGTGAAATACATTACCACCCCGGGAAGGCTAATGTTGTGGCAGACGCGTTGAGCCGAAAGACAGATTATACGCCTATTCGAGTACGATCGATGCAACTAATTGTGACATCGGGTTTGCTTGAGAAAATCCGGAAATCTCAAATCGAAGCAATAAAGGAAGAAAATGTAAAAAGGGAAAGAATAGTTGGGCAGTTAAAAGACCTGGTGGATGATAACCAAGGATTGAAAACTAGATTCAGGAGAATTTGGGTTCCAAACTCATGTGGGGCCAAGGCACTTCTACTTGACGAGGCCCATAAATCTCGTTATTCAATACATCTGGGGGCGACCAAGATGTATAATGATTTAAAACAAAATTATTGGTGGCCCGGAATGAAAAGAGACATCATGAAATATGTGGAGAAGTGTTTGACCTGCTTGCAAGTCAAAGCGGAGCACCAAAAGCCATATGGTAAGCTGCAACCATTGGACATCCCAGTTTGGAAATGGGAACAAATCACCATGGATTTGTTGACCAAATTACCCAAAACCAACCGCGGGTTTGATGCTATATGGGTAGTCGTGGATAGATTGACGAAAAGTGCTCACTTCATTCCGATTCGTGAGACTTATACATCCGAGAAGATGTCGGAGGTGTACACCAATGAAATCATAGCACGTCATGGGGTACCGATATCTATTGTGTTAGACCTAGATACTAGGTTCACTTCGAATTTTTGGCGCAACTTCCAAGAACAAATGGGGACTAAACTATTCATTAGCACCGCGTACCATCCACAAACGGATGGGCAGAGTGAAAGAACAATACAAACGTTGGAGGATATGCTGCGGGCTTGCATCATTGACTTCGGGGGTAGTTGGGATGTTCATCTACCCTTGGTCGAATTTGCATATAACAATAGCTATCAATCGAGCATTAAAATGGCCCCGTATGAGATGTTATATGGTAGAAAGTGTCGAACCCCGGTGTGTTGGGGAGAAGTGGGTCCACGAGGATTAGCACCTACTGATATAATCCGAACTACGAATGAGAAAATCGACAAGGTCCGAACTCACCTAAAAGCAGCTCAGGATCGACAAAAGTCGTACGCGGATAAGCGAAATAGGGCGATTGAGTTTCAAGTGGGCGATAAGGTAATGCTGAAAGTATCGCCGTGGAAAGGAATAATACGGTTCAGAAAAAGAAGGAAGTTGAGCCCAAGATTTATTGGGCCGTTCAGAATCACCGAACGGGTTGGTAAAGTAGCATATCGTCTCGAACTACCCAAGGAGTTGAGTGGGATTCATAGCACTTTCCACGTGTCACATCTCAGAAAATGTTTAGCAGACGAAACTGCTCGTATCCACTACGATGATATCGAGGTGGATAACAGCCTCAACTATGCAGTAAAACCAATTGCGATTTTAGATCGTAAAGAGAAGAGTTTGAGGAACAAGGTGATTAACCAAGTGAAGGTTAAATGGGAACACAGGAAGGGTGCGGATACCACATGGGAATCCGAAGAAGAAATGCAACGGCTCTACCCCATACTATTTGGTACGTAAATTCGGTTTCGGGGACGAAACCCTTTTTAAAGGGGGTGGACTTGTAACATCCCGAAAATATAAAAATTTATATTAAAGTTATAAAGTATAAATAAACAAGAATTAATTAACTAGGAAACTATAACCTAGTTAACTACAAGTTTAGTAGTAACTAGAAATATGGTTAAAATAATCAAACTATATGTTAAATAAGAGTGGAGGGGCCTAGGTTGTAAAAATTGAAACTTGTATTATCAATATTGAATTAAAAACAAAACCAAACACCCATTTGGGATGTCTGGTCGATCAAGAACCACAGAGGGCGACACCCTCACTCCCAAAACCCTAACTTCTTCCAAATCACCAAATTGAAGGTCAAAATCAAGTTGAAATCGAAATCTGAACATAGAATCGTGATCACCTCGACAAAGGGATCTTAAGGTATGTCGAATTAGGTCATTTTGATTCGATTTAATGTTCATGCATGTAATTGAAATCGAGTATAGAGCTTGATTATGTGTTGTAAACATGAAATTTGAAGTGATATAAGGTTTAGGGTCAAACCCTAGATGATTTCTTGATAGATTCTTGCATGATAATTGTAAGGATCAATATCACCATAGTGGGTGACTAATATGTTAGTGGAACTTGATAAACACTAGGATTAAAACTCTTGTTCTAGTGTAAACTGAAATTTATGAGGAAATCTCTAAATTGTTGATGTTAAAATATGGATATGTAGTCTAATTGAAGCTAATTATGGTGATAAACTCTAGTCATGAACTTGGTTTAGATCATGTAGAAATCTGACCCGCTAGGTGTTTGATAAAACGCCTAAATGAGGGTTAAAACGTTAAAGGTTGAGTAAAACGCAGATTTGAATATGTTAAGAAGTAATGCGTTAAAGCTTACGAAAGAGTTCTAATCTTGTTATGAATTGAACTCTTTAGGAAAGGAATCCGGAACGTCAAGTGGACACGCCGGAGGTGATACACGCGGAAAAGGTGTGCTTTAAAGGTGCGTGACTTCAGTCTCGTTACATTATGAAATTGTTTGGTTTTTGTGTATAATTGGTGTCGTAGTGTAAAGGACGCGTTTGAGGTGTCGTTAAAGTGATGGTCTTCACTAGATAGCCAAACGGGTCAAAATAAAGATTTGGAATTTGGTTTGGTTTGTCAATACAGTGATGGTCTTCACTAGATAGCCAAACGGGTCAAAATAAAGATTTGGAATTTGGTTTGGCTTGTCAATAAAGTGATGGTCTACACTAGATAGCCAAACGGGTCAAAATAAAGCTTGTAAAGAAATCACGTGGGTAGAGACTTGAAAGTTTCATACCTCGCTAGGTGGTGGATGGTACCACACCAATAAATTGGTTATGTTAATTTGAGTCTATGAACCCGTGATATCGGGTCAAACACTAAGATCAATAAAATGAGTCGTTTGAAACGGAATGTTGAACTCCGAGGAAACGAGCTTTTAGTTCCAAGGCAACATAAAGCCATGAATAACGTAAACACACCAAGATGTACTAGCCCGGGAACTTGGGTAATGGCATAAAAAAGGTTTAGAATAAGAAAGTTGAAATATATACTTATAGTTAGAATGCATCGAGCAAATGCAAGTATAGTAACTTGTAACCGAATGATCGGTGAGACAAATATTGGTATGATAAACAAAACGAACATGTCCGTAATAAATTTACAGACATACAGGAAGGAAATAGTCTAAAAACGATATGCGAATTAGAGCCAAACTCACAAAATAGTCAAATGGCAAAATCCCAGTGTCCACCATAAATTACGGTCTACACCGTAATTTACGGTGGAAATTAAAGATGTTACGGTGGGTCTTTCCTGTGTTACGGCAGAACCAGAATCATTCAGGGTCTACCGTAACTTACGGTAGACACCGTAAGTTACGGTGGAACCCTGAAAAACTTGTATTTTAACTCACTTTTCGATGATGGAATTTGTATATATATATGCTATACTAATGTCAAAACTAATGTCTTTAGTTGTTTGACCCTAGGTATGGATGGGATCCTCCCGGATGGAGATCAAGTACGTAGGCAAGAACCGAACACGCATTTTGAAGCTTCCGCACCAAACTTAATCTTGTCTAGACTTTAATCATGTTGTAAATGCTTTTGTTAATCGTGTTTTGAATCCTTTAAACTAGTTGTTAGTTGACTAGCAAGGGTTAACTTAAAACTTGTTATGTACTACCTTGGATTTGTTTAGGGTATTATCGTAATTATGTATGGTCTTTAAACACGAAAAGTTTTTGTAAACTCTGATTTAGTATTAATTAATATAAATATTAATTAAATACCGTCCAAATCTTAAGGGTGTTACACTACCTAGGGATGAGCAAAGCGGTATCCGATACCGAACCGATACCGCCTAATACCGATCCCAAATTTCACCCAAACTAGATACCGATACTGAAACATGTCGGTTCGGTATCGGTATTTTGAGGGTCGGTATCGGTATTATACCGATACCGTACCGTACCGATACCGAAAACGCCAAAAAGTGGATACCGTATGGGATACCGAAAAAATTCGGTATCGGTATTTCGGGATCAGGATCGGTATGGGATCGGTATTCGGTGGCATATGCTCATCCCTAATGCTACCATACCATCAAAGCGTCTTCTGGTTGAGTAGTAGCCTTATGACTTTCTACATTGGGGGTCATGGGTTAGAGTCTCGGTTAGGATTAAATTTGTTTTGGGTTGAGCCAGGGGGTTTTCCCAGTTGTGGGTTTTCTCCTGGGTGGGTGGGCCGAGTAACAACATTTTGTTCTTCAGGCGGAAAAGTGATCCATTTGCCAGCGTGATCCCGGGTGACTGGACCTTTGTTGTTCAAACAAAAAACTATTGATAGAACAATCTAAAAACCTAGAGTTGAAATACTCTCTAGTCTCTATTTGTCTCTCTTTCTTTACTTTTGCTATGCGCTTCAACGTGTCTCGTTAACTGTGTTCTTCCAAATAGAAAACTAAACAAGAAAGTTGTTTTTATGGAGGTCGGATCCCAACGATTAATGCTTTGGTAAGAAGAGGAATTCGAGTTGACTCCTTGTTGTATGTATACATTCTCTGGAGTTCAGGTTCAGTGGCGGCTTTTGTGCGGGGAGGACCTCCGCACAAGGCCAGTGATTTCGAGGGGCATGCGATTTAAAAAAAAACCCGATGTATATATGTTATTTTTTTAGATAGTAAACACATACCAATTCCAATATAGGCCCATTTACAAATATTTTTTATGGTTTAGAATTTAACCCCCTGGCATTAGGTTTATTGAGTCCAATACTAATTTCAGTTTTTTAATAATAATAATACATTACGGAAGGGCACATTTTTTCAAGCTTGAACAGGGTACGTGAATTCTCAGAGACGCCTCTGTTCAGGTTGAAACGACAGAACACGTCCTGATCTTTGTCTATGCGGGAAAACAACGTTTGAAAGAATCCATTTCTTGCAACGTCTTTGCGGCAACATTTGGCATCATGTGTGGTGCCGATTTGATTTCTTATCACATTTTTTCGCTTTTTCCTAGCTGCCAAATGAAATCCTCTAAAACATGGTTTATAACAAGCTAGATTATTAGAAAGAACAACAGATTATGCCAAATGATGGATAAATTTAAAGCTTTAGTTCAATAAAAAAAAGCATGCAACTAAATGAGAAAACGATGATGATAACCGAAAGCTAGAATGCTAGATGCAAGTTTGAAAGGGAGAAATCTAATTAGACGTCGATATCACACACCTTCAAGCCTACCATTAGTCAATGTGTCACAGTGTGACATGTTAGGGTACATTGGCCATGACAACATTTGTCTATACCCCTTGTTTAAATAAGGGGGTAGGGGTGGTTATCACTTGTACAAATTCCATCACTCATAACATCCAATCAAGTTCCGCCATGTTATCAACCATTATTCCATCACTCACAACCTCTTTTAGTGGAAATGGTCATCACTCACAACACCCAACAATACCCGTTACTCAACAACACCCAACGGTCATAAATTTCGAATGTTTAACGCGTCAAAAATATGACGCGTTATTAAGTTGACGCGTTGAAAACAGATAGTGGCGGCGGTGTTTTGCAATCCTTCACGCGTGAAAGTGTTTCGTCACGGAAGAAAATCTTGCCACCCCGGGTGGCCTAAGTATGTAAACATACTTACATTCTAGAAGATGAGGGATGCATGTATAAGTAAGGGCTTGTCGTCAACCTTAATCTAGTACACTCAATACATTCTCTTATTAATGAATGTGTATTGGAGTAGTGTAGAAGGTTCAACAAATGTAAGTCCTCACTTATTTTCCTTGAATTTTGGTATCTTAAGAGAGTTCAATCATGTTTCCAATCAGTCTAACTTTTCCAATCCTTGATTCATTGTGTTTCTATGCATGATCAATTCCTTTGGGTTTAATTTTGATTATAGCATCATAAAGTTGATTAATTATGTATTTCTTGGTTGAATACTCAAACAAACTTAGCCCACGTGTTTGAATTCCCTAAGTGAAGTTCAAATTTTAAGATGTTTAAGGAGAGAACTACCACAATGTTTTGCAAAGAAACAACACTCGAAACTACTTTACTAATCAGAAGGGAGTATCATAATTTCTACACCAAACAATATTAGTAGTTAATATTATTGAATACAATAGTAGCATATTATAATCAGGAATTATAGACATACACAAGGAACAATCATCATGAATTGTCAACGTATGAACATAGATGTATTCGAACTAATGCACTGACATTAGGTTTTAACAAAATGAGAATATGACCGGTATTTATAGTACCCAATTGGTATGTCCCAGCGACGGAGCTAGCCCATTAATTTAGGGGTTTCGCGATTTTTTTTACCGTGCAATCATACAATAACAAAAAAACGATAATAAATAAAGTAAAACAAATACTTAATAGATTATTGGGTCTTTGGCTAACTTTATCAAGTATACTAGGGAGAAAGCCCGTGCGATGCACGACATGCATAATAGCTATTGTTTGTTCGTGGTAAGACGTCTGACACGGCCGGTGCATAACATGTAAGACAATACGCCTACAAAGGGGCGTGCTTAAACTTTATTAAACCATGGACCATAAGTTGTTTCCTTGGCAAAACTTGCCAGTCAAAAAGAAGTGAAAAAAAAAATGTCTTCCAAGGAAAAAAAAATGAAACAGAAAAAGGAAAAACGCATAAACTCTCGCACGCCTTCCTTTCTTATTGGATAACACATAGACCAAACTTTAGCTAATGCATGCCACCGTCATCCCCAATCCCATCATCAGCCAACTGACTGCAGTGAAATAACCAAAAGAAAACTATTAAAAATGGTATACTAAAACAAACCTTGCTCTCTGGAAGACAACGGGGTTTTCGCACCCATCACACCACATATCGTTGTCTTCACGCCCCACACCTTTCATGCAATTCCCACCGCCACATGTCAGCCTGAACCACTCTTGGCTATTGCGTATGCGTTTGACTTCAACACGACAGGTGAATTCAGCACTCTGCATATATTACCAGCATAACTATAAACTTTAACCATTTGATTAAAAAATGATAACCAATATTGTGCTTATCCAAAATGACTATCACATCGTATAAATTCTTCTCATTCCATATCTATATTATGTGAACTCAAAACAAAACAAAACAAAATAAACAAAAGAGTTGCCACAGATCACTAATTAAAAATCAGATTAGATAAAACTAACAGTTGCAAAACTAATAAATACTCTCATGCTTGAACTAAGATGTTCTCTTAATTTACATATTTAGAAATACTGAGTGGTCGTGATGCCATAATATAATAGGTGAATCTAGTTGTGGTGGTTTGTCCAATAAAAATAATAACCATCGATTATTATGTAGACATTCTCTAATTCTTGTTTGATTGCTCATTAAATAAACATATTAGAGACATCATTAAGATTTAAGAAGCTACTTTTACCAATGGTGACACAATCATGGACGCATATAACAGCTAAAAATTTATATCACTTCACTTGCTTTACACATAATCAAATTTGACATGCCCATATTTAGAAAATAAAAAAAAAAGAAATTATTTCGGGTATACAATTGGGTAAATGGGTTTACGTCGTCGGGTAATCAGGTCGTATATCACCAATTCACCATATGAATGTGAGAAATCAATATTAAAGATAAATGATGAATCAATAATATCAACTATAACAGATAACAAAGTCGGCTAACAAAACACTTTAATTACCATATGAATGTGAGAAAACAGAATTGCTCACCAAGTATAGAATGCATCTGATCCCAGACTCATCAGAGTGCCACAAAAAAGAGCAGATTCGAAACTTCAATCGAAATAACCACACCCGAAATGGCTCCAAATAACGCACCCATTCTCTCTTTCTTGACCAATCAAAGCACCAGTCAATGCACCCAACAAAGTACCGATTGCAGATTCAAAACACCAACCATCAACTTCAATCAAGACCCAAAAAGATGATCAAAAGTGTTAATATTTTCTAATAATTCCAAGCTACGTAACGTTTCTTCAAAAGGCACCAAATTCACCCTAACATAACAACTTTGCAATCAAGAACGTATAAATTGGGATCAAATAAGAGAACACATAAATACCCGATTCAAACAAAGGAAAACCCAAATCAAATAAGTATAAAATTAAATACACACCAAATTTAATTTATAACATAAAACATATTGTAAAAATATAATATTACAGAAATGGGTTAAACGGGTCAACAGCCAACCCGACCAGGTTGACCCGAACCTGACCCGTTTAGCTAAACGGGTTGGGGGGTTCAACCTGAAACTGACCCGAACCCGTTTAGATAACAAACTCATACAACAATAAAGAACAAAAACATTTAAAATCGCAATAGAAAAAGATGAAAGACCTCGACATTATGTGCCTGCTCTGTTCCTTTTGATTTTGGTTCATGGAACAAAATACCTGCAATCAATCACTTCTTAGCCACCTATCTATATGTATGGGAATAACGATAACGACCCACGCGTTGGGAGGGTTTATAAATTCTTTAAACCAATCTTACCGAATTAACTAACTGAATAGCAACAAATGCCAACTGAAGCAACTCATCTTTATTCAACACAGAATTTTCCAAAAGCAATGTCGACAAACTATCCAGCATATCCTCGAGCCTAGAACAGACTCCATTAAACGATCTACAATCAAAACATCAACCCGTTAAACCAAACAATCAAAAACCTCATTAATCAAATCAGTCATTATACATCTTACTTATTCGCATCATTAACCGTTATACCCTCTAACCCGATCCGAATCACATCAATCCACTTCTCAACATCACCCCCTGCAACAGAACTATCATTGAGGGTAAACTAAAAAAATTCCCATAGTAAAACCTTTCTTTAATCTAACATAAGAGAATTCTAATCAGTCACAATTTACAAATTATCTTTCTACGTGAAAGGTGTGCTTTTTTGGTCATATTATCTATTAACTTCTTAAATAATATTAATATTTTTTTGATAAACCCTCAAAAATCTGATTGTTACAACCTCAAACACCAGAAACACATCAAAAACACTATCTTGTTAATTATCCATATCACTTTATCCCTTTCAAACCATAAATCCAAACACCCTTTACGCGCTACGCTCACAACAAAAAAAAAAAGATAAGAAACGAAAACCAGACCCACACACACACACACACACACACACACATATATATATATATATATATAGAGAGAGAGATGACCTGGGCGTTTACTGCTAACTCTCCAAACTGAAGATCGAACTCTTGCAGCTCTTGTCATCCAAATTCTCGCCTGACAAACAAAGTTGTGAAGTAACAGTAAATCAACAAACAGATATGAAACGAAAAACCAAAGAACAAAATAGAATAAAGTGCATAAAGGGGTAACGACCATGAAGTGGGAGTGGTAAATTAGTGTTATCCGGTAAAACGTAACAGTAGCCGGAGCAAAAATCAAGGGCCGTCGGAATACCTGTATCACCGGTTTTATGACTGGATGTTCAAGGAAGAGTAGGGATATCAAGGATCAGTTTAGGGTTAGAAATTGAAATAATAAATAATAGCTATGTCACAAAAAACCGACCTGATTAAAAGTGTGGTCGCCAGTCACCGGAGCACCAAACGCAAATACTGATTTCAAACATCAGAACACCGATTAGCAAATTTAGATACAAATTTCGATTAAATATCTACAGATTCAGATCAAATATAAGTTGTAATCATCTGTATTGAAATCACAAACAACATCAAAATACGGAATTGCTTCCGAATATACACTCAACATGGGTAAAAAAATCAAACGGTGGTTACCTAAAGATGCGATTAGAGAGAGAGTTCTGGCTACCGATACGAAAAGGAGAGCGAGCGACTTTGGCTTGAGAGGATGCACGCGCCGCTGCGCTACGGAGGGATGATGACCGGAAAATTGATCGGACGGCAGTCGCTGTAGTCGCCATTGTGTGTGTGGTGTACGTTGTTTTGATCCGGTTGCTATCAAGGGTTTTGAGTTTTGGGAGATATAAAGAAAGAAAGTGAAGAGGTGAATGAAATTAAGGTTCTGTTTGTTTTTTCTGCAGGAAAAGGTCTGCAGTCTGCGGACCACATCTGCTGACATCTGCAGGAGAAGAGGTGGACCAAACGTCTGCAATCTGCAAAGAGAAGAGTGTTTTTTTTTTTACTTCTACAAAAACCACTTCATCCCCACCCAAATCAGTCCACCACCACCGTACACTCCTCTCTTCTCTCTGCCTTCATCCCCACCCAAATCAGTCCACCACCACCGTCCCACCCCCACTGCCGACATCCGTCCATAAATATAGCAATTTGTTTTCATTTTATAAATACAAGGTGTAAAAATTGAGTCAAACTAATGGTACAAGTAGAAGGCAGGTAATAAATGATAAAACATATAAAAATAAAATGCAAAAAGAAACCTCTATATCCTGCTGTATGCCATTATCATCCTATAGATGGAGATCAAACCCAAAAACATATTCTGAAATGAATTCAATCTTTCTATAACCTTCTAACGAAAAACTATCAAGAAACTGTAGAAAAAATCCTGCTTTAGTTAATTATCATCACTGGAAGTCAATATATCCATTAATGAACCTTGATTATGATTGAAAGAGGTATTTCAAGTCATCAACTGTAAGACGAGTCTGGCTGCTACCCGTCTCATCTTCCCCGAATGCAGAAGCCACCATTTCTCGCTTCTTTTGCTGCAAAAACCACACACTTCTAATTTCAGTAATTTTAAAGGGTAGATATGGAAAGTTTGAAACTGGGGGCGGCGAAGGAGGTGGAGCTCGACGTGGGGGCCGGCGGAGGAGGTGGAGCTCGACGTGGGGGCCGGCGGAGGAAGTGGAGCTCGACGTGGGCGGCGGCGGAGGTGGAGATGCGGCTGGAGAAGGTGGAGGTTCACGGCTGGAGAAGGTGGAGGTTCACGGCTCGACGTGTGTGGTGGCTTCGACGGAGGTGGAGATGGACATCGATGGAGGTGAGGGCTTCGACGGAGGTGGAGATGGAGAACGATGGAGGTGTCGGCTGGATGGAGGTGGAGATCGATGGAGGTGTCTGGCTATGGATGCTAAAAGGAAGAGGTTAGAAGACCTTTGCAGACACTAGTCCACATCTGCTTGAGGAAGTGGTCTTGAAGACCTTTTTTACTAAAAGCACTTCAAGAAAACAAACACTCTGCAAGACAAAAAGGTCTGCCCGCGTCTGCGCGGCGCAGACAAAAGAGACCAGGAAGAACTTTTGGGAAAAAACAAACAGAACCTAAGTCATCCTCTTCTACACTTGAAGTTTGACGATTGGGTTTCTGGGAATTAAACGTGGGAGGACGATTTCTCCATTTTAACCCTGAGATGTCTTAAAATTTTATAGAACTTCCTTTTTAAATGGCTTTAAACATCTGGTTGTAAAATAGTTCGTATAACTAAATTCTAAATTTTTAATTATATATTTAAGTCTAATTTGTTACAATTATAATATTAATTTTATTAATTTGAAGAAAGAATAATTTGTTACAATTATAATATTAATTTTATTATTAATTTGAAGAAAGAATGTATTTAAGAGTCTCATTAATGAAGGTTGTAAAATAGTTCATATAACTAACTAAATTCTAAATTTTTAATTATATATTTAAGTCTAATTTGTTACAATTATAATATTAATTTTATTAATTTGAAGAAAGAATGTATTTAAGAGTCTCATTAATGAAGGTTGTAAAATAGTTCATATGGCTTCCTTTTAATTCTATTATTGTTAAAATTTGGGCTTGTAAAAAATAGGATTTTAGTAATATCAAGTATCCTATTTTTTAGTTAGGGGTATCCTCATATTTTATTTAAGGGTATCATTTGTATAAATTCGGAAAAAAAACAGTACGAATACGGGGTTGAGCCGTAGGCCGTGCTACGGCTCCTAACATTATAGTTCCGCCTCTAGTATGTCCGATAAGGTCGTTAACCACTAATACATAGGTTAAAGTAATGATACAAGTAATTACATAATACTTAGGGTAATATGGTAATATTAAAGTTTCATTCAGTTACTTGCGTATACAGACCAGTTGGATTAGAACATTAATGGAAGGAAAACATTATTAACACATAAAATCTTTAGTTTTCTTTTCATTTCTCTCGAACAGGAACACGATATTCAATTAAATCTTTTCTTTCTACTCATTTTCTTTTCTTTTCTCTTATTAGTTCATTTTCTCTTCTTTGCTTTTGTTTATTAAACTAGGTAACACAAATAAACAATCAACAAGTCAATAATAATTATTACAATTATTGAAACATACAGAAGAGAAAACAATCTCTTTAGAGAGATCAACAACAAGTCAATAAGAATGAAACTAAACCAGAGCCAACCCATTAGTAACGGTTTGGTTTGCTTCATTTTGGTTTGGTTTTTGTTTACAATGGTCCAAAACCATTGCTAACAGTTTGGCTTGCAGTTTAACCTCAAAAACCGTGAAAACTAATTCAGTAACGCCTGAAACAATAATTATGAACTGCAAACATACACTGCAGACACTTAAATACAGACCTTTCGTTCAATTTGTAATAACACGCCACGCACAAACCATCACTTTCAGTCCCTCTCAGGAACAAAAGAGGGTGTGGGTGACCAGATAACTGGAAAATGGCTCCATACTTTATATTCTGTTCAACAGAAACACCTTTTGCACCTGATCCATAAAAGATATGTTGTTTGCTTTGAGGTATTAACGGAGCACAAGCTAAATGAATGGATTGAACACATGTTTGACAGTGATAGAAAGAAGCATTAGGATTAAGTTCCTCTTCGCAAACTTCACAAAAGTAATCACCACCATGGTTTTCAACCGGACGATAAGTTAGGGTCATAGGGTGCTTGTCATACCTGTGCTTAATTGTCCCCGGTATAAACAAAGCACACGCTAGATGTAGATGAAAACTACAAGCTTCGCAACTCAATGAAATTTCACTGCGATGAGAGAAACCAGACAAACATATTCGACAATAATCTTTGTCCCGTCTTTCCTTGACTCTTAAAAGTAGGTGATATGGATGCGACTTATGTGTGATTTGTTTAGGTATGAATGCACAACACACGTCGATGCGGTAATCACATATGCTACAAGAGTAAGCAAATCCATTGCAAAGCTTGTAGCAGAACTTACAATAGGAAACCCCAAACAAATCACTACGTATGTTTCGCAAGAGAGTAAGTGTATGCTGTGGGTGATTAATGTAGCCTCTTATTTCAGCGGGCAACCGAGTGCACCACTCATGGAGAGCATAGCCGCATCCATAAAGTGTGCACTTGTAAAAAGGCATGGCCATGATTGGTATCAGACATCCATTGCATAATTCTTCAACCTTATTCATTGGTGATGTAATATCACTATGTCCATTATCCACGAGCATTAGTGGATGTTGATGAGTATGCTCATCAGGCATCACATTAGTTTTTCTGAAAAGAAAGTCCGTAAGTTTGTTGTATGTTTGATCGCGGAGCGGGAGATGGAGAACATATGGATCGTCTTCATAATTGTTTGAGGATATAACCATACCTGATGAACAATAGGGTCATTAGATAATTAATTTGAACGAAAGGAAATTAATAAAACGCTTTTAATTTATAATAATAGTTGTTTGATAAACTTGGAGAGTAATTTTGATACATTTGTAGAGTAATTTTGATAATTATCATACAAGATCAAAATTACTCTACGAGAACATTTTACAAAATTATTCTAAAAGATCAAAATTACTCTACAGGAGTAATTTTGATAATTACTAATAATTACGAAGATGTCACCGCGTTTTTTCAGCAAAACCTTCAGTTCGTACGTTTTGTACGTTAAAGTTTGTATTTGATCTTTTGTCTTCATTTCTAATAAAAATGATTTTGTTAAAAATAATTAGAATTAATTTAGAAGAAAATGTTTGTTTATAAAATCATCCCTTTTAAAATGTCTTTTTAGAAATAAAAACTCTTTAATATTTTTATTTTCAAAGTCTTGTCCTTTTATTTTTATTTTTACTAGTGTTATTAGTAAGATATATCTAAACACACGCATGCATATATATATATATATAGGGAGAAGATCATGCGAGAACCACCTCTTATTGCGAGAACCGCGAGAACCAATGTGAACACAACCAAAAATGCCTAAAAATAGCTAAAAATCACACAAAAATTTTTTTTTTGAATTTTTTTAATATTTTTTATAAAAAAAAATCGCTACTTTTCGAAGCAAAAAAAAAAAAAAATTTTAATTTTTCGAAAAGTAGCGATTTTAACATAAAAAATATTAAAAATTCAGAAAATTTTTTTTAGATTTTTTTAGGTTTTTTGGGGGTTTAGTTTTTAGCATTTTAGCTTAGGGGGGGGGGGGGGGGGGGGGGGTTGGGGGAGGGGGGGTTTAGGTTTTTTGGGGGGGGGGGGGGTTAGGTTTTTTTTAGGTTTTTTAGCTATTTTAGGTTGTGTTCACATTGGTTCTCGCGGTTTCTCACAATAAGGGGTGGTTCTCGCATGAGCCCCTCCCTATATGTATATGTATATGTATATGTATAATGTATATGTATATATATATATATATAGGGAGGGGCTCATGCGAGAACCACCCTTATTGTGAGAACCGCGAGAACCAATGTGAACACAACCTAAAATAGCTAAAAAAACCTAACCCCCCCCCCCCCCAAACCTAAACCCCCCCTCCCCCACCCCCCAAAAACCTAACCCCCCCCCCCCAAAAGCTAAAATGCTAAAAACTAAACCCCCAAAAAACCTAAAAAAATCTAAAAAAAAATCCAAATTTTTTTTTTTAATATTTTTTATGCTCAAATCGCTACTTTTAATAGCAAAAAAAAATTTAATTTTTTTTTTTGCTTCGAAAAGTAGCGATTTTTATATAAAAAATTTTAAAAAAAAATTGTGATTTTTAGCTATTTTTAGACATTTTTTTGTTGTGTTCACATTGGTTCTCGCAATAAGAGGT
The DNA here is from genome assembly GCA_030545235.1 of Helianthus tuberosus. Taxonomy (NCBI): domain Eukaryota; kingdom Viridiplantae; phylum Streptophyta; class Magnoliopsida; order Asterales; family Asteraceae; genus Helianthus; species Helianthus tuberosus. The sequence continues at coordinate 139,372,454 of CM060415.1, forward strand.
GGTTCTCGCATGATCTTCTCCCTATACATATATAGGGAGGAGATCATGCGTGAACCACCCTTATTGCGAGAACCGCGAGAACCAATGTGAACACAATCTAAAATAGCTAAAAAACCTAAAACAACCTAACCCCCCCCCCCCCCCCCAAGCTAAATGCTAAAAACTAAAACCCCCAAAAAACCTAAACGAAACCTAACCCCCCCCCCCCCCCCCCCCCAAAAAAAAAACCTAACCCCCCCCTCCCACAAGCTAAAATGCTAAAAACTAAACCCCCAAAAACCTTAAAAAATCTAAAAAAAAATTTTTTTAATATTTTTTATGCTCAAATCGCTACTTTTAGTGGCAAAAAAAAAAAAAATTAAAAAATTTTTGGCTTCGAAAAGTAGCGATTTTTATATAAAAAATATTAAAAAAAAATTTGTGTGATTTTTAGCTATTTTTAGGCATTTTTGGTTGTGTTCACATTGGTTCTCGCGGTTCTCGCAATAAGAGGTGGTTCTCGCATGATCTTCTCCCTACATATATATATATACATATATATAAAATATATCGTACATTACGGCTTAACGTACGACAACGTGCGTGATTTGTTCTATAACATGCGTGATTAATGTTTTCAATATGCGTGATTATTGTGTTTCAACATGCGTGATTTTGGATTTTTGAGTTATAACGTGCGTGATTTTAAAATGAACCTGCGTAATTACCTGTCGTACGTGATGTACGTTAAGCCGTAATGTACATTAACTGGCCTATATATATATATATATATATATATAAAGTGTAAAATACATTATGGCTTAACGTACATCACGTACGACAACATGCGTGATTTTGTTCTATAACATGCATGATTAATGGTTTCAACGTGCGTGATTATTGTTTTCAACATGCGTGATTTTGGATTTTTGAGTTATAACGTGCGTCATTTTAAAATGAACGTGCGTAATTATCTGTCGTACGCAATGTACGTTAAGCCGTAATGTACGTTAACCTTCCTCTATATATATATAATAGAACTTTGTAAGTTTTTTAATTTCAAAGTTTTATCTGTTTTTATTTTTTTATTTTTACTGATGTTATTAGTAAAATATATCTAAAAACACACACAGAACCTAAGTCTATATATATATATATATTAGAACTTCATAAAAGCTACTATAATCAACGACAAATAATTCAATTCAAACCCTAAGCATCAATGAAATCCCACTTTTAAAACCATAACAATCACGTTTTCTCTTCTTCTCTCTCTCCAACCCATCGCCGGTAGGCTCGACGAAGGCAGTCGATTGGGTTAGTGTGCGAGGTCGCCTGAGTCCGGCTGACCTTTCATCCTAACCTTTCCATGCTGTTTATTCCATTCGCCTCCGGGATCGGTGTGTTTTCTAGTTTGTTTTCAGTCGTCTCGGTGGTGCCTCCATTGCCCGGACCTCCTCCTTGTTGGCTTAGCGGGTCTGATATCGGTCGCGTCTATCTGAGTATAGTTCAGCTAGATTGATTCGAATCCCGTTAACAATTCGTAGTTATTGTGTTTGGACTGTGGAATGGCTGGAAGGTGGAAAGGTGATGCTCGGTACAACATGTACAGTGGTTTTAGCAATGGCAGACCGGTCACAACCTTCTTCGTCACCAATTTACCAGATGGAGTTACACAATCATTGCTGTGGACGGCATTCATGCCCCATGGTGTTGTCAAGGATGCGTATGTGGCAAAAAAGCGGGATGTGCGGGGTAACTACTTCGGTTTCGTTCGGATCGAAGGAGTTACTGAAATGGACAAAGTTTTGAAAGGGATTAACACAATCAAGATTTATGATGCGAAACTAACTGTGTCTATTGCTCGTTTTGGAAAAAATCATAAGCAACATGCTAAACCAAATGGTTATAGGCCTCCGGAGTATCGGTATAAGGTGAATAATGTACAGCCGGCCGGAGCGTATATTCCGAAACCGGTGCTGAACAAGGGGTTATTTTCGGAGGTGGTTGCCGGGGCTAAGGCTGGGGCGTCATATTCCAAGAAAAAGATTATAGTGGAAGACAGAGCTGCACTCTATCCTGATCACTGTATCATGAGGTCCGTCATCGGTGATGTCAAAGACGTGAAGGCTTTTGGTAGTATCAAAAACATGCTTAAAGTAAGTGGTTTTTCTGAATGCTCAGTTGGATATATTGGTGGTCTCAAAGTTATGTTAGTGTTCAAAGATAAGAAGTCGGCAGTGGAGTTTGTGACTAGGAAAAAGGAAGCATGGGAACAAGTATTATCATCGTCTGTTCTTTGGGAAGGACAACACGTTGAATTTGAGAGAGTGGCATGTCTAAAAGTGGTAGGAATGCCGTTACAATTACGAGATCCGAAGTTCTTCGACCGTATTGGGGAACTATTCAGTACCCTTGTATCACGCTCGGAGTTCTCATGGCAACAGGTCGATAATGCTACTGGGTTCTCTTGGGTGATGACGTCTACGGCTAAGCGAATTGATGAGGAGGTAGAAGTGGTGTGGGGTGAGCGTCAGTTCAAAGTTTGGGTAGTAGAGGTGGATAATAAAAGTTTTGACTGTGTTATTGAAGAATTATCATCAGACGAGAGGGGGTCATCGGTGGAGTTTGCTGAATCGGTAGTTGGTGAAGATGATGATGTAGAGGAAGGGGAAATTAGGAAATAGGATGTTGGTGGTAATGCTAATATTCCGGCACCGGAGGATGATACGCCGGAGATGGAGACGGACGGGGAGGGAGGTGACGAGTCAGAAGAGGAAGGCGATAGGTTACATGGGGAATCAGTGGAATGTGAAGAGTTGCATGGGGAAAATAATAACATTCAAGGTGCAGCCAATTCATCACACTCCCCAATTCAACTGGAACATGCATGTGAAAAAGCTCAGCCGCAATTTGATTTGAATAAAAGCATTGGAAGCTTCTCGGTGTGAATCGGTCTAGGAAAAGGCCCAGGAGGTGCAGAAGCCCAAGTCTTGAGGAATTTGGTGGGCCAGAGGGCCAGGGGGATGGGCCTAGTTCTAATCGCAATCCACTTCATGGTCTAATTAAAAAGTCAAAAGTGATAGCGGTGGAACCTAATCCATCTATCTTTACTGGTGAACAAAACAATGGTACTGTTAATGGCGGAGACATAGAGGAGATACCTGGGCATCCAGAAGTTTCCGGCGGATCTAACATGGCTCAGGACACCGAGTTTAGATCGACACATCTGGGGACAAGACATGTCTCGGAACCGGAGGAGTGTGTAGCGGAAGCTAATGCCAATCTGGCGGAGAGGGGTCATGGTGAATCGATTGCGGATGAGGTGCTAGCCACCATGCCATGAAAATAAGCCGAGTTCTCATCTTATTCGACTGCCCACCTAACTCTAGTCAGTGAGTTGATTATGGGTGAAGGAGGTCAGAATCCGATCCAATGAATTATATGACCTTAAATTTGAGGGGTGGAAGGGATTCCCGGAAATCGGAATGGGTTCGGGGTCTCAAAACAACACACGGCATTCATTTTATGGCACTTCAAGAAACAAAAATTGGGCCAGGGGTTAGATTTCCATTTTATAATTTCTGGGGCAGGACTAGGTTCGAATTGGAGGTTGTTGATGCAGTAGGTACTTCAGGTGGGCTCGTGTCTCTATGGAATCCAACCTATTTCGACAAGGTTAGTGTAGTTAAACATCGTCACTTCTTGATTGTTACTGGTGTAATAAAAGCTTCGGGGGAGTTGATTAACATAGCAAATGTTCATGCACCAATGATCCGGCTGCACGTAGGGGTCTGTGGGAGGTGTTGCGGGGTTGGAAAAGTTTGTTGCAAGGGTTGTGGTTATGTATGGGAGATTTTAATGACGTTAGAACACCTACTGAGAGAAGGAATTCCGAGTTTGTAACTGCGAATGCGGATTTTTTCAATCAGTTTATCGAGTCAGCGGTACTATTTGAGTATAATATGGGGGCAGATAGTTCACTTATAGGTCGGACAATGGTCAGAAGATGAGTAAATTGGATCGTTTTTTGGTGTCCCAGGAGTTTAGGGATATGTGGCCAGACGCTTCAGTTGTTGCTTTGAATAATGTCGCATCAGATCATTGTCCAGTTGTTCTCTCTACTATTCCATGCGATTTTGGCCCCATTCCAACGTGAATATTCAATTCTTGGTTGGAGTTACCAGGATTCGTGGAGTTTATTCATCAGCAGTGTGCTTTGTTCAGGTTTACAGGCCCCGCTGACCTGGGCCTGGGTGTTAAATTGAAGTGGCTCAAGAAAAAGGGAAAGGACTGGGTGGCAAATTTAAAGGAGCAACATAGGGGCCAGTATGTAGACAAGGTGAATAAATTGGAAGCATTGGATTTAGTGACGGAGACGAGAGATTTAACGGAGGAGGAAATTGAAACTAGAGCTTCATGTAAAAACTTCGTGGCAGAGGCTGACCGGTTAAAAAATATGGACCTAAAACAGAAGTCTAGAGTTAGGTGGGCAGTCGAAGGAGATGAGAACTCGGCTTATTTTCATGGGATTATTAATGCTAATACCTCCAATAATCGGATCAGTGGGATGCGTATACAAGGGGAATGGGTTAATAATCCGTTTTTAATTAAAGATTATGTGGCAGCCTTCTTTGGTGAACGCTTCACTGAACCGATGTTGGATAGACCACAGCTTCTGTGCCCCAATTTGGTACAACTCTCGGATTTGGAAGCTAGAAGTTTGGTGGTCCCGTTCTCGGTAGAGGAAATTAAAAGTGCGGTTTGGGATTGTCACGAGGATAGGGTGCTGGGGCCAAATGGAGTCAACTTCGCTTTCATAAAAAAGATGCTAGGATGGTTTCCAAAAGGATTTTGTTAATCTTTTCAATGATTTCTACATGCATGCGTCAATTAATAGCGGGTGCACTTCCTCTTTCTTGCCTTGATTCCTAAGTGTAATGATCCTAGTGGGTTGGCAGATTTTAGACCTATTAGCCTTATTGGTTGTATTAATAAGGCTATCTCGAAGGTTTTAGCCATGCGTCTAAAGTTTGTACTCCACAAGCTTATTTCTAAAGAACAGACGGCTTTTCTATCAAACCGTAGTATTTTAGATGATCCAATTATCCTTAATGAGGTTGTGTCTTGGTTGAAAAAGTCGAAAAGGAAAGGTTTAATTCTTAAAGTGGACATCGAGAAAGCTTATGACTCCCTAAATTGGGATTTTTTGTGATCGATTATGTGTCAGATGGGTTTCCCGATTAAATGGGTGGACTGGGTTATGGCGATTGTGACTATTGCCAAAGCATCAGTTTTAGTTAATGGTTCCCCAACCCAGGAGTTTGTATGCCATAGGGGGCTTAGACAAGGGGATCCGCTATCCCCGTTTTTGTTCGTAATGGCAATGGAGGCACTTTCTGGGGTTGTAAAAAAGGCGGTCTCCTCGGGATTCCTACATGGTATTCAGTGTACGTCCCAGGGCCCAGTATTATCACACTTTTTATACGCGGATGATACGATTTTTTTGGGTGAATGGTCGGAGGCAAATGTACAGAATATCAATAGGATTATGAGGTGTTTTTATTTGGCCTCAGGTTTGAAGGTTAATTTGGGTAAAAGTAGTCTTTTCGAGGTCGGGGTCGATGCAGAGGAGGTTATGTATATGGCGAATATCCTAAGATGTAGATCGGGTACCTTCCCTTTTAAATATTTGGGTTTACAAGTTGGAGCAAATATGAATTTGGTTAGAAATTGGAGGCCGGTTATTGATACATTCAAAAGTAGGTTGTCGGTTTGGAAGGCAAACACACTTTCGTATGGTGGTCGGCTAACGCTTGTGAAATCGGTACTAAATGCTTTGCCAACCTATTATTTCTCATTATTTAGAGCGCCGGTTCAGGTTATTAAAAAATTGGAGCGGTTAAGAAGAGACTTTTTGTGGGGGGAGTACACTGGAGCATCAACGGGCATCGTGGGTAGCTTGGAATGATATTATAGCACCTAAAGAATTGGGGGGGGGGGGTCTCGGATCCCTAAAAGAAGCGAATTATGCATTATTGGCGAAATGGTGGTGGCAGTTCAAGGTGGATGATAATAGTATTTGGAAAAAGGTTGTATGGAGCATTCATCAACATAACAGGTGCCCGGTCCATGGAAGCAAATTGTTGGAATTGCTAAAGACTTATTGGCTTTAGGAGTGGATTTGGGATCCTGTTTTCGGGCAGCCGTAGGGAATGGGTTGGGGATGACGTTTTGGATGGATTGCTGGATCGCCGATGTCCCGCTGTGTGCTATGTTCCCGTCTTTATTTCAGCTAGAAAGTAACAGGAGAGTACTCGTGGCAGATCGGATTAAGGTACAAAATAATGTGAGATTTGTGGCCTTTAGTTGGATCCAGGTACCGTTTTTACAACAGGAAATAAAGGAGATTTCTGAGCTTTCGAGAATGTTAGAAAACATTAGTATCACTGGAGAAAATGACACATGGAGATGAGCTATGGAGGATTCTGGTTCATTTTCGGTTCGTGGGCTTAGGCTGTTGTTACGACCCAACTCGAATGAAGACTCGAGCCTGCTGCATTGCTGGAATAAATGGTGCCCAATCAAGGTTAATTTTTTGACATGGAGACTGTTTCTTAACCGACTACCGACTAAGGAGGCGCTACTGAGAAGGAACTTCCATCCCGAGTTCGGATTGTGTTTTTTACGAAGAATTGTTTGCGCCATGTAGGTTTACACAGGAAATCTGGGAAGAGTTATTCAGGTGGTGTAGAATTGCTACTCCCTTTTTCTTTTGTGCGAGGGATATGCTTGATCTTCACACTCACTGCCGTGGTTCTAGGAGATGGCAAAAGATCGTGTATTCGGTCGTCCAAACGGCGATATGGTGCATATGGCGTATGCGTAACGATGCTGTCTTCAATAACAAGAGGGCGGCTGTGAAGAATGTCGTGGAAAGGATTAAAGTACTAAGTTTCCTTTGGTTGAAACATTGGGCAAAGGCGTTAACACTTACCTGGGAGGATTGGTGTAGATTTGATTTAATTTATATGAAGATGTAAAATTCTGGTGGATGTAACCTTGGGTTAACAGATGTTAACGTTTTGATTAATATAATATCTCTTTTGTTGGGCGTTTAAAAAAAAAAACCCATAACAATCACAAGATGACAAAAAGTAACAAAAGTTTATATTATATATATACACGTACAAATAGGGGTTCAAGACTTCTACAAAGTGAAGATTCCTTAACAAGCTAAAAAGTAATCTTGTGTCAACATATGATGCTAAGAGATTCACATCCAAAGAACTAAATTGTGAGTGTGGGGTTTTTAAAATATAAAGAGTATAAAAAATGGTTGTGAGTGGAGGAGAGAGAAAATGTTACTGTTCATCTGTATATTTGGGGGGACACTGTTCACCCACTATAATTTTTTAATATATATTGAAAGTGGTTGTGAGTGAAGGAGAGAGAAAAATGTAATGATAAAGGTATAAAAATATTATTTAATTGAAAAGGAGAGAGAAAAAGTATTTGTTTTTAGTGGAAGTATATTGATATAGGAGTTGTTTTTTAGTGAAATATATGTATAATTTTAGGGGGCTGGAAGAGTTAAGCAAGTTGTGGGAGCATTCACATCCAATCCACTAAAAATATACATACATTCCACTAAAAAACTCCTATATCAATATATTTCCACTAAAAACAAATACTTTTTCTCTCTTTTTCAATATATATTAAATTTTTCTCTCTCCTTCACTCACAACCACTTTCAATATATATTAAAAAATTATAGTGGGTGAACAGTGTCCCTCCAAATATACAGATGAACAATAACATTTTCTCTCTCCTACACTCACAACCACTTTTTATACTCTTTATATTATAAAAACTCTACACACTGGATATGATGGACTGGATGAGAATGCTCAAGGACATTTAAGCATTTCATTGACCCTTTAAAAATTTTTCAATTTTTTTAAAACGTTATTAAGTTTTTCCATTCGACATTGTCTTTTCTTTTTAAAATTAAACCATAAAATTGAGTATCTTTTATCTTTAATTTGAATATATTTTTTTCAAGTACTGTGTTTTTAATCGTTACAAACGTTGTGTTGGTTTATCATTTATAACTGTGTTGTTCAACCATTACAACAAAAAGTGTGTTGGTTTATCAGTTATAATTGTCTTGTCTTACCATTGTAATTGTGTTGGTACCATTATAATGGTAAAATAGTACAATGTTTGTTATAATGGTAAAACAAAATAGTTAATATGATAAACCAACACAATTTCAAACTGTGTTGTTGTAACAGTGATAGTACCATTATAAGGGAAAACTGTATAATGTTCGTTATACATTATAATGGTAAAACTAAACAATTACATGGTAAAAAACAAAAATTTAGACTAAAAAGAAATCATTTAAAAAAATACCTGAGTTGGAGGGTTTGCATATTGCACATTTTAGATGAGCATAATATCTACATTTCTCACATTTATAACACCACTGATTCTCATTATCTGAAAAGGAATTGTCGCATACCCTACATAGTGGATTAAATTTTGCTTCTTGGTCTACTTTAGGAAAGGAGTAGGTAAGGATGAGTGGGTGAGTATGAAAGAAATAACCACATGTGCCATCTTGAATTAAGAGCCTCTTTGGCTGGAAAACACAATAATTATGGATGAAACAACGAAAACATGTGACACACTGATAGAAGACCCCTTCATGTTTATATCCACAAGCATCACAGTTTGCCATGATCTCTTTGTGTCTAAATGGAATTAAGGGGTGTTTGTGACTAGGGTGATAAATTGTATGGTGTTGTACTTTATCCATACCACAGTCTAAACATATGTTAAAGATACATTCACAACATCGATAACATAGTTGTTTATACTGAGGAATGCTTTTACACATATGACATTGAACGTGTGACTCATCTAGAAACAAGGTAAGAGGATGCGCCCTATGGGATGCATGTTCCAACTTTCTTGGAAGCTCTACACATAATCTGTGTTGTGAGTAGTCACACTGATCACATTTATAGTAATACCTATGCAAATATGTGATTTCCTGGCCGCAACAATCACATGGACATCGAAAGGCTTGTTGTATAATCAAATCTTCCTCATCATCATATGCTTCTTTATCGTGTGGATATTTTGGATTTAAATCTATGAGAGACAATGAGTGTTCATGTTGTAACACCGCCATTACAACTTTGTTTCACTTTGTTTTCGATAAGATATAGTACTTGACAATGAAATTAGGAACAAGAGGAAATGTTTTTCAAAGTGAACAAGAGAACTGAATGGTAAATATAAAAGATGATCGATTATAAGTTGTGATATAAAAGAGTGTGTGTGTATATATATATATATATATAAGAGAAACTTAAAGGATCTATTGTATCTTTATTCGTACTAAAGGTAAAGGTATAATTATGTTCTAAGTTAAACTATCAGAAATCCTTTTATTTAAAACAGATATTTAAATAACTTGACAACTAATCTTAAAAATAAGACATAGCTTGGTCCGTGCATTAAAATGGGTATAATGGTTATTATTTTACATGTGTAATTTTCCATTACATATTTGAGCTTGTAGATCTATTAGCTAAAGGGAGTCCTATATTCAAAAGGTTGTGGGTTCAAAACTCACCCAATATATCCTTCAAAAGAATTAAACATATAGATCTATTAGCTAAATAAATACATTGCGCGTTCAGAATAGCTTCAAAAAGCTAATAACGCTAGAGCAATAAAAATATAATAAGCTTTAAAGGCTAATAACATTGGAACAATAAAATATATTAAGTTGCCGAGTTTTTAATAAATCATCATAATATACAAATATAACAAAATATTTATTTTTTAAAAAATTGTATCACTCTATGAATAAATAAATCATCATAATATACAAATATAACAAAATATTTATTTTTTAAAAAGTTGTATCACTCTATGAATTTTTAATTAATTGTTTATAATATATCGTTAAATTTAATACACCTTCACGAAAAGAAGCTCTCCAAACACTGAAAAAATAGAAGTATTTCTTATTCTTGGATCACAACTCGTCAACTCTCAGTTTCTCAAAATTTATGTCGGAATTTCTACTACCAAACGAACATCATTTGATATCTTGATCTATCGTAGATCTGCCATACAAATAAAGTTCCACATGTTAGGATCCTAACTAGCTTGAGCCGCACCTAAAGGTAGGGATTACATTATTACAATGCACGAGGTACGCTTCATCACCATCTCATACCTAATTGTAAAATCGTATCGGATACTCAGCCCAATTCTTAACAAGTATTTATAGAGTAATTATGTCATCAACATATTATTATGTGTTAGAAAGCTATTATTAATTTGTATATTGGATTGGACCTTTATAAATTACAAAAGGCTATATCTCAAAAATTTAATAAATTATCAATATAGCGTATTGTCTTCGAGTTCTATCCGATTAGATTAATGAAATAAGAATATAGTGATGAAAATGTTAATATTGAATTGTTTCTTATAGTATTTTTTTGGTTATTTTGGTGATAGTTGTTTGTCACTAACATAAATCGAATCCTATCATTTCTTGATAACTAATCAAGTAATTTTCTTTAATTCATTCTTTCCTTAACAAATTCTCTTCCTTTCTTTGTTCTTTTCTTGAGGTGGTGAGATGAGTTATACAAGAAAAGGATATTTATTAAAGCATAAAAGATACAATACTGTTCAATACATACATTTTTCATATATATGCTGTTAGATTTAGGTGTCTGTTTATCGATTATTTAACATTAAGGTACAATCTAAGGAGTTACACTTTGTATAACGAAAAACAATTAATATCTAAATATTAAATATTATAGATTACAAAAGTGTATTAATTGTGGAGAACGAATATTTGGTGAAATATTAGTGATATTAATTGTTTGCGAAACAATAAATACAGTGGAAATAATTGTTGTCGTTTAAAGAGTTAAACGAAAAATAATATACTATTTATATATTAAATTAAAAATGTTATTTTACTAAGAATAAAATAAAGTCAAAGCATTTTGACTAGTGGTTTAATTTAGTGGATTGGAAGGTTATTATTGGAAACGAGGATTGGTTATTATTGGATAATAATTAGAGAGAATTGGTTTATTATAGGAAAATAAAATAAGGTCAAAGGGTTAAGCAGTATTCAATAATTAATCTAAGATTAATTACTTGGAGGAAAAGTCAAAGGTTGATGGGTTAGAGTGTAATTAAGGGATCTATCAATCGAACTTTAACCAGAAACCCTAATGGCACAAGATACTGAACAAGAGAGATCAAGCAAAACCCTAGCTCCTCCCTTGCGTCGCCGGCCACCCCACACCGTCTGACCACATCCGTTGCCATCCGACCACCATCCATTGTCGCCCTCCGCCGCTAGCCCACTTCGCCACAACCTCCGCCACCAAAGTCGTGCCCCGCTGCACCGCCACCTTGCGTTTGGTGATTTGGATCCGATTTGTTTCGCAAGAGGAATCTTGTGGTGTCCTTGGAGATTTGTGGTTCGGTTTACTAGTGGAGCCGTTCATTGCATCCATCGTGCGAGTCATCGCTTTTTGTCAAGGTATAACCCTAAACCCGCTATGGTTATGCATTTATATAATTATGTAAATAAACTATAACTGGATCGCTGGTGGGATAAATGTTGGATCTGAGAGTTAGTGAGTTGTGTGTGTTTATTGATAAAACAATTACTAAATTAACAAGTATTAAAACAATCTGAGATAATAAACATTGCTGGATTTGGACATGATTGTCAATGATTCATATATTATTCATATGTCAATTACAATAAATTATACAAAACTATACTCTCCCTCACCAGGCGAACTCTCCCACTTAGGTTCTTATGCTTTTTCAGCTCCTAGAGTTAATTCATTGAAATGCTGAGTGAACTATATATATAGGAGAGAACTGCTGGTGACATCAGCATGAAAACGACCCTAAACAACCCTATTAAATGTGTAACTACCAGCAGTTGTGCAGAACTACTGGACAATTGAAGTAACCTACAAGGAAACAAAACTGCTGGATAATACAATGTAAATAACAAAGATTCCTAAACTATTGGTGCAAACCAACACTTTAGGAATCCAGTACTTCTGGGTTTTACTTGACTTGTTGACTCTGACTTCTGGTCTTCAATCTTCATTGTGTTGACTTTGACTATTGACTAGTTGACCAGCACTTTGCATTCCAGCTCTTTGTAGTTGTTGTCTTGTATCTTTAGGCAGTAGTTCTTAAGACCAGTAGTTTGGGTGGTTGTTTGGATAACTTTCAAAAGAGGAAACTTTTAGACCAATGATTGTACTTCACCTTATTTCATCAGGCAGGGAAGATGGTTCCCTTAGGTTTTAGCTTTCATCATCAGCAGATCTTGTATAACCCAACAATCTCCCCTAGATCTGCCGATATCAAAATCACATTTATTGAAACTTGTCTTTTATTCTCTTGTTTGATTTGATAAAGAGTCCTTGAAAAGTTTGTTGCTATAATTTCCTGGACAATTCCTTTATTTTCATCAAAGCCATCCATCTTGACTTCAGAGAAAGGTTTTCTGTCTTCACATGTTTTAATCTATGAGTAGCTTGTGATCTCTAAGTCTCTAGGTTAGGGAATATTAAAGGCTACCCTTTGGACCTCTGAAGAAGAAATAGAATTCCTATGCTTTTGAGAGCTGTGGCATGATTTTGTTTTACAAAGCCTTTATCAAGAAATGATAAGATTTAGTAGTTTTTTTAGTGAATGTTGATAAGGCAAAGACCTTCAAAAGCTTATGAAGGATTTTCCATTTGAGCTACTTCAATCTGTTGAGAAGTGCTGGATTTTTAAACCTTTAGGATCTAGATAGCACTTTCTCTCATTATCCCATCATTTTGCATCCCTTGCTTCTATAAAAACCTTATACACAGCACTCAACCTCATCCGTGCATGACGTTCTTCTTGAGCTGGTCCTACCTCAGCAACCAATGTCATCTTCTCTTTTGGAATGTATTTATTCCAATTGAACTCTTCGTCCTCTTGAGTCACCACCAAAGCTTGTTTTCTCTCTTTTGACGAAGCTTCACTGATTTGTTTTTTATTCATCTTTGGCGGCTGCTCATTGTTGCGATGGTAGATTGCTTTCTTGTAGTAATCGTCATGAAACGGATTCACACGTTCATCAACTCCCTGATGTAACAACCTGTATTTCGGTTGTTTCTACTTTTATTGTATTTCTTTCGTAAACGCTTGTACTCTCAAGATTTGATTAACGCTATGGGTTAAACTATATTTTCAACGCATTTTAGAAGCGTATTACAACGCTTATTCAATCGCAGTTATCGCATTTAAACGCTACTTATAACACTTACTACTTAAACGCATTTTATCGCATTTTACATCGCTTATCTAAACGCTATTGCAATGCAAACTCAACGCAAACTCGAAACGCGGATTTATTCATGCATTTATAATATTTGTGATATCTATGTGATTACTTGTTTAGAATGTTATGTGGGTATCAACGCAACGCTTATACGCTCACTTGCAACTCAAAAAAACGCAACGCAACGCTTAACAAACGAACCAAAGTTCCGAATGGCCATCCGCCCAGATGAGGCCCATCCGCCTGGATGGAACTCATTCGTCCGGAAGGAGCCATTCGGACACAGCCCCTCGCGTACCGCCTTAAATCTCGCCCTCACCTATAAATAGGGGACTTGTGTCTCCCTTTCACCCTTTTAAGCTCTCTCATCCGCTCCCAAGGTTCCAGTCACGAATTCAAGACTTTTTGTAAGCTTTTTCCCTCAAATCTTCTTCAGTCTCCATCTCTATTCACTTCTACTCCATCTCCTCCATCAAAATCACACTCACACATACGCACACTTTAACTTTTTCTCAAAAACCCCTGATTCCAGACACTCCGAAGATGGTTTCCACTCAGTTTGCTTAGGAAAACTGCTAGGGAGCATCAATCACTCGAGATGGGATCAAGTTATGAAAGATTTCGACATTTTACCACTTATTTATGAACTCCTTTTCAGTTTTTACACAATATTGGAGGAATCAGGACTCTGTCAGACTCTCGACTCATTCCATAGTCGAAAGTCGGCTCGAAAACTGATTTCCACCAAAGAGATGGACCGATTAACGGGTCGAACATGAATCTTCATCAAGAACAGAACATCCGATCGAATGGGAAAAGCCTGTCCGTTCGAATGGACTGGGCTTGGTGTTTTCCGTTGTTCGAATCCGTCAACACTTTCGTCTCCGTTAGCCAAAACCGTTGTTTAAAAAAATTTCTACAAACACTTCAGCTCAGCCCATCCGTCCGGATGACCTGACCCTGACGATTTCCGTGGTTTGATTCTTGCTACCACGACTGTTAAAACATTTTTAACCAAACTTCAAAAATTTTAACGGTTCACAAGCAACCACAGACCATCCGCCCGAATGGCCATCCGCGCGGATGGAACCCATCCGCCTGGATGGAGCCCATCTGTCCGGATGGAGCCTACCCGTCCGGATGGACTGGACCCATCCGTTCGGATAGTCTGTCGGACACTTCACTCGCTTTTTACCCCACTCGACACTCTGATTTCGACCACTTGGAATACTCATGCTTCTGTTCCAATACTCAGGCTGATCCAGCGCTCCCTTCAATCCAATCCAGATAGTGTTTACTTGCTAAACACACACTGTGAGTATACTCGAACCCATTTTCATTTAATGCACTTTTGGGTGTTACATACGTTCTCTATCAAAACACAACACACAACGCAAACACTTTATAAATGCTAACCGCTCCCGCATGCTATACGTGATTTGTTGAATGTTTGCTACTATGCTTATACAGTGTTACACTAAACCGCCTTTAGCAACGATAGTACTATAGTTTGGACTCAGCACCTGTTGTGAACAGGGGTTGCTAAGGATCACATTACTTTACTTCACGGGTTCGCTTCGGTGAAGATGTGTCGCGCATACTCTACATCGCACTCACGTGGTTAGGTGGTATCATTGTTGATAGTTACTTGCTTCGCCCGTTACGTGTTACATGCTGGTTATGCGTAAATGCTTTTTATACTATATCTATGCTAAACTTATGTACTCACATTTACTTTATGTATTGACTTTTATTTTAACGTATGTGACAGGTTGATTGGATGTTATGCTGCAAACAAGTTAGGAAGTCTAGAAACTCACCAAATAAAATCTGAGTTGTCGGAATGGAATTTTTTTTTTGAGACTGAATATCTATAATGACTATTTTACTTTATTTGTTTAATAGTATGGGATATTAAATGTAACGCCCTGCGTTTTCATACTTCTATATTTGGAAACCCTTGCTTGAAATTCTATTTTTGGTAACCTTGTGTTCTTGAAATCGTTCTCTTGTTGTAATCACTATAAAATCCGAGAATTGGATCATAAATAAAACTCGTATTTTGTTAAATTCATGTTGTACATACTTTATACATGCTCATACATTCAATTTCATGAAACAATTGATACTTATTCGAAATTCTTGGAAACTATGTGCTAAACTTGCAAATATGTGACACTAAAGCATAAAACGTGTTTTGATCGTATACGATACTTAAACATGACATTCATACACTTAATTTTACTTGATTTATGATCTCCATACTTTATTTATTCTTAAACTTTGATTAAATGTCGAAAACAACCCCAAAATGACCTAAAAACCATAATTTATAAACTATAAGGGCCAAATTGTAATTTAATGAAACTTAAGCCCTCACCCTTGTTTCCATCCGCGAAGACCATCACAAAAACCTTCCCTGGCCACGAGAGTAGCCCCAGATCAGTTTCATCTTTTCAGCTCGCGAATTTAAGCGGGATTTAGGTTTATTTTTGAGTTTAAACGAGTTTTGGACATTAAATACACAACTAACACAACCCTAATTCCTTCCCTATATAAACCCAAGCTTCTCCAAGCCATTTTCACTTTAAAAACACCCTCACAACTCTCTCAAATCATCCAAATCGTAGCTGCAAACACAAGTTCGGACATAAGCATCCTACTTCACAAAAGTGAGCATAACTCACTCGTTTCTTACCCGTTTTACCTCATTCTTTTTCCTATGTGCTTGGATTGACCTTAGCTTCGATTCCATGGGTTTTTCACAGTAAATAAGTCCCTGGAACATCGTCAAAAAGGCTCCAAAGTTCAATGTTCATTTCTGATTTCATCTAATCTTTACTAGACTTGTTCAACTTGAGTCTAACTCATCTCAAACCTATGTCCTTATGCTTATAACCACTTCTATGGTTAGTTAGGCTTAAAAAAAAGGTTGAGACATTCAAAATCAGAGGTTAAACCTCATATACATTCTGTTTTGTTTAGGGTTTCTAACCCACAAGTAATGTTTAAGTCCAAGACTTAATGTAGGTGTGATTAAGGACTAACTTGGGTTGTCCTACATAAAATCCCCACATTGCTTGATGATTTCTTATAGAGTAATTGTTTATATTATTGTATTACTTGTAGTTCATGACCCTCCTTGTATGTTTCACATCAAGTGTGGTGGTGAACACTTAGAGGTACCTAAATGGAAGACTTCTCTTCCTACCTCCAACATGATTTTCATGAAACTTAGAGGTACCTAAATGAAGATTTAATCTTCTACATCATGCTTGAACTATTGGACTTATTGATATATTACATAACCTAAATAATATCTATATATACTATTCAACATTCGAACCTTTGATGATGAATTTGTGTTCATTCGTCAAAGTACTAGACTTACACCATCTATGACCATACACTTGTTACAACTCTAGTGGACCTTTGATCCATGAAATCCTACAAACTCTTTTGGAGTTTTAATAGTGTCAAGAACATGTGCTATGCGTACAAGATGATTACTTTTCATATACTTACTTTTCATACACTTTAAACCCCATACCCTTAGACCGAATGTATCCGTCTCTTGAAATCCCAAACCGAACTCACTCAACCTCCTAAACTCCACAACTTCGTCAAATTGGATAATCGGAAAGCATATGCAATTTTGTGAGTATACTTGACCTATTTTACCGTTTTCACACTTTTGGGTGTAACATGTTTTTATATACAAAACACACTTAGTATACATATTCTTATGCAAATACACAAACAAACAATCCAATACATGCTTACTTTTAGTTATGCTTGATTCGTGTTTCCTGGGTGATTCTTATGTGATGAACTTGTCATTAGCTTCGTACAAGCCTCCACTTAACATGTATAGCGCTATAGGAGTAACGCACCACCCGTGAACGAGAGGTCATGTTAGGTTATTCATTCTTACTTGCGTAAACAGAGGGTTGACTTGTAAATCGCATGCCAGTTTATACGTTAATCTTGATCACTAGGTTTGCCATGTGGATTGTTCTTTATTATTTGGCAAATTGGATTTAAATAATCCCAACTCACTGTTATTGGTCAATAATAATCCCAACTCATTTAATCACCAATAATAATCCGAACTATTCACTTTTGTTTGTAAAATACTCCCAGTTAAAAAAACACTAACTAGGTTAAAAAATTGCTGATGTGGCATGCCACGTCACCTGCCACATCAGTCGCCATGTCATCAAAAATGCCACGTAGACTGCCACATCAGCTGCCACGTCATCAAAAAATGCCACATCAACTGCCATGTCAGCAAAATTGCTGATGTGGCATGCCACATCACCTGCCACGTCAGCAATTTTTTAACCAAGTTAGTGTTTTTTTAACTGGGAGTATTTTACAAACAAAAGTGAATAGTTCGGATTATTATTGGTGATTAAATGAGTTAGGATTATTATTGGCCAATAACAGTGAGTTGGGATTATTTAAATCCAATTTGCCTTATTATTTTATTACTTATATACGACGCTCCAAACTTGTATTCTCGCCAATACTTTTGTATTGAACTACACTTTTAAAACATGTTGCAGGTTTAGCGATGATGTTGGTGATGCATGGAATCTAGTAGGATGCTTAGATACACACTTTAAATTTGTATTCTTATTGTATTGTATTTCGTTATCCATGTTGTATTTGTTTCAAATCCTTGTAATTGGCACTTTAGAAATGGAATGAAATTTATTATTTAAATACTTGTCACAAATATTAACATTATGATGTCTCGAGCAATCTATTTCGTCTCACTCCGATGTTTCCGCCATCGGTTGGGGTGTGACAGATTGGTATCAGAGCCATAAATATAGGGAATTAGGGAAAAAAATTGCCATGCTTTTTACCTAGTCTATAGTTCTAGAGCTTTATTCTTATGTTTTGCTTGAACCACTTGCATGATACTCTATTTGCTCCTTATTTATTTTCTTTTGACCTTTTAAACATATGTGTCACTTTTGTGTTAATACTTGCTTTATTATGTGTTGATACTTGTTGCATTGTCCCAATCTTTATGTGCTATTCTCGATATGCTTTCTTATGTGTTATACTTGTTTATTTATTCCTTTAAATTACGCCTTTCCTAATTCGTTTTATTCGATTCATACTAAAATCGAAACCACTCGTAATACACAAACGAGACGACTTCACCAAAATAGGCGTGAAACCCACAATTTGGTGAACAACTCTCAATCCATCTACTTTTCTTTTTTACATGAAATTCACCATCAAGTTAGGAGTGAAATCCTCACCTTGATGGAGAAATTCAAATTTCAAAATTCTAGTGGACCCTCATCAAAGTGTTGAAATTAAATTTTGACCCGACGAGTACCAACCACACTTAAGATACGAAATCGCCAAGTTAGGGGTGAAACCCGCACCTTGTCGACTAGTTCCACTCCTTGATTTTTTTATAAATCCCGCCAAGTCTCGAAATTTCGATTGAATTGGGACATGTAGTAACCGGAAGGATAAATACCGTTAACCGACTTGTCGGCGAGAGTATTCCACCTATTAGGCCAAAGCATGCTCCTCAAATTCGAAAGACTTTTCGACCACTTTGGTTAGTCAAAGTTCCGTTTTGGAACCATCCAAGTTTTAATCAAACATGTGTTTCTATTATTTATCTTATACGATGCAATATTTCCAATTTAAATTTGCTTTCGATATTTTCTTCCCACACACACAACATATTAAATCTTTTTCATACATTTATACATATGCATGATTTTATATAATTTTATTCATATTCCTTGCGACAACAAATGGAGACATATCATCGAGATAGGAGTGATTTCCTTACCTTGACGATTAACTCCACTCCCTCCCTCCTTAAAACGACCTCACCAACGAGTTAGGGGTGATTCCCTTACCTAGGTGATCGTTACCAAAATGTTCTTTCAAAATATTTTATTATGCAAACCCGATCATGTTTTATACCTAAATCATTTATCATTATTCAAAATACCTACTTATACCGATTTCAAAATACATTGTTTTATCAAATGTACTTCTTATTCTACGATCTATTTTCACTCAACTCATATATACGAGATTCTTAATCATGTCTTAAAACGTTTTATTTACCGAATTTCAAAACCTTACGAAATGTTACCTATCAATCCAATCGGTCCAATGAATCTCTTACCCATGAACTTCATATTCGACTTAATTCTAAAACACACACTCACGTTATATCACCATACTAAAGACTTTCATTCTCAATCAGAATTCAAATCAACTTTCTCGTATACTTATAAGATCTTAGAGATATTGTACGAACGTCTTACCAAAAACGCTTTTCAACATCAACAAATCATTTGTTAAATTTTTTTTTCTTAAACAATCACTAAGTCCTTTTGCTAAATTTCTTTTCTAAGGATCGACGTTTTCACAAGAACCTTCAAAATTCAAAATTTCTTGTTTTGATGCAAATAAAACAAACCCGTTATTTTCGAAAACCTTTTTTTACACCGCATAACTCGTCATTCAAATTTCAAAACACGTGGGCTAGAAGACTTCATGGGGACCGACAATCTTCAACATACGTAAACTCTTTTTAAAACAAAAGTAGCTTTTCATTCATTACAAAATAAATTATGCATAACCAACGAGTACTTTATGTTCCTTTGCATTTAAAAACTATATTCTACCTTTCCAATCCAACCCAATCTATTTTTTATTCGATAAACTAAATGTTTCGCTTAAAAAACTATACATGCGTATCATCGTATACGTTTTAGTCGATATCTCGTGATAATTTCATTTATATTGTTCGTATTTACATACTCAACCTTTTCAACGCTATTATATGCTTAAATCCGTTATATTCCAAGATATACTATATACGTAATCCTTATTAATCGTACCTACACTCATACTTATAACGATACATTTTATGTCTATACCTATACTAATACTACTCATACGTTTTATGTTTATACTCATACTTACGTGTATATTCATACTTAAACTTATATTTATGCTCATACTTTCATTCATACTCATGATTCATACATTCGTACCTGTACGCGAGCGTAATCCGAGGGATTCGCTTGCGTGGGTCTCATACAAACTTAAGCATGAACTTGCTTATATACTACATCCTTATACATACACAATCTTATTTTCAAATTTATGTATACCCTGATTCATACACAACTAGTACAAGCTATGCGGATCATGCGACGATCAATATAATCGCGGGTGCACACGGGATTATAGTGATAAGCTGTCACGGCCCCCGACCCGGTTTTACCCATTTCAGGAGCCGCGGGACAGAAATCCCGTGGTATTTGTTTAATTGAGTTTAACAGCGGAAGTTTATTTAACAGGATCGTTTAAAGCTAAAATTTTCCCGATTTATTTTATTTCACATTTCGGGATAAAACCCCGATAGTTTACAATATTATATTTTTACTACGAAATCGTGAGATTACAAAACTTATTTCTTTATTTTATAATGAGCCACTATCTTAAGCTTGAAATGCTCCACAGCACTTTTCCTGAATTACAATAGATCACCTGAAACATGTTTGAAAAAGGTTTTGTCAGCGGGAAATACTGAGTGAATCATTCTATTTACTAAAATGACACGTTTGTTATAATTTACAGTATTAAGGAAAATTACAATGTTTCTGATATCAAACCAATTACCCACAGTACTTTGTCACTCGACCCATTGGCCCTTCCGTCCAATGGTGTCTGTGACTATGGTCATATCACCCCTTGGCTGCCCCAATGGTGAAGATTATCAAGTAATGTATACAAAACCCCACATACCGGCTGTAATATGGTGATTACATAAACTTAATCCCTGTAATTATAACTTTGAAATAAATAGGGTTTTGTAAATAGATTTGATAAAAAGAGAGAATGACTCACATTGCTGATTTAATATGGACAGAGTCTAGTCTATGATTTAGCCTTGTTAACCTAATTTAAATAACAATGCACACAAAACTGGGTTAGTAATCAATCCAGCAATTACGATAACTCACGAGATCAAATTCTCACAACGAATGACAAAGTGCAATACTTCATCTATCGAATTAACGATGATCCGTCAATTTAATGACGAACGACAAAGTATAATACTTTATCCATCGAATTAACGATGATCCGTCAAATTAATGACGAACGATAAAGTATAACCCTAATGTGGGCGGCACTTAAACATCCATTGGATATATTAATCGTCGGATAAATGAATCGTAGCAGCGATTGTGCTAATACCCTGTTTTGCAGCAGAATTTCGAGACCCGTGTGTGAATTTAGAGTATACTGTTCGTATCTCAGTGAATATTACGAATTTTTACGTCGTTGTTTTTCCAGAATTCAAGTCCCACTGTCCACTATTTATAGGTGAAATTTTACCCTGAGGCGGCCCGCGTGAGAAATAAGCTTAACCTGAGGCGGGCCGCGTGAGACCTATTTTTTAGGTATAGGTTGCCACGGTTGGGATTAGCTGTGCTGAGTTGACAGTTTTCGATAATTCCTTGTTGCCAACGTTTAAAATGGATAATCGTCAATAGGGTTTAACCCCCCCTGAGTTTTAGGGGCCCTAATCCTGATTCTGAAAATTATGAAAATTTTAGGGTTTGTTCAGAATCACTTGGGTGTCTCAATTAGGGTTTCCTTTTGGACTAATTAATTTAATAATTATGACTTTTAATGAGAGTTGTTACATAAGCGCATGAGAACCATAGAGTGTACTGTTGTATATGGTAGTACACGGAACGTAACATGACACCGGATACGAAACGGACATAATATGGTCAAACCATGGTGGATACGCCACTGGTACTTCCTATATATAAGTGTTTTCACCGTATTACCGAACTTTCGTAGAACGTGCCATGAGAAATTCAGTGTTTTGCAGACCTTTGGACGTAATACAAACTTTAGACAACTCACAAACGCATTATATCCGATTATCCACGACGAGACCTCATTCTTAACGTACTACTTTTGTCCACCCGATACTTATGCTATTCTCATACTCACATTCGTTATTAATATCAATCGTTCACTTTTATACTCCCTTTATTCCCCATTTTACCTCGTTCTTGTACAAGCCCCCGTTTACAATCAAGTCTGTTTAAACGTTCGAATCCTAACTTACCTCCTTACCTTTAAAACTGTCCTTTTATTATTCATTCTTGTGCAAACGTAACTTGTATACCGTTGACACTTTATTTAATATACCAACCTTGTCGTCCTCTCAATAAACAATTTTTACAAATGTATGATGTAAGGACATGCAAAAATGTCCTAAAACATTCCGTAAGTGAAAACCCGAACCCCTAAAACCCTAATTTTTATGAAAAATCAAGAAAATCAAGTTTTTATGATCGCTCGCGGGCCGCGAAAGATTTAAGGAGAGTCTTCGCGGGGCGCGACAGCATGGCAACTCTCCGGATAACGATCAAGGCCACGTGTCATACACGTGGCAGACCTAGGCTGTGACACGGCAGCCCTAGCCGTAGCTAGGGTGGCCCTCGCGGGGCGCGTAAAACGGCCTTAAGGCCTTCGCGGGCCGCGACGAACTCAAAAATTTGCTATAAATAGGACGTTGCATTGACAGTCTGCTGTGTTCGTAAAATTTCTTCAAAAAACGTTATAATCTGCTTAAAATCATGTGTTTATGGGTCGAGACGCAGCTACGATCACATGGTAATAACTCGATCACTGCTACGATACAATGTCCGATCGATTGAAACCGGTCCGATGGATGTTTAAGTGCTGCCTGAATTCGGGCTATACTTTGTCATTCGTCGTGAGGGTTTTGATCTCATAAAATTATCATAAATGTTGTATTAAGTTACTAACCTAGTCTCGTTTGCATTGTTTAACTAGGTTACCAGGCTTAATCAGTAGGCAGACTCTGTCCATTTGAACTTGCAATGTGAGTCATTCTGTTTTATCAAAGTTGCTTTGTAAACCCTAAATGTTTTCCAGTTATAAGTACAGGGATTAAGTCTTTGCAAATCTTTAATTACTGGCAGTAAGTGGAGGTATGTGCACATTACTACTGATTTATCACTTTTGGGTGGGCGAACCTAATTAGTGATATGTCCACAGTCATAGATCTGGTCGAGTGACAACTGGACCAGATAATTAATAGATAGGAGCAAATGTAAAAACTCTTAATACTGTAATTTATAACAATGTGTCGTTTTGTACCAATTGAATGACTCGCCAGTATTTCCCCGCTGATAAAATCTTTTTAAACATGTTTCAGGTGATTTACTGTGAACCATGGAAAAGTGCCGCGTAGCACTCCGCCTTGAATGAATTGGCTGAGTGAATAAAAAAACATACTTTTGTAATCAGGGAATTTCCCAGTGAAATTGCTTTGTTGTAAATTACGGGGTTGTCCCGAAATTTGAAATATAATAAATTAGTGTTTTCAGTTTAAACGATCCAGTTGAAATTTCTGCTGCCAAATTAAACACCAATACCACGGGTTTCTATCCCGTGGCTTCCGAACCGGGAAACTGGGTCGGGGGCCGTGACAGAAAAAGGTGGTATCAGAGCCACTGATTTAAGCCAATTAAGTATTTAGGAAATACTTAATTTTTCAAATTTGCCATTTTATGACTCTGTGAAAATTAGATTTACAATAAAATAAAGTTTTAATTTGGATTTTGTGTGTTTCCTTATATGTGCTAACAGCATGAATGAACTGTCGGAAGCACTCCGAAACTTCACAATCCATACGACTGATATGGATATAACAGGAACCCAGTCTGGCTATCAGGCAGATACCGAGGAGCCACTAGTGTTTCAGGCCCAGCCTCAGGAGAAACCCAAACCTAAAAAGAGGAGAAGACTTCTAGACTGGAAGCGAGGACGAAAGAAGAAGACTGCTGCCCAAAAGGTGAAAAAGATGGAGGATCCAAAGGGAAAAGGAAAGAAAGTAGGGGAGAGCTCTGGTCAAGCCCAAGAGTTGCCACCTTGGGAAGAACTGGATAGAAAACTTGCAAACTGTGACCTCATCGGACCTGCTGACAAAACCCTTTTCAATTTCCCCGCCCAATCAGAACTTCCAATTAATTTGGAACCTGCTATTCCGGACCCTATTATCAACCCTCAACCTTTTACAGGGCAGTTGGAAGAATGGTGGACGAGCGACTGGCATTTTCAAATTTTATGAACAATCCAAATGTTTACTTTCCCCAGTTTGATCCTGAACCTGCACCTTTCCCATCTATGAGCTCGGAGAACGTTTCTGAATTACGCCGCTACGGCGAGGAACTAGTGGATGAGGGAAATCGAATTTGGGAAGTAGGGGAAAACATCACGTGGAAGTACGACGAGAGGGAACGTCGTTTTTGAAAAACCCAGTTAACCATAGTTCAAAGTTTTGTATAATATTAATATGTGAAATATATATATATATAATGTATAATAATATTAAAATAACATATTTGTAAAATATATGGCTTGTACTGACGCATAATATTATATAAAAATATAAATGTCGCAAGGTCGGCGATTTTGGCTATATGTGTTGACTTAATTATGTGTGATTGCCCTATTGTGTTTGGTTGCTATCCATTTTGTGACAGTAATATATATATATATATATATATATATATATATATATATATATATTGTTAATGATTCAGATGGAAAACGCAGTAAATCAACCGACAAACGAAGTTAATCAATCTGAACCCAATAATGAAGACCATTTTATTAATAGGTAACATAGAGAAAATATCTTTGCCCAGGGAATAGCCAATGTTATCCCCGCAATCGTCGCTGCTGTTAAAAACCCTGCTGAACCTTCCCAAGCCAACCATAGCAAACGCACTCGCGACGATAATTTCAGTAACAATGTGAATGGAGGCGGAGATAATAATAATAATGTGGTTCAAGCCCCATTACTTAAGAAAATGAAAGTTGCAACACCTGGTTGCACCTACAAAGAATTTCTTGCCTGTAAGCCAGTCGAATTTGCAGGCAATGAAGGAGCGACCGCCGCACTGCGTTGGTTAGAAAATACCGAAGCAGTCATTAAAATAAGTAAGTACGCAGAGGAAGACAGGGTGATGTATGCATCCCACCTTTTCAAGGAAGAAGCGTTAGAATTGTGGAACACGGTGCTGTAAGCTAAGGGAAGTGACGTGGCTTATGCCATGAGTTGGGAGGAATTTAAGGAATTGGTGGAAAGAAAGTTTTGTCCCTCCTATGAAAAGGAACAAATGACAAATAAGTTTCTGAACCACCGGATGGTGGACGTTGATTGTCGGGGGTATACTTCGAAATTTTTCGAGTATGCTAGAATTGTACCGACTCTGGCCTCGCCGGAACCGGTGCTTATTTCTCGCTATATCTGGGGACTAATTAGCGAAATTCGCGACATAGTCAAAGCTGAGAGACCCCACACGATTGTCGATGCGGTTGAATTGGCCAACACCTTGACTGACGGGCTGGTACGCACAAGAGAAGAGAACCGGAAAAAGGAATTGGCCCAGAAGATTACCCAAGGGTTCTGTGGGGGTTATCCTAATAGTAACTTTAAGAAAAAGGGAACTGGGCAATCCTCCACCGCTCTGTTTTGCAGTAACTGTAAAAAGAAGCATCTTGGAAAATGCAAGGAATATTGCAATTTCTGCAATGGATCAGGGCACCAAGAAGAAGAATGTAGGAGAAAGACGATGATCTGCTACAACTGCGGAGAAGCCGGGCATATTAAGCCAAATTGCCCAAAATTGGTTAAGCCAGCTGACAACAAATCCAAACCTGCCGAATGAACAAATAAGAAGAATGCAAGAGCCTTCCAGCTGACGACACAAGAAGCAGATCTGATTCCAGATGTGATAGCTGGTACGTTTCTTGTACATGACGTTTACGCAAAAGTATTATTTGACTCTGGTGCAAACCAAAGTTTTATAAATACTTCATTCTGCCAAGCTCTTAAGCAACCTTTAACCAAACTTAGGCAAAATTATACGGTAGAAACGGCAGATAGAAATTCTGTTAATATAGATAAGGTTCTCCAAGAAGGAAAAATAGAACTTTCAGGATATACATTTTCTACAAACCTGCTGCCTATGAATTTAGCTGGATTCGATGTCGTATTAGGAATGGATTGGTTAGTCGCCAACCATGCTCGAATCCTCTGTGATAAGAATTCCATAGAAATATTTACGCCAACAGGGAAAGTAATTTTGATTTCAGGGGATAAGCCGCGTAAACCAATGAAGTTCATTTCAGTAATGAAAGTTGCTAGTTATGAACGAAAACAAGGAATAGTGTATATGATTTCGATAAACATTAACACTAAAAATAAGGAACTTAAAGAAATCCCAGTAGTGTCAAAATACCCGGATGTATTCCCAGAAGAGCTACCTGGATTACCGCCCGATAGGGAAGTAGAGTTTAGAATTCATCTAATTCCTGGAACTATACCAATAGCTAAGGCACCTTATCGATTAGCACCCACAGAAATGTTAGAACTGAAAAAGCAGTTAGATGAATTATTAGGCAAAGGATTCATACAACCTAGTTCATCCCCTTGGGGAGCACCAGTGTTGTTCGTGAAAAAGAAAGATGGTTCGATGCGGATGTGTATCGATTATAGAGAATTGAATAAGGTTACAATTAAGAATCGATACCCATTACCTAGGATTGATATATTTTCGATCAACTACAGGGAGCTAGATACTTCTCTAAGATAGACTTGCGCTCCGGATATCATCAGTTGAAGGTACAGGAAGAAGACATACCTAAAACTGCTTTCAGGACTAGGTATGGTCACTACGAGTTTACAGTCATGCCCTTTGGATTAACGAATGCTTCTGCAGCATTCATGGACATGATGAATAGGATCTGTAAGCCGTACTTGGATAGATTTGTAATTGTCTTCATCGATGATATACTTATTTATTCCAAAAGCCAGGACTAGCATTGTAAGCACCTGCATGCACTCTTAACTTTGTTAAGAAAGGAAAAGCTTTACGCCAAATTTTCGAAGTGTGAAGTTTGGCTACAAGAGGTGCAATTTTTAGGACACATGGTGAATCATGAAGGCATTCACGTAGATCCTTCTAAGATAGAAGCGATCACAAATTGGAAGGTCCCGTAATCAGCTACCGAAGTTAGAAGTTTTCTAGGATTAGCTGGATACTATAAGCGCTTCATCAAGGACTTTTCGAAGATAGCTGTTCCATTAACTAAGCTAACCTGTAAAACTGTTAAGTTTGAATGGGGACTCAAGCAAGAAGAAGCCTTTAGGATTTTAAAGCAAAGATTAACAAACGCCCCAATTCTGGCCTTACCAGACGGAACAGAAAATTTTGAAGTCTTCTGCGACGCTTCTAAGCTAGGGTTAGGATGTGTGCTAATGCAACGCAAAAAGATAATTGCGTATGCATCAAGGCAGTTGAAAAAGCACGAGGAGAATTATACGACTCATGACTTAGAATTGGGAGCAATAATTTTTGCCCTTAAGATTTGGAGACATTATCTGTATGGAAGTAAGTTTACTGTCTATACAGATCATAAGAGTTTAAGGTACATATTTGTGCAAAAAGAATTAAACATGAGACAAAGAAGATGGATGGAAATTCTAAGTGACTACAACTGTGATATTCAATATCACGAAGGAAAGGCAAATGTAGTCGCAGATGCCCTAAGTCGTAAGTACCATGAGAAACAAAGGCGGGTTCGTGCTCTTAGATTAAATCTCCAATTAGATTTAATGGAACAACTGAAGAACGTTTAGGAAACAGCAATCAAGGATGATGCTGAAGGAATGAAAGGACTGCTAAAGGAATTAGAGCAAGGGACTAATGGAATTTGGAGATTCCATAAGAAAAGGATTTGGGTACCTAGGCAAGGAGATTTAAGAGATAAGATTTTAGAGGAAGCCCATAAATATAGATATACGATGCATCCTGGTAATAACAAGATGTACCAAGATTTAAGAAATAACTTTTGGTGGATATGAATGAAAAAGGACATAGCTAGATATGTTTCTAAGTGTCTAACTTGTTCACAAGTTAAGGCAGAACACCAGAAACCCTCAGGTTTACTTCAACAGTTAGAAATGCCTGTATGGAAATGGGAACTAATAACAATGGACTTTGTTACTAAGTTGCCCAAAACCAGGAAAGGTAACGATGCAATCTGGGTAATTGTAGATCGATTAACTAAATCAGCTCATTTCTTACCAATAAAGGAAACCTTTAGCATGGAAAGATTAGCAAAGTTGTACGTAGATGAGGTAGTATCCTTACATGGAGTCCCACTCTCCATTGTGTCAGATAGGGATAGTCGTTTCACTTCGCATTTCTGGACAAGTTTCCAAGGAGCAATGGGGACCCAATTAAATTTAAGTACTGCATACCATCCCCAAACAGATGGACAAAGTGAAAGGATAATCCAAACCCTGGAAGACATGCTTAGGGCATGTGTAATAGATTTCGGTGGAAATTGGGATGGCCATTTACCACTAATAGAATTCTCCTATAACAATAGTTATCACACAAGCATCAATGTTGCCCCGTTCGAAGCACTATATGGACGAAAGTGTCAAACTCCCTTATGCTGGGCAGAAATAGGAGAAAGTCAATTATCAGGTCCTGAAATTGTACAAGAAACCACCGACAAGATAACTCAAATAAAGGAAAGACTGAAAACGGCTCGAGATCGCCAGAAGAGTTATGTAGACAATCGACGCAAGCCGTTAGAATTTCAAGTTGGAGACAATGTACTCTTAAAAGTTTCTCCTTGGAAAGGGATAGTCCGATTCGGTAAGAAAGGAAAGCTAAGTCCAAGGTACATAGGACCGTTCACAGTTATCCAGCGAATAGGACCAGTTGCTTATAAATTACAACTACCAGAAGAGCTAGCCGGGGTACATGATGTGTTTCATGTATCTAACCTTAAGAAATGTTTATCCGATGGATCCCTGGTAGTACCTCTTCAAGATATAGAGGTAAATGAAAAGTTGAATTTTGTTGAGAAACCTCTTCAAATAGAAGACAGAAAGGTCAAACACCTCAAACACAAGAGATTGGTACTGGTCAAAGTAAAGTGGGATTCGAAAAGAGGACTTGAGTACACATGGGAGCTGGAATCGGAAATGAAGCGAAAATATCCTTACCTGTTTCAGTAAATCTTGAGGATGAGATTTTAAATAAGGTGGGGAGGATGTAAGGACATGCAAAAATGTCCTAAAACATTCCGTAAGTGAAAACCCGAACCCCTAAAACCCTAATTTTTATGAAAAATCAAGAAAATAAAGTTTTTATGATCGCTCGCGGGCCGTGAAAGACTTAAGGAGAGTCTTCGCGGGTCGCGACAGCATGGAAACTCTCTGGATAACGATCACGGCAGCCCTAGCCGTAGCTAGGGTGGCCCTCGCGGGGCACGTAAAACGGCCTTAAGGCCTTCGCGGGCCGTGACGAACTCAAAAATTTGCTATAAATAGGACGTTGCATGGACAGTCTTTTGTGTTCGTAAAATTTCTTCTAAAAACGTTATAATCTGCTTAAAATCGTGTGTTTAAGGGCCGAGACACTACTACGATCACAGGGTAATAACTCAATCACTGCTACGATACAATGTTTGATCGATTGAAACCGATCCGATGGATGTTTAAGTGCTGCCTAAATTCGGGCTATACTTTGTCATTCGTCGTGAGGATTTTGATCTCATGAAATTATCGTAAATGTTGTATTAAGTTACTAACCTAGTCTCGTTTGCATTATTTAACTAGGTTACCAGGCTTAATCAGTAGGCAGACTCTGTCAATTTGAACTTACAATGTGAGTCATTCTGTTTTATCAAAGTTGCTTTGTAACCCTAAATGTTTTCCAGTTATAAGTACTGGGATTAAGTCTTTGCAAATCTTTAATTACTGGCAGTAAGTGGGGGTATGTGCACATTACTACTGATTTATCACTTTTGGGTGCGCGAACCTAATTAGTGATATGTCCACAGTCATAGATCCGGTCGAGTGACAACTGGACCAGATAATTAATAGATAGGAGCAAATGTAAAAACTCTTAATACTGTAATTTGTAACAATGTGTCGTTTTGTACCAATTGAATTACTCGCCAGTATTTCCCCGTTGATAAAATATTTTTAAACATGTTTCAGGTGATTTACTGTGAACTAGGGAAAAGTGTCGCGTAGCACTCCGGCTTGAATGAATTGGCTCAGTAAATAAATAAACATACTTTTGTAATCAGGGAATTTCCCAGTGAAATTCCTTTGTTGTAAATTACGGGTTGTCCCGAAATTTGAAATAAAATAAACGAGTGTTTTCAGTTTAAACGATCCTGTTAAAAATTCCACTGCCAAATTAAACACCAATACCACGGGTTTCTGTCCCGCGGCTTCCGAACCGGGAAACTGGGTTGGGGGCCGTGACATGTGATTTTATGCTATCCTTAAAACTCCCTCTGCAAACTACCTCACTTTGTCGATTACAAACCGTTTTATAAAGACCTCCTTCGTAAATACGATACATTTGTAAAACATCTCCAAATTTAGTCATTTAAAATCATTTTACCTATACACGTTTACTCATGCTTATGCCTCAAAACCATTTTAGCCAAAACAAATTCTTTTACAAACCTAATTTGCTGTTCTCCAAAATTTCACACTTTTCAAACATTTCAAAACTTCCAAGTCTCAATTTTCACCTTTTACCAAAAACGCTTTCAAGTCTTCCTCTTGAATAAATTTCGGGATGAAATTTCCTAAAGAAGGGGAGACTGTAACGCCCTGTGTTTTCATACTTCTATATTTGGAAACCCTTGCTTGAAATTCTATTTTTGGTAACCTTGTGTTCTTGAAATCGTTCTCTTGTTGTAATCATTATAAAATCCGAGACTTGGATCATAAATAAAACTCGTATTTTGTTAAATTCATGTTGTACATACTTTATACATGCTCATACATTCAATTTCATGAAACAATTGATACTTATTCGAAATTCTTGGAAACTATGTGCTAAACTTGCAAATACGTGAAACTTAAGCATAAAACGTGTTTTGATCGTATACGATACTTAAACATGACATTCATACACTTAATTTTACTTGATTTATAATCTCCATACTTTATTTATTCTTAAACTTTGCTTAAATGTCAAAAACAACCCCTAAATGATCTATAAACCCTAATGTATAAACTATATGGGCCAAATTGTAATTTAATGAAACTTGAGCCCTCACCCTTGTTTCCAGCCACGAAGACCATCACAAAAACTTTCGCTGGCCGCGAGAGTAGCCCCAGATCAGTTCCCTCTTTTCAGCTCGCGAATTTGAGCGGGATTTGGGTTTATTTTTTAGTTTAAACGAGTTTTGGACATTAAATACACAACTAACACAACCCTAATCCCTTCCCTATATAAACCCAAGCTTCCCCAAGCCATTTTCACTTTACAAACGCCCTCACAACGATCTCAAATCATCCAGATCGTAGCTGCAAACACAAGTTCAGACAGAAGCATCCTACTTCACAAAAGTGAGCATAACTCATTCGTTTCTTTCCCGTTTTACCTCATTCTTTTTCCTATGTGCTTGGATTGACCTTAGCATTGATTCCATGGGTTTTTCACAGTAAATAAATCCCTGGAACATCATCAAAAAGGCTCCAAATTTCACTGTTCATTTCTGATTTCATCTAATCTTTACTAGACTTGTTCAACTTGAGTCTAACTCATCTCAAACCTATGCCCTTATCCTTATAACCACTTCTATGGTTAGTTAGGCTTAAAAACAAGGTTGAGACATTCAAAATCAGAGGTTAAACCTCATATAAATTCTATTTTGTTTAGGGTTTCTAACCCACAAGTAATGTTTAAGTCCAAGACTTAATGTAGGTGTGATTAAGGACTAACTTGGGTTGTCCTACATAAAATCCCCACATTGCTTGATGATTTCTTATAGAGTTGTTTATATTCTTGTATTACTTGTAGTTCATGACCTTCCTTGTATGTTTCACATCAAATGTAGTGGTGAACACTTAGAGGTACCTAAATGGAAGACTTCTCTTCCTACCTCCTACATGATTTTCATGAAACTTAGAGGTACCTAAATGAAGATTAAATCTTCTACCTCATGCTTGAACTATTGGACTTATTAATATATTACATAACCTAAATAATATCTATATATACTATTCAACATTCGAACCTTTGATGATGAATTTGTGTTCATTCGTCAAAGTACTAGACTTACACCATCTATGACCATACACTTGTTGTCACACCCCGACCGCGTTAAAACAACGAAACCGCTGCGGAAACGTCGGGGAGTGTTGTAACAGAATCATTGTTTCACAACCATGGATACAAAAGTATTGTTTTATTAATTCATTTAATAATTTACATTGTCTTAAAACAAAACAAACAAATTACACGTCGTCTATCATTATTATTATGTCACTAAGGCCTCGTCCAGATCCTATGTGAATCATGCATCCTAGCAATCAACATCATGCAATCAACACCTGAAACATATGTAAAAACAAAGTCAGCAAAGAAATGCTGGCGAGCACATAGGTTTTATGAGAGTGTCGGATTCATGGCTAGTTTACATGTTGCAATACCTCATTAGACTACAAGAGTCAAAAGTAAAAACCTGGTTTTGAAATGTATATAATATTGCAACATAATTAACCAACTCAAATCAAGTTGGTTATAACTTATAAAATCTCGTAGCCATGATTCTTAACCCAAAACATTTATTTAAGAAAAATCCAAATTGTAAATCATCTCGTTAATAAAACTCATATGGTTTATATCCTTTCGAAAACATCGTTATGTGACATCGTTTTAAAATCGTTTAACCAAGTGAACTAAATAATGCCAAAGAATGTAATATGATAAAAACACTTATATATAAGATGTACCAGCGGCGTATCTACCATGCTTTTATCATATCACACACGTCCCATTATCTAATCACCACCCAAAAACCAATCGTTTATCCAATTCGTTTAACTCGTTAAAATCGTTTCAATCGTTTAAATCATTCTCGTTTTAATTGTGAAAACTACTTTTGGTCATCTTGCTAATAACATCCAAACCTTCGCGACTCGCCTATCGCCAATCTCGCCTTAACAAACCACCAAAGGGTAAGTTAACAATCACAGATTCGGTCGTTACCCACCTAACCCACACATAACCATGGGTGCAGTCTGATAACGGGATTTGTCAGATCCTATGGTACCATAACCTAATACTGGTCGGTTCGGCCAAAATTAATGAATGTTATTTGTTATGTAATTACAACCAACAAGTTTGTTCACATTATCAAAATCGCTATTAATTTAATATAAACCATCTTAATCATTTTTGAAACCATCGTTTAAACCTCGAAATCATTTAACACATATGAATCACCCCAAAACAATTGAAAACAGTAAAATAGGGGAACTATGTACTCATATAAGAATGCTTAGAAGTCTTGAATAACAACCAAGCAAGGCTAAAGGGATCACAGAAATCAATCGGCACCTAATATAAGTAACTACATTAATAAACCGGACCTAAATCGGAAGATCGGATAGAATGAGGTCTTGTAAACCAAATGAGTATTGGAACTCATATGATATGGTTTAACAAAGCCTACAAACTAAATCGAAACCTATCCTAAGTGCTTTCGACCAGTTACGACCCATTAAGGTAGCTTACACTACTTTAACGCGTCGTTCGCGCAAACGCGCGTTCGAGACGTCTAACTAGTCCTATGACAAGAATTATATGCCTAAACATGTTTAAATATGTTGCATAATCAGTTAAGTGACAAAAGTTTAAGTTACATATGCTTAAAATCCAATTATGCATGAAAAGGGCATTTTGGTCATTTTCCTAAGGCATATAAACTACCTATCATACAACTACTTAAACTAGGTGACCATAAGGTATAACCTCAGAAGGTTATTCCCTATACAAATATGGTCACTAAACATGCTTGGTCGGATCCTAAAGATCGACCAAACGGGTCTAGTTCGAAAGTCTAAGCGGTTGTCAAGACCGCTTGACTTACGACTCTACACAAGCACTAAACTAAAAGTGACGAGCTAAACATGTTGGAACATGTTTAACTAAGTTAGAAAACATATTTTGATATCAAAACAAAGTGTTTTGATACCCAAGAGTAGTTTGGTTACAAAATACGCATAAATACGCATTTTGACCGAAACTACGACTCGTAACTACACCTAATCAACGTGGTAATCAGTAGGTATAGTCACAAGGGACTATAACCATCGTGATTACGCTCACGTTTCAAAGTTCAAAAGAACTTTGTGTTGACCAAAGACTGGTCAAAGCAGAAAGTCAAACACTGTTTGACTTTCATGCTTGAAAAGCGATAAAAGAACGAAAGAAGCTTACAAAGGGTCCATGCTAGGGAGAACTTGATCTATAACACTCAGGTATGAAGCAAAGGCTTCAACTTAGAGCATTAATTAGATCAAGGGTGCAGAAAATGGAATGAAGGCATGGCTTGCTAAAGAGGGAACAATCTTGGCCATCCATGTGGGCTAATGGTTTTACTAAACTAGGGGGACATGAAATATCATCAAAACAAGCAGATGGTATCCCAAATCAGCCTTTAAAACCATCAAAAACAAGCTCCAAGTCCAGATTCATTGTTTCTGTACTAGCAGGCTATCACGCCCCGCGTAAGATACAGCCTTATCTTACGCGGCCCGCCTAGCCATGTTTGACAGAATGTCACATTTGGTCCCTGAACTTGAGAAATTTGCATTTTGATGCATTTTTGACACTTTTAAGCCTCGTTAACCCCATTTCAAAGCTCTAAAATGAAGTTAAAGTATATGAAACTTAAAATATTCTCAAAAACATCTCGGATGTCGGTTCGTTTGGTCGTACGGTTGCGTTGTTCGGTTAATTACGATGAAACTCGAACGGACGCGAAAAACGATCCAAACTACGCGACGAATGGAATTTTATCATGCCAATCACTAAAATAAAATATTTTAATGATTACATAAATTTTTGGGTGTCCGGATATATTCAGAACGTAAGATATGCGCGAAAATGCAAACTTGTGCACTTTTTGATGCTTTTAGTCCCTATTGATCAAATAAGTTTATTTTAGCATACCGAACCCCTCAAAGCCTATTTCTAAGCTATGTAAAGGATGTTTAGGGTATGTTTAACTTATGATCAAGTTCCGAAATGTTCGTTACAGTACGAATCGGCATACTTTCGCAGTTTGTCGAAATCAGTCCTTGTAAGCGAATAAACTTGATTTCGACACACCAAACCTTCCAAAACTTATTTCTAAGTTATGTAAAGGTTATTTAAGGTATGTTAAGCCTATGTCACTATTCCAAAGTGTTTGTCGCGTTAAACTGATTACGTTTACGCATCAGTTCGCGTATAACTTTCTAGAAAGCGATTTAGAGCTCGAAATCGAACAAAAATTGATATGTACAAATGATACACATATTTATTCAAATCCCAAGTATGAAATACAATATTTCATTGATTTGGTATTTGTTTGATGGTCGTGGAGGCACAGATGTCACAGTCTCCCCTACTTCAGGAAATTTCTTCCCGAAATTTATTTAGAGGATACTTGTGAGAGCTCGAAACATGAAGTCGAAAAGATAAAACAATACTGGTTAGGGTTCTGAACTTCTAGTAACTTTAATAACATTATGCTTGCAATGTAAGAGGGACACTTATATACAAGTATATGAAGCGCCATTGGTGCGTCCACCGTACCTCCATTACATTGTTCACGTTCCGTTATTGTTGTCACTATCGGTTCTTACACATGATAAATCTTACTGTGGTTTCCGTGCACTGAATTTCATAATTATGTATGCATCCATAATTACGCAATTCCTTGCATAGTCCACACAGTGCATTTTATAATGTGTAGGGGAAAAACAAATGAACGAACCTGTGATGAGTGTGACTAGACCACCATAGGGTCCTTTCAGCTATATCATCACATGACATTTCCAACCAGATTTGAATTAATCTTTTTAACTAGACCACCCAAAGGGTCTCCTTCAAATTATGGAATGGTACTATATAATCCAAGGGTCTTTAACTATTACGTAGAAGCCCATTAAGGATTTGAGGTAGCACCTTTGGATATCCTACTATGAATCCCTCATATGAAGATATGGAATATTCTACGAGGATTTGGATAACGAAAATTCGGATCACACAAAAACATAAAAGAAAACACATAATCACATAATTGTTTAACTTGACCTTCAATTTGTTATCTTTGGACACGGGTATTTAAAGCACACCAGGAATCCAATCCGTGGATTTCATTTGGCACTTTAAACATCTCAAGAATCTAACTATGAAGATAGGAAGATCTTTATAGGAATTCGGCTTTGTCCTTATTGGATCGTAATGTACGTATTAAAGCGTACAAAGAATCTAATCAAGGGCTCCGATTTAAGCGATAATCATCCTCAAGGATCTAATTGTGAAGATAAGAATATCCTATATGGATTTTGGAATTCGAATAGCAGGAGACGCTTCGAAACCTTGCACTAGACGTGCTTAAGTCGACACACGAGGTAGAATCCTCATGAAGTTGAGGTGCTAGATATACCAAGGCCACATATGAAGCAGAATTTGAAGGTTGGGTATAAGATCAAAAAAATACCC
The DNA here is from genome assembly GCA_030545235.1 of Helianthus tuberosus. Lineage (NCBI taxonomy): Eukaryota > Viridiplantae > Streptophyta > Magnoliopsida > Asterales > Asteraceae > Helianthus > Helianthus tuberosus. The sequence goes on from CM060415.1 coordinate 139,409,507, forward strand.
TTAGTTATCTAACCAGGGATTTAAAGTGATTACTCAAAATGTCACTTATATTCTGTACTTCGTTTCTTAGAATGAAACGAGTACTTAGAATTTTCGAAGAAATCATGAGCGATCACATGAATGGGAGAACTACAAGAGTAGTTTGTAAAGAACATAGGTCTTTGGTGTAGGTATCGTAGGGGTATGCCATACACACATGTAACTACACTTGTACATCAGAATTGCGAACACCGATCTTATTTATAAACAAAACCGATTGTTTCAGAGTTCAATAAAATAAACAAAAGCATAAGTTTCAAATTATGCAAAGCAACAACATCTTCTAATCAGCCAAATGCTCATCCGTGGGTCAGATTTGCATTGACAAACTTTGGGTATTCGTCCCTGAAATAACTCGTCTCGTCATAGTAGTAAGTAGCATAAGGAAAACGAGCTTGTGCTGGATCTGCTTGAAGTTGAACAGGGTTCTGAATAGTTTGGTTTAACACAGCGACTGAATGACAGACTCTTGCCGTATGACCAACAAATCCACAGTTGAAACATTTTCGGCATTTGACACTGGCATGATGATGGAGGTTACACTGATTGCACAAAGGAGATGTTCCTTCGTATGGTGCTCGAGTAGCAGTAGGACCTGCAACAGCTTTGTTTTGGATGATAAAGCGGCACATGTTAACCAAATGTCCCCATCGTCCGCAGTGGGTACATTTGCGACAGGGTATCTGATTCGGGTGATGAAGGTTGCATTGATTGCACCAAGGAGCAGTTCCCAAGTACGGCTTCTTGGCTGGTGGTGTTGCCACCTGACCAGGTCCTGCTTGATTTGGTGTAACGGCTGGAGGATTCTTTGAGGTTTTACGCTTCTTTGAACTTTTTGAAGGCTTGGCTTCTACTTGATTTGATGCTTCTCGGGTGGCTTCATCCTGGAGAAGGGACATTGCAACAGCTAATTAAGCAGTTTTCTGGATTACTTCGCCTATTCGCTGGGCAACTTTAGTAGCTTGTTCGGACATCTGAGCGTCGTTGCGATGAAGTGACATTTTAGAGGAAATGGAAGACAAAGGAAGAAACGAATGAAATGCTATCGGGTAATCAAAACAGAATGATAACATATAAAAATTGCGATCATTTGTTTGTTACCTAAGGCAAACAAATGAGACGGTGACTAATCAAAGTAAACGGGTCATATTAATGTATCACCGAAGACATGCTCGCCTATAAGTGAACACTCACCCCAAGAGTTCCCAGGTAAGAGTGACTGGTCCGATACTGTGGATTTGTACGAATACTCTAGCCTTAGACAGAAAACTCAGGGTACAGGCATTCACCCTTCCAGTTTGCACGTGTTCACATTATAAGACCCAAACTTTGACAAGATGTTGAAAACTAAGAGGGTTCAAAACCTAGTAATCAATCATCCAGGAATAGATGATTAATTTTCAAAGCGGATTTGTTATTATGTTCTTGTTGTGGTTATCACCTAAGGATAGGTGACGGTATTGTTTTAAAATCTAAACGCAAGAAGACTCGCGTTAGGGTCCTAGAAAGTTATAGTCTAGGTCAAAGCATTGCTAATAACCTAATTCCCTATAATCATTGGCTCTGATACCAACTCTTCTGTCACACCCCGACCGCGTTAAAACAACGAAACCGTGGCGGAAACGTCGGGGAGTGTTGTAACAGAATCATTGTTTCACAACCATGGATACAAAAGTTTTGTTTTATTGTTTCATTTAATAATTTACATTGTCATAAAACAAAACAAACAAATTACACGTCGTCTATTATTATTATTATGTCACTAAGGCCTCGTCCAGATCCTATGTGAATCATGCATCCTAGCAATCAACATCATGCAATCAACACCTGAAACATATGTAAAAACAAAGTCAGCAAAGGAATGCAGGCGAGCACATAGGTTTTATGAGATTGTCGGATACATGGCAAGTTTACATGTTGCAATACCTCATTAGACTACAAGAGTCAAAAGTAAAATCCTGGTTTTGAAAAGTATATAATATTGCAACATAATTAACCAACTCAAATCAAGTTGGTTATAACTTATAAAATCTCGTAGCCATGATTCTTAACCCAAAACATTTATTTAAGAAAAATCCAAATTGTAAATCATCTCGTTAATAAAACTCGTATGGTTTATATCCTTTCGAAAACTTCGTTATGTGACATCGTTTTAAAATCGTTTAACCAAGTGAACTAAATAACGCCAAAGAATGTAATATGATAAAAACACTTATATATAAGATGTACCTGCGCGTATCTACCATGCTTTTATCATATCACACCCGTCCCATTATCTAATCACCACCCAAAAACCAATCGTTTATCCAATTCGTTTAACTCGTTAAAATCGTTTCAATCGTTTAAATCATTCTCGTTTTAATTGTGAAAACTACTTTTGGTCGTCTCGCTAATAACATCCAAACCTTCCCTACTCGCCTATCGCCAATCTCGTATTAACAAACCACCAAAGGGTAAGTTAACAATCACAGATTCGGTCGTTACCCACCTAACCCACACATAACCATGGGTGCAGTCTGATAACGGGATTTGTCAGATCCTATGGTACCATAACCTAATACTGGTCGGTTCGGCCAAAATTAATGAATGTTATTTGTTATGTAATTACAACCAACAAGTTTGTTCACATTAACGAAATCATTATTAATTTAATATAAACCATCTTAATCATTTTTGAAACCATCGTTTAAACCTCGAAATCATTTAACACATATGAATCACCCTAAAACAATTGAAAACAGTAAAATAGGGGAACTATGTACTCAAATGAGAATGCTTAAAAGTCTTGAATAACAACCAAGCAAGGCTAAATGGATCACGGAAATCAATCGGCACCTAATATAAGTAACTACATTAATAAACCGGACCTAAATCGGAAGATCGGATAGAATGAGGTCTTGTAAACCAAATGAGTATTGGAACTCATATGATATGGTTTAACAAAGCCTACAAACTAAATCAAAACCTATCCTAAGTGCTTTCGACCCGTTACGACCCATTAAGGTAGCTTACGCTACTTTAACGCGTCGTTCGCGCAAACGCGCGTTCGAGACGTCTAACTAGTCCTATGACAAGTATTATATGCCTAAACATGTTTAAATATGTTGCATAATCAGTTAAGTGACAAAAGTTTAAGTTACATATGCTTAAAATCCAATTATGCATGAAAAGGGCATTTTGGTCATTTTCCTAAGGCATATAAACTACCTATCATACAACTACTTAAACTAGGTGACCATAAGGTATAACCTCGGAAGGTTATTCCCTATACAACTATGGTCACTAATCATGCTTGGTCGGATCCTAAAGATCGACCAAACGGGTCTAGTTCGAAAGTCTAAGCGGTTGTCAAGACCGCTTGACTTACGACTCTACACAAGCACTAAACTAAAAGTGACGAGCTAAACATGTTGGAACATGTTTAACTAAGTTAGAAAACAGATTTTGATATCAAAATAAAGTGTTTTGATACCCAAGAGTAGTTTGGTTACAAAATACGCATTTTGACTGAAACTACGACTTGTCACTACACCTAATCAACGTGGTAATCAGTAGGTATAGTCACAAGAGACTATAACCATCGTGATTACGCTCACGTTGCAAAGTTCAAAAGAACTTTGTGTTGACCAAAGAATAGTCAAAGCAGAAAGTCAAACAATGTTTGACTTTCAAGCTTGAAAAGCGATAAAAGAACGAAAGAAGCTTACAAAGGGTCCATGCTAGGGAGAACTTGATCTCTAACACTCAGGTATGAAGCAAAGGCTTCAACTTAGAGCATTAATCAGATCAAGGGTGCAGAAAATGGAATGAAGGCATGGCTATATATAGTTTTCGGTAAACCGTTAAGATCATTCCTTGCTAAAGAGGGAAGAATCTTGGCCATCCATGTGGGCTAATGGTTTTACTAAACTAGGGGACATGAAATACCATCAAAACAAGCAGATGGTATCCCAAATCAGCCATTAAAACCATCAAAAACAAGCTCCAAGTCCACATTCATTGTTTCTGTACTGGCAGGCTATCATTCCCCGCATAAGATACAGCCTTATCTTACGCGGCCCACCTTGCCATGTTTGACAGAATGTCACATTTGGTCCCTGAACTTGAGAAACTTGCATTTTGATGCATTTTTGACACCTTTAAGCCTCGTTAACCCCATTTCAAAGCTCTAAAATGAAGTTAAAGTATAGGGAACTTAAAATATGCTCAAAAACATCTCAGATGTCGGTTCGTTTGGTCATACGGTTGCGTTGTTCGGTTAATTACGACGAAACTCGAACGGACGCGAAAAACGATCCAAACTACGCGACGAATTGAATTTTATCATGCCAATCACTAAAATAAAATATTTTAATGATTACATAAATTTTTGGGTGTCCGGATATATTCAGAACGTAAGATATGCGCGAAAATGCGAACTTATGCACTTTTTGACGCTTTTAGTCCCTATTGATCAAATAAGTTTATTTTAGCATACCGAACCCCTCAAAGCCTATTTCTAAGCTATGTAAAGGATGTTTAGGGTATGTTTAACTTATGATCAAGTTCCGGAATGTTTGTTACAGTACGAATCGGCATACTTTCACAGTTTGTCGAAATCAGTCCCTGTAAGCGAATAAACTTGATTTCGACACACCAAACCTTCCAAAACTTATTTCTAAGTTATGTAAAGGTTATTTAAGGTATGTTAAGCCTATGTCACTATTCCAGAGTGTTTGTCACGTTAAACTAATTAGGTTTATGCATCAGTTCGTGTATAACTTTCCAGAAAGCGATTTAGAGCTCGAAATCGGACAAGAATTGATATGTGCAAATGATACACATATTTATTCAAATCCCAAGTATGAAATACAGTATTTCATTGATTTGGTATTTGTTTGATGGCCGTGGAGGCACAGATTTCACACTTGTTACGACTCTAATGGACCTTTGATCCATGAAATCCTACAAACTCTTTTGGAGTTTTAATAGTGTCAAGAACATGTGCTATGCGTACAAGATGATTACTTTTCATATACTTACTTTTCATACGCTTTAAACCCCATACCCTTATACCAAATGTATCTGTCTCTTAAAATCCCAAACCGAACTCACTCAACCTCCTAAACTCCACAACTTCGTCAAATTGGATAATCAGAAAGCATATGCAATTTTTTGAGTATACTTGACCCATTTTACCGTTTTCACACTTTTGGGTGTAATATGTTTTTATATACAAAACACACTTAGTATACATGTTCTTATGCAAATACACAAACAAACAATCCAATACATGCTTACTATTTGTTATGCTTGATTCGTGTTTCCTGGGTGATTCTTATGTGATGAACTTGTCATTAGCTTCGTACAAGCCTCCACTTAACATGTATAGCGCTATAGGAGTAACGCACCACCCGTGAACGAGAGGTCATATTAGGTTATTCATTCATACTTGCGTAAACAGAGGGTTGACTTGTAAATCGCATGCCAGCTTATACGTTAATCTTGATAACTAGGTTTGCCATGTGGATTGTTCCTTATTATTTTATTACTTATATACTACGCACCAAAGTTGTATGCTCGCCAATACTTTTGTATTGAACTACACTTTTAAAACATGTTGCAGGTTTAGCGATGATATTGGCGATGCATGGAATCTAGTAGGATGCTTAGATACACACTTTAAATGTGTATTCTTATTGTAGTGTATATCGTTATCCATGTTGTATTTGTTTCAAATCCTTGTAATTGACACTTTAGAAATGGAATGAAATTTATTATTTAAATACGTGTCACAAATATTAGCGTTATGATGTCTCGAGCAATCTATTTCGTCTCACTCCGATGTTTCCGCCATCGGTTGGGGTGTGACATTAAACCTTATAAATATTGTCATTTAATAGTTGTTATGGATTCTTATGAACAATCTGTTTCGCTCAGAGCCATGCCCCGATGATTCCACCATCGGTTGGGGTGTAACACCTGATTCGTGCACTCCCTCTTGAAGTGTCTTTTCTGTTTACATCTGAAACACGTAACCTTGGATTTGCCAAATCCTAGTTTCGTGTTAGGACCTTCAAGACATTGCCTCCCGGTAATCTCCATAAACCGTCGGCTCTCCTGATAACACTAGCCATACACCATCTGATATCTATCAGCTCCATCTCTTCTGGATCATAATCTTCCTTTATCATATTCGGGTTTCCAATTCTACTCGCCACCAGACTTTCATAAGATTCCAAAATAGAAGCTAAGAAACTCATCTATTGCTTGGCAGCATCAGCATTCATGCTTGGAGCAATTATAGGCTTGTTGTGGATTAGTTGCATGGACCAGTTGTGTATCGCATGGACCGATTGAGGCTTTGGCCTTTGGCCCTTATATAAAGTGATGAAAGGTTCTATAATTATCATTCACTCAATAATAGTTTCTCTCTCTCTTCCTGTTTGGCGATTAGGGTTTCTAACAACTTGTAATCACAGATTCAGGAATCTGTGAAGTTTGTGCTAAGATCTGTTAGTCGTGTGAAGATTATCACGTTGATAATCTTTAGGAGTAGTTGAGAGTATTTTGTGATTATTTCCTATTGTAATTTGTTCGGATCTTCTGTTTTAGGGTTTCAATATATCTTGATTTGGGTATTTGTGTTATCTTGAAGATCTGAGTTCAGATCCATGTTTTGTAACCAATTCTGCAACAAATGCGAACTCCATAATATCACCACCTTTAATTGACAAATATGAGTTCACAGAGAAAGGGTTTAGGATTTGGTGAAAACCTACTCACATTGTGTTTCATTTCCAATATACAGGGCAAGAAAAATCAAGAAGGGTTGAGGTTAGTTGTAACTTCAAATTTGTATGCCCATATACCATAAGTGACAATTTTAACCATCTATCTATGAACCGGTCAGGTCGATTTGTAGGTTAAGCTTGTTGAAATAGTATAGTGTTTTAAAATGACAGGACATGGGACAATGTCAGATTGTGTAAATAATTCAGGTTTGTGTTGTTCAATGTTTTCTCTAGAAATTATGTGTTCATGTTTTTACTGATAAAACAAGCAAGAGAATTCGAGAAGCAATCATCTCCTGTTTGATCTGCTGATTTTTGGATGTGATATTTATTTTTAGTAGAAATTAAGTCATCATTAATGCCTGTCATGATTTTAGGATATTTTTTTGTTTTTTATTGTAAATAGAGCTTTACATCTCACTTGAATATGTGCTTTAAGTTATGCTTTGATTTTACAACTCATGTTTAGTATGCAAAATTTGATTTAGGGGCACTGACTTTAGTGAATATGAATATATGTTGTTTCAAATATTTTCATTCTTCATACAATATCATTGATTGCAGACTCATGTCGAAAGAGGGGCAAGAAAGTATAAAGAATGCAATTGGTTTTTGATGATATTAATAATATCAAGAGACTTGCAAATGATGATGGGATTTGGAAAGAAATACCTTATTAGCTAGGTCATCCATCTTTCTAATTTATTACTTTACAAAATACACATGTAGAGTAACAATTCTCTACTAAATTCTGTTTGCAGCCTGAAGTCTTAATCATATTCCAGACCATATGTAAACTTTTAAGAGGCCAAGTGGTGTCAATGCGTGAATAGGATTTCAATCTCTTAGGTGCTGAGCAGGTCATAAGTAGTCTTGGGGCTGTAAATGACATGATAAATCATTCTTGAACATAATTAAAAACTTCAATTATTTTATAATTTAAATGCACAAAATATGTATTATAATATTTATAAGTCAGTTATAATTTTATATCAGTTACAATTATAGATTATTATATTTTAAAATATCATTGTATTTAGTAAGTGTTTTAGGTATGATGACTTAAAAAAGGAAACTAAAAATTAAGGCAGTTGTAAAGAAATTACATTTACAATTTAGTTACAGAAAGAACTTTATATAAAGGAGAACACAATCTCAAAATTAAGGTAAAAAAATCTCATAAATATAAAAGATGATTTGATTAATCTTAAAAAGAAATGTAACTAAATTGCAATGATACATTAAAATAATCAAAAACATTTTTAATTTTTTAATACTTAAAAAATACGTATGTAATCCTTGATTGATTAAGATTTATTATAGAAAGTTTGGTAAATGAAATAAATTTATATAATCTTAAATAAACTATTGACAATTATAGGTTAAATTGAAATAATATAATCAAATGCCAATAAATCAAAGGATATAACTGAATATTATATATATTGTTATCGAAGAATCATGAATAGTAACTTTATTTTTATAATAATATATAGCTTTTTAATATTTTATTATTTAATATTATAATAATTTATTATTATATTTACTTTTAAGTTTTAATATATTTTTTACTATTTTTTTACTTTTTTTAAACCATATTTTTATCAATTATTTTTTGTTTTTAATAATTCTTTTATAACATCTTAAAAACATATTATATACTATAAATTTGCAACAACATGTTGCAATAGAAGTTATACCTTTTGCATCAATTTTTTTTTTGACAAATATATGTTATACTTGGGTGTACAACTTGTTAATGTGGATGATTAAAAGTGAAGTATGGTGTAAATGTATCACTCAAGATTTACATAATATAAATTAGCAACAAGTTGAGGCATTGAGGTGTTGTACAACATCTTTTAGGGGTTTTTCAAAAAAAAAAAAAAGATATTTTGCTTTAAACCTAAAACTACTTGATTTTGTAGTTTTAACTCAAAAGTTTTTTTAGTTTTTCCAATTTAACCTCACAACTCTTATCTTTTAACTTTGTCCCCTTATGTTTTTCATATTTTGCAAAAGTTTTCGTTTTACGCGTAGTTCTAAATTTGCGAGTTAACACGACACAATGTGTGTGTGTGGTTCAGTGTATTTACTTCATCTATTTTTTTCCCATTTAATAAGTTCATTACAAAGCGCGAGTCATAAATCGAGTTAGTTATTATATTCTGTGTTTTATATGTTGGTCTAATTTCTGCATGTTAAGACGCCGAAACTTTAGTCTTTAATGTTGGTGGTCGTTGCCTATAGTGTGGCATTGGGGCTATTCGTCACGGTTTTACACCCCCGCCGCAACGCGGGGGGATTAATACGATAGGTTATTTATATGGATATAAGTCATGTAACGTAGTAATTATGATACCATTAATTGTAAATCTGAATCTGATCAATAGCATGTCAATTTCGTTGGCCGCAGCGCATAGCGCGCGGGTCCATCTTCTAGTTATATAATAATTTACATCGAGATAGTTGGTAAACGGACAACAAGCTGCGTCGCTACCCCTTTTTGAATAGCAAAACTAAGTTCGTTAATTTGAAATTTCTCTAATAACTTAAGTTCGTTAATTTTTTTCTAAAAACTTAAGTACGTGGTTTTGTTTAATTTTTTTACTCTCAACATTCCAAGTTTTGTTAAAATGAAGTAGTATTCAAAATAGACTATTCATTTGGTGTCGGAAAACTGCATGATGATAAATTAAATCGATTCTAATGGTTTGGTTTTCTAAACAACATGCCTCATTTTCAAATAACGTTTGTTTTACATTATCATTACTCTGTTTCGCCGCAACGTGCGACGTCATCAAATCTAGTGTTGTATTTATGAAGAGCGAGGAACGACTATGTCATCAATAAAATTAAAGGGTGGCCGAATTACTATATAAATATTAGACTAAACAAATAGTATTTTATATGAAAAATTACCCGTTTTGTCCTTTAACTTAACATCATTTTTCAGACGGTGTCCTTTTCAACGAAGTTTGATAGGTTTTGCACTTTACAGTGAATTTTGTTGCACGTTTTGTCCTTTAATCTTGTGGGAATCTAACCCAGGACCTATAATCATTAAGCCTTATCCCACCCCCAAGGTGTCAATAGGTTATAATGGCATGGGCAATAACCTGACCATCACATACGAAGACTTGTAGAATTCTTACACAGATGTGATAAAAAAAAATCTTACAATAGTGGTATGATAGTTGCTCCCCACAAAAGTGATGTGGGTTTTAATTCTTACTTACAAATGCAAAGTTAAATAATATTCATGTGTAAAAAATAAGGTTGAAAAGAAAAAATCATCCGTATCAATTTTTTTTAAAACCAAATATATACAATTCTCAGTAAAGTTACTTTAAAAATCATCCCCATAGACTCTACTTTGCCTCTTTTTAGAAAATAAAAAACATTTTAAAATATAATAACTTTTTTCATGCAACATGTGATGACGTTGATAGCCGAAAAAAGGGGGTACATGCACAAATCAGCATTTGTCCCGATTGCTGAGTATTATGCGCGTCATGTCCAAGGCTTGATACAAAACTAGTTTAAAATAGCATCGAAGTTTACATTGGAAATGTTAAAGTAATTAAATATTGAAAAATTTAACGGATCAACAAATACCTAGTTAAAAATCGGTGTAAAATAACTAATCATATGCAAGCTTCCGCAAGTAAATTTTTAATGAAGAAAATACTGTTATAAAAGATAACAAAGAAAAGTGCATATACCTTAAAAAGAAGACACATCCCTAATATCTCATTACACATTAATGAAGAAAATAATATTACAAACGCTTAACATGCTTGAAAAATAAAATGGCAATATTGATTCTTGTGGTCAGTCATGGAAATCGTAATTGAAAGGGTAAGCAGGTGAGTTTTGCATTAAATACAATTTAGTTACTTCTGCAGAAACATAACCAAAGAAAAAAACACAAATAATAAAGCTATACATAATTAATTAAGGTGATTAACGCTAAAAAAAGGATCATTATCAATGAACACTCATGTAAAGCAACAACCTAATAAAAATATGTATCTATACATAACTACAGATACATGATTTCAGTGATTAACATTCATGAAAAAAATCGTTATCATAGAACACTCATATAAAGCAACAACCTAATAAAAATATGTATCTATACATAACTACAGATACATGATTTCAACATTTGAAGTTCAAATAAATGTCTAGAACACCTATGTTAAAAAGAAAGGAATTTAGGTTTCAAAAAACATAATTGGGATTTAACATACCTGTTGTTGGTTGATTTCTTTCGATTCGGATGTAGGATCACTGGAAAGTGAATATGCAAACGGAATTGTGGTGAGGATATGAAAGTAAGGTTAGGGTTTGTGATTTGCAATCTTATTCAAAAAGGAAATAGTCTGCACAAAAAGGAAAGTCTAATTTCTTTAAAATTTGTGAGAAAAGAATTTGAAACAAAGACCTTGTGTTCTCCCTCTTAAAGCAAAACAATAAAAAGTCTAACAATGACACGTGGCAATTAATGGCTTAAGTGGTTATAAAGGAACCAAATTTGTTTTGCTTTATTATAATGCATAGATTTTCATTTACTCTCTTCTTTCTCAAATTAGTTTCTCTTAATAAGAACAAGGGGCCACGCTGAAACCCAAGCCCACCCGGGGTGGTGACTTGGTCGTTTGTACCCAACCCACGCCACAACCCCCGCCCCATACCCCATATTCTAATACTTCATAGATCTTTTTTTAAACACATAGCCGTTGGCCAACGGCTAGCCCAAACGGCTACTTGTCTTGGCCAATGAGATCCCGCCATGTCATCTTGATAGCCCCGCCCAACGCCCAGGCTGAAACCCCCGCCCAAGGGGCCACGCCGAAACCCAAGCCCACCCGGGATGGTGACTTGGGCGTTTGTACCCAACCCACGTCACAACCCCGCCCCATACCCCATATTCTTATATTTCCTAGATCACTATTGATTTAGTTTGTTTTAATTAATATAGGTTCAATTCACTATTCATTTGTTTTAATTAATATATGTTGAAATCACTATTCATTTAATTAATATATAATTGAAATCACTATTCATTCAGTTTGTTTTCTATTAGTATATAATTAGTGTTTAACATATTTATTAAAACAGACAGGTACCCAATTTAAAACAATTGTTTAATATGCTCTTTCACAGCATGATCCAAAGCAATTGTCTAAAAAGGGATAGCAATTGTCTAAAAAACGATGGGCATGAAAGGATCATAACAAACCTCAAAAAAGCGAGAAACCGGGGAAGACTATCGCCACCACCATATTGTAAATTGTCTATGCCGCCGCATCATGTGGGTTTCTTACTAGTATATATATAGAGGAAAGATCATTTGAGAAAAAACGTAATGTGAAAAGAAAAGGAAGAAAGAACGTAATAGAAAAAGAATAAATAGTTTATAACTCCTCTCATCAGTTATTTTCTCTCTTATTAATTAGACAAAAACAAGTTATCCTACACATATCAAAATTTATCCTACATTTTATCCCTACACACATCAAAATTTGTCATACTTTATCCTACACATATCGAAAATTGTCATTCGCCATAAATTAGGTTGTTTTGAAAGACTATGTTTTAAAAATGAGTTATAGATTTAATTAGTTTAGCTAATTTATAGTAATACAATAAATTAATTAAAACTGGTATTTACCTATAAGCCCTACAATAAGACGACACGGTGTGGACGTTCAACGTTGTTGCTGCTCAACGTCGTTCACACCATCTCGTCCATGGCGTTATTCAAAGGGCGGGAGAATCTCCATAGGCATGGAAGACATTTTGTAGACGACGTGCCACGTGGTTAATGGACGTGAATGTTAGTTGTTTAACCCAGCGGTTAACTTTTAAATTTAAAAAAAAAATTTAACTTTTTTAAAAATTATAATTTCACACTATAAATACAACCAACATCTTTACCCAAATTTATACAAACTCCACCACTTCTTCATTTTTATACAAACTTTTCCACTTCAACGTCGTTCCACTTCACCCAAAGAAAAACCGAGGATGGCTGTCGTGGTGTGGGCCGAAGAAGAGGATATTGCACTTTGCGAGTCGTGGGTCGAAGCTTTGAGCCACCACACGTTGGGTAGGCGTTCGAGCGGTCCTTTTTGGAGGACAATGCGACAACACTTCCAAGCCTATACGGGTCATAACAACCGAATCGTCGACCCCTCTCGTCTCGTTCTAGGATGATCTGTCTTGATTGTGAAAGATTCGAGACGATCCACACCGTCGTGGAAATCGAGGGTGGTGATCTCGGGGAGGACGACATCATTCAAGTGGCTCTCATCAAATTTAGGCACGTGCACAGCAGTGAATTCAAGCTCCGCTCGACGTGGGAAATCATTAGATTTTTTATTTAAATTATGTGGTTTTTAGCTTCGTATTTTTAAATTTATGTATTGTTTTTAAAATTTATGTAATTTTTTTATTTTAGTGTTATGTATTTGTTTAATTACTAGTAATATATTTATAAGTTTTTAATACATTTTATATAATTCTCTTATAAAATAATACAAAAAGGTGAGTGACACGTGTCAAAAAAAGCCACGTTTCCACGCCCCCGGTTGTCACACCCTCAAAATCCACACGCGGAGTATTACCGCGAGGCATGTGACGACCAGGATCTTAGCCACTAATTATTTTGAACGGATTAGTTATTGTTATAAACATTAGCATAATTAGTGACCTAATTTAAATTTTTCAAAACATAGTTTAAGTTCACAGCGGAAAGGGAAAGAAAACGCATCAATATTGAAACCACAAGTTTAATATCATGTTACTTACGAACCACGTACTCCATCCGATTGCAATGTCCGTCCAGAACTGTATCGAGCATCCTGCAAAGCATGCAGAAGAGTGTCAACATAACGTTGGCGAGTTCACGTGTTTGTAGTTTTTCAGTTTTAATTCCAAAAACTTGTTTTAACCAGTTAATTTATCCGTTTATACATGCCATGGGGAGCTACCCCATAAGTGAGCGACTAAACTGTTTTTCCAATACCGAATACTAAGTAATCGTACGTTTTCGCAGTGCCCCGTTTGTCAATGTTCTATCATCATTGACGGTTTGCCAGAGTCTATTAGTTCACGCCCGTTCCCAGTAACAAGGGTCGGTGTGAGGCTGGTCGAACCTAAATAGCGCTATCAACTAATAACCCGTTCGCCTGGCCCCGGCGACTAATCGGTATTAAGTAGTAGGGACTTGAGTGATAGAGTTTCGTTTAGTGTTGCTCGTTGCATTTCCGTACAAACGGTAATTAACTAAGAGTCCCGCATAAGGGGAGAAACGTAGTTTGTATCCCTCACAAGGGGATAGCGTTGTTACCCGTATCCCACACAAGGAGATAGAAATACCGTATCCCGCACAAGGAGATAGTGAGCAATCCCAAACCAGGAAAAAGTGTTTCGTTCCGTTTCCCAACCACCGGGAACGCATGCTTTAAGTAAAAAGTAGTGAACTCACCTTTGCTTTGCTCGGTTGACAATTTACTTGTGTTATGTTGGTCAACCATACCCACTCGATTCTCGGTTTGAATGAGCCCTCCGCTGCCGTCACCGTTTCTGTTGCCGGCGTTACTGGTTCGTCGGAGAGCCACAGCCAATCATCGTCATCACATCAGCTGCTGCCAAGTGTCTCCGACCCACCACCATGTCGTGAAGTGTATGTGTGCGATGCAGGGTAATGGTGTGTAGGTGTGTGGGTGTGGGGGTGTGAGTGGGGAAGATGATGACCGAAGTACAGGGGGGTTTATGTGTGCGTGTGGTAGCCGGAGAGGGTCGCCGGAGTCCTCTGATTGCACACGATGTGTGCGGCTGTGAGAGTGTGGAAGGGAGAAAAGGAGTGGGTCGGGTGTTGTGTGAGCTCACCAGGAAAGAAGGGAAGTGCTGGAGAGGAGCTGGTCGGAGAACAAAGGACGTCGGAGATCACCGGAATCCGGCTCCGATGACCGGACCTGCAAAGATGGTCGAGAGATGGAATGTGCGGCTGTATGTGTTTTTAGAGATTAGGGTTTTGGATAAAATGAATGGGTGAGGGGTTTAAGTAGTATTATATAGGTCTAGGGTTTAGGCTTAGGTTGGTTGGGTTGGGCCTAGCCCAAATGCGTGAACCCGTTTAAACAACTACGCGTCTCGCTCAATTATACTGGCTTGGTTATTTAATAATAACATATCGGTAATCTAAATTATTATTTTAGTAAATAATATTAACAAGAATACTGATAATAGTATTAATAATAATAAACTCGAATATTCTCCTCTCGATGATTGGGATCGAGAGTACAGGGTGTCACATTCTCCCCATGTTACAGGAATTTCGTCCTCGAAATTTAAGCTAAGACATGCGATTCGCTCTAATTATAGACTCGCTGATAACCTAGTGTCATACGTATATACATGCAGTTCACATAAGTTCACAAAACAAACATGTAAGCCACATAGCACATAAGATCACATCGCGTAGACGGTCAAGTAGTATAAGATTCCAAGAGTTTGTACGTATTTTACATAGTATAGAATTTCACAAATTTAGTTGTAACATCCAAGAAACGTACAGGATGACCCGAAGTGTCACATTATCCCCAAGTTCAAGAAATTTCATCCCGAAATTTAGCGCGCAGCCACTGACAAGCTAGTGTGATTAAACGTTTTCGTGGGGTGTCACATCATCCCCTTGTTGGCTTGAAATTTCTTCCTGAAATTCAGTTGTAGCTTCAGTGCTGGAAGTAATGTCTGTAAACAACTGGGGATACATGCATATCAACTGGTTTTCCCGTTCCCAGGTAAACTCTGGGCCACAGCGTGAGTTCCAACGAACTCGGTCTGTTGGTATATTATACCACGCTTGAGGGTTTTGATTTCTTGATCCCTGATCTCAACGGGTTCTTCAATGAAGCGTAGCTGGTTGTTGATCATGAGTTCCTAAGAGAACAACGAATGTTTCATCTGACTGATACTTCTTCGGATTAGGCCCGCGAAAGACGTCGTGTACTGCATTAAGCTCTTCAGGCAGGCTTAGCCTGTAAACAACCTTACCGATCCTTTTTGTAACCTCGAATGGTCCAACGTATCACGGATTAAGCTTGCCCTGTTTGCCAAAACGCACCATACCCCTTTCAGAGTGAAACTTTAAGTAGGACCCGGTCCCCGACCTGGAACTCTAGAGGTTTCCTACGCTCATCAGCGTAGCTTTTCTGACGGTCACGAGTTGTCACCATGCGTTGTCTATTCTGGGCAATCCCACCCGTCAAGTGCAAGTTCTGGGCCGGTAATTTGGCTTCCGCCCAACACAGAGGTGACCAGCATCTGCGTCCGTGCAATGCCTCAAATGGTGTTGCTTGAAGGCTAGTGCGGTAGCAGTTGTAGGAAGAGAATTCTACAAAAGAGAAGTGTCACTCGTATCCAAGGACGATAACACGTGTTCTCAGCATGCCTTTGAGTGTTCGGATGGTGCGTTTGGCCTGACCATCAGTTTACGGGCGATAAGCGGTGTTCATGCCTAATAGTGAGCCAAAAGTCTTCTGTGCACAGCCTTGCGACGGATCGGATGCAAAACGTGGGTTACGATAAGATATAAGAGGAGTCGGCATCCCGTGCCTAATATCTACTTCTATCAAGTAGGTGGTTGCAAGTTCGAAAACTTGTTAGTTTCTTTGGTCGCGTGCCGTTACTGGCAGACATTTCATCAATGCCTTGGACATGATAGAATAAGATAGAAGCACCGCGTAGATCATCTTCCAATTGCTGGAGTTGCGGATATTTGAGCATCTCTCGAATGCTAGGTGATGCTCTTTCGAGTTTAAATCGTGAGCGGTCGCGTATACGGTCGAGAAATACGGGCTTTGCGACGTTAAAAGTCATGCATTGAAAACTTAGCGTAAGGCGGTTTGCGTCGTAGAAGTACCAGGGTAGAGCGTAGGAGTCGCCCTGATTCCCACTGGTTTTCGGAATAGGTTCGGACGT
The DNA here is from genome assembly GCA_030545235.1 of Helianthus tuberosus. NCBI lineage: Eukaryota > Viridiplantae > Streptophyta > Magnoliopsida > Asterales > Asteraceae > Helianthus > Helianthus tuberosus. Next base: position 139,426,315 of record CM060415.1, read on the forward strand.
CGTCGAAAGAAACAAGTGTCGAATTTTGACAGGATGAAATAAATTCGAGTGTCGTAACTAGGTGTTGATCGCATCGAGTTTCGAAGAACAGTGCTTGCGATACCCGTTACCCCCGGGGTATCCTTGGCTCGTTGCTCCAACGAGTAACATTCGTAGGAAGAAATTCGTCCAAACGGAGATTTGTGCAGAGCAGAGTAGGATAAGGATCATGGAATTCGTGAACCATAACACGAGTAGCGAGATAAACTGATGTGTTCAACTTGAGACAAAACGTGAAGGCTTTGGGATCGGCATTAGGGATTTATCAGACGTCGATGAGGTGGCTGGTCGTACACAAATCATGGGTGTTTAAAATAAAGAAAGTCGCTTGCTGACAAGGGGTGTTACGTCGATTGGATTAGTACAAAAAGAAGTAGCTAGTGAGGGATCGTCGTCGTGCGGGTCTGTAGGTTTTAGGGTCTATTGAGACGTCTGGCAGGATGTGATTCCTTAAATCGGTGAGAAACCCAGTTCGAGTGGATTGTTCTAAGTCGTGCAAACGAGTTCGGAGTAGCGCTTGCGTCGTCGAGGGGTTCGATGTAAAATTGCGAAAACAGGTTTTCGAGAAAGCACGGTTGAAGTAATACGTTGCTGAATTTCAAGGGCTAAAAAGTTTGTCGGCTAAAGGTCGAGTTTGTTGAATTCACCAAACTAAAGAGAGATCTGGTCAAGGTTTCTATACGAAGAAACGTGGATGCCGGGAAAAAGAAAGGATAGAAACGGGGATACCATCTGAGCAATAAACGCGGATTCGTACGAAAGCGAGTGAAAGGATTCACGGAATCAGAAAAGTCATCAAAGGATGACGGTTCGGGCAAATGAAGGATAAGGTAAGCATCTAGGTCACCGTACTCGTCAGTGGGTTGACTGGCTCGTAACTTCGCCTTGCCACGCCTTCAAATACACCGGTTTGTAAGAAGGATATCACTTTGCTGGGTTTTGGGGCGTGCTAAGGTATGAGGTTCAACTTGAATAGGGATTAACCATGTAATCAAGGAATTAGGGGGAAATAACTTCGCGGTTGATGGGAAGGTGATACAATTACTGGTACTACCATGAGAAGCATACACCTCGCATGCTTTTTGTGTTTGAGACGTGCAAACAGAAACCCGAAAAGTGTAGACTTACTAGAATGCTTAGGTGATCAGTCGTGTGAGGGAACAAGTCTCACTACTTAAGTTGGGAAAACAAATATGCAAATAAAAAGGATGCGAATGACGTCGTCGTTCCTTCTAATATCCCATGATGTAGGGGTGGCTCCCCTTCGTCGATTCGTTCTCGTAACTTCTCTATGTGCTTCGTAGTAGACCTTTCCTGGGCAAGTCTTTCGAGTATATGTCCCTCGCGTCGGTTTACAGTCCAGGGATGATACCAAGAAATACATGGACAAGGGCTTGGAATAACTGGTTCCTTGCCCTTAGTGTATCGTGGTTTCGAACCAGGTTTAGGAGGACTCGCTCCTGTTTAATGCGTAACATGCTAGCTGTAACAACTGTGTTTGTTATCGCTATGAACAGTTCTATTATCAATAAAACAATGTTATTTGATCACAATGTTTGTTTTGTTATGTTTTACATTTTTCATGTTTTGACTTTTATGTAATTTCAAACTCTACATCGCTTTCTGGAGAGTTATACGCAAACTAGTGCGTAAACGTACTCAGTTTAATGCAAGAAATACTCCGGAACATCAACATATACTCAACATACCTTAAATAACCTTTAAATAACTTAGAAATAAGTTTTGAAGGCATTGGTATGGCAAAAACAAGTTAATTCGCTTACAGGGACTAAACTTGACAAACTGCGAAAGTATGTCAATTTGAACTGTAACGAACATTCCGGAACATAACCATAAGTTAAGCACACCTTAAATATCCTTTACATAGCTTAGAAATAGGCTTTGAGGGGTTCGGTGTGCTAAAATAAACTTTTGGGTCATTCAGGGACTAAAAGTGTCAAAAAGTGCACAAGTTTGCATTTTCGCGCATAACTTACGTTCTGAATACATCCGGACATCCAAAAATTTATGAAAGCATGACTATATTATGTTTTAGTGTTCGCCTTAAGAAAAATCCATTCGTCGCGTCATTTGGATCGTTTTTCGCGCTTATGCGCATTCCGTCGTAATTAAGCGAACATCGCGTTCGTACGACCAAACGAACCAACATCAGACATATTTTTGAACATGTTTCATGTCCACAATGTTTAGGAAACATTTTAGGGCCTTAAAGTTGGCTTTACGGGCCTTAGAAGTGTCGGAAATGGCCTTAAACACGTGCAGGGACTGAAACTGTCATTTTTCAAGCATGTTTGCGGATCAGAAGGGTCAGGCGGCCCGCATTGTGTTTGCCTGATCCTGAAGCGGGCCGCTTCCCACTATCAGACCAGATTAAATGCATTTAATCACAAGTTGCACATGTTTGATCCACCACCACATGTTCTAACTTGCTTAGTCACTAGATAAGGATGGAATTTAGCTTCCATAACCTTTCAACAAGTGTACGGATGTGATCGAATCACGGTTTCCATGAAACGATCTCAACGGTTCACCAAAAACTATATATACCCCATGCCTTTCATTGTTTTAAGCACTAGAAATTTGATTTGAGAAACTCTAAGTTGAAACATTTGTTTCATACCTGAGATTTTTGAATCAAGTTTAGCATTCGGGGACCCTTCGTAAGTATTCTTTCGTTCTTTTCCTTATTTTACTGCTTTTCGAGTCCGAAAGTCAAACTTTGTTTGACTTTCAGCGTTGACCAGTAATGGTCAATGCGAAGTTCGTTTGAACTTCGCAACGTGATTGTAATCACGATGGTCATAGTCCCTTGGGACTATGCCTACTGATTACCACGTTGTCTAGGGTCGTAGGGTAAGCGATCTGATCAATCGCTTATACCTTCGAACCCGACCCAGTTTGGTCGATCATTAGGATCCGACCAAATACATTAGGTGACCATAGTGTAGGGAATAACCTTCCGAGGTTATACCCTATGGTCACATCGTTTAAGTAGTTGTATGATAGGTAGTTTATATGCCTTAGGTAAATTACCAGAATACCCTTTTCTTGTATAATTGGTAATTAAGCATATGTAACCTAAACCTTTGTCACATAACTGATTATGTAACATGTTTAGGCATATAACACTTGTCATAGGGCTAGTTAGACGGTCCGAACGCGTTTCACGCGAACGACGCGTTAAAGTAGCATAAGCTACCTAAACGGGTCGTAATGGGTCGTAAACAATTATGTTAAGTTTCATTTAGTATGTAGGCTTTGTTAAACCATATCACGTGAGTTCCTACACTCATTTGGTTTACAAACCCTAATGCTACCCAGTCTTCCGAGATAGGTCCGGTTATTAACATAGTTACCTATATTAGGTGCCGTTTGATTCCGTGATTTATATCACTGCTTGGTGGTTATCTTTAGACATCTGAGCAATCTCAAGTGAGTACATAGACCCCTCTTTTACTGTTTTCCAAACTGTTTTGGGGTGAAACACATGTGCCTACTTGTTACTTTCAAGCTTTCCTGTTTTCACATCATATACATGCTATGTTCGTTAGTACATTATAGTACATGATTTCATTTCATCTTATGCTAAGTGTGCCCATTGTGTGCATTACTTAGTACATTGTTTTACTTGACATTTCCTGCTAGGTGTGCCCATTATGTGCATTACTTAGTACATCGTTTTACATGACATTTCACGCTATGTATGTTCATTTGATTACATACTTAGTGCATTGTTTTCACATGCTTACATTTTGGTATGAAATTTGGTTTGTTTACATGGGACAATACATTCATTAACATTAGCTACGCCGTTCGTTAGTAGGTAGTGGTACCATAGGAATTGACAACTCCCGTTCCGGACATCCCAGGGAAAGGGGACAGAAATGAATGACCGAATTCGATGATATAAGACAGATAGACCTTTAATTTGTTTAAAGGGTTTATCACCACAGTCACAAGGCTTGGATGTATGCATTTTCACAATACCGCATAAATGTTCATATTAAATATTTGCATGCATTTACACAAAACATAGCTTTGATTTAAACCAAGTTTTACTTCAATACTTTGTTTTTGTGCATATGGTTTAGTTTGAGACATTTCACTTGCCATACATGACATTTTGACATAGACATTTGACATGGATATTTGACATAGACATTTGACATGGATATTTGACATAGACATTTGACATGGATATTTGACCTAGACATTTGACATGGATATTTGACATAGACATTTGACATGGATATTTGACACAGACATTTTGACATGATTTACATTTGACAAATGATTTAAACATAGACTTCTTACATTGGTTGGTTTGGTTTGATTAAGTGATTAAGTAACGATGCGTGTGTAATATGATACAAGCATGGTGGATACGCCGCTGGTACTTCCTATATATAAGTGTTTGTATGGTATTACATATCGTACCGTTATTTGAATCATTTCAGTTTGAGACATAGAACATTTCATACAAATAACATACTTTTCACAAGACATTGATTCATAAACAATTTATCTTATGCAAACATATTTTACTTGGTTATTCATTTAACCTTACATTTATTTATACTTATCATCTGATCTTATTGTTTTCAAATGATTTACAAGACAAAGCAAATTACAAGGTTCATGACTAAACATTTTGCTTAAACATAAGTCATGAATCCTATTTTGACAAACCTATGTATCTCACAGGCATTTTTATGCTGACGTACCTATTTTCACATGTGTTTTCAGGTGCTTTTCCATAGGATGTTGATCATGATACTAGGGCGGACCTGTGCCTTAGAGACTTTAAAAGAAGATAGACTATGTTTAATTATGTTCTGAACTCTTTAATTTCCTGTTTGAAACAATATAACACCTTTGTTTATAAATAAAATACAACTTTGTATGCCATGGTTATGAAACAATTAATTCTGTTTCAACACTCCCCGACGTTTTCCGCCACGTCTTGTATGATATACGTGGTCGGGGTGTGACAGAAGAGTTGGTATCAGAGCCAATGGTTATAGGGAATTAGGTTATTAGTAATGCTTTGACCTAGGCTATAACTTTTCTAGGACCCTAACACGAGTTATCTTGTGTTTAGATCTTAAAACATGTACATCACCTATCCTTAGGTGATTATCAAAAAACAAGAACCAAAATTTTTCCGAAACGATTTTTGAAAAACAATCATATGTTTTTGAATAAATTTTTACAAGGTTTTGAACCCTCTATTGTAAGGTTTTGAATCCTCTGTTATATGGTTTTGAACCCTTTTTAGTTTGGTTTTTGGCCTTGTGCCTTCAAATATTCAAAATCTCATCAAACGTTTTGGGTTTTAAATAATGTGAACACGTGCAAACTGGAAGGGTGAATGCCTGTATTCCGGGTTTTCTGTCTAGGCAAGCACTTCGTATACATCTCAACCAGACGCGAGACCAGTTGTGCTTACCTGGGAATTCTTGGGATGAGTGTTCACTTATAGGCGAGAATGTCTTCATTATACATTATTTTTGACCCATTTACTTTGATTTGTCACTGTGTGTCGTTTGTTTGCTTTGTGATACGGACGAATGACCACCATCTTTGCTTTTGTTGATTTTGTTTCATCTCATTCTCTTCATCCAATCATCTCACTCGTTTCCTTTCATGTTTTCCTCTTTTAGAATGCCTCCTCGACGCGAGAACCAGATAGCAACTGCCGAACTGGCAGAAATTATTGCGCAGCAGATGGCTGCCCAATTCCCAAATCTCTTTGCTCAATGGAACCAAGCCAACAACAACAACAATGTTCCATGCAAATACAAGGATTTTAACCAGGCTAAACCACTCAAGTTTAGTGGTTCTGAGGGAGCGACTGGGCTTCTTCAGTGGTTCGAGAGCATAGAGAATACTTTTCGCCACGTGCAGTGCCCGGATAATCGCAAGGTCGAGTTCTCCTCGAGCGTGTTTCAGAAGAGGGCTCTTACATGGTGGAATGGGGTGATGAGGGACCAAGGTGCAGAAGTTGCTCTCGCACAGACATGGGCTGAACTTAGAGCCCTTATGATGAGGGAATTCTGTCCTCGTCATGAGCAGCGAGCCTTGGAGAAAGAGTTTGATAATTTGAAGCAAGATAGTGGAGAGCACAGGGCTTATACTGACAGGTTTGAAGAGTTGAGTCTGCTTTGCCCGACTATGGTTACCCCACTCGACAAGGCCATCGAAAGGTACATCGACGGCCTACCTGACTCAGTGCAGGATATCCTTACTGGTAGTGACCCTGCCACACTCCGTCAGGCGATAGAGTTATCAGCAACACTGACTGAGTCGCAGGTTCGTAAGGGAAAGCTGCATAAGAAGGGTGACAAGGGTAAGAAGCAGGCATCTGGCAAAGGGGATGGTAAGAAGGGTGAAAACAAGAATGGGAAGAATTCTGGCTCCTCAAGGAATTCTAGGAAGCGAAAGGCTTCCCAAAATTTTGCCGTTACTGCACAGGCTCAGGCTGCACCAAATCAGCCTGCGCAGCCACTAGCCAAGAAGCCTTATTTTGGCAATGCACCTTTGTGCAACAGGTGTAACGGCCATCATCAACCACACCTCCAGTGTCGTCAGTGCACCAACTGCGGAAGATCTGGTCATCTTGCTGTCAACTGCCGCATTCCTGTCAATCAGAACCAGGCAGTTCATAACCAAGCTCAACAGGTTGCTCAGCCTCCTGCCCCGTAACAGGGCCAAGCTGCACGACCTCATTTTCCTCCTGGTTCGTGCTACAATTGTGGGGATCTGACCCACTACAGGAACCGGTGCCCAAGGCTAGTCAACCAGAACCAGAATCTGAATCAGGCTCCGGCTCGAGGCCGAGCCTTTAACATGAATGCCCAAGAGGCGCAGGCGGATGATAACGTGGTGAACGGTACGTTCTTTATTAATAATCAGCCTGCATCTGTTCTCTTTGATTCCGGTGCCGATAAGAGTTTCGTGTCTTTGTCCTTTGAGCAAATGCTTCACGTGTCTAGAACGAAACTAGGCAAATCTTTGACAGTAGAAGTTGCTAGTGGTGAACCCATTATTCTTGATTCTGTTCTACGCAACTGCCAGTTGAACCTAAATGATCATCTTTTTCCTATTGACCTCGCGCCTATGCAACTTGGAAGCTTCGACGTTATTGTGGGAATGGATTGGTTATCCAAGCATCACGCAGAGATAGTTTGTTCTAAGAAGATTGTTCGTGTGCCGCTTTCGACAGGCGAGATCCTGCAGGTTCAAGGTGAGAAGCCTACCGGTGGTCTCAAACTCATGTCTTGTTTTAAAGCTCGGAAGTATCTGCAGAAGAACTATGTGGCTTTCTTAGCACATGTTACAGAAGATAAAGGCAAGGGTAAGTCTATTTCAGATATTCCTGTCGTTCGGGATTATTCTGAAGTGTTCCCTGAAGATTTACCTGGTCTACCTCCAGCACGCCAAGTCGAGTTCCGCATTGATCTCGTACCTGGTGCAAACCCCATTGCTAGAGCTCCATATCGTCTTGCACCGTCTGAGATGCAAGAGTTGTCTAAGCAGCTTCAGGAGCTCTCTGACAAAGGTTTTATCCGTCCTAGCTTTTCACCTTGGGGTGCTCCCATTCTTTTTGTCAAGAAAAAGGATGGATCCTTTAGGATGTGTATCGATTATCGTGAGCTTAACAAGCTTACCATCAAGAATCGATATCCCCTACCTCGCATAGATGATCTCTTTGATCAGCTACAGGGCGCTTCTTATTTTTCGAAGATTGATCTACGTTCCGGATATCATCAACTTCGGGTGCAAGAAGAAGATATTCCGAAGACAGCGTTCCGTACTCGATATGGGCATTATGAGTTCACAGTCATGCCATTCGGTGTGACTAATGCTCCTGCTGTTTTCATGGACTTAATGAATAGGGTCTGTAAACCTTATTTGGATCAGTTCGTCATTGTTTTTATTGACGATATCTTGATTTACTCTAAGACGCGAGCTGATCACGAGCAGCATCTTCGTCTTACTCTGGAACTCCTGAAGAAAGAGCAACTTTTCGCCAAATTCTCCAAGTGCGAATTCTGGCTTAAAGAAGTTCAATTCTTGGGGCATGTTATCAACGAACGAGGTATTCATGTAGATCCCTCCAAAATCAGTGCGATTAAGGATTGGGATACACCTTCTACTCCTACTGAAGTTCGTTCTTTTCTTGGTCTAGCGGGTTATTATCGCCGCTTCATAGAAAACTTCTCGAAGATTGCAGTTCCTCTAACTGCTCTAACTCAGAAGAAAATGCCCTTTTACTGGGGATTCAAACAAGAGGAAGCTTTTCAACACCTGAAGCAGAAGCTTTGTGATGCACCTGTTCTATCATTGCCTGAGGGTGATGATGATTTTGTCGTGTATTGCGATGCATCTAAATTGGGTCTTGGCTGTGTTCTTATGCAAAGGAACAAAGTCATAGCCTATGCATCGAGGCAGTTGAAGATACATGAGAAGAACTACACTACTCATGATCTTGAGTTGGGTGCAGTTGTCTTTGCTCTCAAGATCTGGAGACACTATTTGTACGGTACAAAATGTGTGGTTTTCACTGACCACAAAAGTCTTCAGCATATCTTCAATCAGAAAGAACTCAACATGAGACAGCGACGTTGGGTTGAGCTTTTAAACGACTATGACTGCGAAATTCGCTACCATCCTGGTAAGGCGAATGTCGTAGCTGATGCATTGAGTCGTAAGGAACGAACTAAGCTGCATTGTGTTCGTGTTCAATCTGTTATTCAAGCTCGATCCGATATCCAAGCACGCATTTCTCAGGCTCAACAATCTTGTGTTTCACAAGGTTTGATGGATAAGGAATTTCCCTATCATATAACGCCTGCTCTTGAACTGAAGGACAATGGATCGTATTACTTCATGGACCGTTTGTGGGTCCCAAGCCAGGATGATCTTCGTACCTTGCTTATGGATGAAGCCCATAAGTCTCGTTATTCTATTCATCCGGGCTCAGATAAGATGTATAAGGATCTTCGTATTCACTATTGGTGGCCTGGTATGAAGAAAGACATTGCCTTATACGTATCCAAATGCCTTACTTGTCTTAAGGTTAAGGCTGAACATCAACGTCCTTCGGGTTTATTGGTACAACCAGAGATCCCAGTTTGGAAATGGGAAAACATTACTATGGATCTTGTTACCAAACTTCCACGCACAAAGAAAGGTCATGATGCCATATGGGTAGTCGTTGATCGTCTTACAAAGTCAGAGCATTTCTTGCCAATCCGTGAGGATTTTCCTGCTGACAGGCTTGCACAAATCTATGTGGATGAAATTGTAGCTCGACATGGTGTTCCGTTGAACATCATTTCTGACAGAGATGCTCGTTTCACTTCTCATTTTTGGAGAACCATGCAATCTGCTATGGGGACCCAACTTAATCTGAGCACAGCTTATCATCCGCAAACGGATGGTCAATCTGAGAGAACAATCCAGACTCTGGAGGATATGCTAAGAGCTTGTGTGATCGATTTTGGTGGTAGCTGGGATTCACATCTTAAATTGATTGAATTCTCCTACAACAACAGTTATCACGCTAGCATCAAAATGGCTCCTTTCGAGGCTCTCTATGGTCGAAAATGTCGTTCACCAGTCTGCTGGAATGAGATCGGCGAGGCTCAACTTACTGGACCTGCCCTCATTTTAGAGACAACTGACAAGGTCAAGAAAGTTCGTGATAACCTTCAGGCAGCTAGAAGCCGTCAGAAGATTTACGCGGATCCAAAACGCAAACCCTTGGAATTTCAAGTCGGTGATTGAGTATTACTTAAGGTCTCACCTTGGAAAGGTGTGATCAGATTTGGAAAGAAAGGAAAACTTGCACCTAGATACGTTGGACCATTCAAGATCGTCGAAAGAATCGGAAAGGTAGCCTACAGACTTGAGTTACCTCCTGAACTTGGAAATGTTCATCCAACTTTTCACGTGTCCAATCTCAAGAAGTGTTCAGCTGATGTGAACTTCTCCATACCGCTTGACGAAATTCGTGTTGGCAAAACACTGAAATTTGTTGAGAAACCAGTGGAAATCATGGAACGTGAAGTCAAGTGGCTTAAACGCAAGCGCATTCCTTTGGTCAAAGTTCGCTGGGAAGCTAAACGTGGACCTGAGTTTACTTGGGAACGCGAAGATCAAATGAAGGCGAAATATCCACATCTTTTTCCACGAGTTTCCTCTAAATAAATTTCGGGACGAAATTTCCACAAGTAGGGGAGACTGTAACAACTGTGTTTGTTATCGCTATGAACAGTTCTATTATCAATAAAACAATGTTATTTGATCACAATGTTTGTTTTGTTATGTTTTACATTTTTCATGTTTTGACTTTTATGTAATTTCAAACTCTACATCGCTTTCTGGAGAGTTATACGCAAACTAGTGCGTAAACGTACTCAGTTTAATGCAAGAAATACTCCGGAACATCAACATATACTCAACATACCTTAAATAACCTTTAAATAACTTAGAAATAAGTTTTGAAGGCATTGGTATGGCAAAAACAAGTTAATTCGCTTACAGGGACTAAACTTGACAAACTGCGAAAGTATGTCAATTTGAACTGTAACGAACATTCCGGAACATAACCATAAGTTAAGCACACCTTAAATATCCTTTACATAGCTTAGAAATAGGCTTTGAGGGGTTCGGTGTGCTAAAATAAACTTTTGGGTCATTCAGGGACTAAAAGTGTCAAAAAGTGCACAAGTTTGCATTTTCGCGCATAACTTACGTTCTGAATACATCCGGACATCCAAAAATTTATGAAAGCATGACTATATTATGTTTTAGTGTTCGCCTTAAGAAAAATCCATTCGTCGCGTCATTTGGATCGTTTTTCGCGCTTATGCGCATTCCGTCGTAATTAAGCGAACATCGCGTTCGTACGACCAAACGAACCAACATCAGACATATTTTTGAACATGTTTCATGTCCACAATGTTTAGGAAACATTTTAGGGCCTTAAAGTTGGCTTTACGGGCCTTAGAAGTGTCGGAAATGGCCTTAAACACGTGCAGGGACTGAAACTGTCATTTTTCAAGCATGTTTGCGGATCAGAAGGGTCAGGCGGCCCGCATTGTGTTTGCCTGATCCTGAAGCGGGCCGCTTCCCACTATCAGACCAGATTAAATGCATTTAATCACAAGTTGCACATGTTTGATCCACCACCACATGTTCTAACTTGCTTAGTCACTAGATAAGGATGGAATTTAGCTTCCATAACCTTTCAACAAGTGTACGGATGTGATCGAATCACGGTTTCCATGAAACGATCTCAACGGTTCACCGAAAACTATATATACCCCATGCCTTTCATTGTTTTAAGCACTAGAAATTTGATTTGAGAAACTCTAAGTTGAAACATTTGTTTCATACCTGAGATTTTTGAATCAAGTTTAGCATTCGGGGACCCTTCGTAAGTATTCTTTCGTTCTTTTCCTTATTTTACTGCTTTTCGAGTCCGAAAGTCAAACTTTGTTTGACTTTCAGCGTTGACCAGTAATGGTCAATGCGAAGTTCGTTTGAACTTCGCAACGTGATTGTAATCACGATGGTCATAGTCCCTTGGGACTATGCCTACTGATTACCACGTTGTCTAGGGTCGTAGGGTAAGCGATCTGATCAATCGCTTATACCTTCGAACCCGACCCAGTTTGGTCGATCATTAGGATCCGACCAAATACATTAGGTGACCATAGTGTAGGGAATAACCTTCCGAGGTTATACCCTATGGTCACATCGTTTAAGTAGTTGTATGATAGGTAGTTTATATGCCTTAGGTAAATTACCAGAATACCCTTTTCTTGTATAATTGGTAATTAAGCATATGTAACCTAAACCTTTGTCACATAACTGATTATGTAACATGTTTAGGCATATAACACTTGTCATAGGGCTAGTTAGACGGTCCGAACGCGTTTCACGCGAACGACGCGTTAAAGTAGCATAAGCTACCTAAACGGGTCGTAATGGGTCGTAAACAATTATGTTAAGTTTCATTTAGTATGTAGGCTTTGTTAAACCATATCACGTGAGTTCCTACACTCATTTGGTTTACAAACCCTAATGCTACCCAGTCTTCCGAGATAGGTCCGGTTATTAACATAGTTACCTATATTAGGTGCCGTTTGATTCCGTGATTTATATCACTGCTTGGTGGTTATCTTTAGACATCTGAGCAATCTCAAGTGAGTACATAGACCCCTCTTTTACTGTTTTCCAAACTGTTTTGGGGTGAAACACATGTGCCTACTTGTTACTTTCAAGCTTTCCTGTTTTCACATCATATACATGCTATGTTCGTTAGTACATTATAGTACATGATTTCATTTCATCTTATGCTAAGTGTGCCCATTGTGTGCATTACTTAGTACATTGTTTTACTTGACATTTCCTGCTAGGTGTGCCCATTATGTGCATTACTTAGTACATCGTTTTACATGACATTTCACGCTATGTATGTTCATTTGATTACATACTTAGTGCATTGTTTTCACATGCTTACATTTTGGTATGAAATTTGGTTTGTTTACATGGGACAATACATTCATTAACATTAGCTACGCCGTTCGTTAGTAGGTAGTGGTACCATAGGAATTGACAACTCCCGTTCCGGACATCCCAGGGAAAGGGGACAGAAATGAATGACCGAATTCGATGATATAAGACAGATAGACCTTTAATTTGTTTAAAGGGTTTATCACCACAGTCACAAGGCTTGGATGTATGCATTTTCACAATACCGCATAAATGTTCATATTAAATATTTGCATGCATTTACACAAAACATAGCTTTGATTTAAACCAAGTTTTACTTCAATACTTTGTTTTTGTGCATATGGTTTAGTTTGAGACATTTCACTTGCCATACATGACATTTTGACATAGACATTTGACATGGATATTTGACATAGACATTTGACATGGATATTTGACATAGACATTTGACATGGATATTTGACCTAGACATTTGACATGGATATTTGACATAGACATTTGACATGGATATTTGACACAGACATTTTGACATGATTTACATTTGACAAATGATTTAAACATAGACTTCTTACATTGGTTGGTTTGGTTTGATTAAGTGATTAAGTAACGATGCGTGTGTAATATGATACAAGCATGGTGGATACGCCGCTGGTACTTCCTATATATAAGTGTTTGTATGGTATTACATATCGTACCGTTATTTGAATCATTTCAGTTTGAGACATAGAACATTTCATACAAATAACATACTTTTCACAAGACATTGATTCATAAACAATTTATCTTATGCAAACATATTTTACTTGGTTATTCATTTAACCTTACATTTATTTATACTTATCATCTGATCTTATTGTTTTCAAATGATTTACAAGACAAAGCAAATTACAAGGTTCATGACTAAACATTTTGCTTAAACACAAGTCATGAATCCTATTTTGACAAACCTATGTATCTCACAGGCATTTTTATGCTGACGTACCTATTTTCACATGTGTTTTCAGGTGCTTTTCCATAGGATGTTGATCATGATACTAGGGCGGACCTGTGCCTTAGAGACTTTAAAAGAAGATAGACTATGTTTAATTATGTTCTGAACTCTTTAATTTCCTGTTTGAAACAATATAACACCTTTGTTTATAAATAAAATACAACTTTGTATGCCATGGTTATGAAATAATTAATTCTGTTTCAACACTCCCCGACGTTTTCCGCCACGTCTTGTATGATATACGTGGTCGGGGTGTGACACTAGCCTAGCCTTCGTATGATCCACGGTGTTAATTACTAAATATACGCACACGTACTAACATATATAAATGCTAATGACACACATACACACATGTGGGTTTACACACATAAGTTATGCACAAGTAAATGCCGTTAGCCTACCATTACCAGGTGAGCATCTGAGGTTGACGAACCTTGCAATCCGGAGTGTGGTGACGTTGTGGTTTTCATTAAAGAACGGTTATAGTCTGGTTTTCATATATAAAAAAATAATTTATTTCCCAAACCAAAATATTTTATATTTAAAACCTAGTTCGCTATAACCAATGACTCTGATACCAATCTGTCACACCCTCAAAATCCACACGCGGAGTATTACCGCGAGGCATGTGACGACCAGGATCTTAGCCACTAATTATTTTGAACGGATTAGTTATTGTTATAAACATTAGCATAATTAGTGACCTAATTTAAATTTTTCAAAACATAGTTTAAGTTCACAGCGGAAAGGGAAAGAAAACGCATCAATATTGAAACCACAAGTTTAATATCATGTTACTTACGAACCACGTACTCCATCCGATTGCAATGTCCGTCCAGAACTGTATCGAGCATCCTGCAAAGCATGCAGAAGAGTGTCAACATAACGTTGGCGAGTTCACGTGTTTGTAGTTTTTCAGTTTTAATTCCAAAAACTTGTTTTAACCAGTTAATTTATCCGTTTATACATGCCATGGGGAGCTACCCCATAAGTGAGCGACTAAACTGTTTTTCCAATACCGAATACTAAGTAACCGTATGTTTCCGCAGTGCCCCGTTTGTCAATGTTCTATCATCATTGACGGTTTGCCAGAGTCTATTAGTTCACGCCCGTTCCCAGTAACAAGGGTCGGTGTGAGGCTGGTCGAACCTAAATAGCGCTATCAACTAATAACCCGTTCGCCTGGCCCCGGCGACTAATCGGTATTAAGTAGTAGGGACTTGAGTGATAGAGTTTCGTTTAGTGTTGCTCGTTGCATTTCCGTACAAACAGTAATTAACTAAGAGTCCCGCATATGGGGAGAAAAGTAGTTTGTATCCCTCACAAGGGGATAGCGTTGTTACCCGTATCCCACACAAGGAGATAGAAATACCGTATCCCGCACAAGGAGATAGTGAGCAATCCCAAACCAGGAAAAAGTGTTTCGTTCCGTTTCCCAACCACCGGGAACGCATGCTTTAAGTAAAAAGTAGTGAACTCACCTTTGCTTTGCTCGGTTGACAATTTACTTGTGTTATGTTGGTCAACCATACCCACTCGATTCTCGGTTTGAATGAGCCCTCCGCTGCCGTCACCGTTTCTGTTGCCGGCTTTACTGGTTCGTCGGAGAGCCACAGCCAATCATCGTCATCACCCCAGCTGCTGCCAAGTGTCTCCGACCCACCACCATGTCGTGAAGTGTATGTGTGCGATGCAGGGTAATGGTGTGTAGGTGTGTGGGTGTGGGGGTGTGAGTGGGGAAGATAATGACCGAAGTACAGGGGAGGTTTATGTGTGCGTGTGGTAGCCGGAGTCCTCTGATTGCACACGAGGTGTGCAGCTGTGAGAGTGTGGAAGGGAGAAGAGGAGTGGGTCGGGTGTTGTGTGAGCTCACCAGGAAAGAAGGGAAGTGCTGGAGAGGAGCTGGTCGGAGAACAAAGGACGTCGGAGATCGCCGGAATCCGGCTCCGATGACCGGACCTGCAAAGATGGTCGAGAGATGGAATGTGCGGCTGTATGTGTTTTTAGAGATTAGGGTTTTGGATAAAATGAATGGGTGAGGGTTTTAAGTAGTATTATATAGGTCTAGGGTTTAGGCTTAGGTTGGTTGGGTTGGGCCTAGCCCAAATGCGTGAACCTGTTTAAACAACTACGCGTCTCGCTCAATTATACTGGCTTGGTTATTTAATAATAACATATCGGTAATCTAAATTATTATTTTAGTAAATAATATTAACAACAATACTAATAATAGTATTAATAATAATAAACTCGAATATTCTCCTCTCGATGATTGGGATCGAGAGTACAGGGTGTCACACCGGTCACAGCGTCCGTTTTAAGACCACGCCCCGTTCTGACGCCTTGTCTACGTGTCTCATAACGCCTCATCTTCAAGCCCCTCTACATCGTGTGCTCTAACGTTAGTTACACATATTACATGGAGCACTTTTACTGGTTTACAACTTATTATTTTTCTTTCTTATAAAAAAAATTCTTATTTGAATATTCCACCGTATATATTAAAATTTATATACTAACATTTAAATTCTTTTCAGTTTATTATACAAAATCATGTCGCTTTTAAATACTACTAGTTTTTTTTTTGTCGTCGCGCATTGCGGCGAAACCGAGCAAATGGTAATGTAAAACAAACGTGATTTGAAAATAAAACATGTTGTTTAGAAAGCCAAACCATTAGAACGGTTTAGTTTATCATCGTATTGTTATGATACCAAATAAATACTCTATTTAGAGTACAACTTTGTTTTTAACAAAACTTATAACAGAAGGTCGGGGAAAAAATCAAGCACAACTACGTACGTAAGTTTTTAGAAAAAAATATAAACGTAAATTATTAAAGAAGTATCAAATTAATCGATAAATTAATATATGTTCTAAAAAAGAATTATTAAAAAATAGTATATGAAATATATTGTTTTAAAAAAGGGAAACAATTAAAAATATGTTATTAAAAGTAAATATAATAATAAACTATTATAATATATAATAAAAGAAAAACAAAAAAACTATATATTGTTATAAAATAAAGTTGCTATTCATCGTCCTTCGTCAACAGATACCAAATAAATACTTTTTTTAGAGTACAATTTCGTTTTTAACAAAATTTATAACAGAATGTCGGGGGGAAGTCAAGCACAACTACGTACTTAAGTTTTTAGAATAAAGTTATAAATGTAAATTATTAAAGAAGTATCAAATTAATCGATAAATTAATATATATTCTAAAAAAAGAAAAAAAAAAGAATTATTAAGAAATGGTATAGAAAATATATGATTTTAAAAAAGAAAAAAATTAAAAATATGTTATTAAAAGTGAATATAATAATAAACTATCATAATATATTAAATAAAAGAAAAACAAAAAAAATATTATTATAAAAATAAAGTTACTATTTATCGTCCTTCATCAACAATATTTACATAACTGTATTAAAGAGGTATGGTCCCAATTCCATGCACACATGGCAAGGACCACACCACTTTTTCCATCCAACATGGCACCTACATCAGCAAGCAAATCCAGAAGCATCTAGAAGCTTCTGGAAGACGTCAAGGTGGCACCGAAGATGCTCCTCCATACAAAAAGGACAACACGTGTCACCAATAACCGGACGCCATGTGGACCTGCGACACTACCTAGGGACAGACCGACAGCTGCGATACCAATTATCCAACATGGGCAAATGACGGCGCGCCACGTGTACCACTATCCTGACCACAGCAGAGGAGACCAAGAGGACATTCCCTTTGGTCGGACAGCTGGCGCCCGGTAGCAGCTGGCAAGGTCACTCCTCCCTCCTTCACCCTTCGGCTATAAATAGGACCCTTCATCATTCAGGTTAAACATTCTGTTCTCCTTACATTTCACCTACAACACACACTATTTTCTCCTCTGAACAGTACTTATTCTCACGCCGGAGCCCGGTTAAGAGGGAAACCCCCATATTCCCCTCTTAACGAGCTAACGGTGTTGCTGTTTTGTAGGATCTCTGTCTTAGGCGAGTAGAGAAGGAGATTGAATCCACATAAGAGACGACACAGCTAGTTAACCTCAGTGTTAACCAGTGTTTCATCATTGGCGCCCACCACATCTTTTGCAAACCATTTTCATCTCCTTTTTCTTCGAAAAACTCTCTAAATAACTGAACCAAACCCTTCCCCTCACGTGGACGGAGAAAGCTCTTCTTTTGAACTGATTACGGACACTGCTCACGTCCAAAGGTATCAAGGGAACGGGGCCGTCAGAGAAGGGCAAGTAAACAATGAATTACCCGATATCTTTGGGAGCACCTCCAGAGTTATCAATCAAACTACAAACGGAGCCACTTTAACCGGAGTAGTTAACCAAACACCCCCAGAAGTTCCAACACCAAACCATGGGGCTGGTCCTTCAGCACCATCGGGTCAGGCACAGTTGAACTTCTCAGCACTGTTAGGGCTACCTGAAGGAGAAACTCTGGCCTCCTGTTGTGCCAAGCAAACAGCGTCTCTGAAACTTGTCTATGCGCAACTCAGCGCACAGAAAGCTTTGCTCCAAGCGCAAGCTAATCAGTCCGCTTTTGTTACTCCACCACAAAAGCCACCAACCACTCATATTCCTCAGCAGACACATGCGCGAAACCAGCAACCAGAGAAAACACCCAACATAAGAAGGCAAAGTGCGCACGACACGCGCGACACTTATGGCGAAACTGAAAGCAATTATGTGCAACACACTCACCAGCAGAAAAAGTCAGTACACAGCCGTCTGGGCCCGCGCAACATAAACGATGAATGGGACAGTTACAATGAAGATGATGACACGACGTACAAGAGAGAAAGCACGGTATTCAGCAGATTGCTACCAAACCATGAGGCGTATAAACCCCACAAGCGCGCGGGATACAATCCAAATACAGAACATGATTATTCGTTAAGCTACCGCCCAGAAGGCATAGCTGAAAAGTCAAAATTCATCAGAGAGATCGCAACAGCTGATATTAACAAGACAAAATTGCCACACAACGTGGGCAAGTACAATGGCTTAACAGATCCTGATGACCACCTACAAGTCTTCAACGGCGCAGGGATAACAGGTGGTTTGACGTTACCAACTTGGTGTCATCTTTACGCGCAAACCTTCGTCGGTGCGGCGCGCGTCTGGTTTGACAGTCTACCTGAAGGAAGAATCAAATCCTGGATGGATTTTCGAGACCGGTTCCTCGCACATTTCTCCCAACAGCGCAGGCACACTAGAGATCCAGCAGATTGCCTAAACATCTGGAGGAAAGACCATGAAAGCGTTGAAGATTTCATCACCAGATACAACAAAGAGTGCCTAGAAATCGGGGATGTAGGGGAGAAAATGATGCGCGCACACTTTATGAGGGTCGTTAAATGCGATGACCTGATCAAAAGAGTCAAAGGAAGAGATGGAGGTCCCAAATACTGGGATACTTTTACCGAAGAAGCGAAAACAATTGCAAGAACTGACAAACAATTGACCGGCAATGATAACCGTCAGTATAGCTATAACCAGCATGATAGACGAAACAAGAAAGGCAAGTGTGACACCTGTGCCTCCACGGCCATCAAACAGATACCAAATCGATGAAATATTGCATTTCATACTTGGTATTTGTATAAATATGTGTATCATTTGCACATATCAATTCTCGTTCGATTTCGAGCTCTAAATCGCTTTCAAGGAAGTTATACGCGAACTGATGCGTAAACGTAATCAGTTTAATGAAAAAAACACTCCGGAACAGTGACATGGGCTTAACATACCTTAAATAACCTTTACATAACTTAGAAATAAGTTCTGGAGGGTTTGGTGTGTCGAAATCAAGTTTATTCGCTTACAGGGACTAATTTCGACAAACTACGAAAGTATGCCGATTCATACTGCAACGAACAATCCGGAATATGATCATAAGTTAAACATACCCTAAATATCCTTTACATAGCTTAGAAATAGGCTTTGAGGGGTTTAGTGTGCTAAAATAAACTTTTTGGTCATTTAGGGACTAAAAGCGTCAAAAAGTACATAAGTTTGCATTTTCGCGCATATCTTACGTTCTGAATACATCCGGACATCCAAAAATTTATGAAATCATTAAAATATTTTATTTTAGTGATTGGCATGATAAAATTCCATTCGTCGCGTAATTTGGATCGTTTTTCACGTCCGTTCGTGTTTCGTCGTAATTAACCGAATATCGTGATCGTACGACCAAACGAACCGACATCGGACATATTTTTGAGCATGTTTCATATCCACTATGCTTAGGCATCATTTTAGGGCCTTGAAAATGGCTTAACGGGGCCTTAAACGCATCAAAAATGGCCTTATACACATGCAGGGACTGAAACTGCACATTTCAAAACTGTTGCTGAGTTTCCCAGCCGTCGCGGGCCACGTAGTCTTTCCCTGACTCGTATGCGGGGCGCGTAGAACCCCCAGATCACCAAAAACAAGCTGATTCAATCAGCAGCTGGGTTTTCTCATTTGCACATGGTTTTTATCAATTCTAGGGGCTATTTTGGGGCACCCATGGTATTCTAAAACCATGGGCACACTTGTACGGCTCAAATCGAAGCTCGGTTTTCGATAAACGATCTTAACGGTTACCCGAAAACTATAAATACCCCTAAAATTTCAACCCAAGCTCACACTTGATCTGATTTCATTCTCTAAGTTGGAGTTCTAACACTTCATACCTGAGAATTATTAGATCAAATCTCCATCGCTTGGACCTCTTGTAAGCTTCTTTCGTTCTTTTATGTGTTTTTAAGCGTGAAAGTCAAACATTGTTTGACTTTCTGCTTTGACCAGTCAATGGTCAACACGAAGTTCGTTTGAACTTCGCAACGTGAGCGTAATCACGATGGTCATAGTCCTTTGTGACTATACCTACTGATTACCACGTTATTTAGGCGTAGTGACGAGTCGTAGTTTCGTTCAAAATTTGTATTCTTGCGTATTTTGCAACCAAACTACTCTTGGGTATCAAGACCCTTTGTTTTGATACCAAACTTGTTTTCTAACTTTGTTAAACATGTTTTAACACGTTTAACTCGTCACTTTAGGTTTAGTGCTTATATAGGGTCGTAAGATAAGCGGTCTAAACAACCGCTTAGACTTTCGAACCTGACCCGTTTGGTCGATCTTTAGGATCCGACCAAACATGTATTGTGACCATAGTTGTATAGGGAATAACCTTCCGAGGTTATACCTTATGGTCACTTCGTTTATGTAGTTGTATGATAGGTAATTTATATGCCTTAGGAAAATGACCAAAATGCCCATTTTACGCATAAATTCATTTTAAGCATATGTAACCTAAATTTTTACATCTAAACTGATTAGGCAACATTATTAGGCATGTTAAGGCATATAATACCTGTCATAGGGCTAGTTAGGCGGTCCAAACGCGTTTTATGCGAACGACGCGTTAAAGTAGCATAAGCTACCTAAACAAATCGTAATGGGTCATAAGCACTTAGGATAGGTTTCGATTTACTATGTAGGCTTTGTTAAACCATATCATATGAGTTCCAATACTCATTTGGTTTACGAAACCTCATCCTATCCGATCTTCCGATTTAAGTCCGTTTATTAACATAGTTACCTATATTAGGTGTCGTTTGATTCCGTGATCTTTCTAGCTTTGCTTGGTTGTTATTCAAGACTTCTAAGCACCCTCAAGTGAGTACATAGTCCCCTCTTTTACTGTTTTCAAATGTTTTGGGGTGATACACATGTGCCTACTTGTTACTTTCGTGCTTTCCATGTTTTTATATCATACTTGTTATGTTCATTAGTTCACGTATAGTACATGATTTCATTATGTTTTTGCTATGTATGTCCATTTAGTGCATACTTAGTACATTGTTTTACATTACATTTTATGCTATGTATGTCCATTTAGTGCATACTTAGTACATTGTTTTACATCACATTTCATGCTATGTATGTTCATTTGTTGCATACTTAGTACATTATTTTCATAAAACATGCTTACATTTTGGTATGACATTTGGTTTGTTTAAATGGGCCAAAAATACATTCATTAACATTGATCACGCCGCTTGGTAGTAAGTAATGGTACCATAGGAATTGACAACTCCCGTTCCTGAAATCCTAGGTTTGTTTGGATGGAAGGAATGACTGAATCCAATATACATTGTTTAGATAAGCCTTTAACTTCGTTTAAGGGTTTGTCGCCACAGTCGCAAGGCTTGGATGTATGCATTTAACATTACCGCATAAATGTTTGTATCAGTAAGGCATGCATGGATTTTACAAAACATAACTTTTGATTTATTTAAATTCTTTGTTTTGTACATTTTTACATATGGTTTAAGTAGTCACTTCTTTTACTTACCATACATGACATTTGTTTACACATTACATGATTTACATTTGACATTAGACATTGTTTACACATGAACATTTTGACATTTGTTTACACATTACATGATTTACATTTGACAATAGACATGGTTTACACAATAACATTTGACAATTGGTTCAAACAAGACAATTTTGGTGGTTTGTTTGGGTAAGTGATTTAAGTAACGAGGCGTGTGTAATATGATAAAAGCATGTTGGATACGCCGCTGGTACTTCCTATATACAAGTGCTTTTGTGATATTACATATCGTAGCGTTATTTAAACCATTTCAATTTAGACATATTACATTTTACATATGATGCGTGTGAAGTGTGTATATAAGTTTAAGTATATTTTAAGCCCTTTTACACTTTCTTTAGCCAAGTTTTAAATTTATAAAACACGATATTTACTAACACTAAACACACATATGGGCAAGTGCACCCATCGTGAGCGTAGTATAGTGTTGGTAAGATACTGAGGTCGTCCAAGGACACAAGAGCTTTTAGTACCGGTTTATCCTCAACGTCTAATCAAATCAAAAAGTTTAGAAAAATGTTTTAAGCTAAGAAAAATAAAAACTAACTAAAATGCTGAAAAATAAAAATAAAAATAAAAACAGATAGACAAGATGAATCACTTGGTTCCGACTCGTGTTTAGTGTAACCTTTGATTATTTCCGCACTTTTGCACTATTTAAGAGATTATCTTAGTTATTGTAGTAGGCCCCTCTTTTGGAGGTGACGTTACCCTCAACCCAGTAGTTTGATTCAGCAAGGATACAATCCTAAAGGGTCGGATTATTGAAAGATAATTAATCAAGTTATTAATGCATAATGTGGTAGGCCCCTCTTTTGAAGGCGACGTTACCCTCGGCTAAGTAGTCTGAGTCAGCAGGGATACAGTCCTAAGTAGCCGGGTTAAAGTATTAATAGTAGTTTAACTTATGAGGGGATCAAAGAGTTTGGACCCCCGCCATCCAATACCATTAAGTATTGAAGGAGGTCCTACTAAATTTGACCCAGGTCCTTTGCAGGATCTATACACTGAACAATGGCAAGACTCTTACCAAACCGTTCCCTTAACCCCCAACCAGGTAGCCAACATACCTCCATATAGACCGTGGAGATATGAATGGTGAAAATCTTTTATTTTATATAGACAGTAAAATAATGCCAAGACACCACGGACAAACGATAAGGAAGAATCACCTTCAACATAAGAAACTAGTTATTAAAGTCATTAATACATAACCAATTAAAAAGTACGAAAAGATTAAAAATAAAAAGTATTACACTAGACACTTTGTCTTCACCAAGTGATGTAAGAGACTTAGGCAAACATGGCCTTGATTGTCAAGAGCTCTTACGATCAATCTTGGATCCCGAGACGACTCACACACTCTATGATGGACAATGGATGATGGTGGTGGATGATGGTGTTATGGTGGTGGTGGGTGGTGGGTGAAGTGTGAGAGAGGTGGTGTGCCAAGGGATGGTTTGAGCTTGAGCCAAGCACTCCTATTTATAGGCTGAACAGAAGCTCGGGCACGGCCCCGTGTCCACATCCTTCTCTTTCTTCATTAATTGCTCTTGTCTTTATTAGTTGACCACGGCCCCGTGTCCGCTGGGCACGACCCCGTGTGCAGAAGCATATCTGTACTATCAAGATTTGCCTGGATTCTGCGAATCTTATAGTTGACCACGACCCCGTGTCCACTGAGCACGGCCCCGTGGTGGGCAATGGAAGCTTCTACAACTTTGTCTTTTATGCTGACACTTGGGCACGCCCCCGTGCTCAGTGAGCACGGGGCGTGTTCAGCCTTCTGTTCTCTTGTTTTGATTGGGAAGATGCTTTCGGGGAGGTCGGGCATGCCACGCTTGTTCCTTTTCTTGTATTTATGTTAGATTTAGCTGCCTTTTTGCTTCTTTTGTTAATTTGAGCTCATTTAATCCTGAAAATACAAAAGGAAGACAAAAACACACTTTTTCCAACATTAGTACTAAAAAAGGGTTACTTTTATGCCACAATTGATGTAATTTATATGTTGCATTTTGCCCACATCAAATACCCCCACACTTGAATCTTTACTTGTCCTTAAGCAAAACTCTTTATAATGTGTCTTTACATTCCCAAATGGAATTGGTAGAAAAGAAGGTTTTTGGGCTTGTCATAGAGTGTCGGGATTTCCAAGATTCTTTATTACGTTTTATTTTTATTTATTTACAATCCTATTCGTCATGATTTATTCAAAACTTTTCATAAGATAAAGTACTTATTAGGGCATAACATGCTCCATTAAAATTCTATTTATATACAAGTTCACATACCTCACGGGGGATCACTCAACACTCGGCCGAAGATGTATTTTAGTGAATCACTCGAGAGCGGCATGGAACTTACTCCTACCATAGGCTTGCCAAGCATTCAATCCTCCTCCTTTTTAACTATATACCTTTGTAAATATCAAGAGGACTTTTGGGTGAAGGGTTAGGCTTGGGTTAAAGGTAGGTGGTTGGGTTAGTGGTTAGTAGAAAAGGGCGAAAAAGCGTAAAAAGCGTCGGTTTTCGAAAGACTTTTTATTTTTGCAATTTTTTATTTTGATGAAGCTATTATTCAAACAAAGTTATTTTTGATGAACTTGTTTGTTTATTCCTTTTGCTTCATCACAAAACATAAAATTTTCTCTTTTTTTTTTTCAAAGTCAAACGAAAAACCGAGCTTGTTATTAAAACAAAGGGTTAAAAATAAAAAGGTTTTGGTGGGTGAAAGGGTGTTTGGTTTGGGTTAAGAAATGAAAAGGTTTAGGCTCAAAGGGGTTAACTAGGGGGATTTTGGGTAGGTGGTAAAAAAAATTAAAAAAAAATAATGGTGTAGAAATAAAAAGGGTTAGTCCTAATGCCTCCGTCATTTACTTACTCGGGTTTAAGTTGGTAAGGACCGGGAATGTATCGTCGTGGCAAGTTCTAGAGTTGTAAGAACCAAGCGGCTATTCACACAAGAAACGAAAAATGAGCATTTAATTAAAAGATATGTATTTGTATGCTCAATAAAGGCTCAAAACTCACTTTTGTGGGAATGGGTTCTTATGTGATCAAGTATATATAATCAAATTTTAATTAAGCTTGTCATGCCTTTTCATAATTTTCTTATGTTGGTTCTTTTTATCACGACGCTATCGGTTGTAAATTTGTAAAAATATAACCTTTTTAGAATTTTGAAATTCCCAAGTTAAACCTAGACAAGTAAAAAAAATATGAAAATTTTTGAAAAAAATTTGGGGTGATTAGCGGTTCCAATAGAGTTTTGTGTAAGGCTTGTTATTAGGACTTGCAAGATTCAAGGTTTTAGCATCCCCCCACACTTAAATTACACATTGTCCTCAATGTGTCCCAAAAATAAGTTTTTAGGTTGATTGAATGTGTAAAAAGGTGTGAAAAAGCAAAAGTTTGTGTTACTGGGCGCTGGACACGGCCCCGTGTTATCCTGGCACGGCCCCGTGTTCAAGTGCCAGTAACAAAAATTAAACAAAAGAAACAGAAGCCTGGACACGGGGGCTTGTTGGGTGAACACGGCCCGTGTCCAGTTACCTGAACTGGGTCATTTCTGCAGACTGTGCAGCACGGGGCCGTGTTGGGCGGACACGGCCCGTGCTGAACTTGCTGTTAATGAAGAAAATTGTCGGATGGCCCTGTTTTCCTGCATGGGGTGCTGGTTCAAGTTTCCCTTGTTATCCTTTACCATCCTGAGTGTGTTTTATTCGTTCCAACACCATCCAAACACCAAATAACTAAAACCATCATTCATTAAGTCATAGAGAGAATTACATAATAGTCCTAGAAAATGGAAAATAAAGCAGAAAATAAAAGTTAATGGTCCTAAATTAGATAGGTCAAGTGATACGTAAAATCATCCTAAGGAGTTCTACTTCTACAATAAGAACCAAAATTCCGGAAATAGTCTTCCGGTATTTAAAAGCCTTGTAGAATTCCGAGCCGAGGGGCGTTTAAAGCCATTCTTCTATCTCTCTTGGGAGAAAGAAGGCAGCATCATTCTCTTCAACATCTTGTGGAGGAGGAGCGACACCGACCGGAACCCCTTGTAGCACTTCCCGAGGGGGCTCCGGATGCATGGCGTACCACTCGGCCGGTATGATGACTTCAGGAACAACATTCCATGCCCTTTGGGTAATGATTGGTACCAAAGGAGGAGAAGCGAGAATGTTCAACCTTTGGTGCAAAAGGTTGACCTCTCGAAGAGATCCTTCTAGTCCCACCGTCAAGTGATTAATACGGTCAACCAATGCCTCTTCCACCCCTGTCATTTCATCAAGGGCCTCTCTTAGGGCGTAAACATAGTTTACAAGAGAATCTTCAACCGTTGATGACCTTCTCCCTTGCCGGTTGTTTCTGGAGTGTGATGAAGATGTTCCGCTAGTTCTGCTCGCCATTCTGAGAAAACAAACCGAGAAGAGTTCAACTTTATGAAGTCAGTACTTCGGACACGGCCCCGTGTTCAATGAACACGGCCCGTGTTCAAATGTCTGCAGATTTTTAGGACAATGGATCTTGGAGTTTTAATTTGTTTTTATGATGTTTAAAACGTTTTTAAGCAGAAACAACTTAAAACATTGTTGTAGAACTTATTTTTAACAAGATCCCATGAATAAAAATCTAACAAACATCTCACTAAAGCTTGAAATTATGGAGATTTCAAGTTCTAATGGAAGCATGAAGAAGATGGAAGTGGATAAAAGAGGAAAGGACAATAAGGGTGTTGAGAAGCTTCTTTTAGAAAATACCTAGGATGGTATGTGAGAATATTCTCCAAATCTCTGTCCCTTGAATGGTTCAAATGTACAGGATTCTTGGCTGCATTTATAGAAAACGACAGTACGCTGCACACAGCCCCGTGTCGGCTGGACACGGCCCCGTGTTCAGGGGAATCCTGACACATTTTGTCCGTATTCTGACACGAAATCAGACGAGAATCTTTGAGTGGACACGGGGGCGTGTTGACCTGGATACGGCCCCGTGTCTAGAAGCTGTCTTATGGAGTTTGCCTATTTTTAAGGAACTTTTCCGGATCGGGCGGTTCCTTACTAGATGGAACAACCCCAAAGTGCCTAAGATACCTTAATTGTTCTAGATTGAGACGAGAACGCAAGAGGTTGTCGGTGAGGGTGATTCCTATGCTATATGTAGGTGGACAAGTCCAACCCTTTTCTGGGCTCTCGTTAAAGAAGGTGTATGCCGAATCGCTCAGGTCTATGTATGCATCGAACGAAGTCGATGGGGAGTCCTTCACGGCACAATCGGCACAGGGACGACTATCGCTTAAGTCTTCACTAGAGTTAGAAGTATCGTCGGGGACAACGAAGTTGTTTGAATGCGATTCCAACACTTCTTCTTGGTTATCATCTTGGGATAAATTATTGAAATATATCATAAGTTCTTTTAACCAATTAAGAATTAAATCTTCTAATTGAAATAGTTCATCAAGAAGCATTTCTTCTAGAAAATCTGGTTGGGAGCATTCGAGGGAGAGATAAGGATTATTTTTACTTTCGCCCCTCTTAAGGATACAAGGAAACGATGGGTCTATATAGTGGGGCTTATAATTTAGAAAATGACATTCTAATTCCTCATGGGTACCACCACATATTTGACACCACGCACCATAAGAGTGCCGAAAGTAAAAAATATCAGTATCACTCATGTTTGTGTCAGAGATTACCAACCGTCGGGATCTTACGGTTCTGTTTTCAGTAACTGAATCTTGGGCACGGGGGCGTGTTGAGTGGGCACGGCCCCGTGTTCAGCTTACTGTCTGACTTAAAACAAGATTGCCAGTTCCAATGATTGGGCAAGGGGCGTGTTCAGCGGGCACGGCCCGTGCTGAGTTCTGCAGAAGCTGAAAAACTAAGAAAAATCCTAAAAAAAATAGAAAAATAAGAAAAAACGATTAGGCCGTCGATTCCTAACTTTCTTAAAATCCTTGTGTCCCAGGCAGCGGCGCCAAAAACTTGATGCGTGTGAAGTGTGTATATAAGTTTAAGTATATTTTAAGCCCCTTTACACTTTCTTTAGCCAAGTTTTAAATTTATAAAACACGATATTTACTAACACTAAACACACATATGGGCAAGTGCACCCATCGTGAACGTAGTATAGTGTTGGTAAGATACCGAGGTCGTCCAAGGACACAAGAGCTTTTAGTACCGGTTTATCCTCAACGTCTAATCAAATCAAAAAGTTTAGAAAAATGTTTTAAGCTAAGAAAAATAAAAACTAACTAAAATACTGAAAAATAAAAATAAAAATAAAAATAAAAACAGATAGACAAGATGAATCACTTGGCTCCGACTCGTGTTTAGTGTAACCTTTGATTATTTCCGCACTTTTGCACTATTTAAGAGATTATCTTAGTTATTGTAGTAGGCCCCTCTTTTGGAGGTGACGTTACCCTCAACCCAGTAGTATGAGTCAGCAAGGATACAATCCTAAAGGGTAGGATTATTGAAAGATAATTAATCAAGTTATTAATGCATAATGTGGTAGGCCCCTCTTTTGAAGGCGGCGTTACCCTCGGCTAAGTAGTCTGAGTCAGCAGGGGTACAGTCCTAAGTAGCCGGGTTAAAGTATTAATAGTAGTTTAACTTATGAGGGGATCAAAGAGTTTGGACCCCCGCCATCCAATACCGTTAAGTATTGAAGGAGGTCCTACTAAATTTAACCCAGGTCCTTTGCAGGATCTATACACTGAACAATGGCAAGACTCTTACCAAACCGTTCCCTTAACCCCCGACCAGGTAGCCAACATACCTCCATATAGACCGTGGAGATATGAAGGGTGAAAATCTTTTATTTTATATAGACAGTAAAATAATGCTAAGACACCACGGACAAACGATAAGGAAGAATCACCTTCAACATAAGAAACTAGTTATTAAAGTCATTAATACATAACCAATTAAAAAGTGCGAAAAGATTAAAAATAAAAAGTATTACACTAGACACTTTGTCTTCACCAAGTGATGTAAGAGACTTAGGCAAACATGGCCTTGGTTGTCAAGAGCTCTTACGATCAATCTTGGATCCCGAGACGACTCACACACTCTATGATGGACAATGGATGATGGTGGTGGATGATGGTGTTATGGTGGTGGTGGGTGGTGGGTGGTGGGTGAAGTGTGAGAGAGGTGGTGTGCCAAGGGATGGTTTGAACTTGAGCCAAGCACTCCTATTTATAGGCTGAACAGAAGCTCGGGCGCGGCCACTTGTCCAGTGGGCACGGCCCCGTGTCCACATCCTTCTCTTTCTTCATTAATTGCTCTTGTCTTTATTAATTGACCACGGCCTCGTGTCCACTGGGCATGACCCCGTGTGCAGAAGCATATCTGTACTATCAAGATTTGTCTGGATTCTGCGAATCTTATAGTTGACCACGACCCCGTGTCCGCTGAGCACGGCCCCGTGGTGGGCAATGGAAGCTTCTACAACTTTGTCTTTTATGCTGACACTTGGGCACGCCCCCGTGCTCAGTGAGCACAGGGCGTGTTCAGCCTTCTGTTCTCTTGTTTTGCTTGGGAAGATGCTTTCGGGGAGGTCGGGCATGCCACGCTTGTTCCTTTTCTTGTATTTATGTTAGATTTAGCTTCCTTTTTGCTTCTTTTGTTAATTTGAGCTCATTTAATCCTGAAAATACAAAAGGAAGACAAAAACACACTTTTTCCAACATTAGTACTAAAAAAGGGTTAGTTTTATGCCACAATTGATGTAATTTATATGTTGCATTTTGCACACATCAACCTAAATAACATATTTTCACAAGACATTGTTTTACAAACAGTTTATTTTATACAACTCATTTCCCTTGGTTATTTAATTAACCATACACTTTTCTTTTATATAATCTGATTTCTTATCAAGTTTTCGTATGATTTATAAAAGAAAACATTTTACAAGGTTCATGACTAACTTTTGTTAAACATTTTTCTTTAAACTTACAAGTCATGAATCCTATTTTCAATAAAACCTATGTATCTCACAGGCATTTTTATGCTGACGTACCTATTTTCACATGTGTTTTCAGGAGATGATGCATAGGATTGATCAAGATACACTTAGGCGGACTTGGGCCTTAGTGACATTAAAAGATGCAAGACTAGTTAATTATGTTATGTTTCTTTGTTTTTAAGACATTGTAACTTCTTTTAATCAATGAAACAAAATTTCAATTTCCATGTGTTATGAAACAATGATCCTGTTACAACACTTCCCGACGATTCCTCCGCGATTTGTTGTTTTACGCGGTCGGGGTGTGACAGAAGAGTTGGTATCAGAGCTCATGGTTATAGGGAATTAGGTTATTAGTAATGCTTTGACCTAGTATATAACCTTCCTAGGACCCTAACACAAGATCCTTGTGTTTATATCTTAAAACAATACCGTCACTTATCCTTAGGTGACAACTACAACCAGAACACAAATTTCGAATCCGCTTCGAAAACCAATCATTTGTTCTAGGATGATTGATTACTAGGTTTTGAACCCTCTAAGTTTTCAAAATCTCATCAAAGTTGGGTCTTATAATGTGAACACGTGCAATCTGGAAGGGTGGATGCCTGTACTCTGAGTTTTCTGTCTAAGGCTAGAGTGTTCGTACAAAGCCACATAATCGGACCAGTCACTCTTACCTGGGAACTCTTGGGGTGAGTATCCACTTATAGGCTAAAGCATGTCTTCGCGATACATTAATATGACCCGCTTACTTTGATCAGTCACCGTCTCATTTGTTTGCCTTAGGTAACAAACAAATGATCGCAATTTTTATGCGTTGTCTTTCTGTTTTGATTATTCGATAACATTTCACTTGTTTCCTCCTATATCTTTCATTTCCTCTAGAATGTCTCTTCATCGCAACGATGCTCAAATGTCCGAGCAGGCTGCCAAATTTGCTCAGCGAATAGGCGAAGTAGTCCTGAAGACTGTTGAGTTAGTTGCTGCCATGTCTCGTCTCACGGATGAAGCCACCCAAGAGACACCAAAGGAAACAGAAGCCAGGCCTCCACAAAGATCAAGAAAGCGTAAAGCTTCAAAGAATCTTTCAGCAGTTGCACCAAATCAAGCGGGACCTAGCCACGTGGCAACACCACCTGCTAAGAAGCAATACAAGGGAACTGCACCGTTATGTAACAGATGTAATGGGCATCACCAAGCCCACCTACAGTGTCGTCAGTGTGTATCATGTGGGCGAGTTGGTCACCTGGCAAGTGCTTGTCGAATTAACCCAAACCAAGGTGGTCCAAATCAACCACAAGCCAACCCTGCCTAAGCTCACTTTCCACCTGGATCGTGCTATAACTGTGGCAAGACGAGCCATTTCAGGAACAAATGCCCAAAGATTGTCAATGCAAATCTGACCCACGGATTAGCATTTGGCTATTTAGAAGATGCTGCTGCTTTGAATAATCTAAATCTTATGCTTTCGTTTCTTTTGTTTCCTTGAACTCTGAGACAATGTGGTTGGTTTATAAATAAAATCATTGTTCACAATTCTGATGTACAAGTGTAGTTACATGTGTATGGCATTCCCCTATGATACCTACATCAAGGAACTATGTTCTTTACGAACTACTCTTGTAGTTCTCCCATTCATATGATCACTCATGATTTCCTCGAAAAATTCTAAATACTCGTTTCATTCTAAGAAATGAAGTACATAAGTGACATTTTGAATAATCACTTTAAATCCTTGGTTAGATAACTAAGGGTAATTTTTCGATCTCATACCCATTACATTCTGGTTTTCATAACAACATACATAGTATAAGTTTTCAAAACAACATTCATGATTTCAAAATATTCCATATAATTTAAAAACATTTTTAACATAGTATATTTACTCAAGTGCATGATTTCAAAAGCAACATTCATGTTTTCAAAAACCTTATACATAATTTCAAATATCATCTCGCATGATTTTAAAAACATTTTATAAATATACTTATCTAATACACCTACTTTATGATTTCAAAAGTATTATGTAAGATTTCAAAAACATTAAACACATTTCTAAAAGAACCCCATGCATAGTTTTCAAAAACATTTTGCTCATACATTGACTTAACCTCCAAATTCTGCTTCATATGTCGCCTTGACATATCTAGCGCCTCAACTTCATGAGCAGTTTACCTCATGTTTTGACTTGAACACGTCCAGTGCAAGGTTTTGAAACATCTTCAAATTCCAAAATCCATATGGGATCTTCTTACCTTCACAATTAGATCTTTTGTGGATGATTACCGCTCAAATCGGAGTCCTTAATTGGATCCCTTGTGTACCATAATTCGAATATTACGATTCCTTGTAATCAAAATCGAATTTTCTTTTAAGATCTTCCTATCTATATAGTTAGATTCTTGAAAATGTTTAAAGTACCAATCGAAATCCACGGATTGGATTCCTGGTGTGCTTTGAATCCATGTGCACAGTTAACAAACAAATTAAAAAAATGATAACAAATTGAAGATCAAGTTAAAAAATTTTGTGGTTATGTGATTACGTGTTATGTGTTTTCTTTTGTGTTTTTATTTTCGTTATCCAAATCCTCGTAGAATCTTCCATATCCTCATATGAGGGATTCACAGTAGGATATCCAAAGGTACTACCTTAATTCCTTAATGGGCTTCTACGTAATAGTTAAGACCCTTGGATTATATAGTACCATTCCATAATTCAAAAGAGACCCCTTGAGTGGTCTAGTCACAATCATCACAGGTTCGTTCATTGTTTTCTTCCCCTACACATTATAAGATGCACTGTGTGGACTATGCAAGGAATTACGTAATTATGGATGCATACATAATTATGAAATTCAGTGCACGGAAACCACAGTAAGATTTATCATGTGTAAGAATCGATAGTGGCAAGAATAACGAAACGTGAACAATGTAATGGAGGTACGGTGGACGCACCAATAATGCTTTATATACTTGTATATAAGTGTCCCTCTCACATTGCAAGCATGATGTTATTTAAAGTTACTAGAAGTTTAGAACTCTAACCAGTGTTGTTTATCTTTTCGACTTCATGTTTCAAGCTCACACAAGTTTCCTTTAAATAAATTTCGGGAAGAAATTTCCTGAAGTAGGGGAGACTGTGACACCTGTACCTCCACGGCCATCAAACAGATACCAAATCAATGAAATATTGTATTTCATACTTGAGATTTGTATAAATATGTGTATCATTTGCACATATCAATTCTAGTTCGATTTCGAGCTCTAAATCGCTTTATGGGAAGTTATACGCGAACTGATGCGTAACCGTAATCAGTTTAACGCAAAAAACACTTCGGAACAGTGACATGGGCTTAACATACCTTAAATAACCTTTATAGGTTTCGATTTCGAGCTCTAAATCGCTTTATGGGAAGTTATACGCGAACTGATGCGTAACCGTAATCAGTTTAATGCAACAAACACTCCGGAACAGTGACATGGGCTTAACATACCTTAAATAACCTTTATAGGTTTCGATTTCGAGCTCTAAATCGCTTTATGGGAAGTTATACGCGAACTGATGCGTAACCGTAATCAGTTTAACGCAACAAACACTCCGGAACAGTGACATGGGCTTAACATACCTTAAATAACCTTTATAGATTTCGATTTTGAGCTCTAAATCGCTTTATGGGAAGTTATACGCGAACTGATGCGTAACCGTAATCAGTTTAACGCAACAAACACTCCGGAACAGTGACATGGGCAATAATCAGTTTGACGCGTTAAAGTAGCATAAGCTACCTAAACAAGTCGTAATGGGTCGTAAGCACTTAGGATAGGTTTCGATTTAGTATGTAGGCTTTGTTAAACCATATCATATGAGTTCCAATACTCATTTGGTTTACGAAACCTCATCCTATCCGATCTTCCGATTTAGGTCCGTTTATTAACATAGTTACCTATATTAGGTGCCGTTTGATTCCGTGATCTTTCTAGCTTTGCTTGGTTGTTATTCAAGACTTCTAAGCACCCTCAAGTGAGTACATAGTCCCCTCTTTTACTGTTTTCAAATGTTTTGGGGTGATACACATGTGCCTACTTCTTACTTTCGTGCTTTCCATGTTTTTATATCATACTTGCTAAGTTCATTAGTACACGTATAGTACATGATTTCATTATGTTTTTGCTATGTATGTCCATTTAGTGCATACTTAGTACATTGTTTTACATTACATTTTATGCTATGTATGTCCATTTAGTGCATACTTAGTACATTGTTTTACATCACATTTCATGCTATGTATGTTCATTTGTTGCATACTTAGTACATTATTTTCATAAAACATGATTACATTTTGGTATGACATTTGGCTTGTTAAATGGGCCAAAAATACATTCATTAACATTGATCACGCCGCTTGGTAGTAAGTAATGGTACCATAGGAATTGACAACTCCCGTTCCTGAAATCCTAGGTTTTTTTGGATGGAAGGAATGACTGAATCCAATATACATTGTTTAGATAAGCCTTTAACTTCTTTTAAGGGTTTGTCGCCACAGTCGCAAGGCTTGGATGTATGCATTTAACATTACCGCATAAATGTTTGTATCAGTAAGGCATGCATAGATTTTACAAAACATAACTTTTGATTTATTCAAATTCTTTGTTTTGTACATTTTTACATATGGTTTAAGTAGTCACTTCTTTTACTTACCATACGTGACATTTGTTTACACATTACATGATTTACATTTGACATTAGACATTGTTTACACATGAACATTTTGACATTTGTTTACACATTACATGATTTACATTTGACAATAGACATGGTTTACACAATAACATTTGACAATTGGTTCAAACAAGACAATGTTGGTGGTTTGTTTGGGTAAGTGATTTAAGTAACGAGGCGTGTGTAATATGATAAAAGCATGGTGGATACGCCGCTGGTACTTCCTATATATAAGTGCTTTTGTGATATTACATATCGTAGCGTTATTTAAACCATTTCAATTTAGACATATTACATTTTACATAAATAACATATTTTCACAAGACATTGTTTTACAAACAGTTTATTTTATACAACTCATTTTACTTGGTTATTTAATTAACCATACACTTTTCTTTTATATAATTTGATTTCTTTTCAAGTTTTCGTATGATTTATAAAAGAAAACATTTTACAAGGTTCATGACTAACTTTTGTTAAACATTTTTCTTTAAACTTACAAGTCATGAATCCTATTTTCAATAAAACCTATGTATCTCACAGGCATTTTTATGCTGACATACCTATTTTCACATGTGTTTTCAGGAGATGATGCATAGGATTGATCAAGATACACTTAGGCGGACTTGGGCCTTAGTGACATTAAAAGATGCAAGACTAGTTAATTATGTTATGTTTCTTTGTTTTTAAGACATTGTAACTTCTTTTAATCAATGAAACAAAATTTCAATTTCCATGTGTTATGAACTGTGATTCTGTTACAACACTCCCCGACGATTCCGCCGCGATTTGTTGTTTTACGCAGTCGGGGTGTGACAGCAAGGGTCAGCCCTGGAAAACATCTGGTTATAGAGAACAAAGTCCGCCAGCAGAGGACGCGCGCGCCACGATCAATCAGATCAGCCATCGGAAAGAAGTTAAAAAAGAGAATAGAGAAAAGCAATGGACACCTTTGACGAAAACCCTTCTGATGTCCTGTCAAAAGAAAATCATCAATTCAAACCTCCTTTGCAAATGAGAAACAAGAGGGGGCAAGACCCAAACCTCTTCTGTGAGTTCCATAAAGACACAGGTCACGTCATAGATGACTGCATTAGCCTTAGACAAGAAATAGAACGCTCTTTGAAAAATGGCAAGCTCACACACCTAGTAAAAGGTGGAAAAAGAGATAATCGACAGATCCAGAGAAGGGAAGAAGGTCCAGATAACAAAAAGCTTCGAAAACTGGAAACTCACATGATTCAAGGTGGCCAAAGAAGACCACGGAAGAACTACAACAAACGCGCCCAATATGATTATTGGCGCGAAAGACAAGTCGTTTTCCCTGTGGTACGAGGAGGTCCAAGAGAACGAAGACCTATAGTCATTCCTGGTGTGTTCGGCCATTACCAGACTGACTACATTTTTATAGATCCAGGGAGCACCGCGGATATCATTTATGAGCATTATTTTAACCAACTCGATCAAGAAGACAAAGCGCGTCTAGAGCCAGTGGATTACCCACTCACTGGTTTCTGCAATGAGGTCGTTTTTCCTCTTGGTCAGATATCGTTCTCAGTGCTGCTCTCTGACGGAAAGAATTCAAGAACGGAAGAAGTCACCTTCATTGTGTTACCAGCAAATTCAAAACATGATATCCTTTTAGGAAAGGAGTCCCAAGGGGATTTTAGCATGATTTGTTCAGGACCACATTCAGTTGTCGGATTCCCAACAGAAACAGGGATAGCCATAATTTATGCCAGCAAAGAGGTCCTCGCGACCGATGAAATCAAACCAGCAAAAACAAGCAAGCCCACACTGCGCGCAGAACCCGAAAAATGGATACTAAACAACAAGTATCCAGAACAAACTGTCACCTTGGGCCCAGTAATGTCCGATCTCACGCGCGCAGCGCTAAAGAAGTTGTTATTCGAAAACATGGTTGTGTTTGCCTGTACACCAGCTGATATGGTTGGCGTTCCACGGCACATAGCAGAACACAGGCTGAATGTTTCTGAAAACGCCAAACCAGTGGTACATACGAAACGTCATCGGGGAGATATAAAGCACGATGCCATGCAGGAACAGATCACAGAATTACTAAACGCTGGTATCATTAGGGAAGTTCGTTATCAAACCTGGGTAGCCAACCCAGTGATGGTCCCTAAAGGGAACGGTGGTTGGAGAATGTACGTGGATTATAAAGATTTGAACAAAGCATGCCCACGTGATTGTTATGCTCTACCAGAGATTGACGAAAAAATCGATTCACTGGCGTCTTTCAGATGGAAATGTTTCCTCGATTGCTACAAAGGATACCATCAGGTGCAGATGGCTATCCAAGATGAAGACAAAACTGCATTTCGCACACCAATAGGATTGTATTGTTATACGAAAATGCCCTTTGATCTAAAGAATGCAGGCGCAACGTGCCAGAGACGAATGAACGAGACATTCAGTGACGCCATCGGAAAATACATCGAAGTATACATGGATGACCTGGTCATCATGAGTAAGGAAGAAAATATGATGTTGGTGAACATCCAAAAAACGTTCGATACGTTGCGCGGGGTGAATATTAAACTAAATCCAGCGAAGT
The DNA here is from genome assembly GCA_030545235.1 of Helianthus tuberosus. Taxonomy (NCBI): domain Eukaryota; kingdom Viridiplantae; phylum Streptophyta; class Magnoliopsida; order Asterales; family Asteraceae; genus Helianthus; species Helianthus tuberosus. The sequence continues at coordinate 139,463,596 of CM060415.1, forward strand.
GCTCCTTCGGGATGGAAGAAGGGAAGTTCCTGGGTTTCATCGTTACAAAGGATGGGTTCAAGGTCAATCCCAAAAAAGTGCAAGCGATAGAGCGGATGCCTTCACCATCAACGATAAAAGAAATGCAGAAGTTAGCTGGACGGTTAGCAGCACTCAATCGCTTCCTCGCCAATCACGCAGCAAAATCTTTCTCATTTATCAAAACCCTCCGCAACTGTGTAAAGAAGAACCAGTTCCAATGGACTCCAGAAGCCGAGCATGCATTTCGAGAAATGAAAGACTGTCTCATACGATTTCCAACGCTGACAGCACCAATGAAAGGTGAATCGCTGGTCATGTACCTATCAGCATCAGAAAAAGCGGTGGGGAAGTTCTACTAGTCGATCGACAGGGCGTGCAGACGCCAGTATATTACATATCTTGCACCTTGAATGACCCAGAAACAAGATATGCCATAATGGAAAAACTGGTCCTCGCACTGATTCACGCATCCAGACAATTGCGCAGGTACTTCGCTAACCATGTCATTCATGTCCTGACGAATTACAACATCGGCAATATCCTCGCAAGACCTGAGATATCCGGAAGATTAGCAAAGTGGGCTATAGAACTGGGAGGCCATAACGTGGTTTTTAGACCAAGGCCAGCAATCAAAGGTCAGGTGTTGACTGATTTCCTTACAGAGGTGCCCGATGACAAAGACAGAGAATGCAAGGCAATGGAGAAAGCCGAAAAACAACATTCAGAAGAACCATGGCTGCTATATACGGATGGCGCATCTAACGAAGATGGCGCAGGCGCAGGGTTTAGGTTGGTAAGCCCAGAAAAACATGAGTTCACATACGACATCTGCCTAGACTTCAAGAGCACAAATAACGAGGCCGAGTATGAAGCTTTTCTTGTTGGGTTACGGTTAGCAATCAAGATGGGAGTCAAACACATAGAAGCACACGTAGACTCCATGGTCGTAGCTGGACAGATCAATGGTCAGTACGACGCCAAAGGAGACGTCATGGCATTGTACTTAGAACAAGCAAGAACTCTGCTTCAAAGCTTTAATTCTTACAAAGTGCAACACAACAACAGGAGCGAAAACAAACCAGCAGATGCACTAATCAAACTCGCATCAACCAGCTTCCAGCATCTGGCCAAAGACGTGCGCATTGAAGTCCTAAGCAACCCATCGGTACCATTAAGGCAAGTAAATGTCATCCAACTAGGGGCGACATCCTGGATGACCCCGATCATCATGTATCTCCAGTCTGGGATACTACCAGAGAACAAAGCTGAAGCAAGAAAGATCCAATACAAGTCTGAACATTATCAAATGTCGGATGGCATTCTGTATAGGAAGTCGTACCTCGGACCGTTATTGCGATGTGTAGATTCAGAAGATGCCAATTATTTGATTCACGAGGTACATGAAGGCATTTGCGGCATTCATGCCGGACCAAGAATGGTAGTAGCAAAAGTAATGAATGTGGGCTACTACTGGCCAGGGATGCATCTGGATGCAGTCAAGGTCTTGAGAAAATGCAGTGGTTGTCAGAGACACGCCCCAAAAACATTGCGCCCAAAAAATGAACCTTGTAACAACTGCATGGCCGTTCCAACAGTGGGGTATAGATATGGTTGGTCCTTTTCTGGAAGCCCAGGAGCAGTGAAGTTTATCATAGTTGGAGTCGACTATTTCACGAAATGGGTGGAAGCGAAGGCGCTAGCATCAACCACGTCTACTGTGGTGTGAAGGTTAATCTGGGAACAAATAATTTGTCGTTTCGGGCTACCCCTGAGAATCATAACCGACAAAGGAACAAATTTCGCAGCTGAAGACCTCCAGAACTGGTTTAAAGAGATGAACATCGAACATACCTTTTCCTCGGTGGCACACCCACAAGGAAATGGTCAGGTCGAAACAGTAAACAAAAGCATCATGGATGGTATTAAAGCGAGGCTCGAGACGCAGCGAAGGGGATGGGTCGACGAGTTGCCCAGCATACTGTGGGCCCATAGGACTATGACAAAGACAAGCAATGGTGAAACACCGTTCAGTCTAGTCTATGGGTCAGAAGTCGTGATACCAGCGGAGATAGGCTTGCCATCCCCAAGGATGCTATCAATGAATGCTGTCAATAACGAAGAAGAAAGAAGGTTGGATCTGGACCTTCTAGAAGAAAGAAGAGAGATGGTAGCAATCAATGAGCCAAAATATAAAACCAAGCTGGAAAAATATTACAACAGTAAGGTCCAAATCTGCACTTTCAACCCCGGCGATTATGTCCTCAGGGACAATGAAGCATCCAATGCTGAAAAACCGGGCAAACTGACTCCCAAGTGGGAGGGACCTTACGTCATAGATAAAGTCCTCGGAAAATGAGCGTACAAGCTGCACACGCTTGAAAACAAAGAAGTCCCCAGGACTAGGAATGCTCAGCAATTAAGGAGATGCTATATGTAACCAGCCTTAGGTTTTATCTTTCCTTTTAATGAATGGCTACGCGCCCAACACAGTAGACTTTAATGCAAGAAGTGTTGGCTATCTTATCTTCTGTGAATTTTTGTTACAACTGCATATATTACTTCGGGCATACACGAAAACATCAATGGCTCAGACATAGAGAACGTTGCAGACCTCCAAGGCTCGTCGCAACTAAGCGCACAGCCGGGTCAAGAAAAAACAACCAAATCCTGTCAAGCCAAATGCCACTTCGTGCCCACCTACACACGAAAACATCATAAACACGATAAAACAAACATTGTAAAACCTCTAAGGCCGAGCGCAGCCGGGTCAACACAATAACTTGTAAAACGATCACTTCGTATACATGAATAAAACTACGCGCTTAACGACAGAACAAACGTTGTAAAGTTTTCCAAGCTTAACATAAATACAGTGCAAAGCTAGGATGACTAACACAATTTAACCTGTCACAGCCATCATTCATTCGTGATACCTAATCAAAGTAATCGAACACATGCAAATATTGTAACGAAAACAAAATTCACAATAAACTAACCACCTGCCATCAACATCATATATATGTCAAAATAATGTCAAAATGTGTCAACAACCACAAGCAGAGTAAAAGAAAATTGTTCACATGCACAAACAGCAGGAAATTGTCAAATTGTTTACAAGGCCATTAGGCTAATACACAGCATACAAGTTGGAGTTCTTCAACCTTGTTGGCTAGGTCCAGTACCCTCAGCTTCAGGGTCTTGATCACCAAGAGCTTTCTTCAACAACTCAACTCCATCCGGTTTCCGAGATAATTTTCCAACAGCTTTGACAATGGCGAATTCGAGAAACTTATACTCCTGGCGTTTCTCAGCATAACGAGCTGCACAGTCAGTTTTATACAAGTCAAAATGACTCAACGACTCCTTCGCCTCAGCAGCTGATCTCCCTTCGCCATAGCCATCCTTGCGGCCATTATCATACGCTGCCTCGCCAAGCTCAAACATATACTTAGCTAGCTCCTCAGACTTCACAATACGATCCGCAATCTAGAAAAAAGAGAATGAGCATACAAAATAAGAAGCAAAGTAGAGTAGACAAAAGAAACAAAAGAAAACGTACCAAGGGAACGCCACGCGCAAGCAACCACTTGTTCTGAAGCACGGCTATAATTTCAGAAGCACGGTTTTCCGCAGACCTTTCAGCAACAAGTAGTTCTCACTTGGCAATTCGTTAGAGGTATTCACTCTCTCTCTTCTGATGAGCAGCACGCTCTTGCTTAGCTTCATCGCTTACCTTGGTTTTCTCCCCTCTCAACATGACAATCTGATCACGCTGGGTTTGCATTCCCCGGTTGGTTCGTTCGCAGGCAATCTCCCACTCCTTCTGTTTGTTAGCATTAAACTGCTTTTCCTTAGCAAGTTTGTCTTCTGGGTCCGCAACCCTCCATGCTAAACCCTTCTGTTCGGCATTGAATTTCTCCCTCTCTTCAGCCAACGCCTTCTTAGCAGCCTCGAATTCCAATGTATACTCTCCCATCAACTGCCATTCCCTTACAATCTTTTGGGAGGTAGCATAAAAATTAACCCCAGCATGGATATAATCATCCAAGAGATCCAGCCGATGACGTCTCTTTTGAAACATCCTTTCGGCTGGGGGGAGGGATAAAGAAAAGAACTCACGGCAGTTGCCAATATCGTTCATCCGAGAGCCCTGAGTCAAGTTTCAGCAAGAAGCATGTGGAAGATCGTCACATGCAGGGTTATAGGTATCCCAGGACCCGCCTTGAACACATCGAAATTCAGCTTTTTGGCGAACCCCAGACGTACCACCCCCTCCGGAACCTGGCGGACGTTTCGTATATATGGTGCGACGAGGAGTAGCCTCACTCGACTCCACCTCGGTTTCAGCACCATCCTTACGACCCTCATCAACACCAGCATCAGCAGCAACATTTTCTCTAACTTGCTCAACCTCGACATCATCTCCTGTACCTTTCCCCTTCGGGTCCGGGCGAGGAGGAGATAAGTCAAAGGTTCGAGACGGAGGAGACTCAAGAGGAGTAATCTGAGAAATATCAACTCTACGCGTACCTTTACCAGACTTGGGAGCTGTAACATAAAATAACAGGAAGTTAAAAAGAAGAAAAAACAAAAATAAAGCAACAACAACAGAAAACTATGTTCACTAAGGGAAATCATACCTCGAGAACCAGAAGCAGACTTGTAAATTTTCTCCAACAAATTACCAGGTTTGGCGCTGAAGACACCTAAGTCAATCTCTGACTCAGATGGTGCAGTAGCAGTTTCCTTTTGCAACTTACACTTTTTCTCGGCTAAAGCAGCGACAGCTTGCGCATCAAGCTCCTTCTTTTTATCTTCAAGAAGTTTTTTCTTCTTCACTATCTCGGTTAAAGTAGCATCATCATCCGGGTCACGCTCTGACCGCTTTGCTCCTGCGTCTAAACCAGAGAGCGTGTCAGATACGACAACATAGTCCAGGAAAGAGAGGTTAGAAGGTTGTTTACGAGGTGCCTCAGACACAGGTTCCTCGACCTTCTTCTTTTCAGATTTATCACCTTTTTTCTTCTTCTTAGTTTCTAATTGCTCAGCAGTATCAACCGGAGTTACAACATCGTCAACGGCAGGCTCATTCACGGGCTCATTCACAGTCCCTTGTGGCGGACCTGCACTCGTGGAACGACGGATTAGACCTTCATGTGACCCATCAGAACCCTCACTCGAAAGGACGACAACCTCCTCTCGAGCAGGGACAGAGTCAACGTCAATATCGTCCACATCATCTTCACCTAATACAGCATTGGCATAAGTGGCCATGCTTTCACCGGTAGGGTGCAAGAAGTTATTCCGTATTTGATCAAGCCACAAAGGCCGTCCTTCAGGTAATATAGCCACAACCATGGCACCACCGGCCTTAGGGTCAAACACGTTCATCAAACTATATCCTACTGCAAAACACAAGAAGATATGAAGAGACACATAAGAACAGTGAACAACAGAGCAAGGAATTAATAATAATAACGGTACATTTCCCTTGATATCCGTAAATTGGGAAGCCCCTAGGGTTGGGAGAAGCCCATAGCATACTCATTCGCACAGCCACCAAAGCTCTCTCTTCAAGCTGAATAATAGGGGTAACCTTTTTGGTCAGAACTTTATACCAATCTTGTGCAACAAAATCCACCGAGACATTGACGCGAGGCACCCCTTCACTCTCGGCCCTATAATGCATATCAATAGGCATGACCCCACGGCGGATATAGAAAAATTTATGTTTCCAGTCATGCAGACTTTTTGGTGGGTGACTGCTACAAGGACTAACACCGCTGGTTCAAGAATTGAAAGAGTAGAAACCGCCAGTATGACTCACGAAGTAGAACACATTAAACTTTTCAAAAGTCGGTTCGATACGGTTGGCCCTGCATATGAACTCGAAATGAGTGATCCGAGGCAACCCTAACGCGTTTACCTGGTAAATATGCACTCCATAATTTGTTAACACTTCACTGGTAAACTTCGTCATAGGAAGACGAAAGTTGCCTTCCCGGAAGAAAGCAGCATATAAAGTCACGTATCCGGGAGGAGCATCCAAGGCGGTAGAATTAGGGTCGGAAACTGAGCACCCCATTCTGAACGAAAGCCCATATCTCGAACAAGATTCTGAAACTCTTCCTCCTTCCAGTTTATCTCTGCCCGATCAGGACCAGGAGGATTCCTGGGTTTGTACTTTCTCTTCTTAGTGGTGGGATTCGCCCCGGTAGACATAATTATGGAAGATGGAAGAAAATATTTGGAGATGAGGAAAAAGAGATATGTGGAAGAAGATGAGAGAAAAAAGGAGTTTGAATTTTGAAAGTGGAAGAAGAAATGGCACCCGCCATCTATTTATACCCATCGCATTTATTGCGATGGGTAGTGGGCCGTCAGGAAGGCAGAAGGACGTCCAACGGGGAGGCGACACGTCAGAGGAGAGAAAAACCGTCGCCTCGTTTTTGGGGAACGTGGACAGCACGCGTCTGACAGGCGGCAAAAAAAGTGACTGACGGTTTTAAAAAGCAACTGTTCATCTCCGAAAAGACAGCCACCTCAGACGGCACGTCAGTCATGTCAGTTTTCCTCATCCCAATAAAAGAAACTTCCCTTAGAAGAAACCGCCAAAAGTAAAGTTTTCACCATGCGCCATATGCCGTTTTGGCTCAACTTTGCAAGGCTGCCATCATGCGACATGCGCCGTTTTGGCTCAACTTCACAAGGCTGCCAACATGCGCCATGCGCCGTTTTGGCTCAACTTTGCAAGACTGCCATCATGCGCCATACGCCGTTTTGGCTAAACTTTGCAAGGCTGCCATCATGGCCTTACAAAGACAGACAACAAAAACCACTACCCTTATAAGTCCAGAATCCCTTCTAGACGATCAACTCAACTAGAAGGCACACTGGACTGAGGGGACTTGAAGAGGTATGGTCCCAATTCCATGCACACATGGCAGGGATCACACCACTTTTTCCGTCCAACATGGCGCCTACATCAGCAAGCAAATCCAGAAGCATCTAGAAGCTTCTGGAAGACGTCAAGGTGGCACCGAAGATGCTCCTCCAGACAAAAAGGAAAACACGTGTCACCAATAACCGGACGCCATGTAGACCTGCGACACTACCTGGGGACAGACCGACAGCAGCGGTACCAATTATCCAACATGGGCAAATGACGGCGCGCCACGTGTACCACTATCCTGACCACAGCAGAGGAGACCAAGAGGATATTCCCTTTGGTCGGACAACTGGCGCCCGGTAGAAGCTGGCAAGGTCACTCCTCCCTCCTTCACCCTTTGGCTATAAATAGGACCCTTCATCAAACAGGTTAAACATTCTGTTCTCCTTACATTTCACATACAACACACACTATTTTCTCCTCAGAACAGTACTTATTCTCACGCCGAAGCCCGGTTAAGAGGGAAACCCCCATATTCCCCACTTAACGAGCTAACGGTGTTGCTGTTTTGCAGGATCTCAGTCTTAGGCGAGTAGAGAAGGAGATTGAACCCACATAAGAGACGACACAGCTAACATGTCATTTTTATATTAAACAAGAGCCTACTTAATGCCACATGGTATTCTCTCATTCAATTCACTACTATTATTATTATTATTATTATTATTATTATTATTAATGCAAAACAATAAAAAATTCCTTAACAACTTAATACTAATAAATATTTTATTGTTTACTTAGATATTGATTATTTACATTTTGACTTATCTAAAATATATAGTTAGTTATTAGTAACAGTTAATTGCCAAAATCGTCCCTGATGTTTGGGCAGGTTTGCCATTTTCGTCCAAATAGACACTTTTGTACCAAATTGCCCCCAACGTTTGTAACTTTTTGCCATTTTCATCCAAACCACTAACTTAGTTTATTTTTTCTGTTAAGTTGAGGATATTTGGATGAAACTGGCAAATATAAAACCACAGGGACGATTTTGGCAAGTTACTCAAACTCTTTTAAATTTTTTTTATTTAACTAATTTTGTTACATATATAATAAAAAAAGAATATACATGCAATTTTTATATGAAAAAAATAATAGCTTTGTCACATAATTTTTATAAATTTTCATCCAACCACTACCTAAGTTAATTTTTCTATTAAGGCGAAGGATATTTATAAACTAAGATGGAAATTAATTTCTAATTTTTTATATAGATCAGTTTTATAAAAATAAAATCTACTTAAACCTCTAAATTGTATAAAACTAAAATGTTGGTGACCTTATTGAAAAAGGTCAAATAAAAAAATATTATCATATGTACCAAGTTTGTAATTCATCTTCTACTCTTTTAAATTCGTTCATAAGGAAAAACAGAAGCCCGTGCCCCCCCCCCCCTCTATCAAACAACGTATCGTTACCAAATCTTAAAATTACCCACCAAATTGTAATTATAATGCTATGAACCAAAAGTTTCTTTACTCAAGCCACTAAGAATAAGTATTAGTTAGTTACCCTCGTAATCTTAATTAAATAAATATTTTATTTCTACCAACATATTTCCTAGGTGCTTAAAACATTTAAAAATATGTAACGTTTTACAATTTTTTTCTATCTCTACAGCTGATAAATACTAAAAGTTGTAATCGATTGTTATGTGTTGCACACGAATGATGTTTTCTCTTTATAAAACTGATTTATATAAAGAAGCTGTAAATTAATTTCTGTCATAATTTATAAAATTTAAAACATCCTTCATCTTAACAGAAAAAAATAAACTGAGTTAGTGATTTGGATGGAAATTTATAAAAATTATGTGACAAAACTATTAATTTTTTTCCTAAAAACTCCATGTATATTCTTTTTTATTATATATGTAACACAAATAATTAAATAAAAGACATTAAAAAGGGTTTGAGTAAATTGCCAAAATCGTCCCAATGGTTTTATATTTGCCAGTTTCATCCAAATATCCTCAACTTAACAGAAAAAATAAACTAAGTTAGTGGGTTGGATGAAAATGGCAACAAGTTACAAACGTTGGGGGCAATTTGGTTCAAAAGTGTCATTTTGGACGAAAATGGCAAACATGTCCAAACCTCAGGGACGATTTTGGCAATTAACTCTAAACAATTTCAAATAATGTCAATGTGACAACACTTTCTTATCTTTAAAAGGATTTTTTTACTATATGTTTAAAACATCTATTAAATAAATTATTATTTTATATTATAATAATAAAAATGGTAAAGAATAGGTTAATCCGATATTTGAAAACCGGTTTAATTCCATGCTTTGAAACCACTTTTAATGTTATTAGATCCGTGTAATAAACAGGTTTAAGGATAGATTATCTTCATAATAATTTTGATGCAAGTCTATATTCACCAGATGTCCTAAATGGAGTTATATTTTTAGACTTGCCAAACCATTGATAATTACCAAAGATTAGTGTTCCAGTGACGTTATCAACAAATATTGATCGAAATAATGGTTTATGTAATGGAACTCGACTACATGTCCTATCACTAGGTAATCAGGTTATTGAGGCACTCATATTATCCGGAAATAATATTGACACTTGAACGTTTATCCCTAGATTTCGTTTGATACTACCAAATAGAAGAATTCCGTTTAAATTGAAAAGATGATAGTTTCCTCTCGCCCTATGTTTTGCCATAACGATAAATAAAAGTATAGGTAATTTCTATGTAAAGTTTGTTTGATTCTAAAAGAATCGGTTTTTACACATGACCAACTGTTGAGTCATCTATGGTAAAAAATTTACTTATATAAATTTATGAAGAGAATATAAAATTAAATAATTTATAAATTTATATCCTTAAACCCGTGTAGTACACGGGTCTAATAATCTAGTAATTAATAATCAATAGAATTGTTTTTGTATGGAGAGCCTCGAATGAACTGGGTTGTTTATATGTGCATTAAACCGAAAGTCCTTGGCTCAGATCCATAACTTAAAGGTTCAAAGTGTTAATTAACTCTCCAAATGGAAATACATTAAAATAAAACGTAAACAGACAACAAGTTGCGCTGCTACGGCTTTTTGAATGGCAAAACCAAGTTTTTTAAACCTTAAATGGTTATGGATGTCATTTCTGCTAGGTGGTAGAGGCTATTGCCTCTTGAATAAAAGACTAAAGGGTTCACATCCTTGCATAGGGTGTAATTTAGTATATTTATCTGTGTAGTTTAGGAGTATGAGTAATGTAACATTTGCCATTAAAAAAATAGTTATGGATCTGTGGTATAAAAAATTACAAGTAAAAAATGTGGATACGATACTACTTTATTCCATATCGTTCAAGTAGAATATAATTGAGATTTAGAGTATATCAAGTGCATGTTACTTCCTTGAAAAACCCTAAACCCAAAACCCTAGTGTGAACATGTATGCGCAACCCCGTAAAATTAAGACTCGGACTTTGAAGTCAAAGGTGACCGTAGAGTGAACCGATTTGCAACCACAACCTAGAAGAACAAATGACATTTATAACCTTGAAGGGGCTCCGCCAGCAACCACAATTGTCTCGCCGGTTATATAAGAAGCATCATCAGAAGCCAAGAAAGCTGTGGCAGCAGCCATGTCTTCTGTCGTCCCAAGCCTTTTAAGCGATGTCTGTTCTTCTAGGGACTTCCTCTGAAGGGTATTTTAGACATTTTGTTAAAAGGTCAACGATGAAAAAAAGAAAGTTGTACTCGGTGCAAATTTATAGGTTACTATTTTTACTTCGGCAAATTGAATAGTATATTTAAAGGAACAAGGGCACACTTACAATGGTCTCGTTGGTGGTAATGTATGAAGCAAAGTGTGTAGGTACAAACCCGGGTGCAACACAGTTCACACGAGTATGTGGAGCCAACTCGGTTGCAAGAGCCTAAACGAGTACCAAAATAAGAAAGAATTAAATTATATGTTTTATTCTTTTACTCGATACATTAAAGGCAGATGCTAAAGAACGCGCATTGGTACCTTGGTAAGACCGAGAAGAGCAGTCTTTGTGACACCATACATGGCCAAGCCAGCTGGCGGTTGGAAAGCACTGATAGAGGATATGAAAACGATCGATGAACCTTTCGTCAAGTGCTGGGATGCATCCTGTTTATAGATTCATATAACAAGAAAGATTACTCACTTATATTTCTTTATTTTTTTTTAAATTGACTTCTAAGATTTATATATTCAAATGCGCACCACCTTTCAGCCATCAGATCTGCTCAGTGGCGGATCTAAGAACTTTTTTCACTGGGTTCCTTTTGGTAGATTCTCACGAATTCTCACTATTTTTTTTCCAAATCATAAGAGGTTCTCACTGATTTTCTTCATTTTTTCCAAACCGAATGGGTTCCTAGAAACCCACAAAAGTGGCCTAGATCCGCCCCTGGATCTGCTTGATAATGACTTCTTTAGATGGTGGCAGTTTCGTAATTAACATGGAAACATGTTGGATCTCGTCGATGAACATGTATTAAATATGTATTAACTAGTAAATAAAATTTTGAGTTGATGTATTTTCGAGTTAATTACAAAAATGTCACCGCGTAAAAAAGTAATCCTTAAGCAGATTCAACGGCTAAAAAGAACCAACGGTATGTTCAACATTAACCCTTGCACAATTTATATATACACTCTTTAGAATATCAAAGAATTTAAGAGCTGCGGTCAAACTTATTGCTTTTCCTATATAAATGATTAAGAACTCGTGTTATTGATTCTCAATTTCAAGTAAATGTTAACATCTTCAAGTCTAGTTGTCTACATGCTTCATGATAATTATACATTTATACTTCTATACCCAAATTCATATATAAACAATATTAAAAACAAGGGTTACCTGAAGCAGGAGTATAGAGGTTTTAACATTGATCTCCCAAAGCTTGTCAAGTGCGGATTCTTGCGTTTGGAGAACGGCATCAACTGAGGGATTAGCAGCAGCATTTGACACTACTACATCTATTTTCCCGTATTTCTGCAACCATAACCAAAGAAAAAAGCTTCGTGATCAATGTTAGCAAAAACCAACACGTTATTGGTACATATCAAGAAACACATGAACTCAATTGAATACAAAGAAGTGAAAGTTCATTGTCACCTGAACAGTCTGATCAATGAGATTCTTTCTCTGTTGTGCATTAGAAACATGACATACCAAACCAAACACTTCAATTCCTTCTGCCTTGAGCTTCTTCACTGCTTCATCAACGTTTTTCTACAGCAAAACAGTTTCATCTTCAACATCAATTCGATTTTTCAATTCGTATAAACAACCAAACAAAGAAACAAATCATAATTACGTTAACTCAAACAACCAAACAAAGAAACAAATCATAATTATGTTAATTTACGTTCACAAACAGAAATTCTAGCAGAACACATAACCTTTAAAGGTTGATTCTTTGTTTACTTGTTTATATGAATTTGTGTTTATAGATCAGTAACAAAAACTTGAGCTTTGTTCCAATTCATATAAACAAGTAAACAAAGAATCAAATCAGAATTACATTCGATTCACGTTCACAAACAGAAATTTTAGTAGGATATGTAACCTTAAATTTGTGTTTTCTGATCAGAAACAAACAACTGAGCTCCATTTTAATTCATGTAAACAAGCAAACAAAAAATCAGATCATAATTACGAATTACGTTCAATTCACATTCACAAACAAAATTTTTAGCAGAACACATAACCTCAAATTCTTTTTTTCTGATTAGAAACAAACAACTGAACTTCAATTCAAATCGTATAAACAAGCAAACAAAGAAACACAACATAATCACCGACTCGATTCACGTTCAAATACAGAAATTTCAGTAGAACACGTAACCTAATTTTTTGTTTTCTGATCAGAAACAAACAATTGAGCTTCATTTAAACAATCAAACAAAGAATAAGATAACAATTACACTCAATTCACATGCACAAACACTTAACTTCAGTATAACACATAAGAAACAGATCATAATCAGGCTCGATTCACGTTCACAAACATCAATTCCAGTAGAACACGCAACCTAAATTAAGCTTCATTTCAACTCGCATAAACAATCAAACAACGAAACACATCATAATCACGTTCACAAACACAAATCTCAGTACAACACTGAACCTAAATCTCTAATTTCAGATCAGAAACAAACAATTAAGCTTCAAGACGCTCGATTCACCTTCAAAAACATAAATTACAGTACAGTACGTAACCCTAACTTGTGTTTTCTAACGAGAAACAAACAATTTGCTTCAATTAGTGCTTTCATACTCAATTATTACAAAAAGTAAACAAATCTCTTTTCAGAAACAGAAATTCCAGTAGAACACATAACCTAAATTTATGTTTTTAATTAGAAACAAACAAATGAGCTTCATTTCATATCATATAAACAAGCAAAACAATGAATCAGATCATAATCACGTCCGATTCACGTTCACAAACACAAAACTTCAATAGAACACATGAGAAACAGATCATAATCACGCTCAATTCACGTTCAGAACATCAATTCCAGTAGAACACGTAACCTAAATTTCTGTTTTCTGATAAAAAAACAAGCAATTAAACTTCATTTCAACTCGTGTAAATAAGCAAACAAAGAAACACATCACAATCACGTCCAATTCACGTTCACAAACACAAATCTCAGTACCATACTCGACTTAAATCTCTGTTTTCGGATCAGAAACAAACAATTAAGCTTCATTACGCTCGATTCACCTTCAAAAACAGAAACTACAGCACAACATGTAACCCTAGCTTGTGTTTTCTAACCAGAAACAGACAATTGAGCTTCAATTACTGCTTTCATACTCGATTATTACAAAAAATAAAAATAAACAAATTACTCACATAAACAATCAGAACAAAGAATCATCACAAATTTACGTACAATTCACCTTCAAAAACAGAAATTCCAGTACAACACGTAAGCCTAACTTGTGTTTTCTAACCAAAAACAAACAATTGAGCATCAACTAGTGCTTTTCACACTCGATTATTACAAAAACAAAAAAAAAAGTAAACAAATCGAAGATTAACGGAGAAAAACCTGTCGACGAGAGGAGATAACGACTGAAGCACCTTCTAAACCTAACCGGTGAGCGATACTGAAACCTATACCTTGAGTTGAAGCTGTAACGATCGCAACTTTGCCTTCGAATCGTCTTCCGATCTTCGATTTGTCCATTGTTGATGATGATGATCAAGTGTTGTTGCACAGTTGAAATTAGGGTTTGGAAGTAGTGATGAAACTGGTTTGTTGATTTGAAGGATTATATTGGAAATGGTGATTGTTGAAAGGTATGTGTGGGGCCCAGTTTTTGTTTGTCATCTTCAATTTATGATAACGACGGATAACAAGTTGTGGTTGAAGTGTTTAATTAACTATTTTCTTTTTCGTTTGAACTTTGAAGAATCACCATGGACTCTAGTTGACCCTAAGACTAGAGGGTATGGTGAGGCCCATCCCCATGAGGATGGGTCGTCACGTAGGCGTCATATCACCCGCTTATAGGGGATGGGCCTCCTTCACTTTTGAGGGGGTGAAGGATGGGGCTACCCCACCTTAGTATTTTATAATTTCCTAAGTTTTTTTTATTAACTTAATAAAAACTTTATAAAAATTAAAAAATACAACATAAAACAATATAAATAAATTCATTTCATAACATAAAAAAATTACATTTTCTAAAAATAAAAAAAACATTTCCGAAAAAAAAATTACATTTCCTAAAAATAAAAAATTACACTACTCGTCTTCGTCTCCGTCACCGTCCCCGACGTTTACGTTGTTCCATATATGTTCTACCAAATCCTGTTGAAGGTTTGCATGCGTGAAGTCGTTGGTTAGCGCGAACGAGTTTAAATCCTGTTGCGTCGGATCTACCGGGACAGTATTCCCGTAAGATGCATTCTCATCATACTCACAAATCGTCCGACCTTCGTCTTCAATAATCATGTTATGGAGCAAAATGCAAGCGTACATACAAAGGCGCAACCTCTTCGGTGTGAACGCACGTGCCGGTTGTTCAAGGATGGCCCATTTTTTTTTTAAAACACCAAAAGCACGTTCGATGTCTTTTCTTGCAGCTTCTTGACGCTTGGCGAATTTTTCCCTTTTTCGTCCTCGGGAAATGAAATAGTCTTGACAATTGTAGACCAAGACGGATATATTCCGTCAGCAAGATAATACCAGCGTCTATACTCAACCCCTGAAACTGTAAAACGGGTGTCCGGACCGATTCCATTAACGACATCGCTAAAGATCGTCGATTGGTATAGCACGTTGAGGTCGTTGAGTGAACCAGAGAGCCCAAAGAAAGAATGTCAGATCCACAAATCTTGTGACGCCACGGCATCAAGTATTAAGGTTGGATGGCCGTGATCACCTCGCGTGTATTGGCCTCGCCACGCAGTCGGGCAGTTATGCCACGCCCAATGCATACAATCAATGCTACCAAGCATTCCTGGAAACCCGTGCCTTGCTTCATGAGCTTGGTACAACTGTTGAACATCATACGCTTTTGGTTTCCGCAAATATTGTTTGCTATACAGTTTCACCACATTATGGCAAAACCGATACAAACATTCCCGCGAAGTTCTTGCCGACATCTGTAAGTACTCGTCCAAAGCGTCGGCCACTGTCCCGTACGCCAGTTGGCGAATGGCCGCAGTACACTTTTGTAACGTGGTGAACCCTTCATAATTCCGAGCATCGGGTCATTGCGTGAAAAACGGGTCTAGCCCCGCCAAATCATCAGCAATCCGCGTGAATAACCGGCGACTCATTCGGAACCTTCGTTTGAAAATGTCGGCATTGTAAAGGGGTGCATCTGAAAAATAATCGTTCACCAATTTCTCGTGCGCTCCTGTAGTAAAAAAATATATATAAATACGAGGAAATATATAAAATTTATAAATAACAAACCTTCGCGGTCTCTGTTAATCCGTATTCGTCTGGTAATAATGTTTTCAGACGAGCCAACTTCCTCTTCCTCCTCCAAAAGAATCTGCGCCGCCTTTACCCCAGCGTTTGCGAAAAACATCTCCTCTTCGTCCGAAGAAGACGAGGACCACCAAGAATTAGATGCTGTTAGGGGAGGATTTTCCAATCCTAAGGATCACGGATCCTCAAGCACTGCCAGGATCACGGATCCTCAATTCTGTTTGAATTAAGGATCCTCAGAAGACATTGCAGGATCAGGATTCAGGATCCTTGTTGTTATCCTTATACTAACGTTTGCCTTCATTATGTTTAAGCTCGTTTTGCAGGAGTATACGCATGGACCAAGTCATACCGATATTCTTGGAGAATATGCCCTTAATATTCCGCACGTGCTTGGCTTTTGTGAACGTTATGGAGATCCTGGGAAGCTTGCACATTTAGCGGATAGTTAGTTGTTTTAGTTATTTCTAATTTTAAAAGGGGATAACAGGCTTGAATTAGAACACTTGGCAATTTTAGCAAACACACACACTCGGAACAGCTCTCAATAGCTCTCAACAGTTTACTTGGCGATTTCATACACATTACACTATAGTGATCCTTGTAACAAGCTTGTTATTATCCCGAGTTGTAACAATCATTTGTTCAATTGTAGTTGGTGATCGGTAGTTTCCATCACCCGAGGTTTTTTGTGCCGGAGATCAACTCTTGATCAAGGGCTTTTTCCTCGTATAAATCCTTATGTCATTTGTTCATTTCATTTGCAAGATATTCATACATTCGTTCAAGCATCATTCCTCACAACAAAGATTTGGTTATATTATCCTAGCCTGATTTTTGACCAAAATAGTTTGGCGCCCACCATGGGGCAATTGGTGCTTCATTTCTGAAAAATTTTGCTCATTGTGTTCATTTTGGTTCATCATCTTCAACCACATGGCTTCTTCAGTGAAGAACACTTCAAGTTCAATGCCGGCAGTCACTTCTTCACAGGGCGTTCCACCTTTGCCTCCACCACCTTTTGGATCCCAGAAGAATGCTGAAAATGCTGCAAAGAGACCAAGCCCCATTTTCCCAAAACCACCAACTTATGTTGTTTCTTCTAATCCTACTACTAGTGATCTTTTTACTTTGATTTTGCAGATGAGGGATCACATACAATAGCAGGACAAGACCAATGAAAGGATCCTCCGGGAGATTGGTGACATCAAGAAACAGAAGAGATCAGGGGAGGATCACTCTCCTCTGATACCAAGGTCACTGGATTTCGACACTCCAGCTATAACCGTCCAGCAATCTGCAGCTCCGGATATCCAGTACCAGAGTGAACCATTGGGAAGGCGTTATGGAACAACAACCATGAGTCAGGCATTAGGGTCTCACTTCCAGCCTTCTGGATCCTATTTTCAGCCTTCGGGATCCTCTTTCCTGCATCAGGGATCCTTCGTCAGCTCAGAAGGATATATGGGGACGCACAGAGTTCAAGGATCCTCTCAGGTTCAAGGATCCTCTCAGGTACTAGGATCCTCTCAGGTTCAAGGATCCTCTCAGGTACTAGGATCCTCTCAGGTTCAAGGATCCTCTCAAGTTCAAGGATCCTCCTTCCAGGTTCAAGGATCCAACATCTTTCAGGATCAAGGACTCTTAAGAAATGCACAACCCTCAAGCACAGACGTTCATCAAGGAGACTTCATTCCAATGCAGACCATTGCTTCTTCTGGTCCTTCAGTCATACCATAATCCTGTCAATATGGATTCACATCTGGGATTCCAAACCTGAATCCTCCGGGAGGTAACACTTTGAATAATTCTTACAACACTAACCATGGCTTTATGCAGGATACAGGTATCAATCAAGCTATGGCTAGGGAATTACAGAAACTGAAGGATATGATATCCAGCGTTCCAGGGGTGGTTAAGCCCATTCCTGAAATCGCAGATGGTAGCCATAGGATATCTCGTTTTGCACCACCTATTTGTGATGCTGAGATACCCAAAAGGTTCCAGATACCAACTATGAAGCTGTATGATGGTTTGACGGATCCAGAGGAGCATGTGGCTCAATACAGAGAAAGGATGGAGATCAATCCAATCCCTGAGAGGTTAAAGGAAGCATGTCTATGCAAGGGTTTTGGATCCATACTCACAGGATCAGCTCTTAAATGGCTGCTAAGTCTTCCCCCTTACTCTATTACTTCATTTGCTAATCTAGTTAATCTGTTTAATAGTCAATTCTCATGTAGTAGAAAATTTGAACGTTTAACTAGTGATCTATATAGGGTAACACAAGGTCAAAATGAATCACTTAGAGATTACATCACTAAGTTTAGTAAAGAATCCTTAGATATTCCCAATCTGGATATAGCTACGGCTGTGGAAGCCTTTAAAATGGGTTTACTTAGGGATTCATTATTCTATGATGATCTTCTCATGACCCCGTGCAGGAATCTTGATGAAGTAAGAACCAGGGCCCTTAGATTCATCC
Source organism: Helianthus tuberosus (assembly GCA_030545235.1). Classification (NCBI taxonomy): domain Eukaryota; kingdom Viridiplantae; phylum Streptophyta; class Magnoliopsida; order Asterales; family Asteraceae; genus Helianthus; species Helianthus tuberosus. The sequence continues at coordinate 139,482,007 of CM060415.1, forward strand.
GATTAGAGGATGATAAAAGGATCCAGGAAAGGCTGGCAGGATCCTCGAAGCAGGAAAAGCAAGGATCCTACTTCAGGAACAACAAGTCCAAGACTTACATCAAGTCTGATAACCAGAACGTGCATGCAGTAGAACAGGAAGAGGATGATGAGGATTATCCTCCCATTTCTGAATACTGTTTTTCTGTTGATAACAATGAACTAATTCTTGCAATGCAGAATTTAGGTGAGAAAGCTAGGTGGCCAAGGAAAAGTGATAAACCAGCCGCAACAAAAGACAAGTCCAAATGGTGTGCATATCATGAGGATTTCGGACATCTCACTGAAGAGTGTATTGCACTTAGAAAAGAAATTGGTTACTTGTTAAGCAAGGGGCACTTAAAGGAACTTTTGAGAAGATCCCAGAAAGAGCTCCTGCTCCTCCAGCAGATGCACAAGTTATAAACTTCATATCCGATGAATCAGACATTTGTGGTACTTCCTTTTCAGCAGCCAAAATACATGCCAAGGAGACCAAGATGGATAGTGGAGATAGACCCATCCGGACCTCTACTGTTACACAGGAGAAAGTTATAACTTTTGATGAGGATGATCGTGTTGATGTTCAGGATCCTCATCATGATGGTCTGGTTATTACTTTGTTCATTTCTAACCATTTTGTTCGCAGGATCCTAATCGATGGAGGAAGCTCGGTGAACTTCATTCAGCTTGATGTCCTCAAGAAGATGAATATCCCTGAATCAGATATTATCCCAAGATCCTCAGTTCTTGTGGGATTCAGTGGAGAAACCAAGAATACATTGGGGGACATTAAACTTCCCATCTACATTGAAGGACTTCATTCTTATCAAAAATTTTGTGTTATAGATTGCTTATCTTGTTGCAATGTTATCCTTGGCAGGCCATGGATACATGACATGAAGGCAGTTGCATCTACATATCATCAATGTGTGAAGCTTCCTAGTCCATTGGGGGTGATAAAGATTGAGGGTGACCAACAAGAAGCAAAAAATTGCTACACCTCATCAATGAAGCCAGCCTCAAGACCAAGGGAGCAATAGCAACTAAAGTATCCTCCAAGAGACGTCTTGGAGGCAAGAGAACAGGATGCGAAAGAAATCCTTATGGATCCTCATGATCCTGAATCAAAGGTCTTCATAGGATCAGGGATCCTCAGCAACGTCGAACAGGATCTAGTATCCTTCCTTAAAAGAAGAAAAACTACCTTTGCCTGGAAGCATGAAGACATGACAGGTATCTCCAAAGATATAATTACCCATAAACTTGGTATTGACAGGTCATTCAAGCTCATACATCAAAAGAGAAGGAAGTTTGCACCTGAGAGGAATGCCATTATCCAGGAGGAGGTAGACAAATTACTCCGAGCAGGTATGATTAGAGTGGTCAAGTATCTAAGATGGTTAGCCAATGTGGTTGTTGTTCAAAAGAAAAATGAAAAGTGGAGGGTATGTGTCGATTTTACTGATTTAAAGAAGGCATGTCCCAAGGATCCTTTCCCATTACCCCACATTGACTCCATGGTGGATGCTACCGCGGGTCATGAGTTGTTGACTTTTATGGATGCTTCATCTGGATTTCAACAAATTCAGATGGAACCATCTGATCAAGAGGATACAGCCTTTATGACCCCAACTGGTATCTATTGTTATATTGCTATGCCATTTGGACTAAGGAATGCAGGTGCTACTTATCAAAGGCTAGTCAATATGATGTTTAAGGAACAAATAGGACACACTATGGAAGTCTACATAGACGACATGGTGGTTAAGTCCAAGAGAGCTGAGGATCACCTTAGAGACCTGGAAGAAGCATTCAATATCCTTGACAAATTTAATATGAAGTTGAATCCTTCAAAGTGTCACTTTGGTGTTAAAGCAGGCAAGTTCCTAGGATACATGGTAACAAAAAGAGGCATTGAAGCAAGTCCAGAGGAAATTAAGGCTATTGTGAATATCAAATCCCCTGCCAATGCCAAGGATGTGCAAAGGTTAACATGAAGGATCGCAGCCTTGAATAGGTTCATATCAAAATCATCAGAAAAATGCAAGGAATTCTATGACATTTTGAGAAAGAACAAGAAATTTGAGTGGACTGAAAAGCATGAAGATGCTCTCAAAGCCCTTAAGGATTACCTATCCTCAGCTCCTGCCTTGATGAAACCAGAAAAAAGGGGATATATTATCCTTATATCTAGCGGTATTCTCTAAAGCAGTAAGTGCGGTCCTTGTTAAGGATCACGAAGGTACACAACATCATGTCTATTATGTAAGTAAAAGTTTGCTTGATGCTGAATCCGGGTATTCACATTTAGAAAAACTTATCCTTGCTTTGATTATGGCATCTACTAAACTAAGACATTATTTTGAAACTCATGCCATTATTGTTAAGACTAATTTTCCAATTAAGAATGTTCTCAGGAAACCTGAAATGTCAGGAAGGATGCCTAAGTGGGCAGTGAAGCTTAGTGCTTGTTTTGGTCAAAAATCAGACGAGGATAATGCAACCAAACTCTCTGTTACGGGGTATGATGCTTGAATTGGTAAACAACAATGAGGATCACTCAGAAATGAATTGCTCAAGAGACACAAAGATTTATACGAGGAAAAAGCCCTTGATCAATGAATGATCTCCGGCATAAAAAACCTCGGGTGATGGAAACTACCGATCACCAACTCAAATTAAACAATAATCCTTTTACAACTTCGGATGATAGCGAGCTAAGTACAAGGATCACTATAGTGTATCGTGTAGAAATGTATGAAAAATGCTAAGTGTTTTGCCGAGAGCTGGTGAATGCAGTTGTACGAGTGTGTGTAGCCAAAAATAGCTAAGTGTTCTAAAAAATAGCTCGCTACCCCCTTAAAATTAGAAAATATCTAGCCTAACAAAGTGTCCGCATTTCGTGCCTTCTCCCCACGTTCTCCATAACGTTCACAATGGTCCAGCACATGTAGAATTGAAGGGAATATGCTCCAGGAATATCGCCATGACTAAGTCCAATCCGGTACTCCTGCAAAACAATACCGAATTCAAAGTAAACAATCATTAGTATAAGGATCCTTAGGATGATCCATGATCCTGATCCTGAAGTACTTCTGAGGATCACTAATTGTCACAGAAGTAAGGATCACCAAACAGGATAACACTTGAGGATCACAGGTCATTAAGAAATCCTCCCCTAACAATTGCCCCCAAAATATAAGGAGTAATATTGTAAATAAACGAGTTGTATTTTGTCGATCTTATCCGTAACAAACTAACGGATATATAGCCGTTAAGATCGAACTAGCCGTTGGAATCCTGACGTCATTGAGGTGACTTATCCTGCAAAATCATCATTATAAATGGCAGTTAGAGATAAGAGTGAAAGGGCATTTAAATCCGAGCGTTTCCCTTTTAAATCCTCATCAGAAGACTTATTCAGGTATTTTCTTTTCCTCTTCTTCATTCTCTTACTCTGCTTTTCTTTCTTTACCATCATCTCGTCAAAAATGATGCTCCGAGACTCACCGGGCAAGGATCACAAGAAAAACAGCCCCTTAAAGAGCCAAGGGATCATCAAAGATTCCGAAAAAGAACGTTGTTGTTTCACCGATCCACAAATTGATAAAATTCGCTATTGTTTCCCGGCGAACACCGTTATCAAATCCTTTGATCCCACTGCTTTGAGCGACTATATCTCTGAAACTTGGATTGCCTTTCCTGTTACCCCATTCACCATAGGATACACCTATCCTTTTCCAGCCTTTACCCAATCCTTTTTCTCCCTTACCGGCATCTCCTACATCCAAGCTATGCCGATGATCTGGAGGGTCTTATACACCCTTGAAAGGATCATCGAGCAGGAAGGGATTGACCTAGGAATGGCGGAGTTGGCTGAGATGTATGATCTCACAACGTTTGGATCCCACCGATATTTGTTTAAACGAAAACCTGGTGAAGGACACCCCATTTTTAAAGCCACCAAGAACGATACAAACTGGAAACGACGCTTTTTCTTTGTCAGAAGAGACTCTATCCCAAACGGAAAGGATCTACCCAGGGAGTGGTCCACCCACGGTAGGACAGAGGATCCTGAGAAGGATCACCGGATAATCCTGCTCTTGTGATAAGATCACTAACCCCCTTTTGTTTTATGTTATGCAGCTATCACTGTTTCGCACCTCAGACCGTCTCCTGCTACCAAGGACAGGCTTGCTGCTTTTAGAAGACTCGATCCTGAAACAAGATCATTCAAGACAACCACCCAGGATTCTCAAGAGGTATCCTCAGGCTCAGTCACCATGTCAAGTAAGTATCCTGTTTTTTGTATAGTTAAAGATTTAAATAAATAGTTAAATAGAAATAGGATAAGGATACTTATCTTGATTCGAATGTGCAGGTGCTGGAAAAGCTTCAAAATCTGCCTCCAAGTTCAGCGTGACCGATCTGGACATCGTACGATCCTCCAAGAGGAAGCTTCCTGCCAGCCCAACTGTTTCGATCCCCAAGGCACCCATTAAAGGAAAGGGTGGCAAGAAAATAAAAACCTCTGAAGCTGAGGATCTGCAAGGTCTGCCCCTGATCCGCCACCAGTTCCTTGAATACTTCAACGATGTAAGGATCCTTGTCCCTGCTTTGGTATCCAGCTTATTTGAGGATCACCTGTTCTTGAACTGTTCTTTTTCTTCTTTGCAGAAATTTGCTGAGATTGAAGACTACGTTGGGCATGTCGAGGAGCAGGACAAGAAGATTGCTGACCTCCAACAAGTCGCATTGCTCAAGGATCTTAAGATTGCTGAGCTCTAAAAGGACCTCCAAAATGCCAAAGCTGAAACGGCCAAGGTTCTGATCAATGCTGATTACGAGAAGCATGAGATCACCCAGGATGCTAAAGTCTCTGCTGCCATAGCGATGTACAAGACCAAATTGCAGATGGCCTTGGAAGCTCAGGATCCCGACTTCGACAGGAGCAACTGGGATGTGGAAGGCTGGAAGGCAAGGCTGGCTGAGCTGGATGACGAGGAGGAGGCTGAGGAGATCCTGACGATCGAGGCTGGAGGCAGTGGCAAGGATTATGGTGGTGAAGCTAGTGGAGCTGGAGATGGTGATGCAGCGAAGGTGTAGGCTGCAGCAATGGGCAATGATGGACACTTCTAGACATAGCCGGAGCCCATTTTTTTTGTTTAGGTTTGGTGGTGGTTTTTGTTAAACAACGGTTGGTTTGTATTTGAACAATAGTTTTAGGATTAAGGATCTAGGATCCTTTGGATGATAGGTAGGATTACAAATGGTGGAGGGATCCTCTGTTTGGGGGATGAAGCCATTGTGATCCTGCCGCTTTTGATTTCCTGCACTTGCTATAACCGCATAAACAATGGACACCCATTGCCAACCCATGTGGACGGGCCACGTTTTGCTGGTAGAAACGTGGGTTGGCAATTTTGACAACCTTCGATGGTTAAACTTTTGTTAATAAAATAACTTTAATCTTTTTTGGCTTATCTTGAGTTGTTATCCTTGTTTGTCCTTTTAATTTTCAATTGTTTTGATATACACTTGTCTGAATACTAAAAGTTGAACAAATTGGATAAAAAAATATTTAGGATATGATCCAGGATCAAATATCCTATAGTTGAAAAATTCCAAAAAGTGGTATATTTTAAGGATCATGAGTTCAGTTGTCAAAGTACAAGGGTTATTCAAATAAACAATGAATAAAATCAAAATAGTTAAGGATCATACCTGGGGATCCAAGTTAGGATCCTAACCCTTAATACTATAACCAGGATAACCATAAGACAAACCTTAGTAAGAAGTAAGGATCAAGGATCCTTGGCTGTTTAACTTCGAAGACCTGAAATAGAACATAACTTGGGACTAAGCCAATATAAGATAAAAGTTAGCAACTGGGGACAAGCCCAAAGGATAACTGGGGACAAGCCCATGGATAACTGGGGACAAGCCCATGGATAACTGGGGACAAGCCCATGGATAACTGGGGACAAGCCCAAGGATCATGTGTGAACTGGAGTATGGCCCTTACTGGCGACTATCCAAACTTAGTGGCATGAAAATGCCAAAACCTTAGCTAACGTGAAAACGTTAGAAACCTTAAGAACGGATGTATGGTACGTCTACCATTATACGTAGGATCCTAGGTATAGCCAGTACAATGGAATTATCAGCCCCTAAAACGAGTACTGGTCCCACTGCCATGAACTATACCAGGATCATCGTGCGCTACTGGCGGAACTGGGGTCAAGCCCAAATAACTGGGGTCAAACCCAAGTAATTGGTTGCTTTTGTGGATAACCATCCTTTTGCTAAGAGTACCTGATCCTTCAAAACTCAGAATCACGTGAAAGGGGGATAAAGGATGCAGGATCCTTATCCTTATGTGAGAAAGTAAGGAAATGAAATAGTTTGAGATTAGAATGTTACCAAAATGAGGATCATCTGTGCTCTAAGGATCCTTCAAGGATACTTATCATGTGAGGATCATAGGTCCTTATCATATGAAGTATTTCTTCAAATGAACAGCATTCCAGGCCCTGGGTATCAAATCACCTTCCATTGTTAGCAATCGATATGCCCCCTTTCCTGCCTCAGCTTCAATCAAGTAAGGGCCTTCCCATTTTGGTGCCAACTTTCCATCAGCAGGATTGGTGGTATTTTGAAATGCTTTCCTCAACACCATATCACCAATTTGGAACTTCCTGATCCTGACATTTTTGTTGTAAGCACCAGCCATCCTTTGCTGATAACTGGCCATCCTTATCCTTGCCAAATCCCTGATTTCTTCTAGAGTATCCAGGTCTTGAACCAAGTTTTCATCATTTTCCTCAGGATCACGAATACTTGTTCTAGCAGTTGGAACCACCATTTCTGTAGGGATCACTGATTCTGCCCCAAATACCAAGGAGAATGGAGTTTGGCCTGTAGCATTCTTAGGGGTTGTCCTATCAGCCCAAAGCACATAAGGTAGTTCTTCTGCCCATTTCCCTTTCTTGGATCCAAGCTTCTTCTTCAAATTGTTGATGATGATCTTATTGGATGATTCTGCCTGACCATTAGCTTGTGGGTGGACTGGTGTTGATGTTATCATCTTAATCCCCCAGTTGTCACAAAAGTTAGTAGTTCTGCCCCCAATGAATTGGGAACCATTATCACATATAATTTCAGAAGGAATACCAAATCTAGTTATAATATTTCTTTTAATGAAGGATATAACTTCCTTTTCTCTGACTTGGGCAAAAGCTTCAGCCTCTATCCACTTGGAGAAGTAATCAGTCATAGCAAGCATGAACACTTTTCCGCCAGGTGCCTTAGGGAGCTTACCAACTATATCCATACCCCATCTCATAAATGGCCAAGAAGAGGATATAGGATGCAAAAATTCAGTTGGTTGATGAAGGATATTGCTGTGTCTCTGACAAGGATCACATTTCTTAGCATACTCCACAGCATCTCTCTTCATAGTTGGCCAATAGTATCCTGTCCTCAGGATCCTTGAGAATAATGCTCTGCCCCCAGTGTGGTTTCCACAATCTCCTTCATGGAAGTCTTTTAAAACTTCTTGGATTTCAGGATCCTCAATGCATCTTAAATATGGTCCTGCAAGAGATCGTTTATACAACATATTATTTAAAATTATGAATTGAGATACCTTAATTTTGAAAGCCCTAGGGTTTTCTCCTGTAGGAATCTCTCTATGTTGTAAGTATCTCATGATTGGGAGGATCCATGATCCTGAATGAGATTGAGTATCCTCACTAGGGATAATTGCAGAATCCTCTCCTATTTCCATAGCCACATGATCCTCGATGGCAGGAGCCAGGATATGGATAATGGGGATATTTATATCCTCCGGGATCTTCAAAGATGATCCTAGATTAGCCAATGCATCAGCTTCTGCATTTTCTTCCCTTGGTACCTGTGTCAAACTAAAGGAAACAAAAGAGAGTGCCAATTCTTTGACTATCTCCAAATATTTGGTTAGCTTTTCACCTTTAACAGCACAGGATCCATTAAAGTGATTAGTGATTAACAAAGAATCTACGTGTACCTCAAGATACCTGATCCTCATATGTTTAGCAATTTGCAAACCAGCTATCAAGGCTTCATATTCAGCCTCATTGTTAGTAGTTTGGAACTCACAAGCTATAGAGTGGGGTATTATGTCCCCCTGTGGCGATTTTAGTAGTATTCCAAGCCCTGTTCCTTTGACATTTGAGGATCCATCAGTATAGAGTATCCAAGGATCCTTGGTATCCTCTAGCTGCTGGACTTCTAATTCAGCTTCCTTTTGCAAATCACTACTGAAATCTGCCACAAAGTCAGCCAATGCTTGGGATTTAATGGCTGTCCTGGGCTCATATCTTATATCATATGCACTAAGCTTCACTGCCCACTTAGCCATCCTTCCTGACATTTCAGGTTTCCTGAGGACATTCTTAATTGGAAAATTAGTTTTGACAATAATGACGTGAGTTTCAAAATAGTGTCTCAATTTAGTAGATGCCATAATCAATGCAAGGATAAGTTTTTCTAAATGTGAATACCTGGATTCAGCATCAAGTAAACTCTTACTTACATAACAGACAGGATGTTGTGTACCTTCGTGATCCTTAACGAGGACGGCACTTACTGCTTTTGAGGATACCGTAAGATATAAAGATAACACATCTCCTTTTTCTGGTTTCATCAAGGCCGGGGCCGAGGATAGGTAATCCTTAAGAGCTCTTAGGGCACTTTCATGCTTCTCAGTCCACTCGAATTTCTTGTTCTTCCTTAGGATATCATAGAATTCCTTGCACTTTTCTGAGGATTTGGATATGAATCTGTTTAAAGCTGCAATACTACCTGTTAACCTCTGAACATCCTTAGCATTGACAGGGGACTTGATGTTCACTATAGCTTTGATTTGTTCTGGACTGGCTTCAATGCCTCTCTTTGTCACCATATATTTTAAGAATTTACCTGCTTTAACACCAAAGTGACATTTTGAAGGATTAAGTTTCATGTTGTATTTGTCAAGGATAATGAATGCTTCCTCCAAGTCCCTTAGGTGATCCTCAGCCTTTTTGGATTTTACCACCATATCGTCTATGTAAACCTCCATAGTTTGTCCAATCTGATCCTTGAACGTCATATTCACTAGCCTTTGATAAGTTGCACCTGCATTTCTTAGTCCAAATGGCATAGCAATATAACAATATATACCAGTTGGAGTCATAAAGGCTGTATCCTCTTGATCGGATGGTTCCATCTGAATTTGCTACAGTTCATGACCCGCAGTTGCATCCACCATGGAGTCAATGTGGGGTAATGGGAAAGGATCCTTGGGACATGCCTTATTTAAATCGGTGAAATCGACACATACCCTCCACTTTCCGTTTTTCTTTTGAACAACAACCACATTGGCCAACCATCTTGGATACTTGACCTCTCTAATCATACCTGCTCGGAGTAATTTCTCTACCTCCTCCTGGATAATGGCATTTCTTTCTGGTGCAAATTTCCTCCTCCTTTGATGGATTGGTTTGAAGGACCTATCAATGCCAAGTTTGTGAGTGATTATATCCTTAGATATACCTGTCATGTCTTCGTGTTTCCATGCAAAGGTAGTCTTTCTCCTTTTGAGGAAGGATATGAGGTCTTCCTTCGTTTCGCCAAGGATCCCTGATCCTACATAAACTTTAGATTCAGGATCATCAGGATCCATAAGGATTTCTACTACATCCTGCTCTCTTGCCTCCAAGACATCCCTTGGAGGATGCTTTAATTGCTATCGCTCCCTTGACTTTGAGGCTGGTTTCATTGATGAGGTGTAGCAGTTCTTAGCTTCTTGCTGATCACTATCAATCTTCACTATTCCCCAAGGACTAGGAAGCTTCACACATTGATGATAAGTGGATGGGATTGCCTTCATGTCATGTATCCAAGGTCTGCCAAGGATAACATTACAACAAGATAAACAGTCAATAACATAAAATTTTTGGTAAGAATGTAGGCCTTCGATATAGATTGGGAGTTTAATGTCCCCCAGCGTATTCTTAGTCTCGCCACTGAATCCCACGAGCACAGAGGATCTTGGTATGATATCGGATTCAGGGATATTCATCTTCTTGAGGACATCAAGCTGGATAATGTTCACAGAGCTTCCTCCATCTATAAGGACCCTGCGAACAAAATGGTTAGAAATAAAAAGAGTGATAACCAAACCATCGTGATGAGGATCCTGAATGTCGACACGATCATCCTCATCGAAAGTTATGACTTTTCCTTCGGAGACACTGGATGTTCGGATGGGTCTATCTCCATTATCCATCTTGGTTTCCTTTGCATGTCTTTTAGCTGCAGAGAAGGATGTTCCATAAATGTCTGATCCTCCAGAAATAAAGTTTATAATTTGTGCATCTGCTGGAGGGGCTGGAGCTTTCTCTGGGATCCTTTCAGGATCCTGAGTCCTTGACTTCTTTCTCCCCAACAATTCTTTCAAGTGCCCCTTGCTCAACAAGTATCCAATTTCTTTTCTCAGCGCGATGCATTCTTCTGTGAGATGCCCAAAATCTTCATGATATGCACACCACTTTGACTTGTCTTTAGTTGCAGCTGGTCTGTCATTTTTCCTGGGCCATCTAGCTTTATCACCTAAATTCTGCATCGCAAGGATTAGTTCATTGTTATCAACAGAAAAACAATATTCCGAAATTGGAGGATAATCCTCATCGTCCTCTCCTTGTTCAACAGCATGCACATTCTGGTTATCGGATTTGTTATAGGATCTGAACTTGTTGTTCTTGAATGTGGATCCTTGCTTCTCTTGCTTTGAGGATCCTGCTAACCTCTCCTGGATCCTTTTGTCATCCTCTAGCCGGATGAACCTAAGGGCTCGGGTTCTTACCTCATCTAGATTCCTGCATGGTGTCATAACAAGATCATCATAGAATAATGAATCCCTAAGCAATCCCATTTTAAAGGCTTCAACAGCCGTAGCTATATCCAGGTTAGGGATATCTAAGGATTCTTTACTAAATTTAGTGATATAATCCCTTAATGATTAATTATGACCTTGGGTTATCCTATACATATCACTAGTTAGACGCTCAAATTTTCTACTACAAGAAAACTGGTTATTAAATAGGTTAACTAGATTAGCAAACGAGGTAATAGAGTAAGGGGGAAGACTTAGCAGCCATTTAAGAGCCGATCCAGTAAGAGTGGATCCAAATCCCTTGCACAGACATGTTTCCTTTAACCTTTCTGGGATGGGATTGATCTCCATCCTTTCCCTGTACTGTGCTATGTGTTCTTCAGGATCTGTTGAACCGTCATACAACTTCATGGTAGGCACGTGGAACCTCTTGGGTATCTCAGCATCACAGATTGGTGGTGTAAAACGAGATATCTTGTGGCTCCCATCTGCAATCTCCGGGATAGGCTTGACCACTCCTGGGACACTTGATATCATATCCTTTAACTTTTGCAATTCTCTGGCCATGGCATGGTTGATACCTGTATCTTGCGTAAGGCCATGGTTAGTGGTATAAGAATTATTGAAAGTGTTACCTCCCGTTGGGTTCAAATTAGGAAGAGTGGATGTGAATCCATATTGTTGGAGCTCTGGAATGACCGATGGACCAGTAGAGGCAATGGTCTGCATTGGAATAAAATCTCCCTGATGGATATCGGAACTCCCTGATTGCAAACTCCTTAAGGATCCCGGAATCTGGAAGGATCCTTGAAACTGAGAGGATCCTTGAACCTGGGAGGATCCTGGAACATCGGAGGATCCTTGAACCTGGGAGGATCCTGGGATGTAGGAGGATCCTTGAACCTGCGAGGATCCTTGAACCTGGGAGGATCCTGGGACATAGGAGGATCCTTGAACCTGCAAGGATCCTGGGATAAAGGAGGATCCTTGAACCTGCGAGGATCCTTGAAACGGCCAGAACCCTTGAATCTGCTGCGCTGCTGAGTATCCCCCTGAGCTTACGAAGGATCCTGTATGCTGAGGATGGGATCCTGCTGGTTGGAAGTATGACCCTGAAGCCTGAGTCATTGCTGATGATCCGTAATGCATTCCTTTTGGTCCTCCCACATATTGAACGTCTGGAACCACTGAAGGCTGAGAAGTTATAACCGGAGTATCGAAATTCAAAGATCTGGGCATCAGTGGGGAATGATTCTCTGCCGATCTCTTCTGTTTCTTGATGTCTCCAATTTCTCTAAGAATCCTTTCATTGGTCTTATCCTGCTGTTGTATATGCTCCTTCATCTGCAAAATCAGAGTAAACAAGTCACTAGTAGTGGGAGTATAAGAAGCAGAAGAAGTTGGAGGTTTTGAGAAAATGGGAGTTGGTTTCTTCTCGGCATTTTTCTGAGGTCCAGAAGGTGGTGGAAGCAAAGGTGGAATGCCCTGGGATGAATTGACTGCAGACATCGCACTGGATGTGTTCTTTGATGATGAAGCCATCTGCTTGGATGTAACGAACCGAAATGATCACAAAAATGAGAATTTCTTAGGAATGAAGCACCAATTGCCCCACGGTGGGCGCCAAACTGTTTTGGTCAAAAATCAGACGAGGATAATGCAACCAAACTCTCTGTTATGGGGTATGATGCTTGAATGGGTAAACAACAATGAGGATCACTCAGAAATGAATTGCTCAAGAGACACAAAGATTTATACGAGGAAAAAGCCCTTGATCAATGAATGATCTCCGGCATAAAAAACCTCGGGTGATGGAAACTACCGATCACCAACTCAAATTAAACAATAATCCTTTTACAACTTCGGATGATAGCGAGCTAAGTACAAGGATCACTATAGTGTATCGTGTAGAAATGTATGAAAAATGCTAAGTGTTTTGCCGAGAGCTGGTGAATGCAGTTGTACGAGTGTGTGTAGCCAAAAATAGCTAAGTGTTCTAAAAAATAGCTCGCTACCCCCTTAAAATTAGAAAATATCTAGCCTAACAAACTGTCCGCATTTCGTGCCTTCTCCCCACGTTCTCCATAACGTTCACAATGGTCCAGCACGTGTAGAATTGAAGGGAATATGCTCCAGGAATATCGCCATGACTAAGTCCAATCCGGTACTCCTGCAAAACAATACCGAATTCAAAGTAAACAATCATTAGTATAAGGATCCTTAGGATGATCCATGATCCTGATCCTGAAGTACTTCTGAGGATCACTAATTGTCACAGAAGTAAGGATCACCAAACAGGATAACACTTGAGGATCACAGGTCATTAAGAAATCCTCCCCTAACAGTGCTTATGATATAAGATATGAACCAAGGACTGCCATCAAATCCCAAGCCTTAGCTGACTTTGTGGCAGATTTTAGTAGTGACTTGCAAAGAGAAGCTGAGTTAGAAGTTCAGCAGCTTGAAGAGACTAAGGATCCTTGGATACTTTTCACTGATGGAGCTTCTAATGTCAAAGGAACAGGACTTGGAATACTACTAAAATCGCCACAGGGGGACATAATACCCCACTCCATAGCTTGTGAGTTTCAAACTACTAATAATGAGGCTGAATATGAGGCCTTGATAGCTGGTTTGCAAATTGGCAAGCATATGAGGATCAGGTATCTTGAGGTACATGTAGATTCATTGTTAATTACTAATCACTTTAATGGATCTTATGCTGTTAAAGGTGAAAAGCTAATCAAATACCTAGAGATAGTCAAGGAATTGGCACTCTCTTTTGTTTCTTTTAGTTTGACACAGGTACCCAGGGAAGAAAATGCAGAAGCTGGTGCATTGGCCAACCTAGGATCATCCTTAAAGATTCCAGAGGATATCAAGATCCCTATCATCCATATTTTGGCTCCTGCTATTGAGGATCACATAACTATGGAGATAGAAGATGATTCTGTAATGGTTCCTAGTGATGGTGCACAGTCTCGTTCAGGATCATGGATCCTTCCAGTCATGAGATATATACAACATGGAGAGATTCCTACAGGAGAAAACCCCAGAGCTTTCAAAATCAAGGTATCTCAATTTACAATATTGAATAACATGTTATATAAACGATCTCTTGCAGGTCCATATCTAAGATGCATTGAGGATCCTGAAATCTAAGAAGTCCTAAAGGATTTTCATGAAGGAGATTGTGGAAACCACACCAGGGGCAGCGCATTGTTCTCAAGGATCCTTAGGACAAGATACTATTGGCCGACAATGAAGATGGATGCTGTGGATTATGCCAAGAAATGTGATCCTTGTCAGAGACATAGTAATATCCTTCATCAACCAGCAGAGCTCTTGCACCCTATATCCTCTTCTTGGCCATTCATGAGATGGTGAATGGATATAGTTAGTAAACTTCCCAAAGCACCAGGAGGAAATGTGTTCATGCTTGCTATGACTGATTACTTCTCTAAGTGGATAGAGGCTGAAGCCTTTGCTCAAGTCAGAGAAAAAGAAGTGATATCCTTTATTAAAAGAAACATTATTACTAGATTTGGTATCCCTTCTGAAATTGTTTGTGATAATGGATCCCAATTTATTGGGAGTAGAACTACTAACTTTTGTGACAGCTGGGGGATTAAGATGATAACATCAACACCAGTCCACCCACAAGCTAATGGTCAAGCAGAATCATCCAACAAGATCATCATCAACAAATTGAAGAAGAAGCTTGGATCCAAGAAAGGAAAATGGGCAGAAGAACTACCTTATGTGCTATGGGCTGATAGGACAACCCCCAAGAATGCTACTGGCCAAACTCCATTTTCTTTGGTATTTGGAGTAGAATCAGTGATCCCTACAGAGATGGTGGTTCCTACTGCAAGAACAAGCACCCGTGATCCTGAAGGAAATGCTGAAAACTTGGTTCAAGACTTGGATACTATAGAAGAACTCAGGGATTTGGCAAGAATAAGGATGGCTAGTTATCAACAAAGGATGGCTGGAGCCTATAATAAAAATGTCAGGATCAGGAAATTCCAAGTTGGTGATATGGTATTGAGGAAAGCATTTCAGAATACCACAAATCCTGCTGATGGAAAGTTGGCACCAAAGTGGGAAGGCCCCTACCTGATTGAAGCTGAGGCAGGAAAGTGGGCATATCGATTGCTAACAATGGAAGGTGATTTGCTACCAAGAGCTTGGAATGCTGTCCACTTGAAGAAGTACTTCATATGATAAGGATTCATGATCCTTAGCAATATTCATGATCCACATTCTCGAAGGATCCTTAGAGGATAGATGATCCTCATTCTGGTAATGATCTAATCTCAAACTTTTCCATTCTTTAATTATCCTATATACAAGGAAAAGGATCTTGGATCCTTTATCCTTATTTCACTTAGTTCTGAGTTTTACAGAAGGTTGATATATCCTTGACAAAGGATTGAGTACCCACAGAAGTCTCCAGTTATTTGGGCTTGACCCCAGTTATTTGGGCTTGACCCAAGTTATTTGGGCCTGTCCCAGTGTGAAACCTGTGTCACTTCAACCATCAAAAAAATTCCAAACCAATGAAATATTGTATTTCATACTTGGGATTTGTAAAAATATGTGTATCGTTTGCACATATCAACTCTTGTTCGATTTCAAGCTTTAAATCGCTTTCTGGAGGATTATACGCGCTCTAATGCGAAGATATAACCAGTTTAATGCAACGAACACTCTGGAATAGTGAAATAGGCTTAACATACCTTAAATAACCTTTACATAACTTAGATGTAAGTTTTGGAAGGTTTGGTGTGGTGAAATCAAGTTTATTCGCTTACAGGGACTAAATTTGACAAACTGCGAAAGTATGCCAATTTGAACTGTAACAGACATTCCGGAACATGACCATATGTTAAACACACCTTAAAAATCCTTTATATAGCTTAGAAATAGGCTTTGAGGGGTTCAGTGTGCTAAAATAAACTTTTGGGTCATTCAGGGACTAAAAGCGTCAAAAAGTGCACAAGTTTGCACTTTCGCGCATAACTTACGTTCTGAATACATCCGGATATCCAAAAATTTATGTAAGCACTAAAATATTTTATTTTAGTGTTTGGCATAAGAAAAATCCACTTGTCACGCAATTTGGATCGTTTTTCGCGCTTATGCGTGTTCCGTCGTAATTAAGCGAACATCGCGATCGTACGGCCAAACGAACCGACACCCGAGATATTTTTGAGCACATTTTAAGTTCCCTATACTTTAACTTCATTTTAGAGCTTTGAAATGAGGTTAACGGGGCTTAAACGTGTCAAAAGTGCATCAAATAGCAAGTTTGGAGCTTCAGGGGCCCGTTCTGCCATTTTTGAAAATATCAGACCTGAAAGGTCCTTGCGCACCGCAAGGTTATAAGTCTTACGGTGCGCAAGCAGGGGTCAGATGTAGAAAATCGTTTTGGCTGCTGATTAATGGCTTTTAAACACTCCAAAGGCCAATGCCACATGTTAATCTCTGATGGTGGGGGCAAATGATGCACCATAACATTCCAACACTTGTACGGATGAGATTCGATCACGTTATTCAAGAAACGATCTTAACGGCTCTCCGAAAACTATAAATACCCATCCATCCCCATTGCAAAACCCACTTGAAATCTGAGTTTTTCTCTAAGTGGTTGTGTTTATACACTTCCTACCTGAGATTACTTGGAAATCAATCTTGCGGGGACCCTTTGTAAGTGTTCTTTCATTCTTTTCATTCGTTTTAGCGTTAAAGTCAAACTTTGTTTGACTTTCTGCATTGACCAGTTTATGGTCAATGCAAAGTTCATTTGAACTTCATAACGTGAGCATGATCACGATGGTTATAGTCCCTAGTGACTATACCTACTGATTACCACGTTACTTAGGCTCAGTGACGAGTCGTAGTTTCGGCCAAAATGCGTGTTATTGCGTATTTTGTAACCAAACTACTTTTAGGTGTCAAAACCATTTGTTTTGATACCAAACCTGTTTTCTAAACTTAGTTAAGCATGTTTTAACATGCTTAGCTCGTCACTTTTAGTTTAGTGCTTATGTAGGGTCGTAAGGTAAGCGATCTAAACAATCGCTTATACTTTCGAACCCGACCCGTTTGGTCGATCATTAGGATCCGACCAAACATATTAGGTGACCATAGTATATAGGGAATAACCTTCCGAGGTTATACCTTATGGTTACGTCGTTTAGTTAGTTGTATGATAGGTAGTTTATATGCCTCAGGTAAATTACCAAAATGCCCTTTTTACGCCAAAATTCATTTTAAGCATATGTAACATAACCTTTGGTATCTAAACTGATTTGGTAACAATATTAGACATGTTAAGGCATATTTTACTTATCATAGGGCTAGTTAGGCGTTCCGAACGCATTTTACGCGAACGACGCGTTAAAGTAGCATAAGCTACCTAAACGGGTCGTAATGGGTCGTAAGCACTTAGGCTAGGTTTCATTTTAGTATGTGGGCTTTGTTAAACCATATTACATGAGTTCCCATACTCATTTGGTTTACGAACCCTCATTCTATCCAATCCTCCGATTTTAGGTCCGGTATATTAACATAGTTACCTATATTAGGTGCCGTTTGATATCCGTGATCTCTAGCATTGTTTGGTTGTTACTCAAGAACTACTAAGCAATCTCAAGTGAGTACATAGACCCCTCTTTTACTGTTTTCCAAACGTTTTGGGGTGAAACACATGTGCCTACTTGTTACTTTCGTGCCTTTCCTGTTTTCACATCATATGCTTGCTATGTTCATTAGTACATTTATAGTACATGATTTCATTGTGTTTTTGCTATGTATGCCCATTGTGTGCGTACTTAGTACATTATTTTACATTACATTTCATGCTATGTATGCCCATTGTGTGCGTACTTAGTACATTATTTTACATTACATTTCATGCTATGTATGCCCATTGTGTGCGTACTTAGTACATTATTTTACATTACATTTCATGCTATGTATGCCCATTGTGTGCGTACTTAGTACATTGTTTTTCATTACATTTCATGCTATGTATGCCCATTGTGTGCGTACTTAGTACATTGTTTTACATTACATTTTATGCTATGTATGCCCATTGTGTGCATACTTAGTACATTTGTTATTCATCACATACTTACATTTTGACATTGATATACACAATTCATGATTTACATTAGACATAGACATTAGACATGGTTTTCACACAAACATTTTGACATTTGATTTTACATAAACATTTTACGTTGGTGGTTTGGTTTGAGTAAGTGATTTAAGTAACGAGGCGTGTGTAATATGATACAAGCATGGTGGATACGCCGCTGGTACTTCCTATATATAAGTGTTTGTATGGTATTACATATCGTAGCGTTATTTGAATCATTTCAATTTGAGACATATAACATTTTATACAAATAACATACTTTTCACAAGACATTATTTTACAAACAACTTATCTTATCTTATACAAACTCATTTTACATGGTTATTTATTTAACCATACATTATTCTCTTATTTATACATATCATCTGAACTTATTGTTTTTCAAATGATTTACAAAACAAATCAACTTACAAGGTTCATGACTAAACTTTATTAAACATTTTCTTAAACTTACAAGTCATGAATCCTATTTTCACAAAACCTATGTATCTCACAGGCATTTTTATGCTGACGTACCTATTTTCACATATGTTTTCAGGAGTTGATGCATAGGACTTATCGAGACATACTTAGGCGGACCTGTGCCTTAGTGACTTAAAACGAGACAAGAACTAGTTAATTTTTGTTATGTACTCTTTGTTTCTTGTTTAAAACAATGTAACTTTCTTATTTGATTAATAAAACGAAACTTTAATTTCCATGGTTGTGAAACAATTAATTCTGTTACAACACTCCCCGACGTTTCCGCCACGTTTCGTTGTCTCACGTGGTCGGGGTGTGACACCCAGTATCGCCAGTAGCGCACGATGATCCTGGTACAGTTCATGGCAATGGGACCAGTACTCGCTTTAGGGGCTGACAATTTCATTGTACTGGCTGTATCCGGGATCCTACGTATAATGGTAGACGTACCATACATCCGTTCCTAAGGTTTCTAACGTTTCACGTTAGCTAAGGTTTTGGCATTTTCATGTCACTAAGTTTGGATAGTCGCCAGTGAGGGCCATACTCCAGTTTACACAAGATCCTTTGGGCTTGTCCCCAGTTTTTTGGGCTTGTCCCCAGTTGCTAACTCTTCTCTTATATTGGCTTAGTCCCAAGTTATGTTACGTTTCAGGTTTTTGAAGTTAAACAGCTAAGGATCCTTGATCCTTACCTTTTACTAAGGTTTGGCTTTTGGTTATCTTGATTGTAAATATTAAAGATTTAGGATCCTAACTTGGATTCTCAGGTATGATCCTTGATCATTTCGATTTTATTCTTTGTTTATCTAAGTGACCCTTACTCTTTGACAACAGGACTCATGATCCTTAAGTTACATTACTTTTTTGAATTTACCGATTATAGGATATTTGATCCTTGATCATATCCTAAACTTTTTGACATAATATGTTAAACTTTTATTCTCAACTTATGAATTCTAACAGAGTGTATAATAGCAACTGAAAGGTAAAGTATTCACAAATGTAACAACACATGAGATAGTCAAAAGATTAAGCTTTTATTTACCAAAAGTTAAACCCTTAAAAGGTTGTCAAAATTGCCAACCCAAGTTTCTACCAGCAAAACGTGGCTCGTCCACTTGGGTTGGCAAAGGGTGTCCATATTTAACAAGGTCTAAGTGCAGGAAATAAAGGCGGAAGGATAACAAGTGGCTTCATCCCCCAAACAGAGGATCCATCCACCACCCATTATCCTACCTATTGTCCAAATGACCAGTGATCCTTAAACCTAAAGCTATTGTTCAAAGTACAGACCATTGTTCGAGAAAAACATCATCAACCAAAAACCACTACCAAATCATAAAAAATGGGCTCCGGCCGCGTCTAGATAAATCCATCATCGCCCATTTCTGCAGCTCAAACCTTCGCTGCATCACCATCACCTCCTGCTCCAGCATCACCCGCCTGATCCTTAGCCCCGCTGCCGCTTGCCTCAAGCATTAAGACCTCTCCAGCCTCCTCTTCATCATCAAGCTCAGCCAGCCTAGCCTTCCAGCCCTCCTGGTCCCAGTTGGTCCTGTCAAAGTCAGGATCCTCAGCCTCTTGAGCCATTTGCAGTTTGGTCTTGTACATGGAAATGGCAGCAGAGAGTTTGGCGTCCTCCAACATCTCATTCTTCTCCTGATCAGCAGTTATTTGGGCCAGGACCACCTGCCTCTTTGCCACATTGAGGTCTTTCTCAAGGTTGGAGATTATTTGATCTTTAGCCAGGAAGATCTTCTGCAAGTCCAGCTCCTTCATATCAGCTTCTTCAACATAGGCATCAAAAAGCATCTGGATCTCAACGAATTTCTGCAAAGAAAGAAGGATTCATTTCAGGATCACTTATCCTCATATGTGCAGGATAGGATTAAGGATCAGGGATCCTTACCTCATTGAAGTATTCCTCAAATTGGTGACGGATGAGGGGCAGGCCTTCAAGGTTATCAGCTTCAGAGCACTTCCTCTTCTTTCCTCCTTGGCCCTTAGAGATGACAGGCTTAGGGACTGGAGCACTTGGGCTAGCAGCAGTTTTCTTCTTTCTAGACCGGGGAGCCACAGTGCTAAGATCACTAACACTAAAGCGGGAGGCTGACTTCGAAGATTTTCCAGCGCCTACCAATACAAAACAACAGATAAGTATTCTTGTTTTATTTACATTTAAACATATAATCATATACAGACTTGGATACTTACTTGACATTGTGACTGAGCCGGAGGATACTTCTTGAGAATCCTTGGTGTTTACTTGAAATGATCTTACTGCAGGATCAAGATTCCAGAAAGCAGCGATCCTCTCTTTTGTTGCAGGTGATGGAAATATATGAGAACCAGAGATAGTTGCACAAAAATACACAAAAAGGGGTCAGTTATCCTCACAGGAACAGGGTTATCCTATGATCCTTCTATAAGGATCCTCTATCCTACCATGGGTGGCCCATTTTCTTGGGAGATCCTTCCCATCCGGGATAGAATCCCTCCTAACGAAGAAAAAATGCTTCTTCCAGTTGGTGTCATTCTTTGTGGTCTTGAGGATTGGGTGTTCATCATCGGGTTTATGTTTGAATAAGAAGTGGTGTGAACCATGGCTCACGAGGTTGTACAGTTCGGCAAGTTCCGACATCCCTAACTCTATACCTTCCTGCTAAATGATTCTCTCTAGGGTATATAAAACCCTCCACATCATTGGCATTGCCTGAACATAGCACATGCCGGTGAGAGAGAAGAAGGATTCAGTGAAGGCAGGGAAAGGATAGGAGTATCCTATCAGGAATGGAGTGGCAGGAAAAGCAACCCAGGTTTCAGAAACAAGATCACTTTTGGTGGTAGGGTCAAAGGGCTTGAAGACGGTGTTCGCCGGAAAACAATGGCGAATCCGGTCGATCTCCGGATCGGTAAAACTGCAGAGTTCCTTCGGAGTACTTTTGATAATCCCTTGGCTTTTCAAAGGACTATCTTTCTGGTGATCCTTGGCAGGGGAGGATCGTAACTTCATTATGATTTAAAGATTTCAAAAAGGAACAGCGGAAGAAGATGAAGAGAAAAGGAAGAGAGAAGTACCTGATCAATCTTCAAATGAGGATTTAAAGGAAGTAACGCACGAATTTAAATGCATATCGATCCTTATCTCTAACCTATTTAGAATGATGATTCTGCAGGATTGTCACTTCAATGACGTAAGACCAGCAACGGCTAGTTCAATCCAAACGGCTATATATCTGTTAGTCAGTTGGAGATAAGATAAAAAATACAACTCGTTAAAATTACATTTTATTCCTTATATTTTGGGGGCAATTGTTAGGGGAGGATTCTCCAATCCTAAGGATCACGGATCCTCAAGCACTGCCAGGATCACGGATCCTCAATTCTGTTTGAATTAAGGATCCTCAGAAGACATTGCAGGATCAGGATTCAGGATCCTTGTTGTTATCCTTATACTAACGTTTGCCTTCATTATGTTTAAGCTCGTTTTGCAGGAGTATATGCATGGAACAAGTCATACCGATATTCTTGGAGAATATGCCCTCAATATTTCGCACGTGCTTGGCTTTTGTGAACGTTATGGAGATCGTGGGAAGCTTGCACATTTAGCGGATAGTTAGTTGTTTTAGTTATTTCTAATTTTAAAAGGGGATAACAAGCTTGAATTAGAACACTTGGCAATTTTAGCAAACACACGCACTCGGAACAACTCTCAATAGCTCTCAACAGTTTACTTGGCGATTTCATACATATTACACTATAGTGATCCTTGTAACAAGCTTGTTATTATCCCAAGTTGTAACAATCATTTGTTTAATTGTAGTTGGTGATCGGTAGTTTCCATCACCCGAGGTTTTTTGTGCCGGAGATCAACTCTTGATCAAGGGCTTTTACCTCGTATAAATCCTTGTGTCATTTGTTCATTTCATTTGCAAGATATTCATACATTCGTTCAAGCATCATTCCTCACAACAAAGATTTGGTTATATTATCCTAGCCTGATTTTTGACGAAAACAGATGCCATTGTGGATTGATGTGTTAAAAATGCAACATATAAATTTCATCAAATGAGGCATAAAACTAACCCTTTTTAGTACTAATGTTGGAAAAAGTGTGCTTTTGTATTCCTTTTGTATTTTCAGGATTAAATGAGCTCAAATTAACAAAAGAAGCAAAAAGACATCAAAATCTAACATAAATACAAGAAAAGGAACAAGACGTGACATGCCCGACCCCAATACAAGAAAAGGAACAAGACTGAACACGCCCCGTGCTCAGCCAGCACGGGGGCGTGCCCAAGTGTCAGCAGAAAAGACAAAGTGGTAGAAGCTTCTATTGCCCACCACGGGGCCGTGCTCAGCGGACACGGGGCCGTGGTTAACTATAAGATTCGCACAATCCAGCAAATCTGCATAGTACAAAGATTCTTCTGCACCACGGGGTCGTGCTCAGCGGACACGGGGGCGTGGTCAACTAAAAAGACAAAACTGCATTAAATGAAGAAAGAGAAGGATGTGGACACGGGGCCGTGCCCACTAGACACGGGGCCGTGCCCGAGCTTCTGTTCAGCCTATAAATAGAAGTGCTTGGCTCAAGCTCAAACCATCCCTTGGCACACCACCTCTCTCACACTTCACCCACCACCCACCACCACCATAACACCATCATCCACCACCATCATCCATTGTCCATCGTAGAGTGTGTGAGTCGTCTCGGGATCCAAGATTGATCGTAAGAGTTCTTGACAATCAAGGCCATGTTTGCCTAAGTCTCTTACATCACTTGGTGAAGACAAAATGTCTAGTGTAATACTTTTTATTTCTAATCTTTTCGCACTTTTTACTTGGTTTTGTATTAATGACTTTAATAACTAGTTTCTTATGTTGAAGGTGATCTTTCCTTATCGTTTGTCCGTTGTGTCTTGGCATTATTTTACTGTCTATATAAAATAAAAGATTTTCACCATTCATATCTCCACGGTCTATATGGAGGTATGTTGGCTACCTGGTCGGGGGTTAAGGGAATAGTTTGGTAAAGGTCTTGCCATTGTTCAGCATTTAGAGGTCCTGCAATGGACCTGGGTCAAATTTAGTAGGACCTCCTTCAATACTTAACGGTATTGGATGGCGAGGGTCTAAACTCTTTGATCCCCTCATAAGTTAACTACTATTAATACTATAACCCGGCTATTTAGGACTGTATCCCTGCAGACTCAGACTACTTAGTCGAGGGTAACGTCACCTCCAAAAGAGGGGCCTACCATAATTTGCATTAATAACTTAATTAATTATCTTCCAATAATCCACCCTTTTAGGATTGTATCCTTGCTGACTCAAACTACTGGGGTGAGGGTAACGTCACCTTCAAAAGAGGGGCCTACTACAATAACTAAGATAATCTCTTAAAATAGTGCAAAAGTGCGGAAATAATCAAAGGTTACACTAGATACGAGTCAGAACCAAGTGATTCATCTTGTCTATCTGTTTTTATTTTTATTTTTATTTTCAGCATTTTTAGTTAGTTTTTATTTTTCTTAGTTTAAAACATTTTTCTAAACTTTTTGATTTGATTAGACGTTGAGGATAAACCAGTACTAAAAGCTCTTGTGTCCTTGGACGACCTCGGTATCTTACCAACACTATACTACGCTCACGATGGGTGCACTTGCCCATATGTGTGTCTAGTGTTAGTAAATATCGTGTTTTATAAATTTAAAACTTGACTAAAAAGTGTTAAAGGGGCTTAAAATATACACCTAATATATATAACACTCGATAACGCATCATGGATGAAAAGATATTTTTTTATAAAAATTGGTATAAAAAATGGGAGTGTTTTTTTATAAAAATGGATGAGAATGGGAGAAGAATTGGGAGAAACGGATGAGAATGGTATAAAAAATGGATGAAAGTGGTATATATTTAAAGTGAAAAAGGTAATTTTTTTTATTAAATCTATCCGTTAATCAACGGATATATTTTTGAAATGGGGCACGTCGACTTCGGCTGTGGGCTGCTGGTGAGGCCGGGACGGGACCAGGGGGCGGTGTGGGGGACCGGCGCCAGGCCTCGCCGGGCCTAAGCCGGCCCCCATGCCGTCCCGTCTAAATGGTTGGGTTAAGTTGTTCCAACGGGTTAAGTTATTCTATAAAGGCTCTTAATTATAAGAAGTGTAAGAAGGCTTTATAGAGTGACAAGTGCCCAATAACCTAAAACTTAAACACCCACCCTCATCCCACCCCACCATCACCCAAAAACCTAAACCCCCACCCCACTCGCAAATTAAAAAAAAAAAACAAAACTGTATCTCAACAAAAAAAAAACCCCAAAAAACCTAACCCCTCTACCCAAAAAAAAACTAAAAAAACTTAAACCCCCACCCCTGACAAAATAAGAGGGGGGGGGGGGGTTGTTTAGGTTTCAAGGTTGTGGTGAGTGTGTGTGTGTGTGTGTTTTTTTTTTTTTTTTTTTGTAGTGGGTTTATTTTTAGAAGCATTTGTACACTTCTTATTTTAAAGAGCCTTAGGGTTTAGGTTTTTGGGTGGTGGTGAGCGTTTAGGGGTTTTTTTTTTTTTTTTTTTTTTTGTTGTGGGTTTATTTTTAGAAGCCTTTGTACACTTCTTATTTTAAGGAACCTTTGTATTTGATCCTAATCCTGTTGCAATATCATGTATTTGCCATCATCACTTTGGTGGGTGGTAGAAGCTTTCTGCAAGGAGAGACCAGGGTTCAATTTCTGATATGGGGTAAATTTGGTGTAATTTAGTAGAGATTATGTAACATTTTCCGTTTAAAAAAAAACTTACTTTAGGGTTTCTCATGCAGACCCGGCTCTTGGGCTGGCCAAACTGGGCAGGCGCACAAGGCCCAAAAGTGTTAGGGGCCCGAAAAAATTATTTTGTTCCTTATATATAATAGGCTAAATGTGATGTTAGGCCCACAATCCCACATATTCTGAACATTAGAGATAATAGTCAACAAAAGGGCCCCAATTCTAATTATGAGATGTACTATAAAAAAAAAAAGGAAGAAAAATCAAACTTTCAAAGAGTAAAGTTACTTGCTGTGCGACTGCGATCATTCAAAAAAATTTCGTTTCAACTATTTTCATCATCCTTGAGGTATGTGTTTTCAATTGTATCAATCGATTAAAAGAATGTAATTTTTTTTTATTTTTAGATTTATCATTTATATATTCAGTTTATTACATGAAAGATGAAACCTTGAATATTTGTTGTTTAGATTTATTGATTTAGAACTAGATGAAACTATGAATCTTTGATGTTTGAAATTGAATGATTGAATCTTTGAGACTTTGATGTATAATTGCAGACCCGGCTCTTGGGCTGGCCAAACTGGGCAGGCGCACAAGGCCCAAAAATTGAAGACACTTGAAGAACAAGATCTCAAGGCTCGTTGTTATCATCTTCAAGATGCATTAAAATATAAAGAAGAATCAGACGTTGATGCTAAAGAACTTTATCTGGAGTTGAAGTTGATTAGGACCTTTTTACCGAGTCACATTGTTAGCCCTATTGATGCTTTAAACGATATCATGCGGCTCGGTCATTGTCCTAATGCTATAAATGCATATCATGTGCTTTTGACACTTCCGGTAACTGTGGCATCAGCAGAGAGAAGCTTTTCTAAATTGAAGTTGTTGAAGTCTTATTTGCGATCGTCAATGTCCCAAGAAAGACTTAATGGACTGGCGATGATATCTCTTGAAAACGAAATATTAGAAGGCATGGAATATAAAGACTTGATCGAGAGCTTTGCTTCCAAAAACGCTAGAAGTGCCTCACGATTTACTTAAGTAAGTTAGTTCGATCATTTAGCTACAATACTATTGTTTTGTTTATTTTATAACAATTAATCAATTATCGTTGCATCTTGGTTTTTGGATATATAAAATGATAAGTTTATATTTTAGAAAGGGGCCCAAATTTTTGGTCTCGCACGAGGCCCAAAAGGTTTTTATTATTCTCGGAGACGGCTCTGTTCTCATGTTACTACGTTAAAAACGTTCATGTTAGGACAATCAGCGTCATTTGTGGTAGAACAGTATGCTTACGCAAGAAAGTTACTTTTTGGATAGAGGTCGTTACTGTAGAGGATCCCAAACGATTGATGCTTTGGTAAGAAGAGGAATTCGAGTTGACTCCTTGTTGTGTGTATTTTGAGGGGTGGAGTTTAGGTTGAGATGGCAGAACACGTCCATCTCTCTTGCCTCTTTGCTTCGGTCATGTGGTTGCAAATCGCTTGATTGGTCAAAATACAACTTCATTCGGACAGCTTGCTTGAAAGCATTGTGACCATTCATCTCAAAATAAGGCAATATACCCAATCTTTTTAACAAGAGTTTGGTTTCTATAGCGGGCACACAATGAAACATTCATTAGTAGCAAGGTGTTGGATGATATAAAGCTCAGTTCATTTACATGGATCGAGATTGGTGCAAAGTTTAGATCTCTTAATTGGATAGTTTAGACATTAGGGTTTGCAGGGGCGGAACCACAATGTTAGGAGCCGTAGCACGGGCTACGGCTCAACCCGTATTCGTAGTGATTTTTTTCGGTTTTATATAAAAGATACCCCTAAAACATACGAGGATACCTCTAACAAAAAATAGGATACTTGATACTACTAAAATCCCATTTTTTTATAAGCCCAAACATATTACCACCCGAAAACTTGTAGAATAATTAAGCCTGTATGATAAAATAAGCCAAAATTAACAATAATGGAATTGAAATGAGACCCTAAATATAATTGATAAAGTTAGCCCAAGACCCAAAACAATATTATAATTTGTAACACCCTCATAATTTACTTGAATATAAGTATAATTTTATACAAAAGATAATAGTTTAAACATAAGTTTCAATAGTATCATAAACCTTAGTTAACTAATGACTAAGTTAGAACATACAAAAGTGGTTTGAAAATTTGTTTACAACCCAAGAACAAAGTTTAAGTAGGATTAAAAACATAGCGGAAGCTTTCAAAAGTCGTGTTCGATTCCTTGACGTTGCTTGATCACCATCCGTAATGTCCATCTAGTCACCTAGGGTCAAAACCATAAAACATTAGTTTTGACTTTGATACATGATACTTAAACGTATGATCCAACTTCAATTAAAAATGAATAAATAAAAAAAAATTTAAAAGTTTCTGGATCCACCGTAAATTACGGTGTTACCGTAATTTACGGTGAGTTCTGGGAATTTTTGGTCACCGTAAATCAGGAGGGATCTACCGTAACATATCTGACCTCTACCGTAAATTACGGTACTACCGTAATTTACGGTAGTTCCTGGAAATCCATGTCTTGTTTGTTTTGTTCATTTCACTCAACCCTACTCTCGGAATTCGCTTTTCTAACAACCCACTACATCAAATTCTAGTATTTCTAACATGTTATATATTAACCAATATCAAAGAAAAATCCATCATATTCCGGAGCATTAATCATGTTTTACTTGATTATTTGACCCGTTTGGCTCGTCTAAGGAATCCTCCTATATGACGACTACCAACGAGTACCAAACCGAATTTGATCAATCAATCAATATAACGACTTCATCGCTTAATTCAAAACAACTCTTATTCAAAAATTCAATTACAAATTAGAATCATCCAATCTACTAAATGTAACGGGTCAAGTTACATACCTTAGTGTACGCCCTTTAATCGCAAATCACCACCGGCTTGTCCACTCGACGTTCCGGTATCCTTTCCTATAGAGTTCAATTCAAGACATGTTTAGAACTCTTGGTTTCACATACATAACGCACACTTTGTCATACATCATATTTATGCGTTTTTAACTTAACAATTCAGTTTCAAGTCTTCTTTTAGGCATTTCAACAAACACTATATAGGCAGAATTTTATATCCTTTGTATTCAACTCCATAGCTTGCTAATTAGCTAACTTGACAACAATAAAGCCCTCATATAGTATTTAAACATCATATCTTTCTGGAATCACTTTCTACAATCAAATTACACTAGGATAATCATTCTAAACCCTAATGTTCATCATCATCTTGTAAAATCCACAACCCACCTTCAAGGTGTTCATGGAATTTTCCTGAATTTGAGCATGATTTCACATGTAGTTGTCTAGGTTTCACTCCTAGACACTATATCATCCCTAATCTAATCACATAACCCACATGCAACATCTAATTTCATATTTTCCAAAATCATGAGATTTTTCAAGTTTAGAGATTTCATCAAATTTTACATACCTTATGATCCTCTTGCGATGAGGATCACGATTCTAGGCTCAGATTTCGTTTTGGACCAGATTTGCACATCCAATTTGAGAGTTTTAGTGATTTTAAGGTTTGGAGCTAAGGGGGTGTCGACCTGGTCTTTCCCCTGATCGACCAACACCTCTTTTGGGGTTGTTTGGTTTACTTTAATTTGTTTTAACAAATTTAAGTTTTAAATTTGTCAACTTAGGCCCCTTAACTTTGTCCTACTTATTGTTTAGTAGCCTTTAACCCTATTATGGGCTATTTCTAGTCTTGTAACTAACTAGGTTAAAAGTTCCTAGTTAATAAATTCTCGTCTATTTATACTTTATAGTTACAATATAAAGTTTTATATTTTTCGGGGTGTTACAAGTCCACCCCCCTTAAAAAGGGTTTCGTTCCCGAAACCGAAGTACGTACCAAATAGAGTAGGGTGAAGACGTCGCATCTCCTCTTCGGACTCCCATGTAGTGTCCGAACCTTTCCTATGCTCCCATTTGACTTTGACTTGGTCAATTTGTTTATTTCGTAAATGTTTGACCTTCCGGTCTAAAATCTCCACCAGTCTCACCGCATAATTCAGACTATTATCCACTTCGATATCATCGTAATGGATATAGGCCGTTTCGTCTGCTAGGCACTTCCTTAATTGCGACACGTGGAACGTGCCATGGATTCCACTTAGCTCCTCCGGTAATTCAAGGCGGTAAGCTACCTTGCCAACTTTCCCGATAATTTTAAATGGCCCAATAAACCTTGGGCTTAGCTTCCCCCTTTTTCTGAATCTAATAACGCCCTTCCATGGGGAAACTTTTAGCATGACCATGTCACCAACTTGGAATTCGATTGGCCTTTTTCTTTTATCAGTATACGCCTTTTGCCTGTCTTGAGCCGCTTTCAAGTGTGCTCGAACTATATCGATCTTTTCATTCGTGGCTCGTACTATATCTTGGTGAGCGAGTTCACGTGGACCCACTTCACCCCAACATACCGGGGTTCGACACTTCCTACCGTAAAGCATTTCGTAAGGTGCCATCTTAATACTAGATTGGTAACTGTTGTTATACGAAAATTCGACTAACGGTAGGTGAACATCCCAACTGCCTCCAAAGTCGATTATACACGCCCGTAGCATGTCCCCCAATGTTTGTATCGTTCTTTCACTTTGTCCATCCGTTTGAGGATGGTACGCAGTGCTAATGAACAATTTGGTCCCCATTTGCTCTTGGAAATCTCGCCAGAAATTCGAAGTAAACCGGGTATTCCTATCAGACACGATGGACACCGGCACCCCATGACGTGCTATGATTTCATTGGTATAAACTTCTGACATCTTTTCTGACGTATAAGTCTCACGAATCGGAATGAAGTGAGCACTTTTCGTCAATCGATCCACCACTACCCATATGGCATCAAAACCACGATTCGTTTTAGGCAACTTGGTCAGTAGGTCCATTGTTATATGTTCCCATTTCCAAACCGGAATATCTAACGGTTGGAGTTTGCCGTATGGTTTCTGATGCTCCGCCTTGACTTGTAAACATGTCAAGCATTTTTCCACATACTTCGCCACATCCCTCTTCATTCCGGGCCACCAATAATTTTGTTTCAAATCATTGTACATCTTGGTCGCACCCGGATGAATTGAATAACGGGATTTATGAGCTTCATCAAGCAGGAGTGCCTTCACTCCACAAGTATGTGGGACCCATATCCTTCCGGATCGAGTCTGCAACCTGTGATTCCCATCCGACAGATCTTTCAGTTGATCGATTATTCTTTCTTTCTTCCAATTTTCTTCTTTTACTGCTTCGAATTGCGCCTCTCGAATACGTTCAAGTATACCTGAGGTCACCACGAGTTGCATCGATCTTACTCGTATTGGGACATAGACCGCTTTTCTGCTTAGAGCATCCGCCACCACATTAGCCTTTCCGGGGTGATAATGTATTTCACAATCGTAGTCTTTCACCGTTTCTAGCCATCGCCTTTGTCGCATATTTAACTCCTTTTGATCGAAGAAGTATTTCAAGCTCTTGTGGTCGGTGAATATGGTGCACTTTACCCCATACAAGTAATGCCTCCATATTTTTAAGGCAAATACCACCGCAGCCAACTCGAGATCGTGCGTGGGATATTTCTTCTCATGTATCTTCAATTGTCTCGAGGCATAGGCTATTACCTTGCCCCGTTGCATCAGCACACAACCGAGTCCCGATAGTGAAGCATCCGAATAAACCACCATGTCTTCGACTCCGTCCGGCAATGTCAGTACCGGAGCTTGAGTTAGGTTTTTTTTTAGCGTTTGAAACGCTTTTTCTTGATCGATTCCCCAAATAAACTTTGCTTTCTTTTGGGTTAGCTTTGTTAGCGGTGACGCAATCTTGGAGAAATCTTGAATGAATCTCCTATAGTACCCCGCAAGCCCCAAAAAGCTTCTAATTTCTGAAGGGTTCTTCGGGGGATTCCATTTTGACACAGCCTCTATCTTTGATGGATCCACCAATACTCCGTCGGCATTTATGACATGGCCTAAAAATTGAACCTCTCGTAACCAAAAGGCACATTTAGAGAATTTTGCATATAACTTCTCTCGCCTAAGTGTCTCTAACACTTCTTGTAAGTGGTGTGCGTGTTCAGCTTCACTTTTCGAGTACACCAAGATATCATCGATAAACACGATGACCGACTTATCCAACATTGGCTTGCAAACCCGGTTCATGAGGTCCATGAAAGCCGCGGGTGCGTTTGTTAGCCCAAATGACATCACGAGGAATTCGTAATGTCCGTATCTCGTGCGGAAAGCCGTCTTCGGCACATCTTCTTCTTTGACCTTTAGTTGGTGATACCCCGACCTAAGGTCAATTTTTGAAAACCAGTTCGCGCCTTGTAGTTGGTCGAATAAGTCGTCTATTCTGGGGAGCGGGTATCGGTTCTTTACCGTGAGTTTGTTTAACTCCCGGTAATCGATACACATACGCATGCTCCCGTCTTTCTTTCTTACGAACAACACCGGTGCGCCCCAAGGAGACACACTCGGCCTTATGAATCCTTTGTCAAGCAGGTCTTGAATTTGGGACATCAACTCTTGTAATTCCGACGGTGCAAGTCGGTACGGGCTTTTGCTACGGGTTTCGCGCCCGGAATCAATTCGATCCCGAACTCTATTTCCCGTTCAGGCGGTATCCCCGGTAAATCTTCTGGAAAAACATCTTCATAATCTCGTACTACCGGTACATCTCCAATCTTTCGTGATTCTTTTTCGGGCTCATTAGCGTATATCATGAATGCCTTGCATCCTCGCTTCATTAGCTTGTGAGCTTTCAACATTGAGCATACTATGGGGTTGCCTCCTTTTTCGCCATAAATGGTGACGTGTTTCCCGCTCGGAGATGTTAGTTTTATCTCTTTATGGAAGCACACGACCTTTGCATGGTGTCGAGATAGCCAATCCATCCCAACGACTACTTGAAATTCTCCCATCGACATCGGGATTAGATTTATCAAATATTCTTCATCGTCGATGCTCAGTTTACAATTTTCACATACATCACAAACAATAAAGCTCTTGTTATTACCTATCTCTACTTCTAAAGGCACAGGTAATTTTGTTAAAACAAATGAAGGATGTCGAATAAATCCATATGAAACAAAGGATTTATTCGCACCCGTATCAAATAACACGCGTGCAGGAATCGAATTTACAGCAAATATACCTGAGACCACGTCAGGTTCAACCTTTGCTTCTGCGGTAGTTAGTTGAAAAGATCTTGCCTTTGCTTTCGGGGCTTCACCTTTCGGTTCCTGCCCATCCTTCTTTCCAACCAACTCCGGGCATTCCGACTTCTTGTGACCCGTTCGATAACAATTGTAACAAACCGTCACTTTCTCCGGGCATGATATAGCCATATGTCCCGTTTTCTTGCATATGGGACAAGGCTTATCCTTGTAACGGCATTCGCCTTTATGACCCTTCCCGCAGATTCTGCAACTTGGCGACCCGCCTTTTGTATCAGATTTCTTTGCGCTTTCGTTTGTTCGTGCCTTCTTAGTAGGGCTTGGATTCACATCTTGTGCCCTTCGTTCACCCCGTTCTATGCTCTTTTTCAGTTCGATCTCCCTTTCCCGAGCAGCATTGACAATCTCGGTAAGGGTCTCGTATTTTGAAGGGGTTATGAACTCTCTATACTCCGCACTTAGCATGTTATGGTAGTAATAGACCTTTTGTTCTTCATTTGTCACCAAATCATCACAGAACTTTATCTTGTCCATAAACATCCCCGTGATCTTGTCTATGGATTCACCCTTGTGTCTGAGTTGCATGAACTCTTCCTTGATTCTATTTATGACCGCCTTGGGACTATGGTGTTTAAGAAACGGCGTCTTAAACTCCTCCCATGTCATGGCCTTAGCCGCTTCACTTCCAATCTCCTTCTTTTTGTTATCCCATCAGTCTTTCGCTTGACCTCTTAATTGACCCGTACCATAAGCTACGTAGTCATTTTCATCACAATGAGTTCTCTCGAATACTCCTTCGATATCACTTAGCCATCGTTGGCACACAATTGGATCAACCTCCCCATTATATATTGGTGGTTTACAGGCCATGAATTCCTTGTATGAACAAGGCCTTCGTCCACCATGCTTTTCCTTTGCTACATTTGAATCATCTTCCAGTTTCTTGATTCTATCTTCTACTATTGATAAAACTGTGTTTTGAATTTTATCAATAAAGCCCGACAAACTGTTTTCGATCGCCTTTCCAACCTCTTCGGCAATCACTTCCCTCACTTGTTCGGTGACTCTTGGCACCGCATCATCGTTACCTTTATCAGCCATCTCTATTTCTGAAATGTTTACATAAGTTGTTAAACATTCCATTTATAACACATGCTTTACTTGTTTTGATTTCATCAAGTTCATAACTTGATTTAATCATTCTTGTTTTGATTCAATCAAGTTCATAACTTGATTTAATTATTCTTGTTTCAATTCAATCAAGTTCATAACTTGATTTAATTATTCTTGTTTCATGCATTTCTTGTATTTGAGTGAGCTTACACACTCTTTTCATGCATATTTGTTCATGATTTATTTCTATATTCTCTAATTTCTACTTAAACGATTAACTCTTACCGGATGCTTGATCAAGCTTGAACCGAACACTTTGTTGACAACCTTAGGCTCTGATTACCAACTTGTAACACCCTCATAATTTACTTGAATATAAGTATAATTTTATACAAAAGATAATAGTTTAAACATAAGTTTCAATAGTATCGTAAACCTTAGTTAACTAATGACTAAGTTAGAACATACAAAAGTGGTTTGGAAATTTGTTTACAACCCAAGAACAAAGTTTAAGTAGGATTAAAAACATAGCGGAAGCTTTCAAAAGTCGTGTTCGGTTCCTTGACGTTGCTTGATCACCATCCGTAATGTCCATCTAGTCACCTAGGGACAAAACCATAAAACATTAGTTTTGACTTTGATACATGATACTTAAACGTATGATCCAACTTCAATTAAAAATGAATAAATAAAAAAAAAATTTTAAAGTTTCTGGATCCACCGTAAATTACGGTGTTACCGTAATTTACGGTGAGTTCTGGGAATTTTTGGTCACCGTAAATCAGGAGGGATCTACCGTAACATATCTGACCTCTACCGTAAATTACGGTACTACCGTAATTTACGGTAGTTCCTGGAAATCCATGTCTTGTTTGTTTTGTTCATTTCACTCAACCCTACTCTCGGAATTCGCTTTTCTAACAACCCACTACATCAAATTCTAGTATTTCTAACATGTTATATATTAACCAATATCAAAGAAAAATCCATCATATTCCGGAGCATTAATCATGTTTTACTTGATTATTTGACCCGTTTGGCTCGTCTAAGGAATCCTCCTATATGACGACTACCAACGAGTACCAAACCGAATTTGATCAATCAATCAATATAACGACTTCATCGCTTAATTCAAAACAACTCTTATTCAAAAATTCAATTACACATTAGAATCATCCAATCTACTAAATGTAACGGGTCAAGTTACATACCTTAGTGTACGCCCTTTAATCGCAAATCACCACCGGCTTGTCCACTCGACGTTCCGGTATCCTTTCCTATAGAGTTCAATTCAAGACATGTTTAGAACTCTTGGTTTCACATACATAACGCACACTTTGTCATACATCATATTTATGCGTTTTTAACTTAACAATTCAATTTCAAGTCTTCTTTTAGGCATTTCAACAAACACTATATAGGCAGAATTTTATATCCTTTGTATTCAACTCCATAGCTTGCTAATTAGCTAACTTGACAACAATAAAGCCCTCATATAGTATTTAAACATCATATCTTTCTGGAATCACTTTCTACAATCAAATTACACTAGGATAATCATTCTAAACCCTAATGTTCATCATCATCTTGTAAAATCCACAACCCACCTTCAAGGTGTTCATGGAATTTTCCTGAATTTGAGCATGATTTCACATGTAGTTGTCTAGGTTTCACTCCTAGACACTATATCATCCCTAATCTAATCACATAACCCACATGCAACATCTAATTTCATATTTTCCAAAATCATGAGATTTTTCAAGTTTAGAGATTTCATCAAATTTTACATACCTTATGATCCTCTTGCGATGAGGATCACGATTCTAGGCTCGGATTTCGTTTTGGACCAGATTTGCACATCCAATTTGAGAGTTTTAGTGATTTTAAGGTTTGGAGCTAAGGGGGTGTCGACCTGGTCTTTCCCCTGATCGACCAACACCTCTTTTGGGGTTGTTTGGTTTACTTTAATTTGTTTTAACAATTTAAGTTTTAAATTTGTCAACTTAGGCCCCTTAACTTTGTCCTACTTATTGTTTAGTAGCCTTTAACCCTATTATGGGCTATTTCTAGTCTTGTAACTAACTAGGTTAAAAGTTCCTAGTTAATAAATTCTCGTCTATTTATACTTTATAGTTACAATATAAAGTTTTATATTTTTCGGGGTGTTACATAATTGAACAAGTGATCTTACTCGTCTTATGGCAGAAACCGGAACACATAGTTCTCGTCCTTTGGTTGGTGGGGTAGTGAAGCTAACCGCAACCGATGAAAGATGTTTTTCTAAATTTAAGTTTGTCAAGACGGATTTACGTAATCGAATGGGCCCGGAATATTTGAACAATGCTATGATTTGTGCGATCGAAAAAAGAAACTTTTGATAAAGTAAAAGACGATGATCTAATAGAACTATTTCAAGCTATGAAAAAAAGAGAACAAATATATTAGAGATTTGTTTTACTTTATTGATTATCTTTTTTTATTATTGTATGATTGCACGGTAAAAAAAGTTGGATACCACCAAATTAATGGACTAGCTCCGGCACTCAGGGATTGTAAAGTTATAAGTTGTAAAGAAATCAAACTGATTTGTTGAGTTGAAGGATTACAATGGAAATGGTGATTGTTGAAAAGTATGTGTTGGGCCTAGTTTTTGTTTGTTATATTGAATCTATGGTAACGACAAATAACAAATTGTTGAAGTTGAGTACCATCATTAATGGTAGAAATAACCAACAACTAAAGCTTATGCTAAACGTCTTACACACTCTCTTTTTTACTTGTTGCATTCCCTTTGATCGGAATAAGAGGTCTCAAAGTAGCATATAATATCTATCTCATGTGACAAAGGCATGGTTTGCCTAGTCCTTAGCCTCCTTAGGAGGGGCAAGGTGGGGCCACCGCTCAGGGTCCGCTCTTTCCTGGGGCGCAAATTAAAAAAAAGGTATATATATGTTTTTTTAAAATATTTTTTTTTAAATAAAAACTTTTTGGGCCTTCTTTTTCTATGCGCCTTGGGCCCCCTGGATTTTCGAGGACAATTCTCACCTATCTAGACCCTATGATAGCTTTTTGCTATAAAATGGGACTTTAGTTGGCACGATTGTTGTATTTCCTTTGATGTTTGAAGAAAAGGGGTATCATTGAAATTTTGCGGGAGGATGGTACATTTAGCCAACCTCTATATTCAATACTCACGTTTAGTGTTTAACATCATTAATTTATCTCTATTTAAACACATGGTGATTGTTATGTCCAAGTATAAGTCACGAATAATGTTTCCACCGTGACTAGTATATTTGTTTGTGCGTGAAACCAGTGTATGAAAGAATCTAGTCGCAACGTCATTTCGGCAACATTTGGCATCATATGTATGACCTATTTGATTTTTATATCACATTTTTTCACTTTTCCTAGCGACCAAAAGGAATCCCCTAAAACAACGTTGATGACGAACCAAAGAAAAATATGATTATAGGTCAATAACACACACCTTTAAGCCTCATATCAGTCAATGTGTCACAATGTGACATGTCTGGATACATTGGCCATGACAACATTGTATCTACCCCCTTGTCGACATAAGTATGTAAACATAAGTAAAATCCAGTATACAAATATATGCACACAACAACTAATAAGATACAAATGCCTCACAGTAGTATTCCTAAATGACACCTCGGATCACTCCAATATTAGAATGCCATGTGGCGCTATCGCGAATAGACCATGTGGTAACAAAGCTATGGTTATTTGACAGATTGCAGCATGCCAATGGGTGTACCATAAGCAGAAGGCCAAGCAGACAATATATCAAAATCTTGATTATTCAGCGACCAATCACAGGATGCCACGCGATAGTAAACGATCGACATTTCTCGAGCAAAATCTTGAAGAGCAAACTAACTTTGTATTAGGTAGAACCGTAGAAAGATTGTTCAAGAGAAATTGATTGTTTTCTTAAGCAACCAAAGAGTGAGTGACATTTCAACCGCAAAGATCATGCGCAGCGATACTCTGTCCAACATGATTCCAAACACAGTGATCCCGGATCTGCTGTTCTCAAAATAAGTCGCTGCAAGAAACCAAAAAAGTTATTATTATTATTATTATTATCATCATTTATCAACAACTGAAAGCTTTTGAACATTGTTCAAGTTATAATTATTAAAACTAGATGGTTTATAAAAAGTCCATCTTTTTTTTTTCTAGTATAGTGATTTAGGAGATTTTATATTTTTATGCATTTGTATTTATTAACTGTTCAAATGACTTTTGACCTGTTCCACCCATTTGAGCGGGGTTTTTAGTCATAAACTTAAATGATAGAGCCGGGCCCGAAAGTATAGTTTAGTTAATCAAGCTCAGGCTTAAAAATAAACGCGCGATCAAGCTTCGAGTTTTGTAATTAATTCAAGCTCGAGCTTGGGACTGTGTGGACTTGACTCAGCTTGATTACGCCTGGGGTGTAAATTAGTTGAGCAGATGAGCTAATCAAAGTCGGCTCGCTAAAAGCTCGAACAGGCATAAACGAACTCGAGCCTAAAACTAAGCTCGTTTAATAAGCAAGCCCGAGCTTAGGTAGGTTCACAAGCCTGAACAAGCCTATTTTTTATATTAATGTAATAATATATTGCATAATAAAAATAAAACAAGAGTAAAATGTAATTTTTGTCCCCGAGATTCGGCCACTTTTGCGACTTTCATCCAAATGTTTGTTTTTCCGCATTTGGATTCAAAAGGTTTGAAATCTTGCCATTTTCATCCAACTCATTAACTCCATCAATTTTTCTCCGTTAAATGAGGGGCATTTTCATCTTTTTAGACATTTTTATTAAAATAAAAAACACTATAAGAAATAAAGATCCACCTCTGTTGACTTTCTCCCCACCCAAACCCTTTAATCATCACAAAAAATACGAAATTACCCCTGATTTAACGTTAAAAATGGATGGAGTTAACGAGTTGGATGAAAATGGCAACATTTCAAACCTCTTGGATCCAAATGCGAAAAAACAAACCTTTGGACAAAAGTCGCAAAAGTAGCCAAACCTCAGGGACGAAAATGGCATTTTACTCTAAAAATAAATATGTTAAATGTTATGATAAAATAACTAAATGATATATATATTATGTGATATGTAAAAAATTATAAATACAGATAGACATATAATTAAATATGTATATTATATAAATTAAAAGTTTAATAAATAATGAACGAGCCGAACCTATCCAAACTTGAAGATTTTCTCACAAGCCAAGCTCGAGCTTTCAATATAGAGCTCGAAACGAGCCAAACTCAAGCTTAGCTTGGCTCATTTTCACCCCTAGACTCTAAACACCCAATAAAACTCACCTAAAGCTTGTCTCTTCTGGTATGATATTGTTTCCCTATAAACCGGAATCATTTTCGTATTGTCCAATTCATCTTCCTCTTCTACATCCGTGTCTGAATCCATATGCGCATTGAAATGGTAATCAACCCGGTCGGTTATGTTAGCCACGGGGGTCTCTTCAGTGGGACCCACATTATCAAACGAGTCAATGGTCGCACACGTATGCCATTTGGTTCCTAAACTTGTCACAGATTGAACTTTGTGTGTAATCTTTGCAGCGCTGCGTAAGCATATAAATAAACCACTCACAAGGGTCACCGAGCACAGCTGCAATACCATCAAATCCCAAACTTATTATGATGATAATTAAATTTAAGTTTAAAAACTAAAACTATTTAAGAGGATTAAGTCTTTTGAATAAACCTAGGTTGACTTTCAGCACGTTTGACCTGTTCGACCCGTTTAAGTTGTTTCCATTTTGATCAAACTTTTGAACTTTACCCATTTGACCCGTTGATGACACAAATAAAGACTTGTCCAATCGGGTACAACCCGCCTAAACCGTTTATGACACGAATAACACGTTTAAATAATCGCTTTAAATGGATTAGCAAGTCAACACAACACCTTCAAGACCGGTTTATCAAAACGATATATATTTATGATATTAAAAATAATAAAATATATCTCATGTCTATACCACAACTGTATGTTTTATGTACCAAGAAGAAAAAAAATAATGGATCCTAGCCTTCTAATTTTATTTATTTTTAGAAAGGTAAAAAATCATATAGTGTACTTTTCAGTAAACATGTTTAATCGTGTCTTATACAGGTGATCTTTTACCAGCGCTCGTGTCATGCAACCCACTTTATAAACATGTTCATGTTAGTGTCTAAACAAATGACATGTTTAGTTAAACGTGTCGTGTCCAGGTTGAATAAA
Organism: Helianthus tuberosus; assembly: GCA_030545235.1. NCBI lineage: Eukaryota > Viridiplantae > Streptophyta > Magnoliopsida > Asterales > Asteraceae > Helianthus > Helianthus tuberosus. The sequence goes on from CM060415.1 coordinate 139,521,969, forward strand.
CACGACACGCTTTGCCAGCTCTAACGAAACGCATATATTTAAGTAGGTACAAAACATTAACATTACCGCAAGTTCTCCAGCAGTGGAAATATTGACAAGCGAACCGGGCTTAGTTGTAACAAGCAAAGAAGAAAACTGACTGGCGGTAACAGAAACCAAAGTCGCCAAAATAAACGCACGAAACCTATGACTAATAACCCGAAGAGTTCTTTTAATTGCCAGGTGTTCCTTCAAGATCGAACCCACATCGGATTGTTTCTCAAACACTTTAGAAAAATCCTGTAACCTTAGTATTTGTAGCGCGCATGTAAGCTTGAACAGAACACACACAAGAAAGAAGAGTGATGTTCTGTACAACCAAGATGACAAAAGCAACACACAAGCTAAGGTGTGGCTTATGTAAATGTTGTAAATGTATGGGATTTGGTTTCCAACAGAACTGAACCACCATATCTTGTAAACACAATCAGCAAGAAAACATGGGATGATGAATGAACATAGTAGGTTCAGTGATCTCTGCATGTATAAACAGTCATGGGGTCAATATGTTAGTTTGACCGCGCCCGATAAATATAAATTATTATGACACTACATGGTCGGTTTTGATGAAAATTTTAGGTTGAACTGCTAACTAGAGTTTTATAAAATGAAAAAGGAAGCGGGTCAGGATGTATTTTGAGCCATTCAAAGTCTTCACATTGGATTTCTACTAGATTTACCCCATATTTTTTATTTACCCCTTTTTCAATAATAAATCAACAAACAAATCAACCATTAGTTAAATCTGATTTTATAAAATGTTACTTTTAAAAAAAATCTGGAATGTGTATTAAAAAAAAATAAAAAATAATTTAACAAAGAGTTTCTTTTACAGTTTTACTCTAGTATATATATTTTTAAAAAGACTGATATAACAAAAAAAAAATCAATATAATCCTCCTTATTTATTTAATTAAATGACTTTATAAGTCTCTCTGGTATATTTTTAAAAGTTGATCTGAAAAAGAAATATTCAACATTTTATATTTTATTACATGCTGGTGTCCTAACTTGTTTCGTCTGCTGTCACACCACCTACGCACATGACTGCATGATAATTGGAAGAAAAAATAGAAATTAGAAAAAAAGAAGAAGAAACAGATGTCTCAATAGTCAATTCCACGGCTCAAATTCCTCCTGACCCAACCTACCATTTTCACATTTCACCTGTATTTTTACCGATTAACATCTTAATGTTTTTAATATGAATTCGAACAAACCCAAACTCAAAACAAAAAGAAATAATATTACGATGTTTAACCTTTTTAATAAACAAGTCATACTTAGATTGATATGTTTAACCTATTTACTTAACCAAATCAACCTGTCAACCTGTTTAATATAAAATTAAGAAAAATTATTTTTGTAAGGTCAACTCATCAGGCCGTTTATGACTCGTTTAACCAATTTATTACAAACACACTAACAACTTGATTACAAATCATTCCCATCCAGTTTGACTCATTTATATAAATGGGTTAATCAGATCGTATTCATGTTCCACGATTGTAAGTAATTCTGGGTTAGGAGGTTCAATCCGATTTCCACCTCTAAGTAAAACAAGGGATGAGATCGGTACTGGTAACGTACTAAACCCGTTGCATAGTACAAATATTAAAATTTAGCTAAAACCAAACCGAATACCATACATATATGTTTGGTCGGTGCAAGTATGATATGGTACCATACTAATACCAAAATTGAGCTAAATTCGAACCCAGACACCATACTGTTGCCGGTATTCGTTACAAAAATCTCATCCCTGGTTAAAACCATATATGAAAATTGCGATTGAAGGTCAAAGTTATTAATTATTGTTAGCAAAATAATTAAAACCATTCAACTATTAAAACCCTTATAAAACCTAATCGCATAACCATCTCACAAAATTCACACCAAAAATCACTCAAAACTAGAACCGGTACCCGAAAGTACCAGTACCGAAAATCCCCAAAACTGGGTACCGGTACCGAATATACCCAGTTCGGTACTAGTATTTGAGGATAAAAACCGGTAAATACCGGTACCGTACGGGACCGGTATCGAACCGGTACCGAAAATGTCAAAAGTCGGTATCGAATCGGTACCGAAAATATACCCGGTTCGGTAAATTCGGTACCGGTACCAGTTACCGGTACCGGGTACCATTTGCTAATCCCTACTCAAAACGAAACAAACAAACAGAAGAAACTTACATGAAGTTGATCAGAATATCCATCACGAACTTTGACACTAACATCGGGTAACTTATCAAGAAACAAGAACCTTCGGAGCCCATACTTTCGAGCAAACGTGGACAAGTTAAGAAACGAGAGAGTACAACAAACGGACAACGACAGCTGCACGATGAGATCGAACGGTCGTCGATGACCGTCATCGCATGCCTCGCAGTTGAAGACGATGTGTGAGAGAATTGGAACAGCGATGGTGAAGATGAAGAAGATTAGATATGATAGAGTTGATTTGTATGGGTTGTTTGATTGGCCGATGAAGATCCATGAAAAGCTTGTTGATTCGAGTGTGTTGATGATCCAGTAGTTTGAGTTTGAGTGTGTTAATAGGGATTGTCTCTGTTCCGCCATTGATGGAGCTGTGGGGGATGGATGCAAGTAAAGATGTTTTATATATATATATAAAGTTGCAATAGGTGTCCTATTCACATCCAATCCATCAAATTATACATACATTCCACTAAAAAACAACTCCTATATCAATATATTTCCACTAAAAACAAAGACTTTTTCTCTCTCCTTTCAATTAAATAATATTATCATTACATTTTTCTCTCACAATCACTTTCAAAATATATTAAAAAATTATAACGGGTGAACCGTGTCCCCCCAAATATACAGATGAACAGTAACATTTTCTCTCTCCTCTACTCACAACCACTTTTTATACCCTTTATAATATAAAAACCCCTCCTCACATAATTTGATGGTTAGGATGTGAATGCTCTCATGTTTTTAGGAAATGAGATGTGACCCCTTATAAAGTAAAGTAAGACTGCGGGGTATGGGGCGGGGGTTTGGGCGTGGGTGGGCTGAAAACGCCCAAGCCACCACCCCGGGTGGGCATGGGTTTGGGCGTGGCCCTTCTAGCGTGGGTTTGAAGCCGGGCGTGGGGCGGGCTAGTAGGGCTAGTAAGGTGACATGGCAGGCTCTCAATGGCCAAACCAAACTCATGCCCCCAACCCAAGCCCCACCATACCCCATGGGCGTGGGTTTGTTTGGTGGGGGGGCCTCCCATTCCACGTGTCAACAAATGCCCCAACCCAAGCCCCCCATACCCCGCAGTCTAAGTTACAAGTTTTGTTGTTAAAGTTATTATGCACATTGGGCCCACCAAAAGCACATGGATTTTTGGAACTGCGACTTTCAATTTATACAACAAAGGTCGCACCTCTTGCAATGGGAGACCCACCCCCTACTCTTGCCAGTTAAGTTGTCTTAACCGGGCCCACACTGACATCAGAGTTTGGCTAGGCGTTTAAGGAAAAACCACACAGGTACTCGCGCGAGTGATTAATAGGGAGTGACCCCCACCTATGTGTAAAACCTTGAAAGCTCCAAGACTTGAACCCCAGACCAAAGCCGGTTCCCAAGCCTTATCATTGCCATTGGTGTCCGCTGGGCCAAGGGCCAGGGACACCAAAAGCACATGGTTAGCCCGCGCTTTTGGGAAAACGCGGACTGTGCCGACAAAGTTCATTAAAAGAGCAGGCTCAGCCGACACTTTTCACCATACATGTAGACTTGCCCGACACATTTTTACTAAAAGGTGTATGCTAAATTTAGCCAGCGGAGTCAGCAGAATTGATGTGGTCACTGATGTGGTGGCTTTTGATTGAAGGAAATGAGGGGTAATTACTTTGGTGATGGCTTAAATACCATGTGTGTTTTCGGAAAATTATTGTCAAAGATGACTATTTTGGTAACTTTCCCTTAATGTAATCGTTTGTTGTGAATCATGTTCATTACACTATATTAGATTACCTTTTTGTCCTCGTTATATGTATTATAATACAGATATAGAATGTGGGTGTGTCACCGGGATGGAGATTCGTGACAACCCCCAAAAATTGACGGTGAAAATCGGGGCTGAGCTAGGCGGGAGTGTTCCGGATCAGAGCTGAACTCGCCGAAGCCCTCCTCGAACCAATACCATGCACCCTTATAGATTGAACCAGGATGGTGTTGCTTTTTTGGTGGGAGTGTTAACGGTCCAAGCCAGTTTTGAAGAAATTTTAAGTCGAACTGGTAAGTATGGATTTGGGAATACAAAACCATACAAGTCGGGCGCCTGAACCTGCCAAAGCGGTTCAGTGATGGTGCTTTGCTGGTTTGGGCTGGTTTTTTTAGCACATAATCATATTGATTAGATTTTATATTTTTCAGTAAAAATGACTGGTTTAAAAAAATAAAAGCTTGTACCTTTTGAGTATCTATATATCTATTATATATAATAAATGAAAGTTATTTGGGCCACGTGTCACTTAATTAGGGCATCGTTTTTCCTCTTTTCCTACCCAACAGTACCACTGCCCTCTTCTATTTATATCCTCCCTCATTTACTCATTTAGGGCTTCCTACTTTCTCTCTCCCTCTGCTCTGCTCTATTCCGATCGATGTTCAGATCCTCTTTCTCTCTGATGTTCATCATCCTTCTTCTTCTTCTTCTCATATTCATCTCCTCAACAACGTACGGCATAGGTTACTTCTATTGGATACATCTGCGTTTGAAACCCTAAATCATGTACCGTCGAGTGGTTGAAGAAGAGAATAATCATGTAAGATCTATTTTTTCATTCAGAAATTTTATTTCGTATTATCTATTTTCTCATACTGAACACGATGAACCCTTTTGTACCCTCAGAAGAAGAAGCAGATCTCCTAGGGTTTCTTATCGTACTCGATGAACGCTTTTGTACAAGCTCCTCTTAATCGGTGACTCTGGTATGTTCTAATAATCTTTTTATTATTGTATATATCTGAAATTTATAAATAACTCTGTTTGTTGCTTTTGATTTTGTCTTTCCTTTGTTATTGTTTATTCAGATGCTTACTTTGTTGTATCATGTGATTACGAGTAGATTTATTTTGATATGTTTTGTAGTTTATGTCTTTCCCAAGCTTTTTTGTTGATTTATAGAGTTTGTTGATTAGAAGCAACCTCTGCCGGACGGTTGTTGAGGAGATGGAAATGTGAAAAGTGATATCAGGTCTGTTGATAGGTGATACCAGCGCAAAATTTTAGGCTTCATCCCTTTTTTGTTATTTGGTATGGTACTCCTTTACATTCCCACTTTCAATGAGGCTGTCTTAGTCATGTATTTGATTTTTGCCCTTTTCTTTACAATTGAAGTTGTGGAGAGACGAATTAAGATGGGGAGCGGAAAACAATATCAGCTGAGTATAGTAATTTTAGTCTTACAATCAGTTTTACATTGTTTTTTAAGAAGGTGCTTTTGTCATGGACATCAAAGTGATTGCACAACACCAAGGTAACTTCAATTGTTGTGATTTATTTTTTGGTATTTGTAACGTTTTGATTTACCGTTTATTGGTGCATTGATTCATTTGTAATCCCTTGCAGATCTCCCGTCATCTCAATTTGAGCAATTAAACGTAGTTTTCTTAATCACCATCAGTGTTTTAATTACTAGCAGTGCTTAAAAGTTTTCCATCAGCTGTTTGACTTAACAGTAGTTTGCGTTATTCATTCTAAATTCATCAGTTGTTGTAGGTAAACTGAAGTTTCCTACAATAAGCACTGCCCAGCTAAGTTTCCTACAATGACAGTGGTTATAACAATTTAATATGGCAAAACACTGATCTGCCTAACAACTGTTGGATATAACGATGGTTGTACATAAAGTCTGATGAACATCATCCACTGTTCAATTACGAAACCACTGATCAAGACCAAAGTCCTGTTAAAGACAAGCACTGATCAACTAAATGTGAAACACTGTCCAACAACAACAGTGGTTCAGCATCAACATTAGTTATTCTATCTTTGTTTATGTTAACAGTGTTTATATGTAACAGTGTTTTTCACATCAGTGTTTTTCACATCAGTGTTTTATAGTCTGTTAGGTTGTTAGATGTCATCACCTCAGTGTTTTGTATGTAACAAATTTTATGACATCAGTGTTTATATATAACAGTGTTTATCACAACAGTGTTTATATGTAACAGTATTTATCCCATCACTTCAGTGGTTTGATCTGTACTATAAATTGAACAGTTGTTTCATCTTTATACTAATAAATAAAATTCTTATACACTTGGATGATTATTAAGCTCCTAATCTTGATTGTTTGGGTATAGTATTCTTGAAATTGGTTCAAACATTTCATTGTTCAAAGTTATCCACTGCTGAAATACAACCTCTGTTTCTTCAATCTCCATGTTGACCACTGACTGACCAAACATCAGTGTTTCAAAAACCGGTTGGGTATCCACTGATAAGAAAAAATAGCCACTGTTCACGTTTACATTGTTGACATCCACTAATATTGACCTGTAACACCCCAAAAATTTCAAGATAAATTGTTTAAAAATAAGGAAAGATTTAAAAAGGAACAAATAAAATGTAAAATGACAATAAAAGAATTAGAGGGGTTGAATTGTAATAAAACATAATTGAAATCATGGGAAAATGCCTAAATTATATACCTTTCAATTTAGGAGGGGTTAATATGATAAATTGTAACTAAAAAGGGGTAATAAGGTTTAAACCCAAAACACACCCCCTGGTGCGTTTCTGGGATCGAACAAGAGCAGGAGAAACAAGGGTTTACTCTTGTTCTTGCAAAACTCATCAATTGGCAAGGGAATTCAATGTTAATCGGCTGCATGTCTTAAATTCTCGATCATCTAAGCATACCTAGTGAAGTGGTAAGTCGAATTTCTTGATTTGGTGAATTGGAGAAAAAGGGTTTCAACCCAATCATGAGTTTGTGGTATGATTTGTGTTAATTAGATGTTAGGGTTACTCCCTAGAGTAGAAATCATGCTTGATTTTAGTTAATTGAAAGATTTTTAGCAAAACCCACTTTATGAATTTGTGATATGAATAGGATGATTTAAGTGAATTTAGTCATGCGAAATCTTGGAAATTATGGTGATGTTGTAATGCCTGAATCTTAGAAAATTATATGGGATAAAAGAAAGGTATGAACTTGGATTGATTTTGATGAATTATAGGATGAACTAGTAGAAATTCATGATTTGTATACTTGTAATTGATGTGTGTAAATTTGATGACCACCAAGTGTTTGATGAAATGCCTACGAGAAAAATGTGTATAATTTGGATGATGAATGAATGAAAGTTAGTTGTACTAAATGAATGAATGAATGTGTTATGATAGGCGTGAAAGAAGAAGGTTCTAATACTAGGAAATCGGAAGGCTTGCGGGATCGAGGTACGTTAGTGTACACCTTATGTTTTTATTATGTTGTCATATGTATAATAATCTCTAGTGTATTGAATTGTTATGTTGGAACCATGAATGTTGAAGATATCCGATTGTTGAAAGTAAAGTTAGATCCGTCATAAACGGATGTTGAGGAATGATTAAAATACGAAAGTTAACACATCATATCCGGTACTTTTAGTCGAACCGGGTATGGGAAGTTATGTATGTAATGGACGAAAGCCTACTCGATCCGTTTTTCCTCGGATCGAGGTATGATGTAAGAATGTAATGACTATGATTGTTCATTATGAACAAATCGAATGAAAGCGATGTAATGATGCTAGTATCCGTTCCTAACGGGTATGTTAAGTAAAGTATGCTTAATCTCTATTTGAGGTAAGCATGTAATGAACCGTTTAACGGTTAGCAAAGTGATTAAATGATGATAATCCGAGAATGAAACGAATGGGTTTATTATCTAGAATTGTTAGTGGCGAATTACTAATCTATTTATTATGTTGAATGTAGGTAAATCCTCAATTTAGGCGACTTGGCAATTTGGAGCGAGCATATGCACACTTTATGGTTATCAAGCGCTTCCGCTATTACGTATTAATGTTTTGGGTCAAATGCTTGTTTTTGTATAACGTTGTTCGTGGTTACACTTTTTGACACTTGATGTATGGTTCTTAGTCGTGTCTAGTTGAACGGGTTGTAGACTTGTTTGTTTTGTTGATGGTTAAAACAGGGATATACTCGTCTTATGGACGGGTCATGCCCAAATTTTGTTAAAAATCATGAATTAATGACATAGGGTTTTTACCTTTAAATTGCGAAAGATTTGTCCATGTTAAAAGTTGGGTTTCTTGCGTCTTTTGTATGGCTTTTCTACTAGACGTAATTACGGGCGTTACAAGTTGGTATTAGAGCCTAGGTTTGAGGGATTCGAACAAGAGTAATAGTGCTTGAACTCAAACCGACGGCTCGTGCAAAAGTGTGCTCACGCCAAGATCGCCAATGAGGTAAAATTTTAAGTTTTTGCTTAATACAAGTATGTATAGTGTGTTTATGATAAATATTTAAGTTAAGTATGTGGAGTAGTAATAATGAGAGTTAAACGTTAGGTTATATCAGATCTGGCGCCGCACACAGTTGTGTCGTTAAGTGACACAGCTGTGTGGACCATTGATGCTTGTTGCTGAGATCAGGGTGTGTGGCAAGGCTGACACAGCTGTGTGACATTGTACTCAGATAATCAACACAGCTGTGTCTGGGCAAAAAAAAAAATTTCCCACAAACTTCATATTTTTCTTGAGTTTTTCGCAACGAATCACCAACAAGCTATCCAAAACAAGGTTTTTCAGCGTTTCAGCAAAGGAAGGGCCGTCGCCGACGGGCTGTGAGTCATCGCCGACGGGCTGTGAGCCGTCGCCGACGCCCTCATACTTGCCGATGGCCTAACTGTCTGCCTACGGACATTGTGGGCGACGCCCATTTACGAAACCCGTCGCCGACGGGGTGTAAGGCCGTCGCCGACGGCCAGCGGAATCTCAATCCGCTGAAAATTTTTATTTTTGTATTATTTTCGCGTTTCAAGTTCCCGAGTTGTCTGAAAGCCTGTCTAATGATTATGTAGGGTTCACGTAAGGCCTAATAAGACATATGTAATCACAAATGATGGTTACGAAGGAAAGAAATTTGTAAAGGTCGAAGGTAATGTGTCGAATGACACGAATGAACGCTGAAAGTTTAAAAAGTAAGTAAAGTTTAAAATATAAGAATGCGAATGAAGTAATTACGGACTAATGAATTATGATGTATTGAAACTTGAAAATTATGATTTAAGTTCCCATACTTCTCAGAAATACCCGTTTTATGTTCCTGTCAAGGTATTAGAAGATATAATAAGTTATGTAAAGTTATGTAGATCGTCGGGGATAAAGTAAAATTTAAAAAAGTCAAATGTAACGTATGGAATGGCGTGAAATGAATGACGAATGTATAAAGTGGAGTTGGAAACGTATGATAATGAATAATGAAGGAAGTAAATATAGACTAAAGTACTTGGATATGTGAAGGAACCGGAATTGTTAATAAATAAATATAAAAATGATGAGATTAGTGGTGAAAATAATTTGAAGAATGTGAGTTAGATGGAATTCGTAAGAAAATTCGGATGAATGTATGCTTTGATAGAATTATGCATTAGAGGCTTGTACCTTGTACATGAATGGTGTGATGCTTATGTGTATTTAATGATTTGCTTTAGTATGATTAAGAGGCGAATATGTGCTAAATGTGAATCATACGAGCTAATTAGTAAAGGATATGTTGAAATTATGCTATATAGTTGCTTCGAATGAAATTTGCTAATTGTAAAATCATGGAGCATTAGCATGTGAAAGTACGTGTATGTGAATGTATATGTGTATTGTTTAGAGGATCACGTAAATTGTACATCTTGCACTATACAAGTATGAAATACGTAGGATATTATTATTATGACCTACCATATTTAGATGAATACATGTTCAAAAGTTTGAAGTGTGTAAACGAGACAGTTGACTTTCTGAAAGTCAACAGTATAGGAATATCATGGGATGGCCATTAGACACAATTGTTTAAGTAAAGAGTTAATGTGATACGTACTAGATGAATTATGTGTTATGATTGATGATAGTTTAGTTGTGTGGAATTGAAATTAAGTGGAACGTATAAATAAATGAGAACATGGTAATGTTAATGAAAGGTATGGAAAGGATAATAGTTCAGATGTTATCTAAAGGCGTTTTGTAAGTGTGTTCGAATTGAAAGTAAGAACAACCCGTACTACAATACTTATATACAAAGGTACTGGGTGGTGGTTGACCTTAAAAGGTTATATTGTAGAAGTCAGTGAATAATAATTACTTACAAATACTGGAAGTATTTCGTAAGAAATACGTGTAAAGTAGAATACTCATTAGTAAAAGACATGTTAGAGAACGTAGGTGAATTAACACCTAATACGGTGAACAAACAAATGGAAATGGTATATTAAGGGATGGTCATTTATTGACCGAAGCTCGAGAAAAACATGAGAATCATCTCACTTATGTCCGGTCAAGCTAGCAAAAAGGGGACTAACGATTCTTAAAGGAACGGATCAATATAAGAAAGAAAGAAAGATAAGAATGAAAAGTATAAGCCTACGATTGAATGTAAGACAAACTTAAGAAAGACGGGTGGGAACACCACTAGAAATAGGATGTAAAGTGTCGCGTCGAGACGCGCTACATGAAATAGGACATGGAATTAAGTGTTAGGACCCAACACTCGAAGTTGAATGTAGAAGATTAATATGAAAACGTTTCGTAAGAAATGACATGGTAAATGATACGGCAGAAGAAAGGAAGGTACAGAGGAAAATGTTTGAATCTGAGAAATGGATTCGACCATGTAAGGAATGAAAGGTTGGATCCATAAGCAAGCATAGGTCAAACCAGTAAGAGAGAAAGGTAATGAATTAAAAGTTCGAATCCGTAAATGAAGACGGATTAAACAAATAAGAATAGAAACTAAAAAAAAACGGAAACTCAAATGAGTCATATGGGTCAAATGGCGATCGCCATTTGAACCCGGTATTTAATGTTCAATTTGTCAAGTTTGTTACTAGTAGGTGAGCATAATGTATGGGCATGCATTGTCGCAAATTGGAAAGTATTAACCGTCGCAAAATATGAATAACGAGTCAAGGGATTTGACCCGCGACAGGTATGTATAAAATATCATATTATTAATAGGAGCTTAGGGCTCAACTAGAGAATGACGTGTCGGAATAGGATAACTGATTCACATAAGTAAGAATGTATTTACAGTTAGACTTCCGAAAAGTCAAACGAAGTGAATGAAGTCCTTGCAAGTATGCAAGTATAAAGTACGAATGTGTACCTCGATACGACCACAATAAGTAAGGGGTGTTAGTCTGACCTTGAAAGGTCAAACTGCGAAAGTTGGCGAAATGACCAATAAAATGAAGGGATAGTATATAAGAAATGGAATGTATGATATATTTTAGCATGTACGTGAGAAAATTGTGAAAGAGACAATAGGCGAACAAACACCATATAGGACGCAATTATGAAAGGTTATGGGCTAACTATTTATTTATAGATAAATATGAAGGAATTCTTAGTGAGATAATAGTAATAAAGCTAGTGGAAGGATGCTCACGAGTGAGAGCATATTTCATGAATGAATGAGACCAATTCTGGTACGGAAGGTACATATAAAGAAGTGGATCGATTCGGCTTACGGATAACTGATTTATGCAATGAAGTCGTGGTTATTATAATAAGTAGTTCATGCAAAGAGCTAATAGTAAAGTGTTGCGAAGGATTAAATTTGAGGCTAAACTCAAAAGTTTTAATTAGTTCAAGTAACAGTAGTAACCATAGAACGATACTTTATGCTCATAGTAAGCATGAAAAAGTAATTAGGAAGAGGGTAGTTTTGTTTTAATACTACTAAGTCATTAAATGTTTATAATATGCGTATAATGATATGCTAAGCCCTCATATGAATAAGAAAATAATTAGAAGAATATTAGTAATGTGATGATAGGGTTTTCTCATGGTTACAATAATGAATTATATCGTGTATGATACGTAAGTGGAATGAAATAAATCAATTTATTTATGTTAGCAAATGTATGAATATGTTATGCTGAGTTAGAAAGATAAACAAGCCGTAAACATAGGCTTGTACGACCAATAGTATACACTTGAAATAAATTTCAATGAACGAACCGCTAGTGATGATGTATGCTAGGAACTAGCATTATAAGGTGAAAACGACACTAATAAGAGCTCTGGATCAGATTCTGACTTATATGCGATTATGAAAGTAATTTACTTAATTTAAGAACGGAGGGACAATGCGTACAAATATGTGTGCATAAAGGAAACTTTTTGCCAAGATCCCGAATGTATCTAGGTCGTAGTAAGCATCGTGAATGAATAGATGAAAAAGTAATGGTAGAATTGGTCTAGTTGGAATGAGAAAGGTTTCGGGGACGAAACCCCTTTTAAGGGGGGTAGACTTGTAACACCCAAAAAATTTCAAGATAAATTGTTTAAAAATAAGGAAAGATTTAAAAAGGAACAAATAAAATGTAAAATGACAATAAAAGAATTAGAGGGGTTGAATTGTAATAAAACATAATTGAAATCATGGGAAAATGCCTAAATTATATACCTTTCAATTTAGGAGGGGTTAATATGATAAATTGTAACTAAAAAGGGGTAATAAGGTTTAAACCCAAAACACACCCCCTGGTGCGTTTATGGGATCGAACAAGAGCAGGAGAAACAAGGGTTTACCCTTGTTCTTGCAAAACCCATCAATTGGAAAGGGAATTCAATGTTAATCGGCTGCATGTCTTAAATTCTCGATCATCTAAGCATACCTAGTGAAGTGGTAAGTCGAATTTCTTGATTTGGTGAATTGGAGAAAAAGGGTTTCAACCCAATCATGAGTTTGTGGTATGATTTGTGTTAATTAGATGTTAGGGTTACTCCCTAGAGTAGAAATCATGCTTGATTTTAGTTAATTGAAAGATTTTTAGCAAAACCCACTTTATGAATTTGTGATATGAATAGGATGATTTAAGTGAATTTAGTCATGCGAAATCTTGGAAATTATGGTGATGTTGTAATGCCTGAATCTTAGAAAATTATATGGGATAAAAGAAAGGTATGAACTTGGATTGATTTTGATGAATTATAGGATGAACTAGTAGAAATTCATGATTTGTATGCTTGTAGTTGATGTGTGTAAATTTGATGACCACCAAGTGTTTGATGAAATGCCTACGAGAAAAATGTGTATAATTTGGATGATGAATGAATGAAAGTTAGTTGTACTAAATGAATGAATGAATGTGTTATGATAGGCGTGAAAGAAGAAGGTTCTAATACTAGGAAATCGGAAGGCTTGCGGGATCGAGGTACGTTAGTGTACACCTTATGTTTTTATTATGTTGTCATATGTATAATAATCTCTAGTGTATTGAATTGTTATGTTGGAACCGTGAATGTTGAAGATATCCGATTGTTGAAAGTAAAGTTAGATCCGTCATAAACGGATGTTGAGGAATGATTAAAATACGAAAGTTAACACATCATATCCGATACTTTTAGTCGAACCGGGTATGGGAAGTTATGTATGTAATGGACGAAAGCCTACTCGATCCGTTTTTCCTCGGATCGAGGTATGATGTAAGAATGTAATGACTATGATTGTTCATTATGAACAAATCGAATGAAAGCGATGTAATGATGCTAGTATCCGTTCCTAACGGGTATGTTAAGTAAAGTATGCTTAATCTCTATTTGAGGTAAGCATGTAATGAACCGTTTAACGGTTAGCAAAGGGATTAAATGATGATAATCCGAGAATGAAACGAATGGGTTTATTATCTAGAATTGTTGGTGGCGAATTACTAATCTATTTATTATGTTGAATGTAGGTAAATCCTCAATTTAGGCGACTTGGCAATTTGGAGCGAGCATATGCACACTTTATGGTTATCAAGCGCTTCCGCTATTACGTATTAATGTTTTGGGTCAAATGCTCGTTTTTGTATAACGTTGTTAGTGGTTACACTTTTTGACACTTGATGTATGGTTCTTAGTCGTGTCTAGTTGAACGGGTTGTAGACTTGTTTGTTTTGTTGATGGTTAAAACAGGGATATACTCGTCTTATGGACGGGTCATGCCCAAATTTTGTTAAAAATCATGAATTAATGACATAGGGTTTTTACCTTTAAATTGCGAAAGATTTGTCCATGTTAAAAGTTGGGTTTCTTGCTTCTTTTGGATGGCTTTTCTACTAGACGTAATTATGGGCGTTACATGACCATCAGCGGTTTCCCTAAAAAATAGTCACCGCTCACATTTTTATTATTGATGTTGTTAATTAGTGATAGATTGAAATTATCAAATGAAAACTAGAATTACAATCAAATTACCATTTTACCTAATCTTTACATTCCAATGACATCAGATTTCCTCCAACATTATTTTCATGATAAAATTTAAAGTTAAATTAAAAAATAAAAAAAATGTTGATGACTATTTGTTCCAAATCAAATCAGTAATTAATGCTAATTTCTTGAGCTTTGGACATTTAATTAAGCAAAATTTGAATTTCAAATTGACGGTTATTATATCTTAATTAAAGTTAAAATAAAATTTAAAAAAGTCATTATGACATTTGTTTTCAAATCAAGTCAGTAGTTACTGATAATATCAGTAATTTTGAAATTCAAAATATGCAAAATGGTAATTTAAAATTGTCGTTCTCTCTCTTTTTTTTTCCTACTTTGCATATCATTTCTAATATTTAATTACTTTAATAAAGCAGCATATAAGAATATACACTACTTACCTTTGAAATTAAATCTGAAATTTATGACGTCCAACAACAGTGTCAAACAACAACAGTGGTTCAGTATCAACTTTAGTTATTCTATGTTTGTTTATGTTAACAGTTTTTATATGTAACAGTGTTTTTCGCATCAGTGTTTTATAGTATGTTAGGTTGTTAGATGTCATCACCTCAGTGTTTTATATGTAACCATTTTTATGGCATCAGTGTTTATATGTAACAGTTTTTATCACAACAGTTGTTTATATGTAACAGTATTTATCACATCACTTCAGTGGTTTGATTTGTACTATTAATTGAACAGTTGTTTCATCTTTATACTAATAAATAAAAATCAAAATACACTTGGATGATTATTAAGCTCCTCATCTTGATTGTTTGGGTATAGTATTCTAGCACCCAAAAATGACATAGTTCATGAAATTAATGATCGATTGCTTTCGTTATTTCCTGGTGATGCGAAAGAGTATCTGAGTTCTGATAGTATATGTCAAACTGAACAAATTCTTAATTCTTTTCAAGAAAGCTTATACTCAACAGAAAATTTGAATGCTCTTAAGATTTCTGGCTTGCCTAATCACATATTAGTTCTTAAAGTTGGTGTTCCTGTGATGCTTCTTCGAAACATTGATCAACAGAAAGGGTTATGTAACGGTACAAGGCTTCAAATTACTTTTCTTGGTAAACGAGTTATAGAAGCTGAAGTTATATCTGGTGGGAACATTGGTACGAGAGTTTTTATTCCAAGGATTAATATGATCCCGTCTGAAAAAAAAATACCTTTCCAATTTCAACGAAGACAATTTCCGTTATCAGTTTGTTTTGCTATGACAATTAACAAGAGTCAAGGACAATCGTTATCAAAGGTTGCTCTTTATCTGAAAGATCCTGTCTTCACTCATGGTCAGTTGTATGTTGCATTATCAATGGTCAAGACCAGAGAAGGCGTTAAAATACTAATATTCGACGCTGATGGAAAACCAACAAATAAGACTTCTAATGTTGTTTACAAAGAAGTTTTTACTAGCTTGTAATCATTGTGAGCAATGTTAAAACGTTGTTTGACCAAAGTCAAACTACTTATGTTAAAAGCTAATTATAATAGATAAAACACTGTTTGAGCAATGTTAAAACGCTGTTTGACCAAAGTCAAACTACTTTTGTTAAAAGCAACTTATAATAGATAAAACACTGTTTCAGCAATGTTAAAACTCTGTTTGACCAAAGTCAAACTTCTTATGTTAAAAGGTACTTATAATAGATAAAACTAGATTTTCACCCGGCATTGCTTCTCGAGGTCATGAAACTTACTTATGTTAAAACCTAATTATGATTAATACATGATTTAAAGCATTGAAAGTATATGATATGTTAATAGTTTTGCTATAAGAAAAATTATTTTTCTTTGTTAATTTGAATACCAAATCAATTCAACTAATCATCTACTTTACTCTTGTATCTCAATATAAATGTAAATAACAAATTCAATAAGGGGTGTATGTGTAAATATTTTTCATCAGTTGAAAATATGGGAAGAAAAAAACACAACCGTCATTATTTCTTCATCATCATTACACATCAAACATCTATCATCTTTTCTTTCAAAAATCTCTTCTTCCCAGTCATTTTCTAGGGTTTCAATTTTCTTATCATCCGTCTTCTACACTTCAATCACCTAAGGTTTTATTATTTTTTCTTCAGCAACTGGTATGTACATTCCTATTGTAATGAACTTTATATTGTTTAATCGATCTTAATTTAAATCCTATCTTGCTACTAATACGATTTTAAATGTTTATTGCTATACATTCAAGAAGGGTTTACTTATGTGTTTGAATCATTTGTTGAGAACATGTTAAAATAATTATTATTTGCAGAAAAAATTTAACTCATACTATGTTTCTATGATTAATTTCACTACATACTCTGTTAATACAAAAAGTTAATGTTCATTTTTGAAGCCAACTTTTTAATTACAATCTTTTAACATCTTTACTGATTCAGGTTTTATGATGTATACTACATTTGTTAAGTTTGTTGATAACCCAGAATCTTTGAAACTGGTATGACATGTTTTTACATACATAATTTATTTTTATTGAGATATATATTTAACTGTTCTTATGGTTTATATTTTCTTACACTATTTAAAAATTATATACAGGATGTACCTATATTCTTTGCTAATCAAAAGTGGGGAGATTGTTGGCAAAAAAATAGGTTGCGAATATATCATGAGTCTAGTAAAAAATGGGTTGTGAGGGTCAGAACAGAAAATTCAACGCCGATAATAACTGATGGTTGGGACAATGTTGTTAAAGATCTCAATTTGCCGAGGGATACTTTGTTGGTTTTCAAACCGTTAGGTGATTTTGGACTTGAACTTTCATGTTATGTTAATGGCATGTGTGGGGAATCTTATTTCACCTTTAATCGTTATGAAAGATTTGGTTTTACGGTATGAGTATTGATCTTAACTTCAATTCTTTTGTATCTTTAACGTGTTAACACTTATTCTCATAAGATACATACTTCATGTATAGTATTCATTATTTTTAATTTTATGCAGGAAATTGAAGACTGCTTCATTAAACAATTTTACGTAAACAGCCCACCAAGTGGCAAATTTCAAATCTGTTATAAGGGTTGCTATTGGAATGTTGAGGCGTCTAAGGTTGATACCAACTTTGTATTTTCTAGAGGATGTCCGGAAATGTGCAACGATGTTGGGATACTGGAGGATGATTTGCTTGTGTTTAGCAGAATTGATGATGTTGTTTTTGAGGTAGTAGTTTATAGAGATGAGACTGAGATTTGCTTTTTGAACAAACCTGAATCTGATGATGATAGTGTACTTGAGATATCGAAGGCTGATTATGTTGATAATGCATTCAAGGTACGTAAGTATTTAGCATTAACAATAAAAGTTTTAATTTTTTAGCATTATATTAATTATTTCATTAATGTTGACCAGGACATCTATGAGGATGAAGAAGTTGTGTCTGTAGGTGAAGGTACAACCGTTACTCAGGTACTTGCTAAATTATTAAAATTATTTATTTTTAATTTAACACATATAAGAATTTAATGTTTTTACAACTATTAGTAATGCTGTTTACTGATGTTATATTTATCCAATAATGTATTATTTACAAGAACTTACCAACCAATACCGAATGCACGTCGAAGAGACGCATGTCTTCATGATTGAACAAAACCCAAGATGTAAGTTTACCATCTTAAAGATTGTTATATTACTATTGTTATTAAAGTTACTCTATGACAACATGTTAAGAAGAAAGGTAAAGTCACTTCTGAGAGAAAGGAGATGGTCAAGAATAGGACTAAGGGAAATGCTGCCTTACCTGTCGACACATGTGATCATATTGGATGTTCTTCGTCTGTTCATAAAGTTAAGGTATCTATACTTGCCAGTTAATTAGTATATTTTATATAAACTATTTTTTTTTTTTTTGCGCATATATTCAACATTCCTTTAATTCACATGTATATGTTTACTTTTTCATCAAGGGGAAGAGAGCCGCCAACGTTTAGAAAAAGCTTAACCGTAGAAATAAGATTGCAAAGACTACAAAAAAACATTCTGGACATCCTCTCGACCCTGAGTTCTTTCATTTTGATCGCAAAGGAGACTATAGGCTGGTATACCATTTTTTATAACAAACTAATGATTTATGTTTATTTGTCTGACTATTATTTTTTTCCACACAATATATGTAGCGTCTTCCTGCTGAAGTTTCCAGACGAGCAGGTCTTTCTCTTGATCTTCATCCTTTGAAAGTTCAAAACATGGTTGGAGTTGTGGAGGTTTATGATGTTAAGTCGGGGTTAAATGAATTGAACCCAAGTTATGCGTTGGACGGTTGGCGAAAGTTTATGACTGACAATAACTTGAGGTTTGGTGATATGTTGCACTTCATATACATGTCTTCGCAACAGAAGATTGTATTAAATCAAGTTACATGAGTTTAACAAACACATTTAAGTCTATTCTGATATCAGATACTATAACTATGAATTTTTTGATGGTGATGTTGTATGTTTTTTTAATTATTAACTTGATGATTTGTTGCTATGTATGGCTAAGATGATAAAACACTGTTATTAGCACTTTATGTTTTATATTTGCCCAATTAGATTATGTGTTAAATTATAGTTCTTTAAGTCATTGTTTCATTTTCTTGAATTCTATCTAATTTTGTGAAAAAGTTCAATAACAAACAGTGGTTTGAACATCTGTTTGCCTTTTGATCAATAGTTAATGGAAACCCATGTTAGGTTGAACAGTGTTTTGAAGAGGAAAACAGTATGAGAAGACAGTAGATCTTAGTAAGTTAAACATATGTTGAGGCTTAAACAGATGTTTGGCCTTTAACAGATGTTTGGCCTTTTATATCAGATGTTTGGACTTAAACAGTTGTTTGACCTTAAACAGATGTTTTGCCTTAAATAGATGTTTCGCCTTCTATATCAGATATTTGGACTTAAACAGATGTTTGACCTTAAACAGATGTTTGGCCATAAACATATGTTTGGCCTTAAACCAAACATCTGTTTAAGCTCAACATCTGTTTAACTATTTGTCAACATCTGATTGACTTTTGGTCAACATCTGTTTGAAATTTGGTCAACATCTTATTTTGTAAAGAAGTACAAAAACAAAGATTTTTACAAAATCCCAAATCACCCTATCATGTAAGTGCATTAAAGTAAAAGTGGAAATGATATTATTCATATGGTCCTGTTGTGCTTTTGTTTGTCCTCTAATATGAGTTCATGATCTAATCCGGTGATTTGAAGACATTGTTGTTGAATTGAATGAGATGGTTGATGTAATGTGGTTGTATTAGTAACAAATAGTAATTAATATAATTAAGTTTCCTGAGCCCGGGAAGTAGTCCCGGGTAAAAACCTAGTATATTAATAAATGAAAAGGATTTGGGCCATGTGGCATGTGATGGTGGAACAATTTGCTGATGTGACTTGTTATGGTGTAAGATTTAGGTGGGAAGCAATCTCAATGTTCCATTCTCTAATTGGACGCGGGATCCGATGACTTCGGGTCGGACTATTGTTGTATTCGGGTCTTATATATATTCCCTTACAAAAGCCTTCACAAGAAACCCTAACATCAACCACATCTTCTTCGAATTCATCGTCATCGCCGCATCTTCTTCTTCAATCCCCATTTACCTGGTTCGTTCTTGCGAATTAGGGTCTTATTTTTCACTATTAAATCTTCTTTTAATGTTATTTGTAACACAATCCATACAAACTTGGCTGATTCATTTGAATCTCCATCGATTTGAGCAGATTCATGTTGTATCATTCATATTTTCGTTTAATTAGGGTTTTTATTTTTCTGTCATTAGAGTTTTTATTGATGTTTAACTTACCTGATCCATACATCTGGGCTGCTATGTTTGATTTGTCCAGCGACTTGTCAGAAAACTCGAAATTCCAACGATTCAGTAACCAGGTTTGCGATTTTGTATAGTATTTTGGTTTTTATCATATTCATTTTTATGTATGTTCTTTAGATCTTCTATGTGCCAAATGATTAAAATCTAGCAACCATCCTATTCATTCGAGAACAAAGTACGTGGGGTTTTTACTATATACTGAAGGCGATTCTGTACATCATAGAATGATTGTGTTCTCATCAAGTAGTTTTTCTATTACTTCATAACATTGTTTTTTTTTGGGGGGGGGGGGGGGTTTAGATGAATCAGATTTGGACTATCGGAAGATGATAAAGGTATTGGTTGCTTTAATTATATTTTTTATTATATTCTTTGTAACATTTTTGAACTTTTGATATGGAAAATGGGCCACAAACTGTTAAGTGTATGTAAAAATTCCATAAGGGACATTAGCTGTTTTTACCTTCAAATACCGGTCTGTACCGGTACCGAACTGTATCGTACCTAGTATTTTTGGTACCGGTACCCGTTTTTTGGGATTTTCGGTACCAGTATTGGTTGGTACCGAGCTCATCCTAATTGTGATGGGTTCATTGCATTTGGTTGGTGATGTGATGAGATTACTGAAAAACGAGTTTTGCAAACATTTTGTTGGACCGATAAAGTCTTATATACAAGCACGGTTTCAGCATGGATCGAACACGAAATAACTTGCAATAGGTATTCGACATATAATCTTAGAAATGAAGTCTTCAAGGCTGCAAATGCAAACACACATGTAGTCTCTTTTTGTTTTTTTTTTTATTTTTCATTATTCTAAAGCTATTTTTAGGTTTTGCTGGGATTGATTTTTTATTGTAATATTTGATTTAGTTAAATATTACACCATACTGATAAATTTACTCAAAATTTAGTATCCAAGCATAAAGTCATTTTGGTCATTTTTATTGTAATGTTTGACCCGTTAGCTGACAAAATACAACCCTAACCAACCCATTTATAAGTAAACAAGTAAAAATTGTAGCATGTAGCGATCAAGCGTATAAAAGTTTTTTTTCTTACATATTTGTTGTTTTCTAATAAAATTGTGATAAATCTGTAGCAAGAAAGTGCATATGATGGCTGGGAAAAAGGGCCCTTTATTTTTTCCACCAAGTTACTAATATGACCCAAATTATGTAAATATCATGGTGGGGAACCTAAAGCTGGTACGTGGACTCCCACATGGGATTATTTTGTTTAGAACATGTTATAATTTTTTTATTGTTATTTATTATTGTAAATTAATCGTATGTTTAATTAGACAATTTTATTCAGGTGTGACCACATACTTTCATATGGGAAGTCAGCCACAAATGAGCTGTTGAATGGAACTCGAATAAGACTACAAGACAACTGTTTATTTCTATTTTCATATGTGTAACACCCCGTGTTTCGAAAGTCAAAGTCAAAGTAAAGATTGAAGTCAAAGAGAGACAAGATTTCTAATTGCGATCTGTCACTCCTTGCATAATTCCTGTTTTGATTTCTTTGACTCGTAGATAGTCTTTTCATGCTTTTACGTTAGTTGTATTATGTGGAGTATTTGTTAATAATCGAGGTTTAATCGCTATTTATCAGTATTTATCGCATGTCTTCTCGCTTTATCGCCTATCGCAATAGCACTCGCAACTCGAATTACGCGTCTGGTTATTGTTCTTACGTGTGTGTGTGCCTTATGTGTTACTTGTGCATGTTTATTTATGTTGTTGTTGTGGTGATGAATCGAAACGCAATCGCAATCGTAAACGCTAAACGAAAGTTAAATTAGGATGATTGTATGTTGATATAGTTGTTGGGATTAAAAGTAATTTGAATAGGAAACTCTATCGCATCGCAACTCTCAGCACACAAATCGAAACTGCAAAACTCGTCATGCGAATCACTCCAGTCGAGTGGTCAGCCGATCGAGCTGCCACCTGATCGAAGTGCCACTCGATCGAGCTGCCACCCGATCGAGGTGCCACTCGATCGAGCTGCCACCCGAACGGGCTGCCACTCGATCAACCAGCCACTTACTCCCCTTTCCATTTATGGAAACCCTATAAATACCCTCATATGCCAACATCACTTGATGTTGACAGCTCTCTCCCTCTCCACTCGCTCCAGCCGCTATTTCTTCAGATTTCTCGCGATTCTAGTAAGTTTTCCACCTAAACCTTATTCACTTAGGGGTTGTTAAGGACAATTAATTACATGGCTCACAGCGGTGAGTGTGTATTACGAACTGCCTTGGGCAGTCAACCCGCAGTCATTGGTATCGATATGTTCATGTCGATAACTAACGTGCTTCATTTTACACTATGTATGTGCTGGTTATGCGTAAACGATTTCGAACTCTATTATATCTATAAAACTTGTATGCTCACCTTTACACTATGCGTATTGACTTTTACTTTAACGTATGTGGCAGGTGTTTAAGATGTTTAGATGCTTGGCTTGCTGTGAAATCGAGGCTAGGAAAGGTCTAGAAACAAATAAACGAATTGTCTGTATTTGAAATCTGAGTTGTCGGAACAGAACAATTTGACTATATTTTGTCTGTAATAATTATATTACTTTTTATGTCATGGTATGGGACATGATGCTTTAAATAATTGGTAATTATAGTTGTTATGGAAACTTCTGGACAATCTGTTTCGCTCAGTGCCACGCCCCGATGTTTCCGCCATCGGTTGGGGTGTGACAGATTGGTATCAGAGCCATAACTATAGGGAATTAGGCAAGACTCGACCTAGACCGGATCGATGTCTTAGAAATGACCTAGTCTATAGTTAGGTACCAACAGACCGACTTGTGCACACCCTGTAGGGGTTATGTACGAGCTTACTTGCTATTTCTCGCTATTCTAGCCTACACTACACCATCACTGCACTCTAGTTTCCAAAAATGAACAAGCAATTAGGTCGAGATTAGGTGTGAAAACCGCAAACTTTCGACTAAATTACTTGTTCGACCCGCATTTTATCTACAAACCGGAGAATTTGCGCCGAATCAGGAGTGAAATCCATACTTTGACGCATAATTTCTCCTTTATTTTATCAAAAACAGGAACGAAGTCGTTAAGTCAGGGGTGAAACCCGAACCTCGACGACTTGTTCCGGTCTCTATTTTGTTTTACAAAACTCTCACCAAAGTCTCAACGGACACCAACGACTTGAAGTCACACTGTAACTAGAAGGATGCGTGCCATTCGCCCAAATTCGAGGCGAGAGCACAGTCCCGAAGGTCAAAGTGTGTACTGAAAGTCCTTGTGAATAGTCGAACCACTTTGGGTAGTCAATGTCTATCAGCCTAAGACAATCTATTTTCGATTTCAAGCCCGCAATCGCCGATTTCATGTGTTTCCAATTTTTGAACGGCAAATATCAGAGTCGCTTTTGTCGTTTTTATGAGGATTTTATGTGCTTTATGTGGTTTTATCTGTTTATGTGTTACGATTTTTGGTGATTTATTCGCTTATCGCTTTTCGCTTTGATCGACACACGCGACTCGCACTGCACTTGTAGCTCAAACCGCTAACAAATCACCACTACATAAGGAACGACTTTACGCCATGTTGCTTGCTATATTATTGGCTTATGATATACTACTCGCTATGCTATTCGCGATCGCTATTCTCGAACGCTCGCGGACTTTAAATGATAGGTTTCTGTATTCTGACTGCCTCTTGTGCTTATGTGCTTTTGTGATTCTGTGCCTTACGTGTTTATGTGCTTCTGTGCTTATGTGAATCTGTGACTATGTGCCTATGTGTTTACGTGATCGTATTCCTGAGCTTTAGTAGTGCCAGACGTGTGAGGTGAGATTCGATTATGTTGTGTTTGAGCCCTATGGCGATGTCTGTTGCAGACAATGTCGTCATCTGGACCCTCATCTAGACCCCGTCACCCACGAGTTACTCGTTAAGAATAGAGAGACAAACGCCTTGCTGCCAGTGGCGGACCCAGGAATTTTTCCATGGGGGTGCGGAACATTTTTAAAAATTTTAGGCCCCTAGGTATATAAGTAAAAAAATCGGTTCGTATCAGGTCAGGTCGGGTCGGGTCGGGTCATGTAAAACAAACGAACATCAAACTAAATTTATATAATAATAAAAAACATGTCAAACCTTGTTACAAACATAATTAAAACGTCGACGCCCTGCGGGTTTTCATTTTTTGAAATCTATTCAAAACATCATCTAAAGCTAATTTCTTAAGCAATTCTTTCTCTATTTAATTTTCAACTATTCAATCCCTAGAAATCATAACGTAAGTTGTAATCACCCTAAAAATATATAAGCAACATAATCACCCTAAAAATCATCTAAACAACCATAAACAACGTCAAAACACACAAAATTTCAAACCTATTTAACAACTTTATTACCCTTTTTTCTCCTATAATATCAACCAAAATCATCAAAATAACAAAGAAACTTACCCGTGTTCGGATTCTGGTTAGATTTGTCGTCGAACGACGGTGGTATGGTGGCTGATTACGGTGGTCGCCGGCTGCTGGATTGTTGTCGCTGGGTGATGTTATTCGTTGGCAGTGCAGGGACGCAAGAGAGAGAGAGCGGGAGAGAATCTCTAAAGGTTTTTTGGCTTTAATTATTTTATTATAGTTTGAAATATTATTAGGTTTGGTTAATGGGCTAAGACTTAGTGGGCTAGCTAGTTAGGAATTATAAGTTGGTAAATGTATGAGTATTTGGGTTTAGTTAGTTAGGTATTAAAAGTTATATAATTTAGGTAGTATTTTAAAAAAAAAAATAAGAATTTACTAAAAAAAATTAAAATATAAATTGATAACACTTTTTACCTAAGGGGTGCGGACGAAAAATTTCAAGGGGTGCGGTCAAAAAATTCCAAGGGGTGCGGTCGAAAAATTCAAGGGGTGCGGACGAAAAACTCCATGGGGTGCGGACGGGATTTTCGACGGAACTTAGCACTAAATATTTTTTTCCCCGGGGGTGCGCCCGCCCACCTTGGGCTCACCTTGGGTCCGCCCCTGCTTGCTGCTCTCGTCGTTAAGCAAGTAGCAAAGGTGGTTCCTCAGATCGTGAGTGAACTATACGAGAATGTGAGCAAATCGTCTGAAGAGTCCAGGACCGAAGCTCCTAAGGCTACTCCCAAGGCTGCTTTTAGTTTCAAATAGTTCAAAGCTTGCGGACCGAAAGAGTTCACTGGCGAAGATGGCCCTACGGCTTTGTTTCAATGGTTCGACTCAATCGAGGCCACGCGTCAGAGTGGATGTCCTGACAATCTCCACACTCTGAATGCTACCGGTGTCTTCTAGTCCCGCGCCTTAGACTAGTGGACGGCCGAGAGGAACAAACGCGGAAATGACGCAGCTTATGGTCTGTCATGGGATGAGTTGAAGAACGTTATGCTAGAAGAGTTATGCCCTCCCCATGAGCGCCAAAAGTTGGAGGACGAATTCTGGCATCTGAAGCAGAAGGATGGTGACAACGCTGCTTTAACTGCTCGCTTCAAGCAGCTCAGTATTATCTGTCCTAATCAATTGAAGACTGCTGACATGACAATCAAGAAGTACATCCGCGCTCTGCCAGATTGTGTTGCAGATTTTGTGCATGCTTCAAAGCCAGCAACAATCGAGGAAACTTACCTGCTTGCCGCTGAAATCAACGACAAGCGAGTCAAAGCTGGATTTTGGGATAAAGCTACCAAGAACCTGCACCAAACCACCGCCACACCAGCCGCTGAAACCGCCGCTGCTTCTCAACCATCAAAGTCCTCTCGTCGCAAGAGGAAGAACAACAACGGCAACTCCAGCAACAAGAACTATGCTGTCACTACCACTGCTGCCCTGCTTCAAGCTGTACCAGCTCAACACCGCCAGGTTGCGGCACCAGTAACTCAAGCACCGCCTGCAAAGCGTGCTTACACTGGTCCCCACCCTGCTTGCCCGACATGTACTTATCATCATCCAGTGGGTATTGCCTGCAGATTTTGTATGCACTGCAACATGTACGGCCACTTCACCACCAACTGCCGTACTGGTCCCCGACAAGCACCAGCCCAAGCTACTGCACATCAAGCTCTACTTCCAGCTCCTCAAGGCCAATAAGCGGCTCAGGCGCCCGCGATCAACGCTAGAGTCTGCTTCGCGTGTGGTGATCCCAACCATTTCGCGAACATGTGCCCGAACAGGGTTGTGAAACAAGAGCCCCAGCAGCAGCAGCCTCAGTAGCAGCAACAGTCCCAGCAGCAATAGCAACAAGCCGCCCGCGCCAGAACTTTCAACATCAATGCGCGTCAAGCCCAGGCCGACAACAACGTGGTCAATGGTACGTTTCTCGTGAATGGTATTTATGCTTCGTGTTTATTTGATACTGGAGCTGATAACTGCTTTGTGTCGTTTGAATTCGAGAAGCTCCTTAATCGTAAGCGCTCCCATCTCCCCTCGACGTTCGATGTCGAAGTTGCCACCGAAAGAACCGTCGCCGTCAGTTCTGTTCTTCGTGATTGTACTCTTGAACTCAACAATCACATCTTTCTGATCAACCTTATTCCGATGCAGCTCGGAAGTTTTGACATCATAGTAGGCATGGACTTTCTTCGTGAAAACCATGCTGAAGTTGTGTGCTTTAATAAGATGATTCAATTCTCACTCGCAAATGGTGACGTATTATGTGTTTATGGTGAAACTGCTTCGAAGGGTCTTAAACTCATGTCATGTGTCCAAGCTAGCAAGTATCTCCACAAGGAGTACAGGGCTTTCTTGGCTAACATTGTAGTAGCGGAGAAGGAAAAGAAAGGAAAGACGGAAGTGAAAGACGTTCCTGTGGTTCGTGAATTTCCTAATGTGTTTCTTGATGATCTTCCTGGCCTGCCGCCAAGTCGTGATATCGACTTTCGTATCGACCTCATTCCTGGAGCAAACCCTATTGCTAGAGCTCCTTACCGACTCGCTCCGTCCAAAATGCGCGAACTCTCGAGTCAGCTCCAGGAACTACTTGATAAAGGCTTCATTCTCCCGAGCACCTCTCCATGGGGCGTGCCAGTCCTTTCGTCAAAAAGAAGGATGGGTCGTTCAGGATGTGCATAGACTACCGGGAATTGAATAAGTTAACTATCAAGAATCGCTATCCCCTGCCTCGAATTGACGATTTGTTTGACCAACTACAAGGTGCTACGTGTTTCTCGAAGATCGATCTACGCTCCGGCTATCACCAACTACGCATCCAAGAAGAGGATATTCCCAAAACCGCTTTCTGAATGCAATACGGCCATTATAAATTCGTTGTTATGCCTTTTGGTTTAACTAACGCACCCGCGCTTTTTATGGACCTGATGAATCGCGTGTGTAAACCTTATCTTGACCGCTTCGTCATCGTGTTCATCGATGATGTCCTGATCTATTCCAAGTCGAAAACCAAACACGTGCAACATCTACGTTTGGTTCTCGAACTACTCCAGGGGAATCGACTCTATGCCAAGTTCTCCATGTGTGAATTCTGGCTGGAGGAGGTTCAATTCCTCGGTCATATTGTCAATAGTCAAGGTATTCACATCGATCCCTTGAAGATCGAAGGTGTTAAGAGTTGGGTTACACCGAAGAACCCGTCTGAAGTCCGTTCTTTTCTCGGACTAGCGGGCTATTATTGATGATTTATCGAAGGATTCTCTAAAATCGTTGTGTCGTTAACCTCTCTCACGCATAAAGACAAGCCTTTTGTTTGGGGAACTGAACAAGAGTCTGCTTTCCAAACTCTCAAGCATATGCTTTGCAATGCTCCCGTCCTCACTTTACCCGATGGAAACGATGACTTCATTGTCTATTGTGATGCCTCAAACCTTGGTCTTGGTTGTGTTCTTATGCAACGGGACAAGGTTATTGCCTACGCATCTCGTCAGCTCAAGATCCACGAGAAGAACTATACAACCCATGACCTCGAGCTAGGCGCAGTTGTTTTTGCGTTAAAGATTTGGAGACACTACTTTTACGGTACTAAGTGTATGATCTTCACCGATCATAGGAGCCTACAACATATCTTCGACCAGAAAGAACTTAATATGCGTCAACGCCGATGGGTAGAACTTCTCAACGATTACGACTGTGAGATCTGTTATCATCCAGGCAAAGCAAATGTCGTTGCCGACGCTCTAAGCCGACGAAGCTATTTGCATAGCGCTCGTAATGTTCCAGCCCAGCATCACCTTGAAACCCTCATCCGTGAAGCTCAGCACGCCTGTTTTACCGAACACACCTTGAAGAAGGAAAGGATCTACCATGATGGAGCCCATCTTGTGAATAATTCGAATGGGATATTCCACTATCTGGACCGAATTTGGATCCCTAAGCGGACCGATTTAAGACAGATTTTGATGGACGAAACCCACAAGTCTCGATATTATATTCATCCCGGTGCCAATAAAATGTACCAGGACCTTCGCTACAAGTACTGGTGGCCGGGCATGAAGAGATATATCGCCCTCTATGTTGGGAAGTGCCTGACTTGCTCGAAAGTCAAGGCCGAGCACCAAAGACCCTCTGGCTTACTCGAACAACCCCCGATCCCTGTGTGGAAGTGGGAAAGTATAGCTATGGACTTTATAACGAAACTTCCGCGTACGGCATCAAGTCATGACAGTATCTGGGTTGTCATTGACCGTTTGACCAAATCTGCTCATTTTCTGCCAATACGAGAAGACTACAAGGTAGAAAGATTAGCCCGAATCTACACCGACGAGATCATTTGTCGACATGGGACGCCTCGCGACATCATCTCTGACCGTGATGCTCGGTTTACCTCGCGTCTATGGGAAACGTTTCAAACGGCTCTCGGTACTACGCTTAATCTAAGTACCGCTTTTCATCCCTAAACCGATGGCCAGACTGAGAGAACGATTCGTACCCTTGAAGACATGCTCCATTCATGTTTTATAGATTTCGGTGGTAATTGGGACACATACTTGCCTGTAGTCGAATTCTCGTACAATAACAGTTATCATTCCAGCATTCAAATGGCGCCATTTGAGGCATTGTATGGGAGAAGATATCGATCACCAATTGTATGGCACGAGATCGGGCACTCGCAATTAACTGGTCCTAAGCTATTGCAAGAAACGACTGACAAAGTCCTCCAAATTCGAGACAATCTGCTGAAAGCTCGGAGTCGTCAGAAAAGTTACGCCGATAGACGACGCAAGCCCCTTGAATTTGACGTTTGCGACTACGTACTCTTAAAGGTATCACCTTGGAAGGGTGTGGTCAGATTCGGCAAGAAAGGAAAGCTCGCGCCTCGATATGTTGGACCCTTTAAAGTTCTGGAAAGGATCGAAAAAGTGGCCTACAGACTCGAACTACCGGAGGAACTTAGTAACGTCCACCCGACTTTCCACGTGTCTAACCTCAGAAAGTGCCTAGCTGAAAATGATCTGTTTGTACCTCTAGAAGATCTCCAAGTAAACAAAACACTACACTTTGTGGAGAAGCCTGTCGAAATCATGGATCACCAAACCAAGCAGCTCAGACGCTCGCGCATTCCCATTGTGAAGGTTCGATGGAAAGGCAAACGAGGCGCAGAGTTCACTTGGGAACTCGAAAGCGACATGAAGGCAAAGTACCCGCAGTTGTTTGTTACGGCTTCGACCTAATTTCGGGACGAAATTCCCTCAACTAGGGGAGGCTGTAACACCCCGTGTTTTGAAAGTCAAAGTCAAAGTCAAGATTGAAGTCAAAGGGCGACAAGATTTCTAATTGCGATCTATGACTCCTTGCTCAATTCCTGTTTTGACTTCTTTGACTTGTAGATAATCTTTTCATGCTTTTACGTTAGTTGTATTATGTGGAGTATTTGTTAATAATCTAGGTTTAATCGCTATTTATCGATATTTATCGCATGTCTTATCGCTTTATCGCCTATCGCAATCGCACTCGAATTACACTTCTGGTTATTGTTCTTACGTGTGTGTGTGCCTTATGTGTTACTTGTGCATGTTTATTTATGTTGTTGTTGTGGTGATGAATCGAAACCCAATCACAATTGAATCGCAAATGCTAAACGAACGTTAAATTGGGATGATTGTATGTTGATATAGTAGTTGGGATTAAAAGTAATTTGAATAGGAAACTCTATCGCATCGCAACGCTCAGCACACAAATCAAAACTGCAAAACTCATCGCGTGAATCACTCCAATCGAGTGGTCAGCCGATCGAGCTGCCACCCGATCGAAGTGCCACTCGATCGACCAGCCACTTACTCCCCTTTCCATTTATGGAAACCCTATAAATACCCTCATATGCCAACATCACTTGATGTTGACAGCTCTCTCCCTCTCCACTCGCTCCAGCCGCTATTTCTTCAGATTTCTCGCGATTCTTGTAAGTTTTCCACCTAAACCTTGTACTTTCTTAATCTACACGCACTCCTACACCTTTCTATCTTTTGAATCTTAACTTTTAACCGTGAAATCACTAGATTTGAGGTGTTCTAGGATGATGTCATCATGGTGTTCTTATGAACTTCATGTTTTGGCTTCAATCCACCAAGAACAACTTAGAACTGAACGATTTCCACACAAACAAACAAAGATCTTTCATAGATCTGAACATAATCATGATGAAAAGGATTGAAAGATGGTTTTCCAACTTTCTTTTAACTCTTTTACACTCAATGCACTCAAAACCGATGGAATCGGAGCTTGTTCTAATCTTCTACTCTTTCTTGTGGATGTGTTGGTTCAAGATCCGGATTCTATCCACAAGGTTACTGATTTCGGTTTAAACATGAAACACCGTCTCGAACAGTTAACTGGTCGGACGAGGGTGATTCCTGTCCGATCGGCTCACCAAGTCTTGACGAGGTTTCTGTTGTTTAGCACGTTATCAAACAGTCTCGAGAAAACTTCAAACTGTCAAAACAACCAAGGAAGAAGACGATCAGGTCAACTGGGACGGATTGCCGTCCGATCGGATTGCCACCCGACCGGACTGCCACCCGATCGGATTGCACCTTGGGTCCCACACTTAACTTTTATTTCAACATTTGAGGTTTTGAACATTGAACGGATTGCCGTCCGATCGGATTGCCACCCGATCGGATTACCACCCGACCTTGTGATGTTTGACTTCAAACACTTAAACAATTTTCAACGTGTTCAGTACGTACGGATTGCCACCCGATCGGATAGCCATCCGATCGAGTGACCGTCCTACTGTGAACTTGTTCTCAATCTGAGAAGTCTCGCCAATCAGATTGCTACCCGATCGAACGGCCGTTCGATCGACCGACCTGAAAGGTAGAGGTACTTCTCTATTTTCAAAATGCTACAACGAAAACTTCAAAAGACAAGCCATCATACACAAACACATCCATCCCAAACGAGATGACAATCCAATCGAGTGGTCACCCGATCGAGTGACCACCCGAACAGATTGTCATCCGATCGACCGGTTACCCGATCGGATAGCCACCGGATCGGATTGTCGTCTGATCCACTAACACATTGCTCTGTTTTACGTATCGCTTATCGTTTTGCTATCGTTCTGATCAGGCTAATCTCACTCTAAGCGCTCCCTTCAATCCGTTATCGCTATGAGTATACTCGAACCCTTTTTGCTTTATGCACTTTTGGGTGTTACATACGTTACTTATTCTAAATCACATCAAACACACTACGTAATACTTTAACGCTAACCGTTACTGCATGTTATACATGACTTAATGAATGCTTGTTTGTTATGTCTACACATAGAATGCTTTCTACCTACCTTAGCAATGATAGTACTATAGTTTGGACTCAGCACATGTTCACTCAGGGGTTGTTAAGGACAATTAATTACATGGCTCACAGTGGTGAGTGTGTATTACAAACTGCCTTGGGCAGTCAACCCGCAGTCATTGGTATCGATAGGTTCATGTCGATAACTAACGTGCTTCATTTTACACTGTGTACGTGCTGGTTATGCGTAAACGATTTAGAACTCTATTATATCTATAAAACTTGTATGCTCACCTTTACACTATGTGTATTGACTTTTACTTTAACGTATGTGGCAGGTGTTTAAGATGTTTAGATGCTTGGCTTGCTGTGAAATCGAGGCTAGGAAAGGTCTAGAAACAAATAAATGAATTGTCTGTATTTGAAATCTGAGTTGTCGGAACAGAACAATTTGACTAGATTTTGTCTGTAATAATTATATTACTTTTTATGTCATGGTATGGGACATGATGCTTTAAATAATTGGTAATTATAGTTGTTATGGAAACTTCTGGACAATCTATTTCGCTCAGTGCCACGCCCCGATGTTTCCGCCATCGGTTGGGGTGTGACAATATGCTACTATTTAGAGCCTATGGATTATCTGGAACGTCAAGGAAAGCTCTGTTACTAAAACCATTGAAGACATTAAAGAGACGACATACCTATGGTTATCGAATCACACCAAGATTACAATTTGGCAATGGAGCTGGTGGTCTAACTTTATCCCAAATGATAAAAGCTCTTAGTGTCTTTGGCAATAGAGCTGGTATTTCTATGTTGGTGTTGTTCGGATGGGCCCTTCTGTTTTTATTAATGGATGGGTCAATCTGTTCTTTTTGTATAGTAATAAAAGTCATGCCATTCCACATCATACCTTTTTTAATGATATTAATTAGTTAACGCACCATTTAGAATAAACCTATGTTTAGTAAAAACACGTTTTTATCTTTTGTTTCAGTGAACTCACCTCTATGTAATGCCTCAAAGACGATACTTGTGCTTGACAGCTGAAATAATTGCCCTGTCAGCAACCTATTCAGCAATGTAGTTGGTTCAAGGTCATCTTAATGTTCAGGCATTCTTAATAACCTTCTGGTTTATTAATGTTTTATAATTTTATGTTTATGATATATTAAGCTTCTTACAAATTTGTTGGTATTTGCAAACTGAAAAAATATCTTAGCCAATTCATGTGCGATCACACATGCTCTTACAACGGTTTTCCATGAAGGTCCCGCATGCTGGTAGAACGGCGATCTAAATCAATGAAGGTATGATCGGTCTGGTACTGTTGGTAAGGTTATCGGTCGGAGATAGAAGCGAGGAAAGGCATTACTTTGCAAGATCCTTGGTCAGTTTGTTAATGTTCCATTTGTCATTGCTTACACAACTACATTAACACAGGTAAGTCAGAAGTATTATCTTTCCTTTTGTGGAATTGAATTAAAACAACCATAAAAAATAAATGGAATAATTGAATTGGTTAAGAGATTGAAGTACCTTGAGTTATATGACTATAAGTAACCAACCAAGCCTCCACTAAAAGCAATATTACTTGCCCCCTATCTATTAATTAACATGGTCATAATAGGATGTATCTGACTTTTTTTTTTTTTGTAAAATAGACATCAATCTTAATGTTAATCACACAGATCGACGGCTCGGATGGAATCAGTTTTCAGTGGCATAGAAGTCCCGGTTCAACTGAGGAAACAGAACAATTGGAGGAGCTTTTGTTGGATCTCATGTGGTTCACTTCCAGCTCAGGCGAAGACAGGTGGGTGTGGCACTTAGAGGCTGACTGGAAGTTCTCTGTCCAGAGTATAAGAAAAATAACTCCAACGTGGGCGTTACTCGGTTGGGGGGGGGCAGATTTTTTCTGGAATAATTGGTTGCCGATTAAGGTGAGTTTCATGACATGGAGGCTTGCTATGAATCGGATACCGACAATGGTAGAGCTACCAAGAAGAAACGTGCAACTGGATTCTACAGTTTGTAAACTATGCAGGCTGGAAGGTGAGACTTTGGAACACCTGTTTGTGTCATGTGACTTTGCGCGGTCCATTTGGGATTTTATCGCAAACTGGTGCAGGATTCCGGGTATATTTTGGTTCAGCATAACAGATGTGTTGGAGGCCTGGAAACATGCTAAAGGGTCGAGAAAAGATGGAAGAAACTTATAAACGTTGTCGTTCAAGTCACTCTTTGGAGTATATGGAGACACCAGAACGACGTGGTATTTAAAACAAAATGGGTTCACTTGAAGGCGTAAAAGAAGAGATAAAACAACTGGGTTACCTCTATATAAAGAGCAGGTCAAAGGCAGAAGATTTGTCATGACTGCAGTGGTGTAGTTTTAATTTACAAGGCTTAAATGAGTAATTTCCTTTCTGTTTGGTGAACTTATGTACTTTGATGATGGACTAACTTATTTGTTGGTCCTAGATGAAATAAAATGGATTTTGTTGGCCTTTCAAAAAAATAAAAATAAAAATAATTTGGGCCTATGGGAACCAAGGACTTTCTCAAACATCCCTAAATATAGAAACAATTGTGTAGTATTGACGTATTTCAAATTTCAAATGTTTTTAAATTAGTTTCTAAATATATTAAGCTTTCTATAATCCAGAGCATCAATTTGATTCTAATTGATTTGTAATAATTTATATAATGTGTTCCATAAATACCATTTCTCTATAAATACACACTCTTTTCATAGCTACTCCATCATCAACCTTCAGTTAATCTCCATTCGGACGTTCTTCTATGTTTGTAAGTTGTCAATCAGTATTCTTTTATATTTTTTTTACATATTTAATGTTTGCCATTGATGATATCACTTTGTTTTTTGTAAATGATTTTGCACGATTAAAGTGTTGTTGATTTAAGTATAAAGGTGTCATATGTGTGTTCTTTGTAGTTCTGTGTGGTGCTGAAAAAATGCGGAAAAGGCTGAAACAAGTATCTTCATCTTCTCCCGGACTTCCAAATCATGGCGTCAATAATGAATGTACGCATATTACTTTTTTGGTTTGTACATATATTATTTTATCAAACATTCGAAAGTTTATAAATTAAAATTATGCTGATAATGTTACAGGTTTAAGTACTCCGTTATCTAACATTACGAATGGTAATTCAACTTTGTCCTTAATTTTAATTTTATTTTTATGTTTTTAAACTGCTTGCAAGTTATTGTATTTTTTATTTGTTATTATTATTTTTTTACTTTTTTATGTTTTTATGTATTGTAGTTGACGAGGCCAGACGTAGACGAAAGTTAAGAAAAATATATCTTGATAATAAGAAATCAAGATCTACTTCAACACCAACGAATACACAATTGAACATACCGGCTTCGTTTTCATTACAAGTTTCTACTTTAGCTGAGTCAAGTATGTGTGGTGGTGAACAAATGCGTAATAGGTTGAAACAAGTTACTTCATCTTCGCCCGGTAGGCCAAATCATGGCGTCAATAATGAATGTACGCGTGTTACTTTTTTGGTTTTACATGTATTATTTTATAAAACATTCAAAAGTTTATAAATTGATTTTTTTCCGATAATGTTTCACGTTTAAGAACTCCGTTATCTAACATTACGAATGGTAAATTCAACTTTGTCCTTAAATTTAAATTTATTTTTTGTTTTTTAAACTGCTTGCAAGTTATTGTATTATTTCTTTTGTTACTGATCTTTTTTTACTTGTTTATGTTTTGATGCATTGTAGTTGACGAGGCCAGGCGTAGACGAAAGTTAAGAAAACTATATCTTGATAATAATAAATCAAAATCTACTTCAACACCATCGAATACACAAATGAACATACCGGCTTCGTCTTCCTTACAAGTTTCAAATGATTATCTTAGAGGTAAATTGTCTATTATTTGTTATGATATTAGTTGTATATACATGTTTTATGTATTTAATTATATTTTAAGTTCATTTGAAACAATTTTTATTAAATAACCTAATTTTCTGATTATCATATGATCTTTTAATATTTACTGTTAGTTATATAATATTTAATTGCTTTATGTAATTTAACATTCAGTTGTCGAGGCTAAACACAGGCGTAAGTTAAGAAAACTATACCTTGATGGTAAGAGATCAAGTATTACTCGAAAACCGTTTCTTCCAAAGGGGAAGCATCATCTTCATCAGGAAGATGAATCATTTTTACCGACAAAGAGAATTTACCACCGAATTCATCAATCACAACATTTTGTACACATTCCTCAACTGTTATACTGATAAGTAATTCTACATTTATATTAAATGTTTTTACTAATTGTACATTATTCTTACATGTTCACCAAGAAAATATCCGGTTCTATTTGATATTTATTTTACTATAAGGTTTTTTATTTTGAATTAGGTAATGATTTCAATTCATCCAGTAACTTAACATCTTCCATGATAACACGCTCAACTTTGAAGAAGAACGGAAATGTACCGCAAGACTCTTATACAACACCCCTGCGTACACCGTTTGCAAACAAAGAAAACGTAACACCAAGTTCATGTATCACAAAAAATACTGTTACTATTTGCAGATGTTTCATAGTTTCTTTTTTTTACTTAAAAATAAAATAACAAACCGTCGTTTTTAATACTTATTTGTACTATGATATTTGTGTTTTTTGGATTAGGAACTATTTTGAATTTTGCTGGGAAAGCAACGTCTTTATCCAGAGCCTTTTCGAATTTGAATAGGAAGACAAACGTATTGCAAGAGTCTTCTACATCAACACAACGTACCCAGATTGCAAAATAAAAAAAAACATAACACCAGCTTCGTGTATCACAACTATACGTTCAGAATTTCCTAATGTCTCACAGTTTACTAATGCTATGTCTTCTTTGAATCGTATCTCTCCTGGTACGCTTTTTATATAAATAAAATTTTAATTGTAATGTTCATATACTTATTTTCAAATCCTGTTTTCAATGTTGTATAGATAATATTGCAAGCTCATCAACTTTACCATTGAATGATTGCTATTCTATTTCTCCAAGGATTCTCAACAAACGCAATGCATCTTCTTTGATCACGGAAGTGTCTTCATTAAAAAAGATGTCTTCTGGAAAACGTAGACTTATTCATAAAGCAATCGAAATAGAACCCATACCAATGGCTGATCTTGACTCTGACGATGTAAATCATGTTCACGAATGTGTTATAGACATTACCAAAGGCACATCTATAGGTAACTTATTAATATTACTCATTGTAGTTTGATATTTTATTTTAACTACTTAAGTGTTGACTTAGTGTTTAACTGATCAGATTACCTTGACCATGGTGATCAATCTCTCACTTGTGGAATATGTTATGGAAAGTTATGGCCAACCAAAGGTGGAAAGGGTCGGATTACACTTGAACAGCAAACATATGGTTTATGTTGTGGTTATGGTAAAGTTGACCTACCTGATTATAAAGATTCTGATCCAGCTTATCAGATGCTTTTTCTATGTTCAGATTCAGAAAGCAAATTTTTCATGAAGAACATAAGACGTTACAATTCTATGTTTTCCTTTACATCCACGGGAGGAAAAGTAGATACTAAAATAAACAAAGGTAATGCTCCATTTATTTATAGAATCAGCGGTCAGAATGCACATAGTCTGGGTAGCCTTCTTCCTAAACCCGGAAACAAACCAAAATTTTCACAGCTTTATATCTACGATACCGAGAATGAACTTTCGAATAGAACAACATTATATGGGTATGAATTCTTTTTTATTACATATATTAATATTATATTAC
The DNA here is from genome assembly GCA_030545235.1 of Helianthus tuberosus. NCBI lineage: Eukaryota > Viridiplantae > Streptophyta > Magnoliopsida > Asterales > Asteraceae > Helianthus > Helianthus tuberosus. The sequence goes on from CM060415.1 coordinate 139,559,833, forward strand.
TTCATAATGTAGTTTTTTTTTTTTATTTCAGTCTATCAAATTGTTATTTAAAAACGTTTAATTTTCGACCAGGGATTCGACAACTCAGTCATCGTCAAAAGAAAGGGCACTTGACGTTAAATTTATAAAGTATCTTACCGACATGTTAGATTCTCATAATATGTTGGTAAAAACTTACAGGATGGTACGAAACCATATTCATGAGAATCCTAACGTTTCTCTTAAGCTTCGGTTAATTTCACAGAGAGATCGGGATGGTAGGACTTACAACTTACCTACGTCTTCTTAAATTGCTGCTTTAATTGTCGGCGATATGGATAAGACGATAGATCATCGTGATACTATTGTTGAAGAGCAGTCAGGAGTTCTTTAACGTATTAGCGAGCTACATCCTTCCTACCTTGCTCTACAGTATCCAATTCTTTTTCCGTATGGTGACGATGGCTATAGGATTAACATTCCGCATAGGGATTTTGGTCCTAACACAAAGAAGACACGGCCAAATTCTACAATGAGAGAGTTTTTTGCTTATAGGATTCAGGATAGGGACAACAAGTTCTCTTTAATCCTTAATGCCAGGAGGTTGTTTCAGCAGTTTTTAGTCGACGCATACACAATGATCGAAACTGAGCGGCTAAACTACATACGGTTTCAGCAAACAAAATTAAGATGTGAATCGTTTAACAGTCTTAAAAATGTTCAAGAAGGTGGCCAGAGTGATTTGTCTCATACAGGAAAACCTGTTATATTACCGTCATCTTTTACCGGTGGATCTCGCTATATGATGCAAAACTGCCTGGATACTATGGATTTATGTAGGACGTATGGGTATCCCGATTTCTTTATAACAATTACATGTAATCCGAAATGGCCCGAAATGGTAAGGTTTATTAGTGACTCATCAATTAAGCCAGAAGACAGACCTGACATTCTTTGTCGATTGTTTAAGATGAAACTTGATGCATTAATAAAAGACATGAAGGAAAAAAAGATTTTTGGTGATATTAATGCAGGTATGTGATTAGTATTTATTTACACCCAATTTCACTTTATACATCTGCTAGAGTCATACATACATTTTTTGTTAGTACTTTGTGCTAATCGTTTTTTTTTTCTGTAGTTGTTTATACTGTCGAGTTTCAAAAACGTGGTTTGCCACATGGGCATATATGCTTATTTATGAAAGCTGATCATAAGCTCCCTACTGTTAAACACATCGATCCCTTTATCTCAGCTGAGATTCCTGATAAGAATGAAGATCCTGAATTGTATTCTCTTGTGAGTGACTTTATGATTCATGGTCCTTGTGGATACGCTAATTTGAAATGTCCATGCATGGTAGGCAACCGTTGTTCTAAAAATTTTCCAAAGAGGTTTATGGAAGCTACTTCCATTGATTCGGATGGATTTCCCGTTTATAGAAGAAGAGATTCGGGTCACACAGTTGTGAAGAAAGGTGTTACATTGGACAACAGGAGCGTCGTTCCATACAACAAAAAGCTTCTTAAAAGATATCAGGCGCACATCAATGTCGAGTGGTGCAATCAGGCTGGTTCAATTAAGTATTTGTTTAAATACATTAATAAAGGACCAGACAGAGCGACTGTGTAAGACCCATTCTAATTTAATGTTAATATATCAATAAAATATGCATTTTATATAAAAAATGTGACTTAATAAAAACTTTTCCATCAAGAGTGTTCACACAAGTTTGAAACATTCATAATACCAATCTTAAGTGTTTCCATATTAAAACAAGTTTCATGAGTCAAAACAACAAAATTCAAACAAATTGCAACGTTTAGGGGCGTCGCCGCACGCGACGGTTATAAGGGGTGGGCGTCGCGCTACACCTAGCCCCCTTTTTTACAGAAAGTTGCTTGTTTGATGCTGTACAGTCCCAACTACGATTTTAGTCCAAATACGAACTTCAAAGCTTCATAACTTTTGTTCTACTTATCCGATTCGCGTGATTCTTTTTCATACGCGACCATAATTTAATTCTACATCTCATGGAGGAAAAACCCAACATCTGAATTCACAAATTTTTAGATTTCAAGCTCTCGGCTTGAAATTCAATTTTGACACTTTTTGACCCGTTTGTATTTTGATCAAACAAACTTGTTAATTACCTTTAAAATGTCGTGTAAATCAAATTATATCAGTTTACTAATATCCAAGGTTCAAATTGCGGTTTCTTATGCAAATCTTAACCCGTTTTGCATATTCCTTCATTTTGACCCGTTAAGGGTATTTACATTTTCAAGCTCAAATCGCGCTTCTTTTTAGTTTACATCCTATCTCTGATTTTTATACATATCACAAGGACTCAATTTAACAAAACGCTTATTTTTAAACAACTCTTAAAGGTTGTTTGCCCCATTTGCCCTTCAATGGCTTTATGGTCCATTTTAGTCCTTCATTATGCGACGAAGGGCTTTCGTTAATAGTTGACCCAAAATATCGCTTCTAACTACAATACAAAATATGCGTACCTGGCTCGGGTTAACATATTGACCCATTTTAAGACCTTGTCTATATAATATGCTAATTCATAGCCTTGTTAATCCATAAACCATTTATCCTGCGAGCATGAGACTCGGCATACACTTATTAGTCGTTAGTTGTCAAATGGTATCAATATTACCATTTGACCCGTTTGGTCTAAACTACCAAATATTTCGCGCTTAATATTAAATGGTGTTTAGCCACCATTTTATTAAGTGACGGTAAAGTGACTAATCAGTCTGGCCGGTAAAGCCTTTCAAAGTCGGATGTAGTGTTACGACTTATATAAAGCGCCTGTTGAAATAAGATTAGCTTGAAGTAAGTATGATGAAAATAAATACAACCGAGTGATCAGATGACAACTCGGTCAAATAAGTGACAAGAATAAGAAATACAAAATGAAAGTATCGGCCTACGAGGCCATACACATAAAAGGCGTATACGTTTTAAAACCAAAACATATTACCATACTTTTTGGTTAGATTATTATATGCGAGCAATGCGCAAGTAGTTGCTGAAACCAAGTCCGTAGAGTTGAACCTAAGGCACTACATAAGAAAGGTTTCGGGGACGAAACCTCTTTAAAGGGAGTAGACTTGTAACACCCCAAAAACGGGTTTGGCAATCAAACCACGTAAATAGTAAAGACGGGTAAAATACTGTAGTGGCAAAAATTAACTCGGTAAATATTATGATTTAAATAAATAAACTAGATGATAATTAAAAGGAGAACGAATACTTGGAGAAAAACAGAGTATATAAAAGGCCCGAGTTAACGGGACTTGAAATAAAACGTGTTATAATTTCCCACACCCACCAAGTTAACTAGGAATAGTTAACCTAGTTAGTGATGGGAAATTAAATGAAGGACTATGAGATATAGCTTCTTTTATAACTAACCAAACATGAGGGACCAAACTAAAATATCTTGAAAATGGTTTTAATAAACAAAAAAAAAAGGAAAAGAAATTCAACACACACATAGGTGTGTGCGTACGTGAGAAGCCAGGAGAAGCTCCAAGGGAGCTCAAACCCTAAACTCAACAAATCTCTCAAATTGAAGGTCCAAATCAAGTCTAAATCAAAATCCGAGTACGAATTAGTAATCTCCACTGAAAAAGGAGTCACGAGGTATGTAAATTTCATGAGAAATCTCTAGTTGAATTTCTGAGTAAACTTAGAGGATTCGAAATTTATGGTTGCATGCTTGTTATATGATGAAATAGGAACATTGTAGTGTCTAGGAGTAAACCCGAGACAAGTATATGATGAAGTTAGGCCTAATTCTTGTGAATTCATGATCACCATTGAAGGTGATAAGTGGGTTTTTGTATGAACATGTTAAACACTAGAAATTGATAGTTGTTCTAGTGTAATTTGAACTTTCGTAAGTAAATTATGATGTTGTAGATGCGAAAATTGATATGAACATCTTAATTGATGTTAAAACATGGTTAAAACAATAACCATGAACTAGATAAAAGAAGAATACAAATTATGCACATTAGGTGTTTGTTAAAATGCCTAATTGAGAACTAAAGTGTTGAAATTTAGAGTGAAAACGCGTATTTGAATTATATGGCAATTACGCGTAATATGAAGTGATAAGGGTTCTACATATTATGTTGATTTAGACTTAATGTTGTAAACCATGTGATTGAAAGTAGTTAACTTTAACAAGCTAAGTTAATTAATGATGAAGTCGAATAGTAGTTTCGACATAGAAAATAAGTGAGGTGTAATAGTCGTGATTGTTAATGACTAATTTAACCGCCTTGTAAATGTTGATGATAGTTTGACGCGTAACAAGCTAGGTGAAAGCTTGGAGAAGGAAGCGAGTCAAACGAATTTAAGAAGGAAAAGATAAGCATGGTTTGGATGCGAAGTAAGTGAAGCTTATGCCTTTTACTTTATTACCAAATACTTGATTTCTAGTATTGAATCTGAATTGTATGGAGTAAACGAAACATGATGTTCCGGCATGATTTCAATGCGAGTCAGAAAAAGTGAGAAAGATAAGAAACCATGAATTATGGTAAAAAGGGTAAAAATGGTCAAATAGTAATCCGGACATGGACTAATGAATATATAAAGGGATTTGAAAGGACACCATTTGGCATGAGCCATAACGGGTCAAACAAAACGGGAACGATTCTTAAGTAAGATGAATTCAAAAGTAAACCGGGGTACGTTAAAGGGGATGCAATGGTAATTAAACACCATCTCGAAATGATAATTAGTCATTTCGACTAAACGGGTCAAATGGTGTTGTTAACACCATTTGTCAAAAATACTTGACGATCGCTTGTTGAGTTTGTGATCACAGGAATTAACACATGGTTCGCATGGCTATTAACTAGAAATTAATAGCGAAAGGTATTCAAACGGGTCAATCTTATGACCCGAGCCAGGTACGCATGTTTAGAATTATAGCTAAAAGCAACATTTTGGTCAAATAATAGTGGAAGTCCTTCGTCGCATAAATGAAGGGCTAAAATTGACCAAAAAGCCCTTGAGGGGTAATTAGGGCAAACAACTTTTAAAAGTTTGTTTTGAAATAAACGTCTTGTTTAAATTGAGTCTTTGGAATTCGTACAAAAATGGGGTTAGGATGTAAACTAATAGAAGCATGATTTAAGTATAAAGATGTAAAATACTCGTAACGGGTCAAAACGAGTATATATGCAAAACGGGTTAAAATTTCTTAAGGAACCCGTAAAGTTGAATCTTGATGATTAGTAAATGGGTAGAGAATATGATGACCATGGTATTTTGAAGGAAAATATCAAGTTAGTTTGGTAATAGCATGAACGGGTCAAAAGTGTCTTAATTGGATTTCAAGCCGAGAGCTTGAAATCTAAAAATTTGTAAATTCAGATGTTGGATTTTTACTCCATGAGATGGAGGATTAAATTATGAACGTGTAGGAAAAAGAATCGCGTAAAACGGACATCTAGATCAAAAGTTATGAAGCTTTGAAGTTAGAATTTCGATCGAAAACGGAGCTGGGCAAATGCAGCAACAATAAAACAACTTGCTGTCAAAAAGGGGGCTAGGTGTAGCGCGACCCCCCTAGGTGTAGTGCCACGCCCCCTCCAAATTCTAAAATTAAAAAGGGGGCTAGGTGTAGCGCGACCCCCCCTAGGTGTAGTGCCACGCCCCCTCCAAATTCTGAAATTGTTTAATTTTTGTTGTTTTCACTCATGAAACTTGTTATACCCATTCCAACATTACCAAAGCTAACTTTTATGTTAGTTTTAGTCATAGGTGAATGTCAAGAGATTCCCGGATGAAGATCAAGCTCAACGAAGAACCGAACACACGAGATTAAAGCTTCCGCACGGCGCTACGTCGTAACTCCTAAACGACAAACGCAATTACATCATGTTGTACTATTTTTTTTAAATTGTAAAAATTTTAGTAAACTCGTATTGTCATACGTATGTGTAATCGTATAAGCATGTATTTATACGAAACTTATATAAAATATTGTATAAAACAAGCTAGGGTGTTACAGATACACATTTAAAATTTTGTATTCTTATTGTATTATAATTCTTGTATTTCAAGATGTTGTATTTGATTTCAATCTTTGTAATTGACTCTTTAGAAATAAATGAAATTTATTATTTAAATACTTGTCACAAATATTAATGTTATGATGTCTCGAGCAATCTATTTCGTCTCACTCCGATGTTTCCGCCATCGGTTGGGGTGTGACAGATTGGTATCAGAGCCATAACTATAGGGAATTAGGAAAATTGCCAAGCTTTTGACCTAGTCTATAGTTAAGCACCATCCTTGACCCTACTTGATTCGTATGTTAAATTCTTATGTGTTATTCTTGAAATGCCTTTTTACGTGTTCATACTTGTTTTATTATTTCAAACATATGCATTTCCTAAGGCATTTTACTCGATTATACTAAACTCGAAAACACTCGTAATACACAAACGAGACGACTTCACCAAAATAGGCGTGAAACCCACAATTTGGTGAACGACTCTCAATCCACCTATTCTTTTTACATGAACTTCGCCATCAAGTTAGGAGTGAAATCCTCACCTTGATGGAGAATTTCTATTTCAAATTCTAGTGGACCCTCGTCAAAGTGTCGAAATTAAATTTTGACCTGACGAGTACCAACCACACTTAGGGTATGGAATCGTCAAGTTAAGGGTGAAACCCGCATCTTGTCGACTAGTCTTACTCCTTGATTTTCAAAAATCCCGCCAAGTCTTGAACTTTCGATTGATTTGGAAAATGTAGTAACTGGAAGGGTGAATACCGTTAACCGAAATTTCGGCGAGAGTATTCCTCCTATTAGGCCAAAGCATGTTTCTCCAATTTCAAAAGAATTTTCGACCACCTCGGTTTAGTCAAATTTCCGTTTTGGAACTATCCAAGTTTTAATCAAACCTACGTTTTACTATTATCAATCTTATACGATGTAATCCTCTCTTTTCAAATTCAAATTGTTTTTGAGATTATTTTGTTTTGTACACACATCATACTAAATATTTTCATACATCTATACGTCATTCACATGCATGATTTCAAAAACATCACCAACTAGATTTACATTTCTTGTAACCCCAAAATGGAGACATATCATCGAGATAGGAGTAATTTCCTTATCTTGAAGATTAACTCCGATCCTTTCTTTTCTTAAAACGACCTCACCAACGGGTTAGGGGTGATCGTTACCAAAATTTTCCTTCAAAATACTTTATTATGCAAACACGATCATGTTTTACACCTAAATCGTTTATCATTCGTCAAAATCCCTACTTATAACAATTTCAAAATGCATTGTTTTATCAAACGTGGTTCTTACCCAACAATCTATTTTCACATAACTCACATACACGAAATTTTTAATCATACCTTAAAACGTTTTATTACCCGAATTTCAAAACCTTACGAAATGCTACCTATCAACTTAATCGGTCCAATGAATCTCTTGCCCATGAACTTCATACTCAACCTAATCACTAAAACACGCTCAGATTATATCATCAAACTATAGACTTTCATTCTCAATCGAAATCAAACCAACCTTTCTCACATGCCTATAAGATCTTATAGATATTATAAGATCATTTTACTAAAACTCCTTTCAAAATCAACGAATCATTTTGCTAAAACACTTATTTTTTATGATCACTAGGTTCATTATGCTAAATTTCTTTTTAAGGATCAACGTTTTCACGACAACCTCCAAATTTCAAATTCCATATTTTAATGCAAGATCTTTTAAAACGATGCAAACTTACTATTTTCAGAAACCTTTTCATACACCGCCCAATACGTCATTTAAATTTCAAAACACGTGGGCAAGGAAACTTCATGGGGACCGACCATTTTTTACTTACATAAATTCTTCTAAAACAAGAGTAGCATTTCCGTTCTTTACAAAATACGTCACACATAACCAGTAAGTACTTTATATTCTTTTTACATTCACAAACTAAATTCTACATTACATAAATTCTCATAACATCGTACACGTTTTAGTCGATATCTCGCGACAATTTCATTTTTATCATTCGTTTTTTTACATACTCGAACTTCTCGATCGTTTTATATGTAACAACCCGCTTTGTGGAAGTCAAAGTACAAGTCAAAATCAAAGTCAAAGGAAGAAAAGATTGCTAATTGCGATATGTCACTCCTTGCTTAACTATTGATTATACGTTAATGAATTGTAATCGAATCTTTTTATTTATTTGGTTTAGTTGTATTATGTGGAGTATCTACTAATAATCGAGGTTTAATCGCTATTTAATCGCATGTTTAACCGCTAATTGACTTATCGCTAATCGCATCGCTATCGCATCGCAACTCGAAATATGTGTTCTGGATATTGTGTTACGTGTGTGTGCTATTATGTGTTACTTGTGCATGTTATGTTTATGTTGAGGTGTTTTATCGCAATCACAATCGCAATTCTATCGCATCGCAATCTAATCGCAAACGCTAAACGCAAGTCATTTATAGTGATTGTATGTAAGATATAGTAGTTAAGTTAATTGTGTAACTAATGGGTAATACTATCGCATCACTCGCTCGAATCGCATCGCAACGCCCAACACACGAATCGAAACGACAAAACTCAAGACGCCGGACACCTGGATCGAATGGCTAACCGATCGAGTGGCCATCCGATCGGATTGCCATCCGAACCAACCACCATCCGATCGGTGGCCAATCCGATACTTGTGCACTTTCCTCATTTGGAAACCCTATAAATACCCTCCTGTCACATCACTTGTGATGTGACAGCTCCCTCATTCGACCAGCAGCGTTCCAAGCCTCTTTTCTCTCAATTTCTCGCGATTCTTGTAAGCCATCATACTCAAATCTTGTACTTCTATGATCTACACGCACTCCTTCATCTTTTTCACCTTTGAATCTTAACTTTTAACCATGAAATCAACGGATTTGAGGTGTTCTAGGGTGATGTCATCATGGAGTTCTTATGAACTTCAAGATTTGGCTTCATTCCACCAAGAACAACTTAGATCTGAAAGATTTCCACATGAATAATCCATGATTTTGCATAGATCTAAACATTTTCAAAGAAGAAAGGATTGAAAGATGGTTTTCCAACTTTCTTTCAACTCTTTTACACTCAATGCACTCAAAACCGGTAGAACCGGAGCTCGTTCTGATCTTCTACTCTTTCATAGTGTTGAGTTGGTTCAAGATCTGGTTACTATCAAGAAGACAACCGATTTCGGGTTGAACAAGAACAACCGTCACGAACCAGTCAACTAATCGGATTTGGGTGATGCCTGTTCAATCGGACGACTTGGGACTTGTTGAGGTTCTGTTGTTTAGTACGTTATCAAATCGTCTCGAACAAACCGCAAACTTTCAAAAATAATCAAGTTCAAAACAATCAGATGCGTTGGGATGGATTACCGTCTGATCGGATTGCCATCCGATCGAACTGCAATCCGATCGGATTGCACTTGAGGCTCAACACTTAAACAAATTCAACATGTTTAATGTTCAGTCAGTTCCAACGGATTGCTATCCGATCGGATTGCCATCCGATCGAGTGACCGCCCTGCTGTGAACTTGTTCTCACTAAGTGTCCTGCCAATCAGATCGCTATCCGATCGAACGAACGTTCGATCGATCGACCTGAAGGGTATAGATACTTCTCTATTTTCAAAATGCTACAACAAAAACTTCAAAGCCATCATACACAAACACATCCTTACCAAACGAATGTCAATCCGACCGAATGGCCATCCGATCGGATGACCATCCGAACAGATTGACATCCGATCGAGTGACCATCCGATCGGATTGCCATCCGATCGGATTGCCGTTCGACACTTGGTCACTTTTCACCGTTTTACGCAACGCCCTTCGCTTATGCTATTGTTAACTGTTCAGGCTAACAACTCTAGCGCTCCCTTCAATCCATTTCCATCGCTGTGAGTATACTCAATCCATTTTTGCTTTACGCACTCTTGGGTGTTACATACGTTACTTATACTAAATCACAATCAATCACACAACGCAAACACTATTTATACACTGACCATTATTGCATGTTACTTGTTACTCGATGAATGCTTGTATATTATGTTAACACAGTGATTGTTGCCTGACGCCTTAGCAACGATAGTACTATTTGTTTGGACTCAGCACCTGTCGTGGACAGGGGTTGTTAAGGTTACCTCTCACATGTCACAGTGGTGATATGTGTTGCGCATTCTACAACTCGCAGTCTAGTCTGTGCATATTTCATTGTCGATAACCTACTAGCTTCGCATTATACATGTTCCATGCTGGTTATGCGTAAAGGATTTCGAACTCTATTATATCTATTAAACTTGTATGCTCACCTTTACACTATGTGTATTGACTTTATTTTAAAGTATGTGACAGGTGCTTAGGATGCTTGCTTGCTTGCTATGTGATGGAATCGAGCTTAGGAGAGTCTAGAAACCAACAAAGACTATTTATTTTTATTTAAATCTGAGTTGTCGGAACATGTTATTCGTCTTTGAGATATCGTTGTCTGTAATAACTGATTTGCTTAATAGGTTATGGTATGGGACATAATATTAACTATTCGGTGAAGTAGTTGTTATGGAATTTCTCTTGGACAATCTGTTTCGCTCAGTGCCATGCCCCGATGTTTCCGTCATCGGTTGGGGTGTGACATTATATACTTAAATTCATTGTATTCAATTCATACCATACACTCAATCGTCGTCATTTATACCTACTTATATTCATACTTATACACATATTCATAACTCATACGTTTTATTTTCGTACTTATACTCATATGCATACTTATATTTATACTCACATTCATGCTCATACTTATATTCAAATTCATACATTCGTAGCATAACCCAAGTGGGTTCGTTCACGTTGGTCTCATACTTATTTGAACGTAAACATGCTTATATACTACATTCTTATACGCACACATTCTTATTTTCAAATTTATCTATACCCTGATTCATACACAACTAGTACAAACTATGCGGATCATGCGATGATCAATATAATCGTGGGTGCACACGGGATTATAGTGATAGGCGCATGAGAATCATAGGGTGTACTACTGTGTATGGTAGGACACGGAACGTAACATGACACCGAATAACGAAACGGACGTAACATGGTCAAAACATGGTGGATACTCCGCTGGTACTTCCTATATATGAGTGTTTTCACCATGTTACCAAACTTTCGTAAAACATGTGATGAGAAATTCGGTGTTTTGCAGACCTATTTAGACCCGATACAAACTTTAACAACTCACAAACGCATTGCTAAACGCACGATATCCGATTATCCACGACGAGACCCCATTCTTAACTCATCGCTTTCAATACGCATACCATTCTTATACTCGCATTCGTTTATTAGGTCAATTGTTCACTCTTATACCTCCATTATTTCCCGCTATTCTCTGCCTTTTATACAAACCCCGTTTGCAATCAGTCGGTTTAAACATCCGAACCCTAAAATGCTTTCTTACTGTTAAAACTATTTTCCATTCTTTATTTATGCGCAAACATACTTAGTTGGTCGTTACCTCCAAAACCATTTTTTATTTAAAATACCTAACTTCCTCGTTTTTCACTGATAAAGAATTCTCTACAAAACTGAGATTGTCAATGCTCTTTAAATCCAACGAAACTTTTTCTTACAACCAACAGTGCGGCCACACTTTTCATCAAAATACATCCCGTTTTATACGAAAGCTTCCTTCTTAGGTAACACATTTTAAAATACCTCATCATTGAGTTATTCAAATTTGTTTAAACTCGCTTGTATATACACACACATGCACGTTTTACTTATGCTCAATGCCTCGAATCATTTTAGACAAATGAACCCTTTTTACAAACCTATCTTTTCGTTCCTCGAAACTTCATACTTTTCAACACATTTCAAAACTTCCAGATCTCGATTTTAGACAATAATTCTTTTAGCCAAAATGCTTTTTCTCTAAGGTTTTCCTCTTGAATAAATTTCGGGACGAAACTTCCTAAAGTAGGGGAGACTGTAACACCTCGTATCTTCGTATTTCTATTTTAAAAATGTTCGTATTCGTATTCTAATTTTAGAAACTTTACATTCGTATTTTAATTTCAATCTCACAATTTGAGGCGTTAATCATAATAAAATTCATATTTTATACATATTTTTTATTCACACAACCGATCATTTAAATACGTATTTATACGCAAACCGACATAATTATACGTATAAATATTTATACGCACATCCTCAATACTTGAATTATACTTTTATACTTTTTATATACTCAATTACATAATATATACTCAAGAAATACCAAGAAATATATCAATCATCTTTCCACCTCATCAATCCTCTTCCACATTCTTTAACCAATCATATTTCACCCTTTTTAACCTCCTTTCTCCACCAATCCTCTTCCACCTTCTTTAACCAATCATATTTCACCCTTTTCCACCTTCTCTACCAATAAATACCAACCTCCTTCTACCATTTTCTTCACACCATTCTTCTCTCCATCTCTCTAATTCTCTCAATCTCTCAAAATCAATAATTCTAAAAGGACACTAAGTGTTCCAACCACTCTTCTCTCAACCTCTCTACTTCTCTCAAATCGTCCAAGCAAGGAAGAGAACTGTAAGAGTTCTAAAAGAAAACACTAAGTGTTTTAAAGGAAGCTTTGAAGCTCCAACCTCCAACTCTTCACGGAATAACCAAAGGAAACTTTGCAAAATTGTGGGTACGCTTGACCCCTTTTGCTTTAAACACACTTTGGGTGCAACATGTTTTACTTGTTAAAATGCACAATTCACACAAATATGCTTTATTCATTCAATCCGTTATACATGCTTTGTTATGCTTAGGTTCATGCTAGAATTCATACTACTTGTTAACCCGCCTTAACAATTATAGTGCTATAGGAGTAGCACACCACCCGATGTGTGACAACTTGAGATTTCAAGGCCTTTCTTTTACGCATTACTTGCTCCATAATTCAGTTATTGATACCGTAACTTGTGCATGTTACTAGAATGGTTAATGTTAACGCATTGTTATGTTTGAATGACTGGTGTATTGTCACGTTTGACTGTTACATGAAACTGTGAATGTTGTGTAAGGTTTAGACATGGCAGAATACCACACACTTGATTTACACTTGGCTCACGAAACCTTAGTCAACGAAAAATAGGACTCGACGAAGGAGTCTTTCGTCACCAACACCCTTGACGAAGCATGGTCTTTCGTCAAGAGGTTTTTCGCCAAAAAGGGCATCGGCCCGGTTCTCCTTCTCGGCCCAACCCATGAATAATTTTGTATGCACCACTTATGAGAAAGTGTATACGTTCTTTTACCCATCATTTGCAAACCCTAGTGATGTGCTCCCTTCCTTTCTACTCGATGGCAGCCTTGTTTCCCCTTGAGGCTCTTGTTGGATTGCAGCCTCTCTAGCATCCTCGGCCTCTCTAGCCCTCTCACACGTCCTTCACACTCATTCGGTTAGTCACGATTTTATTTGTTACATGGTTGTGTTGTAGTGTCGATGTCATATATGATTTTTGATGATGAGATTAATGTGCACGATTTGATAACCTGAGTAGATGTTAGGAGCAATGTGTTGTAACTGCTGTTATATGATAATATGGTTTCGATAATGGCTATTAGGGTAAACGGATGACATGAGATTAAAATCGAGTATGCAATGTTTTAACCTTTAATCTAGGACCTGATATATGCTAGAGTTGTTGTGATTTGCTATGGCAGTGAAGTTTAGAAATTGCTTATAAGGAACTTGGATATGAATGTTAGTCATGGGTTAACTGAATGATGGTTGCATGCTAATAGGGGGCTGAATAATCTGGTGTAACTTAATGACTAAACCTGATGATTCGATGATAGAATAGGTTGTTGTTTATGGTTGGAAGTTGATTAGGGTTCATAAGAATCATTGAATAACCTCATGATCTGATCGAATAAATGCATAAACGGAAACTGTTTGTGTGAGTAAATGGATTCCCTTAATTCATGGTAAATTGTAACCGACTGGGCCTGTAACTGTCCTATCAACTGATGAGGGCGACGGAACATGGTGGTTATTCGTCACATCTCATCTCGACGAAACTTAGTGGTGTTTCGTCATATGTAACCCGACGAAGAATGGGGATGTTTCGTCATACATAGTCTCGATGAAATACGTTCTTCGTCATCTATGAAGTTTCATCGTAAGGGTTATAGATGGAACAATAGAAGTATACGGTGCGTGTAAGGTTAGGTGATTGTGTTTACGAATGTTAACTGTTATGTGTCTTGTGAAATATGAACTTGTGATATGAACTTGTAAATTAACCAACTACCTACTATGAGATTTCATGATGATAACCGGTTATTAAGTGTTAATTAGGACTTGGACTTGTGAAGTAAACTAGTATGTGGCACAATAATCTGTTGTGTGGATGAACTCTGTTAACATGAATGATGTGTGACATGGCTAACATCATTCATGTTAAAAATTCGGACCCAAACGAGTCAATCAGAAGAGTTTATCTCAGTTTCAGAGATGGAAACTAAGAAACTGAGTTCAATTCAGCGAGTATTACACTTTAAAATGTCGATTGTATTGATTGAATGACTTTTACAGTGACTCGACACTTCGGCAGCACTTCATTGCAAACCGGAAGGACTAACTACTTGATTTCGCTCAAGGCTGCCTATTTATAGAGTTTCTGATTCCCCACGAAAATGCAATGTTCATTTCGTGGGAAATCAACATTTCAAGCAGAATCAGGACTTATGTGATTTAGCTTGAAATGACAAGGAGTCATTTCGAGCGGAATCAGCACTAAAACTCATATTCTCGATTCTCGTGCCCTGATCTAACCTATTCTATACAAGACTCGATACAAGACGTAGACGACAGACGGATGCACCAACAAAGTCCCCCTCGGATGTTGACGGAGTCTTCAGTGTCGAGTCTTCGCATCTTCTGTCTTTATCAGTCTTTGGGCTTCTCTTTGAAATATTTGACGTTGTAAGTATCCTCAATCTCTATCTTCTCTTCTTTTTCAATCTTCCCTCGGATGTTGACGTCTTCTCTGACCCTTTGAAACTCAGACTCCCCCTCTCAATCAGCTGGGATCGCAGTATGGCTTTCACAGGTTCAGAATCCATTCCAAGATCGTGACCTGGCTCTCCTCCAGCTCAGGTTATCTACACAATCTCTACCTCAAACATAAGATTTCCGATATACACCTTTAATTCACTCAGACACCACTAGTAGATTACATCACAAACTGATCTATCAAAAAGCCTCTGATGAACCACTTGCAGGTGTATCAAATTCAAAACTTCTTATGACCACTTGTAACAAGATTTTAAAATCTTTCACACACAACACTCCCAAACCAGTTCGTCAAGTTTAACACTTGGAATTTTGAAAATCAGCTTTTCAACACCAGTTGTCGAAAATCTTTTTGAATTTTTCAAAAATTATGCTAACACATACTAAAATCTTTTTGGATTTTTGAATAATAAAATGAAATGCAGTAAAGAAATATTTATGAAGGGGTAAGGTCCCAAAAACCTAATGATAAGTATTTAAGACCATACCACAGATTGACCTTTTGGCCTTTTAAGCCTTGCGCGGCCGCGCACTGGTATTACAAAGGGGAGAAAACAGTCAGCAAATCTATAGTTGCGCGCCCAAAGGAAAACATAAATCCTTGCGCCTTCTTCCATTTACAAAGAATTAGAATCCTTTGTTCAATACCTCCGCCTAAATATCCAGACTTGGATATTATTTTACCCAGACTTGGGATTTACTCGTCCATATCCACACAGCAAGGTGTCACACCAGATTACAGCAGTAATCTTCTAGAAAGAAATACAATCGTACACCACCCAGACGGTTGTAACCGTCTGGACACGTGTCATCACCACAAGCAACCCCGAAATCACAACAAAGGCATGAAATTGGAGAGTAATCTCCACTTAATCACTTTCCACGTGGCAATCCCCCAGCCATAGATCAAACCACGATCCGTGTGCATTCACATCGGATCGAGACAACTTAATGAAGGATCAAAGAACTTAACGGAAGAAAAGATAACCGCTACGGCGTTAGCATCTTCCGTCATCTTTTCAATAACAGATTTTCCCTCCCAAACTCCCGGCTATAAATAAGAGAACTGTTCAGGTATAAACTCAGATCACACTCACTTCTCAAATACTTATCTTCTCCATTACCAATACTTATTCTCACGCCGGAGTCGGGTCAAGGAGAGAACCCTCTTCTCCCCTTGACGAGGCTAACGGTGTTCTTTTTTGCAGAACCACCGGAGAAGAAATTCCATTACAGCTGAATCAACCGAGAGAGAGCTAACCTTTTATGCGGATTCAAACCCCCTAACTATCTCGGTTCCAACCATTTAGTTAGTGTTTCTTCAATTTACAAACAATATTTTTGTGAGTTTGCGTAAGAGGATCATATCAGTTTCTGAGACAAATCACCAACACCGTTAAGCTTCATTTCATTTTAAGTTCTAAACAATTCACCTAGATTGGCAGTATACTTGTCCACTTAAATTTTCACACAAAGTTCAACTGATCCGAGATACGATATTAATGTTTTGACACTTAAACTTAAACGCGTGTCCCACCACTTGAATATACTCCCGTATCCAGATCCCAATATTCAGTCTTACAGGTGAGTATACCTAGATGATATATGTAAAGGGGTTAAATTGCGAGGGCCGTGAGAGCTCAGGTCGATACTTCCGTATACGCAGAGAGATGACGGCTTCGACTTTTGGTGTGTCCCCTTTAGAGGATCTTTTTTACAACAGCAATGACTATCAATTTTATTGTTTCATCAATTTGCTGAGGGCGACGCTATATTTCAAGCATTTTGCGGAAAGTATTATGCGGGGACTAGGTCAGAATTTCCATTCAGCAGAAGTCCTGGGATAATACCCCAGATATCACTAAGCATAAAGACCTAGTATCTCAGAAAGAGGGACCTTTCAAACAAGATTTCGGGGGTTACCATATATCCAAGAAGTTGTTACCCACGAATTAAGCAAGTTTGAATTTTATGTTTATATCTCGTCACAATCTACTAAATGTGCAAAAACCTACTGGCATATCCGCAGTGAGATTGTTTATCACATATTTAACTTTCCAATTCTTTAGCATGTTGTGAACGCCCACTGATGTACTATCATTTCCTCTTTTATACACCAAAACTCATTTTCATTTTATCATGTTTTTGAATTTTTCAAATTTTCAAATGTTTTTGGATTTTCTGAAATTTTTACTCCCCCTAAAATGCAAATACATTTTAAAGAAAGTTTGAAAAACAAATGAGCTCTTGACCCACTTAGTAAGAACAATTTGAAAACAAACTGTACAATAAATTGACAACCGATATCAAATCACCTCAAATCGCCATTCACTTGGCATAAACAATCAGAACTCCCCCTATCAACAAACTATTTTCCCATTTAGATTTCAAAACACTTAAGTTTGTTTTAATCAAAATGGTTTTTCCGGAAAATAAGTTTAGTTGATTTTACCAATTGTAGAGACGGGGATGTGGTTCATCATTTTGTCTTCAACCATTTGTAGAAAATCAAGTACAAATTAATGTCCCTAATTTACCACTTGTACGAAAAACACAATCAAATACAAAGAATGATGCCGATTCATGTTCCACTCTTACCAACCTGGGAACTCCGGCAAGTCAGGTTTTTTTTTCATTTGAACAGATCCACCCAAGCCTGACGGTCCTTGGGTGATTTTGAATTCTTGTTCAACAATGGTGGAAAATTTGCATCATCCATTGTTAGACCAGAATTCTCATTTTTTACCTCAACACATGGCTCTTCTGGTTTTACCATACCAGATTCATTGCCTGAATGTGGCTTGTCTGACTTTGATGAGTCAGATTCATCGCCGACATGTGGCTCCTTTGTTTCCACAGAAACAGATTCATTGCCAGCAATTTTCTTCTTCTTCTGTTTTCTTTCTTTCGTCCCCAGATTTGTATCTGATGAACTCGTTTTACTTGACTTTGCAGTCGAGTGAATCGATTCTTCAGAACTCTTATTTTTACCGACTGATGAACCCGAGGACAAAATCTTCTCCAGATACTCTCTGGCCTTCTTCCTCTTTTTCCTCAGTCTGTCTTTTTGCCCCTGAGAAAGCTTCACTTTCTTTTCTTGAACTTTAGGTTCTTGAACCTTCTGTTCTTTGGGCTTGACATTGACTGGTTTCTTCACATGCTTCTGAGATTCAGCCCTCGATCTTCTCATTGAGCAATCTCTAGCAATATGGCCAATGATGTTGAAGTTAAAGCATCTCCTTGACTCAAACCTCCAACTCTGGCAGTTAACAGCAATGTGTCCTTGATAGCCGCATCTGTAACACACTCTGTTATTGTACCAATCACCATTTTCAGCCCAAACATTCAGATCAAAGCACTGTTTGGCTTGGTGATAATCCTTTCTTCTCTTGTTTGCTGGATTTGGCTTTTGAGCACTGTGGTCCGACCTGCACCACTTATTGCCAACAATTTTTGAATTTTCATTTTTTAGTTTTGTAATTTTTGATTGCGATTGGATGATTGATCTGATGAACTTTTATTCTCTTTTTGTACATTTTTCAAATTTTTGTCTTTTTGTTTTTGTTCCACTTTCTTCTTCAAAGGTTTTTGCTTAGAGCATTCTCCCTTTTTAGTTAATTGTGGAACAGTTTCTTGAAACTTTTCTTTTAACTTCAAAAATAAATTCTTTTTCTTAATTTTTTCATTTTCATCATCAGATTTCTCATCGCAATCTTCAACTACGACATTGTCATAGTTTGTGACATCGTCACTTATTGGAACTGAATTAATAGGTTTTGGACAATGAATAGTTGAAGTATTCACAAACACCTTCAACTTTTCTTCCCATTCCTTGATTTTCTTTTGAGCACACTCTGCTTCCTTTTCAAGTCGAATAATCTTTTCAAGATGAGAATTGATTGCAATTTGTTTTTCAAGATTGTTTTTACCAAACAAATCTCTCTCATCTTCTAAAAATTTTATTTGACTTTGAAAACCTTTCTCAATTTTTACTTTTTCATTTTCTAAATTTTGTATTTGATTTTTCAAAACATTTTCTAATTTTTTAAGATTTTCATTTTCTAATGATAAACTCTCAACATCCTTCAAGAGTTTGTCATTTTCAGATGTCAACTTCTCACAATTTTCCAGCAAAATAAGAATCTGTTTATCATCAGCTTTTGTCTCAACCTTTAAAGCTGAAATGTTTTCAACCTGTTTCTTTTCCTCATGAACACTTTCATCCTTACTCTCTTTTTCTGATGAATGATCAAAGATAGGTGCATCTTCTGCAACCTTTTTCTTTAACACTGGTTCAGGATTCACAGATACAGGTTTTTCAGATTCTACTTTCTGAATCTTGACATCTGGAACTTGTTCAACCTGCCTTTTCACACTAGGTTTGATTTGCTTTTCTGTTGTTGCTGCTTTTACTTCTTTCTCGGCTCTGATCTCTTCTTTAACAATAACTGCCTTTTGATTCTTTCTTTTTGCATCTTGTTTTTCTTTCAATTTTTCAATTTTATCGGCATAAAATAATTTTCCACTACGTTAATCAGATGGAAGTTGTTGTTTAATATTTTCAAGTCTTTGGATTTCTTCTTCATACTTGTCACCCTCTTCATCAGACGAATGATCAAAAACTTGAACTTTTTCAACAACTTCTTTTGCTGAGACTGTTTCTTCATTAGCCTGAAAATAACTCTCCTGTTGAGATACATAGTAATACAACATTATATCTTCAGCGGATTCCATGTTTTGGCAACAAATTTCACACAACAAACACTATTCAAGCGAAAATGTTAAAAATTTGAACAAAGCACGATTAGTGGTACAAGGATTCAGTCAGCAAGAAGGCATCGACTATGATGAGGATGATGATGATGAAGAAGATGATAACGATGAAAAAGTATTCTCTGCAAGCAGTCATAGTTCTGATAATGACAATGATAATGATGATCAGGGCACCTCAGGAGTTAAAGTTACTGAAGCGTCAAAAGAACCAACAGTTGATGATCTTATGAATGATTCTGTAAATGAAGAACCAAAGAATGCAACTGGAGAGGGGGAGCATGTTGATGATCAAAACGTTGATCAAGTTGAAAAATTAATTCTTCGAATTGAACCTCATGTTGAAGAAGGTGAGATAAGGCATACTTACACGTTGGATGAGGTATTGAAGATGTTCAAAGTGAATGAAGCTGAGTTTAATTTTGATTTTGAGGAAGAACTGAATGCGTTCGACATCAACCATCAACCAGAGTATGAATACAAGTATGTAGAAGATGCAGATGTGTATGACAGGGTTGAGGTTGAAGACTGTACTGATGAAGAGGGTGTTACTGATGACACTTCTGAATATCCAACGCTGATGGAATTCTTTAGTGAAGAGAATCGAGATGAACTTAGAAGAAAAGTTGCTGAGATCCTTAAAGACAAAAACTTTAAAGGTACTACCAAAGATCCACTGAAGGATGAACGTAAAAAGTGGTTCAAGGAAAGCAATGAACGTAAATTCAAGCGTCCGTTGAAGTATTATCAAAGAGATAGAAGTATTTCCTTGGGGGATATCATTAGTTGGGGTTTTCTACCTCAAGTTAATGCTTATGCGATCAGAAGAGAATGTGGAGTTCAATATTTTGAAAAGTTACATGATGATATGTCCCTTCCATGGTGGGATGTGGATGAATTATCAAAAGTAAGAACCTTGGGATATCCTGTCAGGAAAAATGATATTGCGATGTGGGGCCTGATAAAGTTTGAGGCTCTGAAAGACTTCAAGCATTGGAAGCCTCAATATCCAAAGAGAGTTCAAAGGAGAGATCCAGTGACAGGGATTGAAGAGACTATTCTGAATGTGAAAAAGCCGAAAACGATGAAGAACATTCCAGTGCCCAAGATGGAACAGGAATTCTACAAAGGTTTCATGGGCTAGGTGTATAGTTGTATCTCTACTGAGGCAGTGATTACTTATCGAGTTGGGAAAGAGATTAGAGAGATTTTTATCTATGACCCGATGTGGTTGATTAACTGCTCAGCTAAGGATATTGAATGTTTATTCATCAACAAAATCCATTTTCAATCTGAAGACAGAGAGCAAGCGATGCAGTTTCAACAAGTTGTAACTATTTGCTTTCAGAAAGGCATTAATTCTGAAAGTAAATGGAATTCTAAATGGTGGTCGCTTGAAGAGAAAGAAAGAAAGCTAAAAAAGAACGCAAGAAGTTGGAAGAAAACAAAGAAAAATGGATGAAGATACAGGCTGAAGAGGAAAAGAAAAAGAAGAAAGAAAATGAAAGGCTGAGGAACTTGCTGAGAAAGAGCCAAAGCCAAGAGAAGAAAGTTTTAAATCAATGTGAAGAGCTGAAGACCCGAAGACAAGACTGAAGACTCCGGCTGTATCCAAGGGGGAGTTTGTTAGTGCACGATGTCTAAAGCCTACGTCTTAGTCTTAGTCATGCTTGTATAGGGTCTAGGGGTTAAATATGTCAAGTATGTAATGTATAGGGGCTGAATTGTAAGTTTTATGTATTAAGGTAGTGATTCCGCTTGAAATGACACTTTATCATTTCAAGCTAAATCAGAAGCTTGTGATTCCGCTCGAAATGACAAGGTGTCATTTCAAGCGGAATTAGATCAATTAATGAGAAACAGTGTTTAAAGTGATATTCTGTCTATTTCTACTCCATTCTCTTTGATTCAAACTGTTTGTGTGATTCCGCCACATAAACAGTGGTATTTTGACTCTGATTGACTCATTAGATCGTCAATATCGATCCTACATAACAGCTATAACATGCATATTATGTGTATATACATATATATATCATGAACGTAACTTGTGTAATATGTGACAAAATACGTGGTTCAATGTGAATACAGAACTGATTGTTATTGATAAACCATGTTAGGACGTGCGTGATCAATTGATAAACAAAGTAATAAAACATACCGAGCAAATCCAAGGTGAGTTCACTTCTCTCAAAACAAGCATGCGTCTGGTGGAGACAATCAAACTGGCAAAACTTGTAAACGGATTTTCGTAAACCCATATCCTTGCAGGGGATATGAGGCGGTTTTCAAATACCCACATCCTTGTAGGGGATGTGAGGTGGATTTCACAAACGCATATCCTTGCAGAGGATATGCAACGGTTTTCAGTAAACGTTGATGTTGGATAATACACTAACTCTCTATCACTTAAGTCCCATCATACTACCGGGTTAGTTGCTTGTAGGGCAACGGGGTTATTAGTTGATACGCTATTAGGTTTGGCACCCTCACGACGTACCTGGATAGGACGGGCGTGAACTAATAACTTTAAATCATGACCAATGTTTGATAGAGCATTGGAGAAGGGCAAAAAGGGCCGTCTGCAGTATCGAGTTATTATCAACATAACATATCATAAGTTACTACTTGGTATCAAACGGTTAAAACAAACTGTGAACTCACCAGCGTTGTCTGATACACGTTTTTCTGCATGCTTGCAGGCCTTAGGTACATGTTGTTGGAACTTGCTGTCTGGGATGCTGGAGTGGTCATGGGTCAAGTTACAAGGAATCACAAGACAAGTTTAATGGCTTTATATGCTTGAGTTACGAAATTGTTGACTATTGTATTATGCTTCCGCTGAATAATAAATAATGTTTTATAACGCTTTATTCTAATAAATGAAAGTTTAATTTAATTATTGTTATGAGTTCAATGTGATTGGTGGCTAGATCCTGGTACGTCACACGCCTCGTGGGGAATCCCGCTTGTGGTATTTTGGGGGTGTGACACGATGGGGTTTTTGTTAAGTTATATTCTTTACGGTCTCGATATTGCTATATCGAGGGATGCTATTATTCATACTTTACGGTCTCGATATTGCTATATCAAGAGATGCTATTATTCTTGTGGACACTTGGGTTTGACTTTTAGTTATGCATGATAGTTTGACCTTGTATACCAAATTGCTATGTTTGATTGAAAATACTTTTTATACACATGTCACGAGTCTAAAACTAGTGTACTCGCCAATACGTTGTATTGAACTATGTTTTTAAACATGTTGCAGGTTTTGAGATGATGTTGATGATGCATGGAACATAGTAGGATGCCTAGATACACATTTAAAATTTTGTATTCTTATTGTATTGTAATTCTTGTATTTCAAGATGTATTTGATTTCAATCTTTGTAATTGACTCTTTAGAAATGAATGAAATTTATTATTTAAATACTTGTCACAAATATTAATGTTATGATGTCTCGAGCAATCTATTTCGTCTCACTCCGATGTTTCCGCCATCGGTTGGGGTGTGACAGTTGGTGATGGTGGTGGTGGAGGTGCGCTTAAGAGAAAGAGATATGGAATAGAGAGAGACGAGGAAGAGAGAACGAGATATGGAATTAGATTTTGTTTAGAGTAAATTATGATTTTGGCCCTTGTGGTTATATCACTTTTACTATGTTAGCCCAAAATAAGAATTTTTAACATATCTGCCCCCATGGTCTCTATAACTAACCATTTTGGCCCCTTAGTCTAATCATTTTAACCCCATGCTCTCTATAACTAACCATTTTGGCCCCCATGATCTCTAGACTTATGGGCCAAAATGGTTAGTTATAGAGACCATGGGGACAGATATGTTAAAAATTCTTATTTTTGGCTAATATAGTAAAATTGATATAACCACAGGGGCCAAAAACATAATTTACTCTTTTGTTTATTTATTAAGATACTTCAAATAAATAGGCGAAAAGACTAATTTACCCTTAGATGGGGTTCACTTGGTCATATTTGACAATGACATAGTACGTTAGAGCTAAAGAACATAATGTGCGAGGGTTTGCAAACATTAAGTACAGTTTTTACACGTTTTGAAAATAAATAACATAATTTGTAATTTGGTTTCAAACATAAAAATGATTTTTGTAATTTACTCTTTATTCTATAAGTGGAAGCTATGTGAGGATATTTTATACCACTTGGTCAAACCTCCTAAGGAAATTATGCAATTGCCATGTGATATGTTGGACATAAGATAATGTGACTCATCTAGTTGACATGTGATTTTTTTATTAGATATAATGAATTAAAATATAATTGATCGTTCTTCTATTGTTTTGGATCTTTATAGAGACTATATAAATGCGATTTTAATAATTGTTACAACAATGGATATTTACTAATGGATTGATGTGATTAATTGATGATTCACAAGGCGAGAATTAGTGCTCAAAGCATATAGTGGCATCTATAACAAATCATGTACCATGTTTAAGTTTAAAAATATGCTCTTTCGTAATGTTTTATCATTAATTTTTTAGAATTATATGGGTATTGGACTTACTAAACCTAATGCTAATGGGTTAATTTCTAAACCATAAAAATTGATTTGTAAATGGATCTATATTGGAATTGGTATGAGATACTATTTAAAAAAATTAACATGTATATATCAATTTTTTTTTAAAAACACGTGCCTCTGGAAATCACGGTCCCTATGCGGTGGTCCTCCCCGCACACCCTTATCACCGCCCCTGAAAGCATATATGGCATTAAAGCTCTTAGGAAGAGTGGATGATTATGAACCAATGTAGTTTTCCTCTATATGTATATGCATGAGCAAGCCTTTATCTCCGATGAGTTGCTAGCAACTTCAACCAATCAAGTTATATGAAAGACTTGAAGAACTATATATGTCTATACTAGATTATAGACCCGTGTATTACACGGGTTTAAGGATAAAAATTATAACTTAATAATACACGATCGAGATAGGTGTCATATTTACTTTTTTAATGAAATATCGCAAATATATGATAACTATACCATATTTACTATGCTAACCATTTCATTTCCTTAATTATGTGATTTTATTGGCCTTTCTAAACCATTTTGCACGTTTCTAATTTTTTTAGCTCACGAAACATTCTTATAAATATATCTAATCATTTTTAATAAGTCGTCCATGATATAACATTTGTGTTCTCATCTCACTCTCCAATCTATTATGGAGTAGATACATGTTTGCTTTATGCTACTACTACTCTTTTTGGCTCATTCTAAACACACCCTCCCCCCTCCTGATTATACCCCCCCTTGTGAGAGAAAAACTGCCAGTCCCACGCGGGCCCCACCTGTAAGTATGTGAGAGGAGGGGTGTAAAAAGTAATTAGGGGGGTGTAGAAAGTATCACCCCTCTTTTTTTACACAGCTTGGCTTTGTTATGACTTGATTTGATTTGATTCTGGTTATATTTTTGTTATATATAACTTTTACATATTGTTGTAACTTTTTATAAGTATATTTTATTTTTTCTCAGACATAAAAACCATAACATCAAAGTGGTTAATTATGAAATTGCATTGACCATTTATTAAGATTTAGATGAAGTCACGACCAGAAATAAAGTTCCATGATTTGCTACTTCCATTGCCCCTCAAGTTGCATGGTTGAAAATAATTATGTAAATTTGTGTATACATTATTAAATTATGTAATTTTAATCCTCAAACCCATGTAATACACAAGTTTATAACCAGTGTAATTAACAGTAAATTTTTTAATAAAACTTATATCGAACATAGATTAAAATAAATACGTTGCAACACTGTACTCGGAATTTTGTAAAAGTTGTTCTAAAAAGGAAAAATAAATAAATTAATGTGATCTTGGAACTTTTAAATATAAAAACAAATTAAAAACATATAAATTAATAATAATAATAATAAATCACACAAATAAATTTCCTAATCTAAATTTACTTACATACATTATCTTGATTTTCCCACATTCGTTTAAATTATTAACTAGGTTATTCCCTGTGTAATACACGGGAGTCAATATTGTTTTATTAGTAAATGTTGTTGCTCGTGTTTTATTTTATAGATCATATGTAATAGATTTTGAAAAATTTGATAATGATATCTTGTTAGAATTTGTTGTTTTTAGGTATCATATTGGATCTATGATAATCCAACAATTACTTTTTAAATTTAGGCTTTTCGACAACATTTGTATAAGCATTGTCGGGGGTACAGATTGCAAGAAAATAACTTTTTTTGTTTAAAAAATTAAAGTTAAAAGACACATTAATAATGTATACATCTTGAAGGTAATATATATAATACTATCTTAAACGTTAGATAAAAGTTATTTCCTCATCACCTACAAAAGAGTTATTCATATGTTGTATTTTTGTTATTTTACGTGTGTTACGTTATTTTTTTAAAATAAATCTCCTTCACAGTAACAACTTACAATTTAATTTATTTTTTTACAGCAAATTTCTTTTAATCCGTGTCGTGTGTGGGACTTGAACCCAAGACCTCACTCCCCCAAACCTAAGTGTTTCGCATTTCCTAATGAGCCACCACCCCATTGATAATGTATTGGTGTTGATAGGGTTTTTTTTTTTAAAAAAAAAACAAATTTGAGCTTTGATCTTAATTACATTTCCTTGTATAGTAGGTGTGTGAAAGCTTGGTGTTATAAATAATTTTATGCTTATCAACTAATCAGAACTCTGAAACATTGTCACGTAAGCTTCATAAATTATTTCATAAAATATAATTATCGAAGTATGAGGATTATAATTTTAAATTACCTATCACATTTATTTGAATTTGATAAATTAAATTGGGATAAATGGGATTGAAATATAAACTCATCATACTTATTTGACTTTGATAAATTAAATAGAGGTAAATTATAGTTATGGAGATAAGAATGATAGTTAGTTGATAAAATTTCCAAATATTTGATATTTTGTCGTAAGATGAAATTCTTATTTATCATTTTTGTTTATATTTGGATAATATTTAGATTCAAATTTGTAATTATAGTAAAAAAAAAAAAACTTATATATGAAGAAGATGACTGTTTCGTGGATATATATAAAATTCGGCTTATTTGCCTTTCAAAAAGAAAACAACCTTATTTGGTTTAGCTAATGTATTTTAAAAAGATATTTATATAAAGATTAGATTAAGTAGAGATAAATAGGAAAAATATATTTTTAGCGGGAAATTCTATTGAGAACACCTCAAAGAGTGACATGTGTCCACAATTTGGTTTATTTTATTATATAGTATAGATTATGTAAATATATTTCTTTTAACAACAATTTCAAGATTTTTTAGAATAAATACACTGCAAGTTGTTTTTTTTTTTTCTTTTGAATGACTATAAACTGTAAGTTCTACCTTGTAATTAAGATCTGAACTCTCAACTTTTTGGTTGTGGAGTATATCATTTAACAACCAAAATGTTCCCTTAATATATAGTAGAGTGTTTTGATGATGATAAAATGTTGTTTGTATTTAGAAATAGTCATGTATTATAATCACGCCTTAATCAACATATAAGCGTGCAAACATCATCATTGTAAAGTTGATCATTTGTTGAGTAGTTTAGGCGCCTCTCACTTTTAATTTTTTTTGAACGGCAAATTTCTTTTATTTCTGTCGTCTGTGGGACTTGAACCCAAGACCTCCCTCTCCCAAGATATTTAAAGGTTTTTTCTTTGCCAATGGACCACCACCCCATTGGTCAGGCGTCTCTCACTTAGTCTAATATATGAGTTGTTCAATTGACATTGCTAAAGACTATGCTAGAAGCTTCTGGCAAGCTTAAGAAACAACAACGCATTTTAATCAAGTCAATTAAAAGATTAAAGAATAAAGTACAAAATATAAACATGCACACACAAATATCAAATTAAAATATTTATCGTTTTATACATACTATTCTTTTGGATTGCCTCATTATTGGAAAATATACAAATATATTTATAAACAGTAGCAATTCAACCCAATAAAAAAGTAATCACTAAATACAAAAGTAAAAGCCTAAGCCATTATGAGACAGTTTTTGAAGTTTTTCTCTTATTAGTCGTCAGTCGTCTCCTGCTATCACTCTAAGCCACAGTTTGACAATTGTTCTCTGCAATTTACTCATCACCTTACCGACCTCAACCTAAGCCTCATCCTTGGACAATCGGACCTCGGGCTTAGTGTCATCCTCGGACACCTCAATCATGACACGACAACGGGAACATCGAAAGAAACATCCCAAGTTTACGGCTGTCCAAATCACTGCTCGCCACTCGGAAAAGCGTGTGCTCAAAAAATGCTTGTATGGTTTTCGGCTAGGTTGTAAACGAGCCAAGCATGAGGAAAGGTCTGCTTGGTTCAACTTGACTCGTAAATAGTAATTATGAAGACTAATTGAAACACGGAATCGAGATACTCCCTGATTGACCCTAAATTTTAAAATAATTAAAGTGTTAAAATCGGAGACTCCAAGGGCGTAGCTTTGTGGGGGCGGCCAACACCTCGAAGTTTTCGCTCCTTAGTGGAGAGTATGTAGTTTTCTTATAGAAATTTTTGGGTATATACTTTTTTGATCACCCGGTTTTATAGAAATTTTTGGTATATACATTTCCGACCCCCCTGTCATTCGGGTCAAGCTTCGCCACTGGCTACAAGCTATTATAATCTGTGTTATTCGATAAACAAGAATTACATGTTATATATGTTTAGTTACTTATGTATTAAGAAAATGAAGGATGAAGTTAGGGGAGGCGGTACGGATCCAAGCTTCATTGTATGTGGGTGCCTTTAGAATGTATCAATGTAATATTATTAGAATTCTAGTTTTATAAATCTTCTTTTAGTGATAACTTTTAACTTTGCATCTTTAATCCATTTCTTCACTAATCTTACAAGGCTTGAGTTAATTTGTAAGACTTATGTTTAGTTTATGCACTTTATAAAAATGTGTGATTTAAGTGACTGTAAGCTCAATTTAAATACACACCTTTGTCATTATATTGATGTATCTTGAATACCCAAGGATGTGTAGAGTCGTTATTGACTTCAAAAAATCAAAGTTCATCTTGTTTGTTTTACCCATGGCTTTATAGCCTAGTGGCATTTTGGGGGTTGGATAAAGCTTTGGGACCAATAGGTCCTGGGTTCGATTCCTACAAGGGGGGTTTTCCCATATTTATTGGGTTTCCTCCTGAATTGGTGTATATGCATTGCCTAGTGGAGATGGATATGATCGGGTGGTTCTGCTGGTGGCACGATGATACTCCAGTGGTCCGTTAGTGATCCAAATTTGTCGTTCAAAAAAAAAAACTAAAAAAAAAAAAACCCTAAACACCCACCACCAGGGTGGGGGTGGGGTTAGGTTGTTTTTTTTAGGAGGGGGGTTTAGGTTTTTTGGTGAGGTGTAGTTTTTTTTTTTTTTTTTTTTGTGTGTGTGTGTGGGGGGGGGGGGGGGGGTAGGTTTTTGGGTGGTGGTGGGGGTGGGTGTTCAAAAACGTATTGGATAGGACCTGTTTTACCCGTTTAATAAAATAGTTCGACCCGCTAACTTGTTTAATTAAATATGTCGACCCACTAACCTGTTTATAACCCGTTTAACCCATCTTTTTTGCAACCAGCCAACCCGATTAATACGTTTACAACTGTATTATGTGTCAACGTACAATTTGTGTTCAAGTTATACAATTTTAAGTGTGTATGATATAGATTTTTGGATTTTTGGGCACATTACAATCAGAAAAAAGAAAACACAAAAAGACTAGGAGCTGATTAGGTGTGATTCTAGCCATAACATAGTCAAAACTATATCAAAAAAACTATGATAGGGACTTGTGGTGGTATCTCATATGGGTTTGTGCTCGAATCGATTAGGCTTGACGCGGATCCTTTTTATAAAGGAACCGAACAACCCTCCTTCAAGATGCTATTCCCGACTCATCCCAACTATCTCCATCTCATTATTCGCCTTTATAACTCCTACATATATACATGTATGTATCATTGTACAATCATCAAAGTGTGCTATCATCGGCTTCAGCATCATGACACCTTCTAACAGTCTCTTTACCATCGAAGAGTGTTATCCTCGGCTTACCTTCTTCTAACTGATCTGGACCGCTTTCAAAGAGTTGTTGCAATAATGAATATGGATGTGCATTAAACTCTATGACTTGAAGTCACCATAATCAATTCTAAGTGTTCGGAAAAACCATCTTGATTATAATTACTTAATGTCAAAGTAATAAGATTTGACAAAACACATACGAATAAATGTACAACCTAACTATTCATGATTATACAGACATGAGCATTATCCTATAAGCTATATTAATCATTTGACAAAACTCTATTATAATTAGGGTTGTAAATCGTGTCGTTTGACAGGAAATATCAACCCTAACTCACACACATTTATAATCTTGTAACCCAAACACGGCTCGTTTAACTTATCTATCTAAACGTATCAAATGGGTTGACGAGTATTAATCAATTTGCAAATGTGCTAATCAGGTTAGTTGGTGGTAGAAAATGGGTTAAACAGCTTAGCAGGTCAACCCCTTCAATAAAAAATGTGTTAAGCAGATTGGCTTATTTAATAAACTAGGTTAAACAGATCGCCCCAAACACAATAAATTTATCAAACGGGTTAATATAACAACCCAAAACCTAAGTATTTCCAAGTCGTGTCGAAAACATCCAAAAGTCACATCTTACCAACCAAAGTGAAACCATAACCATGTTACCATGCTAACAATATAACATAATTGTCAAACACAAACATTTTCTTTGAGTCATTTCATCGAACACCTAACGCTCAGGTTGAAAAACAAAATAAAAAACAACACCAAATGAAATCTATGGTAGCTTATTCGATAATACTCACTGCATACATGAAATCCCTAATTAACTTTCTTCAATTGCTCTGGTTTCCCCGTTGGTTGTTTCGCCGTAGCTAATTTATAAATGGCAAAAACCTTCAATGATAACCCAAAAGAAATTAGAGATCTGATTAAACCCAATGAATAAAAATTATAGAAGTTATCGAAGTACCAATGCAATGACGTGAATAGCGATCAAGACAAGCGTCACGAACGTTGTTGCCTCCAGGATCCATGGCTGATCGGAGTTCTTGTGCTGGATTGCCATTTTTATGATTGTGTGAGATTAGGATTTAGGATTTGGAAGTTGATAATTTATAAAGTATGTGAAATTATTAACCATAATTAATTTTTTTTTATTTTAATTCATTCATGTTAATGTTAATGTTGGTAAAAAAGAAGGTATAAATTTTATTTTTAACCGTAAATTCCGACTTAAAGTTATTAAATAATTATTAGAATTAATTAAATGGTTAGTACATGTGGTTTATCAATTTTGTCATTTTCATATCTATTTTTTGGAAATTACATCAATGGGTGCTAACTTTTACAAATTGTTTCACCACACTTTTGGTTGTAGAATTATTTACATGGTCGGTACCTGTGATGTACCAATGGTGAAATCATTTTGTAAACGTTGGTACCAATGGTGTAATTTTTATAAAATAGGTATGATAATGGCAAAATAGGTAAACCATAGGTACTAACCATGTAATTAATTCTAATTATTATTTGTTACTTATGACTTAGTGGTATAGTGTTTGTCTCTGCACAAAAATGATGCGGTTAAAATCTTGACAAGCGTAAAGTTAGATTGTATTTAAATATAAAAGATAGATGGTAAAAAAAGAAATTAGGTTTGCATTGGTAATGACTTATTTATGAAAATTTTAACCTTTTGATGGTTAAACACGAAAATAGCAATTTCAAACACAGCCGGAACATGATAGAAAATAATCAGGTTTTGAGTTGTTACATTTAACATATTTAACAAACGGTTATTTAGTTTTTTTCTTTTTTTTTTTTTTTTTTTTTTTTTGAAAAGTAACTATTATACACAGACACACCCTCAAAACCGAGGGAGGCCAAACAACCAACAAAACGGTTATTTAGTTGACCTATATTTTACAACCCATCCGTCCGATCAGCATATTTACAACTATATAACTTTTTTCTTAAGTATAAATGAAACATCTAGATAGATGAGTTAAAAATGGTTGTGTTTATGTTACTCTCTTATAAGTGTGTAAGTCAGGGTTGATATTGTTGACATGAATAAAAATGCGAGACATATTCCGGATAAACAATTCAGCCATTGACCTAAAACCGAACACAATTGACACCCTAGTTTAACACTTCAGTCTTTTTTTTTTCTCAATTCTATTTATTGATTCACGTATTATTCATCTTAATCAAATATGGCATACATTGTCGGTTCAGTTGAGTTCTTGTGATTTGTGAACCATTTCTTTTTGAGTCTGTTGGTTTCAACGTTGTACAGGGTAACCGGCCAGGATCAGCAGCACAAACACAACACAAAGCTAGTTTGACCCGTTATGTCATCCACACAACGGTTGGCGTTTGTGAACCATTTCTATTTGAGCATGTCGGTTTCAACAGTTTATGGTTGAACTGGGCAACCAGGATCAGCAGCACAAACACAACCAGAACTAGCTTGACCGGTAATATCATCACACAATGCAAACACGACACAATACTACTAAGCTTTTCCTTGATTGATTGTTCGACAGCTATATCAAAACTAGGGGCGCTAATCGTGTTGGGTCGATGGGTTTAATAAACAGGTTATAATAACCCTAAAGCAGAGCATTTTCGTTTCGTGTTACCGCCCCTGATCAAAAACAGGTTAACCCAATTGCATCAAAATTCGACCCAAGTGCACCAAGAGTGAATTAACAGAAATCAACAAATTCCCACAGGATCCACCGAATTTGGAGCATACAAATTCTCAAATTACAAAGGGAGTTAAAGACTCGTAAATACAGTTTAAAACTACGAGATTTTTTAGCAGGGGCATAAGATTATCTGTATGTACAACACCCATAACACATGGTACAACCTTCTTCGAGCACAAGCGTAAATCACCGCTTTTGGCGTTTGTTATCCACCTGAAAAACAGCCAACCCAAAAAGTTAGAATAAACGCATACAAAACCGCATGAAACGAACTAAATTAACCCGTTTTGAGTCTAAGCTCAAGCATGTGTGACTTAAGGGAGCTCGAGCTAACCCTCACCTCATTTCAAGCTACATGTCATTTATAACGAAACGATTTAGAAATGCATATAAGATGACATTCAAGTTTCAACCAGTTTGACAAGTTCACCCAGATATGAAACAAGTTCGATTAAAATAAGAAGATATGATCGTACCTTGCCATTGGCCAGACCAGATGCAGAACTCTTATTGTGAGGTCTCTTACCATCCAAGGATGAACATTCATAGCACATAAAGCTATCTAGTTGCTTAGCCTGCTCTATGGTCATATTTAAACAGCCCGGATGATACCTGCAAAAAGAGAAGCCAATCAAACTATGGCACCGATGCGATAAGAGTCCCCGCATACGTAGCGAGAGGTGAACACACACGCAACATGTACGTGAAGCGCAAGTATTTATATAATATTTTGTATATTTATGATAGGTTTCTATCATCACTTGCCCTAAATTTAGAAATAAATAACCTCTATGTACGGTTTATTATTTAAAAAAAATCTAGTTTTTACCCACCGCGTGTTGCGGCGGCGCCGTACACAAAATGATAACATATAGACTACAATCAACCACACTCGTTTCCAAACTAATTTTACGTCAAATGTATGATAACTCGAATTTATACCGTCGAAGCAAAATGTATTACATTTGACCCGAATTGTTTTCAAACAAAATTTACATCAAAACATAGTCCAACCCAAAACGTACATAAAAAACATTTTATAATTGACCTGACTCGTTTTCAAACAAAAATTACGTTAAAGTATAGACGATCTTGAATCTATACCGACACGTATATAAAAGTAAAAACGTAAGGAATTAGTTTTAGGGTAAGCTCGAAACTTTAAAAACATGAGGGGGTCAAAGTGACATTTACAAAGTTAAAGGGTTACCTTTGACATTATAGCAATGTTTGGGGGTAGAATGGGTTACATGTCAAAAGTTTCAAGTGTTAGAAAGTATGGGGCCTCTTTTGTCAAGTTAGAAATTTGAGAGGTGAATTTTGTCAATTCAGAAAAATTGGGGTGCTTTTTGTCAAATAAGAAAGGTGGTCAGCACCGACCTTTCAATTTAAGATGATATATATAAGGGGAAGGTTAACGTACAATAGCTCCTTAACGTGTGATGGTACGCAACTTACTTACTCATGTTCATTTGTAAAGTCCGCACGTTATACATTTCAAACCCTAATTACGCATGAAGAAGAAATCACGCATGGTCAAAACATAAAAATCACGCATATGTTGGTTTTTACCCTAATTACGCATGTTATATCATAAACACACGTTATTTTATTGGTCGCGTAGTGTCGCATGTTAAGAGACTTTTGTATTTTAAACTCTTGATAATATAATACCATGTCTACAACCTAAAAAGCTATTTATACATGTGTCATACCAGTCTTTGCAAGCTTCGCACTGTACCATCAAGTCATCAGGGTTATACGGCATCTCGCATTTGCAGTACCTTCAAAAGTCAAAACAAAAGTCAAAAGTAAATAATCAAAAGTCCCATAAGCATAAAAGAACTTAACATATCAACAAAGGTGAAAAACGTACACGGCAACGCGGTCAGGAGTGAACCCTCCGGTTGCAGCCTTATACTCAAACCGACAAAAGTAGTCCTCCGGTCCAACATCCTCGAGCTTGGTGTAATTCTTGAAAGTATGAACGATACATTTGTCTTCGATTGTATGAGCACTTTGAACATCGTAATGATCCGATAGAAACAACTCTTTAATTCCATGAAATTGTCTTCTTCCTCCCATTGATTCTTCGGGCCGATAATACCATCTAACGCGGACCTTCACGTTTCCCTTGACGTCAGCCTCGATGCTCTCGACACGAGCCACGTATGGGGACTTCTCGTTCTCAGCAGATCTCATCAACACAGAATCTCCGACTTCAAAATCATATGAAAAGCAAATGAACATTCAGTAAGAAGAGTGTATTGTTTACGTAGATAAAGATGCATGTAAAGAACGCTAATGAAGAATACTAACTAATAACCATGTTACAACCATCGCTTGTTTATGAACAACAATGACTGTTTTCCATACATAAAAATATTATAGTGCAGACCCAAGATTATCATTCGGGTCAAGCAATTATTTTAGAGAATGCATAAGAATAACAAATTCTTCTAATTCTTGTAGGGGTAATTACGTAAATAATAACCAACTTTGGTTAGACTTAAGTTTTGGTTAAAAAATATGGTTAGATTAATTCCCTTTCTAGTTAGTTTCCTATAATCCTTTATCCTTATGGTTAGATTAAAAAATATGGCTTCCTATATGTTTGATTTTAGATGTAATATCTTCTAATTATGAAGAATGGTTATAAAGGATTCAGAGCATTCACATTGGAGCCTCTATATTAATACATTTTATATAGTATAGAGGAAGAAATAGAGAAAACAACAAAGACACCACTCCATTGGCATATTTATAATAGAGAAAGTTTTATAGATATTAAAGTAAACCTTTATATTTAGGGGGTGTTTGGCATTCCTTTTGACTTTGTAACTTATTTAACTTTTTATAAGTCATAAGTTAGAAATTCTAACTTCTCATTTTCTCCTTTTCAAGCCATAAAACTCCTTCTCAACCCTTATCCAAACACTATCAAAATGACTTATTAACTTTTTATAAGTCAATAAGTTAAAAGTAGACCCAAAATAAGCTAACCCAAACACCCACTTAGAGGCTCATATCCAAGCCTCTATATTTTTATTGTGAGTGTGTAGGAAAGAGAAAGAGAAAGAGAAAGAGATAATAAGATACGTGATTGTGAGTATGATAGAGAAATAGTTAGAGAGTTGGATGTGGGAGGTCTTTGAAAAGTACAACATAATTTAGAGAAAAATGTGTTTTTTGATTAAATTATATAGATGAAGATAGAGGCTCCAATGTGAATGCTCTAAAGGAACCTAATCCAACCATATTTTCTAACTATTGTAATGTCTTCTAATTATGGTAATAATGTTCCATCCAATAAACCCTAACTGGTACATTCTCTCTTAACACAAACAAATATCATAAATCTTTGAAACACTTCAAACTGAACTTTAAACACAAAAACATATACATTTAACTACCAAAACACAGAAATACAAAAATCCATTCTGTAATTAAATGCAATGATGCAAATGTACCTATATATATCTTCCAACTATTGTACTATCTTCTAATTATGGTAATCATGTTACTACAAAACCCTAATATCTTCTAATTATGGTAATCATGTTACTACAAAACCCTAAGTAATACATTCTCTTTTATACAAACAAATACCATAAACCTTTAAAAACACTTCAAACTGAACTTACACACACACACAAACATATAGACTTCAGCTACCAAAAATGAATCTTTCAACCCAACAGAAAACCAAAAACTATGCTGCAATTACATGCAACAATGCAAATGTATCTTCTAACTATTATAATATCTTCTAATTATGGTATTTATGCCACAATAATTTCAGCTACCAAAATAAATCTTTCAACTGCTTCAGGCTTAAAGCGCCGCCTCACATCGCTTCTTGTTTATTGTCGCTTCAAAGCGAAAATGCGTTCTCTAAAATGCCCCACGCCTCAGGCGCGCTTTTTTAAACCAAGAATGATGCAAATGTATCTATCTATATATATCTTCTAACTATGGAATCATATTACAATAAACCCTAACTAATGCATCCTCTCTTTACAAACAAATATCATAAATCATTTAAACACTTCAAACTGAACTTTAAACAAACAAACATATAGACTTCAGCCACCAAAAATAAAACCAGAATCCACACTAAACTCACATGCAATGACACAAATATATCTACATACAAATCTCACATAAACTAGGGTTTTCATACAACCTACAACCCTAGATCCTAAAACAATACCAAACAACATCAATAACTCATAATCTCACAACTTCCAAAACCTAAAAAACACGATTAATGATATCGGAACACATATCTGATCGAAAAGAGCACAAATAA
This sequence comes from Helianthus tuberosus, assembly GCA_030545235.1. Lineage (NCBI taxonomy): Eukaryota > Viridiplantae > Streptophyta > Magnoliopsida > Asterales > Asteraceae > Helianthus > Helianthus tuberosus. The sequence continues at coordinate 139,596,890 of CM060415.1, forward strand.
CAGCAACAAGTAGCTACTGCATGTTGAATTAGTGTGTGTTGTACCTCTGACTACTTTATTGGTGCCTCTGATGGTGTACGATTCCAAGTCTCGCTTGCCTGGTCTGGTTTTCGCCATTTTTGACCGAAATTTGGGATCTTTGAGGTGGAGATGATTCGGATTGCTGGATTTAGGGTTGGGATGAGGGATTTGAGGGGTTGGATTAATGGAAGAATCGATGATTTAGGAGCATTGTTGTTGTGTGTGTTCTAGGGTTCACAATTTTGTTTTCGGTGGTGTGGGAGTGTGAATGTGGAATTTGTTATTTATAGCCCTAGAGATTTTTTTTTTCTTTTTTTTTTTTTTTTCTTTATGGTGAGAATCTTTAATTTGATATTTACCCCTTCTAAGGTGGTGTTTATTTTTTTTTATGCAAAAGGTCTGCAGTCTGCGAACCACATCTGTAGACATCTACAGAAGAAGAGGTGGACCAAAGTTCTGCAGTTTGCAAAGAAAAGATGGTTTGTTTTTTTACTTCTACAAAAACCACTTTTAACTCTCCTCAAATCAAAATCAGACCTCACAACACAACCAAACATCATCACTTTTACTCTCCTCTCCCTCTCGATATGACTCCAAACACACACACACCATCCCCTACCTCTGATCGATGACTGACCGGCGAGCACAGGACCGTCGACGGGTTGCCGGCGCCCTTATTCTCCGGCGACCGGTGGAGCCGGTTTCTTTTCCGACATGATGCCCCCTTGATTCAAGAATCCGGCGACGACGGTGGTGGTATACGGTGGCTGAAGCACAGATTGAGAGAGAGAGAGAGAGACTTGCTGGAGCGAGAGAGAGAAATGGCAGGGGTGCCGTTTTCCTGCGACGAATCCGTCGTCGGCAGTGGTCATGGTTGTAAAAGTCCTGCCTAGGCTCCGAATTACTCCACGAGTAATCTCCGCCTAGGCCGAGTACTTCCCGAATACTCCCGAGTACTCTTAAATCCGACTAGGGAGCGCCTAGCGACTTTTGCGACCATGGCGGTGGTGCTTGGGTTTGGGCAGGTCTTTGGGTCTCCCTCTCTCTCTTCTGCCGCTACCTCTCTCTCTAGGGTCTCTCTCTTCTTTCCCTCTTATGCAGGTTTGTGGAGATGTGGTGGTGGAGGTGGTGGCGGGGTGTGACAACTGGCACCAAACCGGTAATTTACGTACAGTTTAATTATTATTTAACATCTGCAATTATGTGCTTAAATGTCAACATTGTCTGATTACATGTTATACATGTGAATTCATGCACGTTTTATACTTCAAATATGGCTTTATGCATTACTATTAGCGTTGCGTCAGAAATACTAGTAAACTCACCGGTAATACACACTGTGTCAGCAACTCTGCAGAAAGCAGTCAGATAATGGAATTAGGGCCAAGGAGTAGGTCCAACGTCTAAAATACATTAAAACCCAAGTATGGATACAAGGGTTAACATATAGACTTTCCGGGAGCTTAAATATGCACTAAAAGCACCAGAAACACACTTTAAATGTTGAATTCTACATATTTCAGCATATTTCAGCAAAATTCAGCATTGTAACGAGTTAGTAGCATGTAAAAATATGACTAGCTGAATTCTACATATTTCAGCATATTTCAGCAAAATTCAGCATTGTAACGAGTTAGTAGTATGTAAAAATATGACTAAATGGTCCTGAATGCTTTCCTAAGTGTCAGGAATTAAAAGTGTCACAAAAAGGGTACATAAAGAACACTAAACGGAATAGTTGGACACTTTAACGAACCGGTATCTAACCGAATAATCGGACACTACCCGAAACACCAAAATTTTACTAGAAGCATTGTTTTAATGTTTCTGAGCTAGTTATGATCCCCGAACACCCTAACACCCTATATAACACATGTTACACATGAACACTAATCAATACACTTAGAATCCTAACTAAACACTTGAAGGGGTAAGGTCCCAAAAACCTCATGATAAGTGCCTGAGACCATACCACAACCTTGTCTTTCAGCCTTTTTACCTTGCGAGGCTGCGCACTGGTCTTACCAAAAGAAAGGCTTGAAATACCAACAACAGTCAACATTTGCGCGCCAAAAGGAAATCATAAATCCTTGCGCCTACTTCCGTGAGTAAAGGATGAAATTCCTAAACACCTCCGCTTAATATCCAGACTTGGATATTATTGCCAAGACTTGGGATTTATTTAGCTGATTCCACACGATAAGGAGTCACACCAGATTGCAACAGTAATCTTCTAGAAGGAGTTCAATCGTGCACCACTAAGACGGTTATAACCGTCTGGACACGTGTCAGCACTTCATGTCACACCCCCAAAATCCACCATGCGGAGTATCACCGCTTGGAGGCGTGACATGACCAGGATCGAGCCACCAATCATATGAACAACATAATTAAGTAAATAAAACCAAACACAATACGATTGGTGACCAAAAGGAAGTAAACCGATTTTAGGTTAACAGCGGAAGCATAAAACATAAGTTCAAAACATAAGTCCATAGTTTATAAGTTTAAAGTCCAAAACGTAGGTTTAATAAGTTCATAAGGTTTATTCATTAAGTACGGGACATATCAATTCGCATCCCACAACGACCACCTCCATATGCAAGCTCCATAGCATCTAATGACCTGCAAAGCATGTAATAACGAGTCAACAACAAAGTTGAGTGAGTTCACGGTTGGTTGTCTATTTTAGAGTTGTTTCCAAAAAAAACATAGTTTAATCTCATTCGACTATCTAGCCGTGGGGGTTACCCCATAGTTCGAAAACGTTTATTAGTTAACCATCCCATGTCCACCTTCCCTGGCTATCCAACCCAGCACTTTGGCCGTGGGGAGCTACCCCAGTATTTTAAACTACCAGACTCGTTTATCATATCGACTACTAACAAAAAAAATCAATTGTGCCCTAGCGTCGGTGTTTATCATCACCGACGTGCCATAGTCCATTAGTACACACCCGTCCAACTGGCACGGTGTGAGGTTTGTTAAACCTAATAGCGCTATTAACTAATGACCCGCTCGCCGTAGTCTCGGCGATTAAGTCGATACAAAAAGGGAGGGACTTCGCTGATAGAGTACTAGTCCAGTAAGTCTAATACGTCCCAACAGGACGAGGAATTTACATTCCTGAACAAGTCTCAAAGGACGAGGAATCCCTATTCCTGTGCCCATTCCCATTCCCACCGGGAATTTACCATGCTTTGTAGAAAAGTGTGAACTCACCTCGGTTTGCTCGGTTAGATTCTCAAATATAGCTAACAATCAAGGTCGGTCAATCACGTCCTAGTATGATTTACCAGTTAGTCATTTAGTGGTTTCAAACAGAGCACAAAGTTCCTACACGTATCTATCACATAACATGCATCACTTTAACGGTTTATGCCCATACAAGTTTCCTGTTGGATCTGAGTTTGTTTCTGATTGTATTTTCGTTTGAAATTAAGATGGAAATGAAAGAGTTGTGCAGCGGAATTAAGATGAAAACAAACTTTGCATACAATCAAACGAGAGTAATACTTTAATCAAACATCTTTACACAATGAATCGAAAGATTGAATTTGTTTCAACAACGATTACAATGATTGATGAATGAATGCAAACTCCCCCTCAGCCAGAGCTCAGTAGTTTGTTCGTACAAAGAAGACAATGTTGTGAAAGAGCTAATAGAACAGTACAAAGTACTGAACTATTTATAGGCACTTGCAAACCACTGAGCATCTTAGCTGACGTCACCATGAAAGTGATATCTAACCTCCTAACAAACTCTAACCTCTGATCTATACAAACACTGATGTACTAACTTCTGCTATTACATTTCATTACATAAAGACACTTAAACAGCTGCTGCATCCTTCCACTGCTGTGAACCCAGCAGTGCTTGTCCGGATCAGCAGTACTAGACTCAAGGCAGTAGATTGAATCAGCAGAGCTTTGGTCTTCCATCAGTCTTTGACATTGAACAGTAGATGCAAGGCAGCAGTTGTAGGTCAGCACTTAGTAAGATCAGCAGATAGGAGGTCAGTAGATATGAAATCACTTTCAAGGGGAGAGATTTGAATGTAAACATCTGCTTATTCTGGATCCACTGTTCTGATCCAGTTTTGGCTTTAATTATCTATTCCTCTGATAGGGTTCAATCCCAACAATCTCCCCCTGGAACAGATAATGCCAAAACTCTTCATTATTTGTGGAAGTCTTTATTGCCTCATCAACAGTTCCCTTATCTGGCCTTTAAATTGTAATTCAAAGTCTAGGGCATCTGTGTCTTCATCATCCCTGCTAAGTGGAAGATCAAGAAGATCCTGCAAATCTTCAAGACTCAGGCCAAGAGCTTGTTCCCTTGATATTTTCTCCACTTCTCCACCAGACCTGAGCAAAGTTAATACGCAAGTCTGTTTGTCAGTTTCCCACTTTTGTATTTTTTAGCCTGGTGGGTTTCTTGGGATATGTTTATTTGCAGAAGTATTTGGTGAGGCTGGCCTATTCATAGCTGGCTGAGCAGCACTTGCAGATTGTTCCAATTCAAGATCTTCTTTTATCATTACTTTCGTGCCTGCTTTTACAACGGCATCTCCAGCTAATAGATCTTGAATTGTTTCAATACTCAACTGGTTTTTGCTCCTTCTTTTGTAGATGGCAGCACCAGCTGGAGCAGTGGTTCTTTTGATTTGCAGCTTTGGTGGTCTTTTTGAGACCTCTGCTTTGGAGTAGTCAGGCTTTTGTGGAACTCTTGGATCTTTCTTTCTAAGTTCCTCCAAGCTTTTATAGGTTGCCCTGACTCTATCTTCTCCCCACTTTGACACTGAATTCTTTGACCCATAATCAGCTGCAATCAGCTCCTCTTTCATTCTCCTCAACTCTAACATCTTCTCAGCTTCAAATTGTTTAAACTTTTCAGGAGGAGTCTGCTTGACCTTATTTTTAATCATTCCTTGAATCCTGGCTGCTTCTTTTTCAAGCTCAGGAATGGTCCAGTTTTTGTACATATGTTTCTCCCCCTTGTATTTCTTGTAGGTCATGATGTTCTCAATGTAGTCTTTTCTCAAGGACTCATCTGCCCTTTCAGAAATTTTCTGACATACATTTTTAGCAAATCGCTCCATAGCATTGACCTGTGAGAGTAAAAACTGATAGTTTTGTTGAAATTCTCTATCAGATTTCCCTTTTCTGTTTTTGATTGCAATATCCTCTGCTTGTTTGGCCTTGAGTTTCAAGTATTCTTCAATATTATTAGGCCTGGGATATCCTGCAATTGATGGCAAACTCCTTTTGGCTGGGTCATCCTCATAATAAAAGGATTTGATTTCTTCCCTAACTGCAATGAGTTCTAGAGGAAATGAGACACCAGCAGGAGGTAGTGATTGTATAATTTGAGCTGAAGAGAGAGGTATGGGTTTTGGAATAGTGACAAGTGACAGGGATTTTGAAGATGGTGGTGGTGAAGTGTCATCATCTTTGAGAATTAGCCTTCTCCTCTTTGTTTGAGGAGGGGCTGATGATGTTTTGGATGGAACAGTGGTGGTGGATGTAGTGACAGTGGTTTGTGATTGACTAACAGTTGTTGAAACAACTGGTGTTTCAACCACTGTTGTCATTACAACAGATGTTATAACATCTGTTGTCTTCTGCTGTTTATCAGCAGGTGAGAGTGGTGGTGGGATTGTTTCTGGTGGTGACAGTGGTGGTGATGAAGTAGTGGTGTGTGTTGAGGTGGTGTGTGTTGAAGTGAGAACAGATGTTGAAACCACTGAAGTACCAGCAGTAGTTGATACAGCAGGAGTTACAACAGCTGTTTGAGTGGAGGTTTGATGCTGATGGCTTTTGGATGGTGGTTTTGGAGGCTTTGGAAATCTGGATGGGATGGACTTAGGTTTCCTTTTTGTCTTTGGATTTTTGGAATCCTTTGATCCAGAACAACCTTGCTCATACAGTTCCATGAAAGCTCTTTTCTCCTCATTCCATCTTGAGATATCCTTTGCCATTCTATCTCTTTTAAAACTTGCTACTCCTTCATCAAGTGCTTCTTGAGTTGCATCAACCTTTTTACTACCATCTGGCACAGGAATTTTTCTGGTCATAGCATCCTTTTCAGGTTCAATGTAAAGACCATCATCTATTCCTTTCTTCTTCCACTCCTGAATTTTCTCCCCCTTTTTGGCATTATCTTCTGGGAGGTGATCAATGAAAAGTACTGTTGGAGGAGCAGTGCCAGTGGTTTGCAAGATCTGAGTTTTGAGAGCCTTCAGATCAGCCTGAGTGTTCTTGAACCTTGACTCCATTGCATTTCTCAGCTGTTGGACATGTTTTTCATGTTGCTGATCTGCTAGTTTTGCTTGTTGATGGAGAAAAGGTTGAAATAAATTCCAGAGCTCATTTGTAGCAGGTGCCCTTTGTGGAGCAGGTGCTTGAGGTGGAACAGCAGTTGATTGTACCTTTTGTACTTGTAACACCTGTTGTAGCATATCTTTGAGTTCTGCAACAGAGTTATCAAGCTTTTCAATGCGATCCGTCAATTTCTGGTACTTTAGACCATCACCCAAGTTAATGGGATCATCTGATTTCCCACTAGCAGTGGTTTTATCAGTAGTTGATGTAGGGAGTATACTCCAAACATTAACCACTGATGCCCCTTTTTCTTGGTACTGGGGTCTTCTTCCTTCAACACTTGACAACCTTTTGATGTTGCCAGTAGGATAAATAAATCCACTGGTGGTTGGCAGAGGTGCTATGAAAGGAATTGCCTCCAAGGAAGTCTTATTGATGTAACCACTGTCCAACTGTAAACCAATGGGTTCAACAGTTGTAGTGGCTGCTTCACTTGGACTACCACCAAGAGTTACTTGTAACTCAAGGGGTCTAACCTCCTCAGGTTGTGTTGGTGGGTTAGCAAAGATTGATACATCAGACACAGTCAGTTGTTGAGGTATATTCTCATTGATAGGTGATTGAGAAGGACTGGTTAATGCCTGGTTCAAATCAATTGCATCCAACAGAGTTTAGTTGGTGGTGGAATTGTGGATGTGAAGGGTGGTGTAGAAAATGGATTTGCCCCGGGTATTGAGCTGTGGATGATAGAAACGAGTGTTTCCAGAGCATCATGATGTGGAGACCCTATTTGTACAACCTGTTCTTTTTGTGAAGAAGCAGGAGGAGTGTCGGTTATGGGTTGAGATATTTGTACCAACTGCTGTGAGGAAGAAGCAGCAGTGGTTTCTTGTGACTTTTGTGTTGTCACAGGCATTTGCTCTGGTATCTCATCCTCCAGAGTTGCCTTTTTGATTGGTTTGGGGGGTTTTTGAGTTTTTCTTTTTGTCTTTTTGGAGATTTTAGGTGTGGGTTTCAAAGCAGTTGTGCTACTGCTTTGATCACCTTGAGCAGTGGGCTCAGCAGCAGATACCTGAGGAGCAGTTGTAACTGCTAAAATCTGCTCAGGCACCTCTGCTTGTGTTTTGCAAGGTGCTAACATTCTTGAAAAAGTTTCAGTTGTTAAACTGTTTATTTGAGTAGAATCACCTTGATTTATTACAGCTAAATCATCCTTACTGAATTTCTTTGCAAAATAGTAACTTAAAAACCTTGGAAACAGTAAGAATGATTTTGTTTCAACATTATTAACCAAATCTTTAAAAATTTCCCGAGAATAGTTAAAATTTTCTCCTTGAAGAATTGCATATCCCAGATTTTGAATCTTTAAAGGGATTTCATTGAAAGAAGTGGTTTTGTTTGAAACACATAGTAGGAGGGTATGAAATAAAAATCTGGTTGCAGAAGGAAAATAACCTTTTTGTAAGGTAAGTTTCTTCATCATTGTGGCTTCATACCCCCTTTCAATGAAGTCAGTTTGTAACTCGTTTTTAGTGAAAGAAATTTTACCTTCCTGATCACCGAGTTGAAAGACCTCTGAAATGGATTGTGGCGTGATTTGGACAGCTTTACCCTTTATAGAAGAGTTTATGGTGGTTGTAGTGTCTCCTTGTTTTTCAAGGGTTGCATTCTTCCAGAACTCTCTTTGGGTCGCCAAATAGATTGGTGCATCGGCGGTGAACAAAGTTTTGTACTTTGATTTTGCCATGATGTCAATGATGGAATCGAAAACTTTGGTGGTTCCTGGTTTTGTGAGAAGACCCAGGAGATTGTGGGATGGTTTATATGGAATTTCAGTGGAAATTGCCTTTTGAGAGGCTGTTTTCGATGAAGATTTGGATGAGGGTTTTGAAGATGACTTCGATTTTGTCATTTTGAAGATGATGATCGAAGAAATTTGTGAAGAAATGAGATGAAAAACTGCTTTGAGAAGAGAATTTTTAAGAATTCAATTCGACAGTGAAACCCTGTTTTGGTGGTGAGTGGGGGATTTTATAGGGAAGAAAGTGAATGCTGAGGTGGCAGCCGTTACAAAAGGTCTGACCAATATGTACTGCCCACGTGACAACCCCTGGTGAAAGTGAAGGACAGTACTTTTGTGAAAGTGACTGATGAAGGCAGTGGTATGAAAGCAGTGGATGATTTTCACTATCAGTGGATAGCATATCAGTGGATAAGACACTGCTTTTGAACAACAGAGTTTATCAAAGGAATGAGAGAACAGGGGTTGACTTTCAGCAGTGGACAGACTTTTGAAGTAGAGCAGACTTTTGAACAATCAGTGGTTAATGGCAGACTTTTAAGGATTTTAATGAAAAATTTCATTTTTAGCTATTTTTAAGGATGGATTTTTGATTTTCTGAAAACATTTTGTTGCTTTTATTCATAGAAAAACAAGATGTTGCTTGTTATTCCATGTTCAGCATCCCAATCCTAGAGACCAAGCTTTCAAAAGTGGCTGTATCAAGTGCTTTTGTGAGCACATCAGCCAGCTGGTCTTTAGTTGGGACATGATGCAGAGAAATCAAACCTTTTTCATAGCAATCCCTCACAAAGTGATGTCTGATGTCGATGTGTTTCGTGGTTGAATGGGAAACTGGATTTTTGATGATATTTTCTGCTGCCTGGCTGTCCAACATGAGTGGTGTCTTTAAGGCAGTGATACCAAAATCCAGCAACTGATTTTGAAGCCACAAGAGTTGGGCTGTACAGCTTGCAGCAGCAATGTATTCAGCTTCAGCAGTGGATGTTGAAACAGCTGCTTGCTTTTTTGCTTTGCCATGAAACTAAGCAATCACCTAGAAACTGGCACCCTCCTGATGTGGACTTCCAGACCCTTGGTGCTTGTTTCAAGCCATACAAGGCTTTGTTTAGCCTGTAGACATGATCTGGATAAAATGGATCCTCAAAACCTGGAGGTTGACAAACATACACCTCTTCTTGAATTGTATCATAGAGGAAAGCACTTTTAATATCCATTTGAAACACCTTCATATTGTGGTTGACAGCAAAGGCCAGAAACAATCTAATGGCTTCCAATCTTGCAACAGGGGCAAATGTTTCATCATAATCAATCCCCTCTTCCTGTCTGTAACCTTGAACCACAAGCCTGGCTTTATTCTTGACAACAATACCCCTTTCATCAGTTTTGTTCTTGAAGACCCACTTTGTGCCAATGGGACTAACCTCTTCTGGCAGTGGTACAAGCTCCCATACTTGTTGTCTTTTAAACTGTTGGAGCTCCTCTTGCATGGCTTCTACCCAGCTGTTGTCTTTCAGTGCCTCTTGGTACTTGACTGGCTGATGGAGTGATAGAAAACCAGCAAAAAGACAAATGTTTTGGGTTTGGCTTCTTGTGAGCACCCCTTTATTTATGTTGCCAATGATTTGGTCAGGTGGATGAGATCTCAAGAAGATTAACTCTCCTTGGTATGGTATGATGGCATTGGTTGGTGAAGGCTGCAAATGTGTATCATCTGAGCTAACCACTGCTGGGGACTTTGATGATCCAGCAGTGGCTTCAAAAGGTGGTGGAATAGGAGGTAATGAAGTGGACACCTGCTGACTTTTATCCACTGTGTGAGGACTTTTGTCAGCAGTGTTTGAGGATGTGGAAGCAGAGGTTGATGGGCTACTTTGGTCAACAACTGTTGAGGTAGCAGTGGTTGAGCTTTGACAACTGTTTTGAACAGCTGATGCTTTTCCCTTTGTGGCAGACCTTTGAGGGATGATGATTTCATACCCATAGTCTGGTGTTGTATCCTCTGATGGACCTGCACTGTTAGTCTTGACAGCAGTATTTTCAAAAGTAAATTTTTCAAGATCAAACAGATCTGCAGGATTTGCTGGGATTTTCATTGATGAAAGTTCATTGAACTTAACATTCAAAGTCTCCTCCACTGCCTTGGTCCGTGTATTGAACACTTTGTAGGCCTTGGCAGTGGTTGAGTATCCCAGATGATAATCACAATCAATTTGGGCTGCAAATTTTGAAATGGAATCTTTTAAGTTCAAAATAAAGCATGGGCAGCCAAACACCTTGAAGTATGAAATCAGTGGTTTAATTTTATACAGAATTTCATAGGCAGTCTTTTTGTGCCTGGGGTTTATTAAAACTCTGTTCTGAACATAGCAAGCAGTGTTTACTGCCTCTGCCCAGAAAGTTAATGGCAAACCTGAATCTGCAAGCATGGTTCTGGCAGCCTCAATCAAAGTTCTGTTCTTCCTTTCCACTACCCCATTCTGCTCTGGTGTTCTAGGGATGTTGTACTGCCTTACAATCCCTTTCTTCACACAGAAGGCATCCAACTCCCTATTTTTGAATTCTGTGCCATTGTCACTCCTGAAGCTTTTCACTGGAAGGTCAAATTGCTTTTCAACCTGTGTTACAAAGTCTTGCAAAATGCCTGCAGTCTCATCTTTTGAGTGTAAAAAGAAAGTCCATGTGAACCTAGAAAAGTCATCAACAATAACCAAACAATATCTTTTCTTTTTGAGGCTCATGACTTGAACTGGGCCAAACAGATCCATGTGTAGCATTTGCAAACACTGGGTTGTTTTGGACTCTTCAATGGACTTGTAAGAACTTTTATGCTGTTTTCCTTTTAAACAGGAAATGCAATGTTCAGGACATGAAAACAATTTTTGTGGTAGGCCTCTCACCAAACCATTTTTTGAGATTTCTGTGATTGTCTTAAGATTTGTGTGCCCCAGCCTTCTGTGCCAAAGTTCTGTCTCTTTGTTAGAGGCAGCTGAGAACAGACAGGCATCAGCTCTGGGACACTCTTTTGACATGTCAACAACATAAACATTGCCACTTCTTTGAGCAACAAGTTTAGTTTGACCAGTTTTGATTATTGCTTCAATCTTTTTGACCATTTCTGGTCCAACAATCCTACAACAGTCTTTTGTGAAGAATGACCCAAATCCCTTGTCACTTATTTGGGACACACTCAGAAGGTTGAATTTTAGATTGTCTATTAGATTGACATTTTCAAATTTTACTTTTCCAGACTGCACTGTACCAGACCCCAGAACTTTCCCTTTACTATTATTCCCAAAGGATATATCACCCCCTCCATGGATTTTAAAGTCTTTGAGGAGGGCTTTACATCCTGTCATGTGCCTGGAGCCTCCACTATCTACATACCAAAGACTATCAAAGCATGCAGAAGCTCCCTGCACATGAAGTAAAAGGATTAGTTCATTAAGGTCTCCAAAGCCAACAAGGCTTTGGATGGGGTCTTAACAGTGTCTGGGATGGATGCAGAATGATGGACAGTGGTTAGGTCAGGGGTTTGGACTGTTTTAGGACAGTGTTTCTCTAACCACTGTTGTGGGTCCTGACCAATCATCTGCTGGTAACCAAAAGGATGCCTGTTCACTTTGGGTTTAGAGGGCCTTTTGTAGGCCTCATAAACGTGTGGAATCCTTTGGTAAGACTGTTTTTCCTTGCCTTTTCTGAACTGATTGGCAGGGGGTGCATCAGTAACCTGAACATCTCTTTTGACAGATGTTTGGTTCAGCTGTTTTGTGATAGCTGTTTCAACTGGCACAAACAGTGGTTGTTTCTTGGTGAATTTGACAGATGTTGATGATGATGATGGACTCAAGGATGTTTTAGCAATGTACTCATTCTTTTTCACATCAAAGTTTTTGAGATACACACATGCTTGAGTTTTGTGGTTTGTTTTGCCACAAACAATGCAACTTTCAGCTGAAACAATGACACTTGTTCTGTTTAAATCATAAGCTTTCAAGTGGAAACAATCTTTTGTTAGATGATTCCTTTTCTCACAGAATTCACAAAACAAGTTGTCAATTTTTTCTTTCTTCTTTCTCTTTTCAGACTCCTTTGCAGCAGAGGTTTTAACCACTGCTGGGATGTCCTTGAGAGGTATGACTTTAGCTTTTGGAGCTTTAACACCATCAGTTGATGTAAAGTCCATTGGCTTGAAATTTTCAAGAATATCACACTCATCATACCATTTTGGTTTAAACTGATGATCTTCAAGCTCCTTAAAAATGGAGGATCCCATTGGTCTGGTAAGTGTGATTTTGTTACCAAGTTTGTTAGTGATTTTCACTTCTTGGCCATTCTTGTTTGTGGGGATGAGCTCAGTAGCTTCATCAGTGGTTTGGACAGATTTTTCAAAAGCAATATGTTCATCATCATATTTTCTATAACCAACCCCAAATTTCACATTGCTTTCAATCTGTTTAGCAAGCATCACCTCATATCCTCTGCAGGATTCCACCCATCTTTCACAAGTAATCTGGGTGGATTCCAACTCCTTTTTGCAAACTTGGTATTTTTCTACCATAGTTTGAAGTTGGGTTTTGGTTATGCTTTGCTCTTCTTTTAGACAGCTGATTTCTTTTTCCTTTTCAGTCAATTTGTTTTTAAGTTCTTTTAAAGACTTTTCAAATTTAACCTCATCAGTCAAGATTTTATCCCAAAGGTTTTCATTCACCTCTTTGATGTTAGCAAAAGCAATTATGCAATTGTCAGAACACAGTTTTTCAAGAACTCGAGGAGATACCTTGGCAGCTGCCATCATTGCACAATCACATTGATGATCTTCTTCATCATCAGCTTTCACCTTCTTTCCACCAGCCTTTTCTTCTTTCTCTTCTTCTTTGTCCTCTACGGACCATGGATCTGTCATTGGTTCAATCAGGGTACCTGAACTTTCTCCCAACAGTAGTTCACCAGCCACAGCAGTAACCACTGCTTCAGTCACCTCATCCACTGTTTCAATACTCAGCTATTCCTCTTCAGTTTCAACCCCCTCCTGTATTGACTCTAATGCCATCAAACAAAACTCATCATGAGAAGAATCATTAGAAGCATAGAGTGCAAAATTTTCATCACTAAGGTCTTCAGGCATACTGCTCCAGTCAACAAACCCTTGAGTGAAAAAGCTTTGTTGATCTGGTTGTACTGCTGCTGGAGCAGTGGTTTGAGGTGCAACAGGTTGCACTTGTACCTGTGGAGCAGGGGTTTGAACATACTGGATCTGTGGAACAGTAGTTTGGACATAGTGCACTGGCACAGGGGCAGCAACATAGTGAGCAGTGTTTACTTGAGCTGCAGGGGTATATTGGGTATAGTGCATAGTGTTTTGACTTTGTGGTCTAGGGTTAGAGCTAGGATGAGTAATTATTGGTCCATTGTTTTGACTTCTGCATTCCCTAGCAAAGTGCCCTAACCTATTGCACTTGTAGCACTTGATTTTCGATTTATCCAACCCAACCCTCAAATTCCCATGAAGTCCTGGGAATTTTCTCCCTGTTCTTTTATAGAATTTGCTAGTTCTAACACTTAGCAAAGCCAATTGGTGCAGGATATCCATCTCTTCTAAGTCAGTGGGATCAAAATGTTGCAAATCATTGAGTTCAAAGCTTAAATTATCTGACATCTGGTTTTCATTTGCAGTGAATGCATAACTAGCAGAGTGAGGATCAGGGTTGTTAAAATTTGCACCAGCAGTTATGTCAATGAAGTGATCATAACCCTGATCCTTACCACTGTTCCCAGATTCTTCTTGACCCAGAAGAGCAGTATTACCGAAAGTGTAATCATCAGTAACTTTTCCTGACTCTTGTAACCTCCTTTTCTGGTTCAACTCCCTTTCATAGGTCAGGAGTCAACCATGGAGTTGGGTCAAGGTCAGATCCTTGAACTCAGGTGAGTTTCGGGTGACAAAAGCTATGGTGTCCCATTTTTCTGGCAGTGACCTGAGGAACCTGCTATTTTGAGTTGAGTTTGTAAAAGTGGTGTTAACAAGCCTCAGTTCACTGATGAGACAACTGAAACGCTCAAATTGTTGCGTTAGTGATTCACCTTTAACGTAACAGAATGTTTCATACTGTTGGTTCAGGATTTCCCTATTGTTTTCTATGACTTCTTCGGTTCCCCCAAACTGTTCCTTAAGTGCGTCCCATAACTCTTTGGCACTGTTACAATGTAACAGTCCAGCATATATCTCATTGGGCAGCGCTGCTATGATGCTAAACGCTTTAGCATCTAGTTCGATCTTTTGAAAGTCGGTTTCGGTATAATTTTCAACTGGTTTTGGAACGAACTTTTTAGCATCTTCAGCGCTTGGCACTGAAGGAACATGGGGACCAAAGGTGACAGACCTCCAATAACCTGTGCTTTGTTGAGCAAGGATGTGACCCATCCTTCTCTGCCAGATGTTGTACTCATTTCTTTTTAGCATATGTGGTTTAAAAAGCGAGCCGATGTTGTTTTTATCATCCTGAGATTGTGACGTCATTCTTGTTGTTTTACAGACACTGAGAAATCAACTTTAATGGTGATTAATCCTTGCTCTGTTTTTCAACGGACGAACAAACGATCAGTATCAACTGTTATGAGCTGAACTATTTACGTCAAAATGATTGTTAAATCAAATTTGACTGTCCAAGCTCTGATACCAATTGTTGGATCCGAGTTTGTTTCTGATTGTATTTTCGTTTGAAATTAAGATGGAAATAAAAGAGTTGTGCAGCGGAATTAAGATGAAAACAAACTTTACATACAATCAAACGAGAGTAATACTTTAATCAAACATCTTTACACAATGAATCGAAAGATTGAATTTATTTCAACAACGATTACAATGATTGATGAATGAATGCAAACTCCCCCTCAGCCAGAGCTCAGTAGTTTGTTCGTACAAAGAAGACAATGTTGTGAAAGAGCTAATAGAACAGTACAAAGTACTGAACTATTTATAGGCACTTGCGAACCACTGAGCATCTTAGCTGACGTCACCATGAAAGTGACATCTAACCTCCTAACAAACTCTAACCTCTGATCTATACAAACACTGATGTACTAACTTCTGCTATTACATTTCATTACATAAAGACACTTAAACAGCTGCTGCATCCTTCCACTGCTGTGAACCCAGCAGTGCTTGTCCGGATCAGCAGTACTAGACTCAAGGCAGTAGATTGAATCAGCAGAGCTTTGGTCTTCCATCAGTCTTTGACATTGAACAGTAGATGCAAGGCAACAGTTGTAGGTCAGCACTTAGTAAGATCAGCAGATAGGAGGTCAGTAGATATGAAATCACTTTCAAGGGGAGAGATTTGAATGTAAACATCTGCTTATTCTGGATCCACTGTTCTGATCCAGTTTTGGCTTTAATTATCTGTTCCTCTGATAGGGTTCAATCCCAACATTTCCCATCCATTCCCCACTCATAAACAAACATAAAATAATGCAAATAACACATATAACATGTTATATCATTCACAGATAACCTACCCGACATTTAGACATACAAATCACAACTTATGTCCTTTCAGCATTAATATTCAAAATCGGCTGTTTTCGGACATTTTAATAAAATAGTTAAATTATTCCAAAAATTCCCAAATTTTTACCGAATGTCTTAAACGTTCCAAATTTTATTGTGTAAAAATTCATTTTCCGGACTGAACTCAGATTTAAATTTTTCTGACCACAGTCCACGGGATAATTTATTAAAAATTCACCGAGCGTCCGATTTACGAAATTCCAGTGGCGTAATTACAAATACATCAGTGGTCATCTACAGTACAAGTTTCATGATCCAACTCTACACAGAACCCAAGTTATGACAGAAAACAAAACACCTATTTTCAGCAGAAAAAATGCAGCTCCAGCTGCTGTTACGAAATGACGCTTTAAAAATAGTAAACGAAGTCCAAAAATTATGATTCCGGTGCCATTAGAACCGTATTTCATAATAACACGTTTTAGACTCAAAATATCAGTTTTTCGTAGAGTTTATGACCTGTTTACAGCCAACTGAAGTTGGCTGTAAAACTTGGACAGATTCTGTTTTCATCCTTTAACTTACTAACTTGTGTTCGATTGATTCCGTTAATCATGTTTAGTGATCATAACAATATCAAACATCAATATTAACCAGCAACACATCAGATAATCAACCAAGAATCATAACAAAACAAGATCCAAGAGTTTTACACTAATATTTGCTCATTAACCACTTTGTTCATCATTTTTAGTAGACTTTAAGTTTTGTTCTTGAGTGTTTATGATTTTTATCCGACAAATCTCTTATTAACCACTTTAGACAAGATCAATAGGGTGTTTAGAAGCACTTACAACTAGCTCAAGGCTAGGGAAGATTCAAGGCGAAAACAAGGTGGTTAATAGCGATGTAAAGAGGTCCTCGCGATTCCGTAAGCACCGAGCCTCCTTGTATGAACTCTAGCTTCTAAGTATGTGTGTAAAATGGCTAAGCAAGAATTTGATGTTGGATGGATGTTGGTGTGGGAGTTCAGCCGTAAGCAAGGCAAGGGAGAAAGGAAAGTGCCAAATTGTTTAAGTGTTGGTATGAAATGGAATGTGATCTTGTGGTTATTTTTATAAACCACTTTTAGTGTATTATCCAACAAGTATTATGTCATCTCGATACAAGACAATGTGGAATTAAATAATCAAGATTGGGTAAGTGTGTCCCCTAGGAGAAACCATTCGGTTGGGGGGGGGGGTGGGCTATCCAATTGGATTTCAACTAACTAGATAAGTTATAGTTAGTTAATTAGGTATTTAAATTAGAGTATTATGTGTGTAGTAATTTATAACGGGTGTTAGGGTATTCGGGTACCCTAACTAGCTCAGAAAAGGAAAATAATGTCAATGACAATATTTTTATGTTCCGGGTAAAGTCCGGTTGTTCGGTTTGATACTGTTTCGTTAAAGTGCTTAATCAATCCGAAAAGTGTCTTATGTATATATTTTTGTAACGTTTTTAATTTCTAACACTTAGGAAATCATAACGGACTATTTAGTGACTTTTCTGTATACTACTAGTATGTTACCAAGCATATGTAAGTATAACACAGTAATCAGAGAGCAGTTAAGTAATTCCACACAGTCGTCAAGCACTTTAATTATCAATAATAAATTGTACGGAATACATGGGATTTTGAGGGTTGTCACATTCTCCCCCTGTTAAGAGAATTTCGTCCCGAAATTTAGCGCGTGGTTACTGAGGAAGCTAGTTAAGTTGCGTTGTTTTCCTGATTTTCCTGGGGTGTCACATCATCCCCCCGTTGATTTGGAATTTCGTCCCGAAATTCTGCAGTAGCTTCAGCCTCAGTAGTGGTTGCGTTTTTCTTAAATAGCTGGGGATACTTGAGTTTCATTTGGTCTTCTCGTTCCCAGGTATACTCTGGGCCACGACGAGCATTCCAACGAACTCGGACCAGAGGTATCCTGGTATGCTTGAGGATCTTAACATCTCGATCCGTAATCTCTATTGGTTCCTCGACGAATCGCAGCTGGTCGTCGATTGTGAGTTCCTTAAGAGGAACTATGAGGGTCTCATCTGACAGACACTTCTTCAGATTCGACACATGGAAAACATTGTGAACTCCGCTGAGTTCTTCAGGTAGATTCAACCTGTAGGCGACTCTGCCAATTTTCTCGGTGACCTCGAATGGTCCGACATAACGCGAATTGAGTTTGCCTCGTTTGCCAAAGCGGACTACACCTTTCCAAGGTGAGACTTTGAGTAGCACTCGATCCCCAACCTGGAGCTCGAGTGGTTTTCTTCCCTTATCAGCATAGCTTTTCTGACGGTCACGAGCTGCCGCCATTCGCTGTCGTATCTGAGCAATTCTCTCGGTGGTATCTACCACAAGTTCTGGGCCAGTGATTTGGCTGTCACCAACTTCTGCCCAACAGAGAGGTGATCGGCATTTGCGTCCGTACAATGCCTCAAACCGAGCGGCTTGGATGCTGGTGTGGTAGCTGTTGTTGTATGAAAACTCCACTAGCGGGAGGTGCTTTTCCCAGCCATTACCAAATTCGATTACACATGCCCTAAGCATGTCTTCAAGGGTTTGGATGGTGCGTTCAGATTGCCCATCCATCTGTGGGTGATAAGCAATGCTCATATCTAAACGTGAGCCAAAAGACTTGTGCATAACTTGCCACAGTTCAGAGGTAAAGTGCGCGTCACGATCAGAAATGATAGAGGTTGGCACTCCGTGCCTTGACACTACTTCCTTTAGATAAATGTCTGCAAGAGTAGAAAACTTATCCGTTTCTTTGATGGCCAGAAAATGTGCAGACTTGGTCAGTCGATCTACGATCACCCAAATGGTATCGTTTCCGCGTTGAGATCTGGGCAGGCCAGTAACGAAATCCATAGAAATTTGCTCCCATTTCCATTTCGGGATCTCTGGTTGTTGAAGTAGGCCTGATGGTTTCTGATATTCAATCTTGACTCTCGCACAAGTCAAGCACTTACTGACATAGGTTGCTATGTGAGCTTTCATGCCAGGCCACCAATACGTAGTCTTGAGGTCGTGGTACATTTTATCCGAACCAGGATGTACCGAATACCGAGACTTGTGCGCTTCTTCCATCACAAGTTCGCGTAAGTTTCCATAAAGTGGAACCCAGATGCGCCCTGTTACATAGTAAGCGCCGTCTTCCTTTTGTTCTAGCCGTTGCCTCGATCCTCGTAGGGATTCAGCCCTGATGTTCTCTGCTTTCAATGCTTCAACCTGAGCATCACGAATCTGAGCGGGAAGGTTAGATTGGATAGTAAGCTGTAGAGCACGTACACGCCTAGGTATAGTATCCTTTCGACTGAGGGCGTCGGCCACAACATTGGCCTTGCCCGGATGATATTTGATAGCGCATTCATAATCGTTCAAGAGTTCGACCCATCGGCGTTGACGCATGTTTAACTCCTTTTGCTTGAAGATATGCTCGAGACTCTTGTGATCGGTGTAAATGGTGCACTTGGTACCGTACAGGTAATGTCTCCATATCTTAAGCGCGAAAACAACTGCTCCCAGCTCCAGATCGTGAGTAGTGTAATTTCTTTCGTGAACCTTGAGTTGGCGTGATGCGTAGGTAATGACCTTGTCACGTTGCATCAACACGCAACCAAGTCCTTGGATGGAAGCATCGCAGTAAACCACAAAATCATCTGTGCCTTCAGGCAATGAGAGGATAGGCGCGCTACAAAGTCTATCCTTCAAGTGCTGAAATGCGGACTCCTGTGCATCACCCCAACGATAGGTGACACCCTTCTGAGTCAGTGAAGTGAGAGGTTGCGCAATCCTGGAGAAATCTTTGATAAACCTTCTGTAATATCCTGCCAAACCCAAGAATTGGTGGATTTCTGTTGGTGTGCGGGGTGCATGCCAGTTCTTGATCGATTCAACCTTAGATGGATCCACATGAATTCCATCCTTGTTTACCACATGGCCTAGAAAGTGGACTTCGCGAAGCCAGAAGTCACATTTCGAAAACTTGGCATACAACTGCTCTTTTCGAAGAAGTTCCAGCATAAGTCGTAGATGCTGCTCGTGTTCCTCCTGACTCTTAGAATAGATCAGGATATCATCGATGAACACAATAACGAACTTATCCAGGTAAGGCTTGCACACTCGGTTCATGAGATCCATGAAGACCGCTGGTGCATTCGTCAGCCCGAATGGCATAACCAGAAACTCGTAATGGCCGTAACGAGTTCTGAATGCTGTTTTGGGGGCGTCCTCATCTCGGACTCTCAGCTGATGGTATACCGATCTCAAATCAATCTTGGAGTAATAGCTCGACCCTTGCAACTGGTCGAACAAGTCGTCAATATGTGGAAGAGGATAACGATTCTTCACAGTCACCTTGTTAAGTTTGCGATAGTCAATACACATTCTGAAGGTACCGTCCTTCTTCTTTACGAACAAGACTGGAGCTCCCCAGGGCGAAGAGCTAGGATGTATGAAACCCTTTTCCAAGAGTTCTTGTAATTGCATGAACAGTTCTTCAAGTTCTGATGGAGCTAGACGATAAGGTGCTCGAGCTACTAGTGCTGCCCCAGGAGCTAGCTCGATTTGAAACTCGACTTGGCGATGAGGCGGAAGACCAGGTAATTCCTCAGGAAATACCTCGGGAAAGTCACATACGATAGGGATGTCTTCAATTCTCTTCTCTTCCATTGATGTGTCAGTAACGAGTGCTAAAATGGCAGTGTGGCCCTTTCGCAAACACTTCTGGGCCTTCAGAAAAGAGATGATGCCTTCGACAGCACCACTCTTGTCGCCACAAATCACTAGAGGTTCTTCACCAGAACGAGGAATGCGGACGATTTTCTCCTTGCAAACAATCTCCGCTTGATGATGGGATAGCCAATCCATCCCAATAACGACGTCGAAACTACCCAGTGTGATAGGAATAAGATCGATAGAGAAAGTCTGACCAGCTAAGACGAGGTTACAACCTTTAACTACGTGTGTGGCTTCAAGACTTTTGCCGTTAGCTAGTTCTACCGTGTGTTTGGTGTTCAGAAGTGTTGGAGTGCGCTTAAGCATTTGGCTAACTTTTAAGGACACATAACTAGTATCGGCACCTGAATCGAATAAAACAGTAACAAAGAAGTCATCCAGAAGAAACTTACCCATCACAACGTTGGGATCGTTCCTTGCTTCTCCCTGACCAATCACGAACACCCGACCTTGGGCGCCATTGCCATTATTGTTACCTCCATTGTTGCCTCCGTTGTTGTTTCCATTATGGTTCCCGTTTCCTTGGTTGTTGTTGTTCTGATTCTGGTTCAGTTGGGGGCAGTTCCTCTTAAAATGGCCTTCAGCGCCACACTGAAAGCACCCTTTGTTGTTACCTTGTTGTTGCCGCTGCTGGCGTTGATTGGGTGGGGCTTGCTGTTGCTGCCGGTTCTGATTCGCCGGATGCTGACTCCTGCAGTCCCTTGCCATGTGACCAGGCTTGTTGCATTGATGACAGTTGCCCTTACCACATGGCCCACTGTGGTGCAAGTTACAGCGATTACATTTGGGGTGATTTCCCTTGTATCCACCCTGACCTTGATTCCCAGAAGACTGCTGACTGGGGCTCCTGTACTCATCTGTCTTTCCCTGCTGGGATTGAGCTGAAGTAGAACCTTTGCCTAAATTCCCATCCCATTTTCGCTTGTTGTCGGTAGGTGCATCAGAAGTAGCTGTGGCACTGATACGTTTGGGTAGCCTGTTTTGCTCCACCGCCTGGTCGGTGAGACGATGAGCCAACTTGATAATTTGCTGAATGGTACCCAGGTTGGCTGAAGTTACGTGACTTTGAATCTCTGGTACAAGGCCCTTGAGATACAGCTCAATTCGTTTGATGGGAGGGTCCACCATAGTTGGACACAGGATGGCCAGCTCGTTTGACCTCTTAGTATACGCCTCAATCTCAGACCCCGTCATCTTCAGATTGAAAAATTCCACCTCCAGTTTGTGGATGTCATCCCGACTACAGTATTCCTCTTTGATCAGTTCCTTGAAACCGTTCCATGGGGTGGCATTAGCAGCAACCAACCCCAGCAGTTGAACCTGAGCGTTACACCATGTGAGCGCTACCCCTTCAAGTGTTCCGGTAGCATATTTCACCCTACGGTCTTCGGGGCATTCGCACATCTCGAAAACTGACTCAAGCTTTTCAAACCAGTGAAGAAGGCCCACTGCTCCTTCGGTGCCACTGAAAGTGGTAGGTCGGCAGTCCATGAACGTCTTGAACGTGCACACAGGAGGTTGAGCATGTTGACCTATTGCGCGAGAATAAAGGGCAAGATTAAGCATGAGGGTTGGTTTGTGAAGGTAGGATCTAAACGTCCTAAGGTGGGTTGATATAGCAGGTTATACCTCCTGCTGGATTTGCTGCGAGTGCCTCCGCAACTCGTTCGTTGATCAAACCCGTCAACTGGGCTTGAGTGAGGTTGATACGTCCTCCGCGTCCGTTCATGATCTTCATAACGAAGCAACGTAAGTGAGAAAGGTGTCGCGAAAGTGCGTAAGTGTGGGACGACAATAGAGAGTAAGCACACGAGGTTCAAATAGCAATTATCACATTATCCAATGCACAGTGAGAACTATCTAACCGACCATATAACATAAATTATACCACTTATGGTGTCGAGTCTTGCACGTGGAGCGTAGCGTCATTGTGGATCGTTGAGCACTGTACTGGTTATAGTCTGGTTTTAGCA
Organism: Helianthus tuberosus; assembly: GCA_030545235.1. Taxonomy (NCBI): domain Eukaryota; kingdom Viridiplantae; phylum Streptophyta; class Magnoliopsida; order Asterales; family Asteraceae; genus Helianthus; species Helianthus tuberosus. The sequence continues at coordinate 139,619,296 of CM060415.1, forward strand.
AAAACTTTTCCCTTTTAAAAACCAAGTTCACTATAACCAATGGCTCTGATACCAATCTGTCACACCCCCAAAATCCACCATGCGGAGTATCACCGCTTGGAGGCGTGACATGACCAGGATCGAGCCACCAATCATATGAACAACATAATTAAGTAAATAAAACCAAACACAATACGATTGGTGACCAAAAGGAAGTAAACCGATTTTAGGTTAACAGCGGAAGCATAAAACATAAGTTCAAAACATAAGTCCATAGTTCATAAGTTTAAAGTCCAAAATGTAGGTTTAATAAGTTCATAAGGTTTATTCATTAAGTACGGGATATATCAGTTCGCATCCCACAACGACCACCTCCATATGCAAGCTCCATAACATCTAATGACCTGCAAAGCATGTAATAACGAGTCAACAACAAAGTTGAGTGAGTTCACGGTTGGTTGTCTATTTTAGAGTTGTTTCCAAAAAAAACATAGTTTAATCTCATTCGGCTATCCAGCCGTGGGGGTTACCCCATAGTTCGAAAACGTTTATTAGTTAACCATCCCATGTCCACCTTCCCTGGCTATCCAGCCCGGCACTTTGGCCGTGGGAAGCTACCCCAGTATTTTAAACTACCAGACTCGTTTATCATATCGACTACTAACAAAAAAAATCAATTGTGCCCTAGCGTCGGTGTCTATCATCACCGACGTGCCATAGTCCATTAGTACACACCCGTCCAACAGGCACGGTGTGAGGTTTGTTAAACCTAATAGCGCTATTAACTAATGACCTGCTCGCCATAGCCTCGGCGATTAAGTCAATACAAAAAGGGAGGGACTTCGCTGATAGAGTTCTAGTCCAGTAAGTCTAATACGTCCCAACAGGACGAGGAATTTACATTCCTGAACAAGTCTCAAAGGACGAGGAATCCCTATTCTTGTGCCCATTCCCATTCCCACCAGGAATTTACCATGCTTTGTAGAAAAGTGTGAACTCACCTCAGTTTGCTCGGTCAGATTCTCAAATATAGCTAACAGTCAAGGTCGGTCAATCACGTCCTAGTATGATTTACCAGTTAGTCATTTAGTGGTTTCAAATAGAGCACAAAGTTCCTACACGTATCTATCACATAACATGCATCACTTTAACGGTTTCTGCCCATACAAGTTTCCCATCCATTCCCCACTCATAAACAAACATACGATAATGCACATAACACATATAACATGTTATATCATTCACAGATAACCTACCCGACATTTAGACATACAAATCACAACTTATGTCCTTTCAGCATTAATATTCAAAACCGGCTGTTTTCGGACATTTTAATAAAATAGTTAAATTATTCCAAAAATTCCCAAATTTTTACCGAATGTCTTAAACATTCCAAATTTTATTGTGTAAAAATATCGGGGTCCGGTTCATTACCAATATTTTATAAATATTCATTTTCCGGACTGAACTCAGATTTATATTTTTCTGACCACAGTCCACAGGATAATTTATTAAAAATTCACTGAGCATCCGATTTACGAAATTCCAGTGGGGTAATTACAAATACATCGGTGGTCATCTACAGTACAAGTTTCATGATCCAACTCTACACAGAACCCAAGTTATGACAGAAAACAAAACACCTATTTTCAGCAGAAAAAATGCAGCTCCAGCTGCTGTTACGAAATGACGCTTTAAAAATAGTAAACGAAGTCCAAAAATTACGATTCCGGTGCCATTAGAACCGTATTTCATAATAACACATTTTAGACTCAAAATATCAGTTTTTCGTAGAGTTTATGACCTGTTTACAGCCAACTGAAGTTGGCTGTAAAACTTGGACAGATTCTGTTTTCATCCTTTAACTTACTAACTTGTGTTCGATTGATTCCGTTAATCATGTTTAGTGATCATAACAATATCAAACATCAATATTAACCAGAAACACATCAGATAATCAACCAAGAATCATAACAAAACAAGATCCAAGAGTTTTACACTAATATTTGCTCATTAACCACTTTGTTCATCATTTTTAGTAGACTTTAAGTTTTGTTCTTGAGTGTTTATGATTTTTATCCGACAAATCTCTTATTAACCACTTTAGACAAGATCAATAGGGTGTTTAGAAGCACTTACAACTAGCTCAAGGCTAGGGAAGATTCAAGGCGAAAACAAGGTGGTTAATAGCGATGTAGAGAGGTCCTCGCGATTCCGTAAGCACCGAGCCTCCTTGTATGAACTATAGCTTCTATGTATGTGTGTAAAATGGATAAGCAAGAATTTGATGTTGGGTGGATGTTGGTGTGGGAGTTCAGCCGTAAGCAAGGCAAGGGAGAAAGGAAAGTGCCAAATTGTTTAAGTGTTGGTATGAAATGGAATGTGATCTTGTGGTTATTTTTATAAACCACTTTTAGTGTATTATCCAACAAGTATTATGTCATCTAGATACAATACAATGTGGAATAAAATAATCAAGATTGGGTGAGTGTGTCCCCTAGGAGAAACCATTCGGTTGGGGGGGGGGGGGGGGCTATCCAATTGGATTTCAACTATCTAGATAAGTTATAGTTAGTTAATTAGGTATTTAAATTAGAGTATTATGTGTGTAGTAATTTATAACGGGTGTTAGGGTATTCGGGTACCCTAACTAGCTCAGAAAAGGAAAATAATGTCAATGACAATATTTTTATGTTCCGGGTAAAGTCCGGTTGTTCGGTTTGATACTGTTTCGTTAAAGTGCTTAATCAATCCGAAAAGTGTCTTATGTATATATTTTTGTAACGTTTTTAATTTCTAACACTTAGGAAATCATAACGGACTATTTAGTGACTTTGCTGTATACTACTAGTATGTTACCAAGCATATGTAAGTATAACACAGTAATCAGAGAGCGGTTAAGTAATTCCACACAGTCGTCAAGCACTTTAATTATCAATAATAAATTGTACGGAATACATGGGATTTTGAGGGTTGTCACACTTCAGACGTCCCTGAAATCACAACGATAGCATGTAATTGGAGAGTAATCTCCACTTGATCACTTTCCATGTGGCTTGTCCCCAGCCATAGATCTACACATCGATCCGTGTGCGTTCACGTCGGATTAAGAAGCTTAAACGGAAGGAAATGTAACCGCTCACAGCGTTAGCATCTTCCGTTAACTTTTCAATAACAGATTTTCCCTCCCAAAACTCCCGGCTATAAATATGAGAACAATTCAGGTATGAAACCCAAGTTACACACACTTCTCAAATACATCTTCTTCTTCATAACCCATACTTATTCTCACACCGGAGTCGGGTCAAGGAGAGAACCCCTTTCTCCCCTTGGCGAGGCTAACGGTGCTTCTTTTTTGCAGAGTTATCGGAGAAGGAGATCAATCAGAATCGAATCAAACGAGAGAGAACAACCATTTTATGCAGATCCAAACCCCCTAGATAATTGATTCCGATCGATTATTCTAGTGTTTCTTCATTGGCGCCCACCGTTTTTTCTCTGTTTCATCTGTTCTCCTCTTGTTTTTCGATTCACTTCGTCAATTCCATTTGCTCATGGAAGAGACATCAGCTCACCGGCAAACCGGCCCTCGGCCGAATTTTGGTAACAACGTCCAACCTGAAGGAATTCTGGAGGAAGTCTCCGACGATAATGAAGTCCAATCCAATCGAGTAAACAAACCTGTTACTCCAGGAGTGTTACCAACAAATCCTGTTCAATCAATTTTACCACCAGGAGAAACTCCAATCTCCTGGTGCGTTAGGTCTCAAGGGGCACTAAACGCAGTATACACACAGCTGTGTGCACAGACTGCTCCTCTAACTCAATCACGAAGACCAGGATCTCGTGCTAATGCTTCCCAACGAGAGGATTCAACTTACGAGAATACAGAAGTTTACCCCAGATCTGCTTCAAAACATGAGTACACTCAGTCAGGAAGCCATCAGAGAGAGTATCGTGATGAACACCGAAGGCAATCAGTTCATACTAGACTGGGTCCTCAATGAAACACTCACACCGATGAATCTGATCCAACCTATCGTGTGAGTGAGAATACCAGTGTGTTTAACCGCTTGCAGCCCAATCACAACAAATGCAGACCTCATGCGGTTTACAACCCGGAGGCCGAGCATAATTACGATCTAATTTACCGCCCTGCGGAAGCAGCGGAAGATTCGAAGTTCATCATGGAGATAGCTCTCGCGCCGCTTGAGAAAGCAAAATTACCATCTAATGTGGGAAAGTTTAATGGGTTGACAGACCCGGATGATCACCTAAGAGTGTTTACCAGCGCAGGATTGGTTGGGGGCTGGACCCTCCCATTATGGTGTCATCTGTTCGTACAGACCCTAACCGGCGCAGCGAGAATCTGGTTCGATAATTTACCAGTCGGGAACATTACATCATGGAAAGATCTGCGCAAGAAGTTCCTGACTCATTTCAGTCAACAACGACGCTCTATCCGAGACACATCAGACGTCATGAACATTTGGCGTCATGACGACGAAAGCCTAGAGGATTTTATCACCAGATACAACAAAGAGGTACTGGAGATTGGCGGTGTTCATGAACAACTAATCCGCGCTCAATTCAAGTACGCGGTTAGGTGCGATGACATGATTAAGGTCTTATCTGGAACAGAAGGCCTCCCAAAAAGTTGGGAGAAGGTGATGGCGGCGGCCAAGGTTTACGCGCAAACCGAAAAGAACCCTACCACAAACAGGCCACCGCCACCACATCATAGACCCGCAGACTTAAGCTCAACTGGCGAGAGAAAATTTAAGAAATCATGGCGCGAGTCTGGCTCGGGAAATCGTTCGTCTGAAGATGCTCGAGCAAGGATCAACAAACTCACCACGCAGAGGGAATCTAAACAGGAGAATAGGGAGAGACAGTGGACTCCCCTAACTAAGACCCCGGCGGAAGTTTTGAGTACTGAAGACTATCAATTCAAACCTCCGATCCCCATGAAAAATAAGCGTGGACAAGACCCTGCCCAATACTGCGAGTATCACAAGGACAGCGGGCATACCACTAACAACTGCATTTCATTACGCACAGAAATAGAGAAAGCCCTCAAAAGCGGCGAGCTCACACATTTGCTCCAAAATGTGTGCAAAGAGATAAAGCAGATAACTCGGGGTGAGGAGGGCCCAAGCAAAAGGGCGAAAACTTAAAGGACAACTCTATGAATTCCCCGCGGAAAAACATGATCCATCAAACGAAGCGGGAAAGTTAGAGAGTAAGTTAAGTTTCATATAATTATTTTAGCAAACTTTGTAATGGCCTCTGTGCCCTATCCCTAAATAAAAAAGCAAAGTTTCTACTATTCTTGTGTTTCTTACAAAGTGCATGCAATTTCTTTTGGTAAGTGCAAAAACATTATGGTAAACACAAAAAACCAAATCTCATGAACAGTCAGTGATCATATCACACAAGACTATACGTTCACACATGAGCTTTATACCAACTTCATTTGCCTTACCTAATAAAAGTAATTGTGCCCATGCAAAATATTGTAAAATCATCAAACAAATGAATAGAAACATCATGCTATTCTCAGCGTACAAATACGCCTTAAAACTATCAAACACGACAGTGTTTTAGTTACTTGCGCAACAGCGCACCAACAAAAAGAGGGATATACATCCCAAATATTACAAGGAAAGTGTTCAATACATTTTCAACCTACGCCAAATCTTCACCCTCATCCGGAAAGATTTCCCTTAGTTGTGCCACGTGATCGTCAGATTGCAGCGCAACATTTATCAGATCCATAACCGAAAGTTGCAAGTTGTTAAATTCTGCCTTTAAGGCAGCAAGCGCAGCACCAGTATTCACGCCATAAGTTGCAGATTTGCTGATGTCCCAATCAACCTTCAAAGCGCTATTTACATGATGCGAACATTCAGCATATCCTTGGGCATACCCATCTTTCGCGCAGCAACAACTAACTGCGCAACAGTTTTATCCAACTCCTCAGAATTTAGCACCGATTCAGCAACCTGTGAAAGAAGGGTAAATACACAAGAAAGCGCATAAATAGTTCCACAACAGGAAATAACAAGCAACTTACACAAGCAATTCCACGATCTTTCAACCACGCCATATCACTCTTTAAAGGCTCAAGCTCGCTCTCCGCCGTGGCTCGCGCCGTTTCAGAGTTTTCCAATTTTTCTTCAGTTTCGGTCAAACGGCGAGAGGTTTCAGCCTTTTCAGAATGCGCAAGCTCCAGGTCCTTTTTTAGTTGTTCCTAGCCAGAAAGCAAAGCAGTAAGTTCTTCTAACTCTTTATCTCTAAGGGCAAGAGTGGCGCAGGCTCGTACCTCTCGTTGCTCACTTTGCTCCCTATGGGAACGCGCTTCTTCCAGCGCAGCTTCTGCATCAGCTTTCTCCTTTTTCAACTTTTCTACCTCCGCATCCTGATTCTTCAGTTTTTCAACCTCAGCCTTGAGGTTATTAATGCTATTACGGAGGTTTACCTTCTCCGCATTTTCTTTTTCGCAAATTCTCCTCCAGTTTTTGCGTTCTTCGGAAAGGAGAGCAGCTTCTGCTTCCGCTTTCCTCTTCCAACCTGCAACAGACCACTCATCGGTTTTACGATCAGCCTCAAACTTGGCCTAATCAGCTTCCAATTTAGCTTTTAGCTGGGCTAAACGTTTCTCATCACTAGCAAACTTCTTCCGGGATACCCTAAGAGTTTCCCAGTCTTTATGCATACTATACCACTCACGCACTATGCGATGAGTGGTAGAAGCATGAGAAGCAGTCTCTTCAAGATAAGCTTGATAAGTCTGTTCATAAGACCGACTTTCTTGAAACTTGATCTCACCAGGAGGAAATATTCCCTGGAACCAGTCTCGGCACACGCGCCAATCCGAGAAAGTGTCACCTTTTCTCAAGTTCCAGACAGGGGCATGAGGCTCGGAAGCATCTTTTTCTGAATAAGTTCTATAGTAATAATCCCCCAGAGTTTCCTCTGGGTGGATTGGAGAACTCGGACCCACATCAGAAAACGCGCTTTGCTCCTCAACAATAACCTTCTCAACATGCTCAGGCATAACATCAGAAGGTTTAGGGGAAGGAGTCGAAGTTTTTTCAGCAGTTTGATCTTTCCCCAGGTCTTGAGCAATAGTTTCAGGGGTTTGCGGATTACCAGCACCATCCACAATCCCTGAATTAACAACTTTTTCAGCTTCTACAGCAACATCAACAGGATTCTCAGCCTCAACAGCTTCCTCCACACCACCCTCAGGAACCTCCGTAGTGTTTAACTGATCAACAACAGAGGCACGCGGAGGAGAAGGTGTGAGTTCTTCATTAACCACAGGCTGTGGCTCTGTGGGAATAGGGGAAACAGGAACCTCTGAAATAAAAAAGTCTGTACGGATTTAATGCGAATCAGGAAAAGAAGTAAAGACAACACTTACCAGGAGCAGCTTTCGAAATGAAAGCATCCAGATTGCCCTTCCTGGTAATTTTCTTCCTCTGGATCTTCTTAGAGGGCTGACCCTCAGCATCAGTATCAGCTTGTTTCCTTTTACCAGCCTTCCTGTGCACCAAGTGCTCAGGGCTAGATTCCAAGTCAATGGGATCATTTGGGTTGGATGGAGGGATATTAGCAGTATCTCTCGGTTCAGGTTTTGGCCTCCTAACGATAACTGCAGGCGTAAGACCCTCCAGAGAATCAGAAACCACCACATAATCACACCAGGAGTCAGAGGAACGGCGCATACCTTTCTTCTCTCCAACATTTTTTGTTCTCAAAGATTGAGCTTTATCGGCTTCATTTTTCTTCGGCGCAGAAGTAGAAGTCACCGCGCGCCTTTTCCTCTCAGGGCCTATGCCCAAATTTAACAACTCACCTACGGAATCATAAAAGACATTTTACTCAAAAGCACAAAAAGCGAACAGTAAACCAATATGCACATAACCTACCAGCGCCAGCAGCAGGCTGAGCAGACAGATCCGCATCCCGCGGAAGAACAAAGTTTCTTACAATACGATGGTACCAAAGTTCTTCGTGAGGTTTCTTCTTAATGGTACCCATTCTTCTGCCATCTCTCTTGAACGCGACAACATACAGTGAAACAACTACAAGGGAAGAAAGGCAAGTTCAAAAAAAAAAAAAAAAAAAAAAAGAGAGAGAAGGGGAAAACCCCCAAACTTACCATGACCACCCTCGGTATACACCGGCTTGTCATCACGGTCCATCTTCCAATTCAAACTCATGCTGGCCCCAACAAGAGCTTTCTCCGGTAAAGCAATATTAGGAACATCCTTCAGATCTTGATACCAGTTCTCATCAACAGGGGTCTGAATTGTTTCAACAGGAACATCTTCTTTCACCCTTAAAACCATCCTCACCGGAATCACTCCGGCTTTGATAAAGAAAATTTTTTGCTTCCAGTCATGGAAGGACTTTGGAGGATGTTGCAAAATCTTCTTTGCAGATGCTCTCTGAACAAAAGAATAAAACCCTTGAATACAATGCATTTGGTAAAAAAACCTAAATCGAGGAACTGTCGGCTCGATGTGCATCGTTCGGCACACAAACTCGAAATGTCGAACCCTAACCATGCCAATAGGGTTCAATTGGGAAATGTGCAGCTTGTAATACTCAGGGATTTCAAGGAAAAATCTGGTCACAGGCAAACGAAAGTTGCCTTCACAGAAAAAATCCCAGAAAAGGGTAATATACCCAGCCGGAGCATCCGCTGCTGTCTGCCCCTCTTCAGGGTACAGGGCACCCCAGTTCTCCAGAAATTTCAAATTCCGAACCAAACCATCAAAGGTCGCTCTGGGCCACTTTAACGGTGGAAGTTCAGCAGACATTTCTTCAGATAGGTCTTCTTGGTGTTCTCCGGTTGGCATAAAAGGAAGAAATGATAAACCTTTTCTTAAGCGGTTAATGAAGAAAGGAAGAAGAAAAGTTTTCAAGAAAGCAATGATTAAACAGGAAAAGGGGCAACTCAAACGTTCTATACTCACCGCAATAAATAGCATCGGTAACCGCCATAACACCTTTTTCGGATATCACAGTTTTCCAAGCAACAGAGCGAGTGAAAATCAACACGAACGCGATTACACGCGCGCGTGTAGAACACGGACAGTAAGAAACAACTGACAATGACAGCCTGTCACTCAGTATTTACTGTACCGGTCCCATCTAAGGTCAAAGATTTTCAAAATCTTTATATAAAAAAAATGAATGAATCTTCTTCCAAAAGTTTCCCTACTTTCGCGCCAAAAAACATCTTTCCTCTCCTAAGTCCAGTGATCCACTTACTTGCTTAAGTGCAACACTAGACTGGGGGGACTTGAAGGGGTAAGGTCCCAAAAACCTCATGATAAGTGCTTGAGACCATACCACAACCTTGCCTTTCAGCCTTTTTACCTTGCGCGGCTGCGCACTGGCCTTACCAAAAGAAAGGCTTGAAATACCAACAACAGTCAACATTTGCGCGCCAAAAGGAAATCATAAATCCTTGCGCCTACTTCTGTGAGTAAAGGATGAAATTCCTAAACACCTCCGCTTAATATCCAGACATGGATATTATTGCCCAGACTTGGGATTTATTTAGCTGATTCCACACGATAAGGAGTCACACCAGATTGCAACAGTAATCTTCTAGAAGGAGTTCAATCGTGCACCACTAAGATGGTTATAACCGTCTGGACACGTGTCAGCACTTCAGACGTCCCTGAAATCACAACGATAGCATGTAATTGGAGAGTAATCTCCACTTGATCACTTTCCACGTGGCTTGTCCCCAGCCATAGATCTACACAGCGATCCGTGTGCGTTCACGTCGGATTAAGAAGCTTAAACGGAAGGAAATGTAACCGCTCACAGCGTTAGCATCTTCCGTTAACTTTTCAATAACAGATTTTCCCTCCCAAAACTCCCGGCTATAAATATGAGAACAATTCAGGTATGAAACCCAAGTTACACACACTTCTCAAATACGTCTTCTTCTTCATAACCTATACTTATTCTCACACCGGAGTCGGGTCAAGGAGAGAACCCCTTTCTCCCCTTGGCGAGGCTAACGGTGAATCTTTTTTGCAGAGTTATCAGAGAAGGAGATCAATCATAATCGAATCAAACGAGAGAGAACAACCATTTTATGCAGATCCAAACCCCCTAGATAATTGATTCCGATCGATTATTCTAGTGTTTCTTCAACACTTAACTTATCATTTAAACCCAACCAAGACCCCCCCCCCCCTTAAGTGGACGGTCACCATGTGACCCCACCAAGATCTTGCTTAATCTTCTCTTGATCTTGCTTGGATTCACCTAGATTTGTTTAGATTATGTAGTGTACTTAACAAACACAAGACCCATGGGAAAAAAACTATTAGATGGTTATAAGATGACTTGAAGCTCTCATTCTAACACACACTACACACACCACTCATCTCTCTCCCTTGCTCCCTCCTCTCGGCCGAACATAGCACCAAACACCACCATCATTTCCAACTCAATCCCATCCATTCCAAGACCATCCTAAGGTGTAAGAAGGTGATTAAGGAAGTGTGGAGCTTGTGGATCTTGAAGGACCTCTCCCATTAGCTTTTATCCTCCACATTTGTCATCTACAACATCAAGTGTTCTTCCCTAGCCTTTGTGCTAGTAGTAAGGCCCTCGTAACCCTTTGTTACTTCATATTTTGATGAATAAAAGATGATGAACATTGTTAAACTTTGAACACTAAAGAACTTGATCATGAAACTCTAACATAAGCTATTTAACATATGAATACTTGTTGATTTGTGATGATTTGTTTCTTGATGATTGATGATTAGTGTTAGTGATGTTAGACATCACAAGGAACCTACTAGATTGTGATTAAACACATGATCTAGTAAGTTAAGGTGGTGATCTTGTGAAAGATCAAGATCATCATGCTTATAGTTTTCATGAACTTGAAAAAATGAAAATGATTTTTGTGAATGATGTAGTATGTAACATGTTTACTAGACATAAATGTGGATGATTACAAAAATAGTTTTCCAAAGAAACCAAGTTAAATAAAAAAGATTTACATGAACATTGTTTTAAAAGAAACTAATCATGTTTCTAGTGGTGAAACAAGTATAAGAATACATTGTTTGCAAGAAAAATTAAAAAGAATGATTTTTGGAAAAATCATCTTACAAGTTGTAAATGACTAAATCTTGTAATAATGTGATTTAGAAACAAATAAATATGTTTTTAAGGATAACTAAACCTACTAAGCACACTACCAAGATACTACAAGTTTTTATGAAAGTTCAAGTTCGTGATCGTTATGAAATAGCATTGTTTTGACACTTGGTAAGTGTAAGTTGCTTAGGATTGATTGTTGATTGTTTATGATAATTTTAAAAGAAAATAAACACATGTTTTGAAAACATGGAATACCTCCATTTTTAGGGGAAACCATGTCAAAATTTTTATAAAATTTTGACACTTAGAGAAATATAAGTTTTGGTGAAACTTATTCCCTAAAAATTCACCTAAAAAAATATTTACCAAGGTTACCCTAATTTTTGTGTAAAATTCCAAGTTAAGAAATGATGATTTCTTCAAGATAAAAAAAAGTGATACTAAGTATGCATATTTTTGCGAAAAATATATATATTTATTGGTCACCAAATTTTGTGCTAAGTGTATGTAATAGGTATTGTATGTAATAGTGTATTAGGACTTGAAAATACACTAAATACTCCCAAGGAGTAGAAATACAAAAATACACATACAACATGCTTAGACAAATACAAGAACATATATTTATGAAAATATATTTCTTAAAAGATTGTGTAACTTGGACTAAAATGTCTTTTTGGACGAAAATATATAACTCGGGTGAAAAAAAATACAAGATACTTATATTTATTTTTGGGAAAATAATATAAGTAAGATACATAGTTAAAAATATAAATTATTTTTAACAACAAAGAACACATACATAAAAGATGGTGACTTGTACTTGTGCGATACAAGTCTAGTGACTAACGTTAATAAAACACGTATAGGTCACTACACTATATAAGCAAACCCGGTGAAGTTTACGGCGCAGGAAACGCAAAGTTGTGAGTTCATGTCCCCACTTTTAAATTTTTATATGCTTTCTAAACTTGGGGAAAATACATGTGTTATGGTATGTGGAATACAAAAACTAAGGAATGATACTTTAGATCATGTCACGAATAGGGTGTCATAAGCACCATTAATCAGTTACATACCAAGACCGCGGAACAAAAGGTTAGATCTAATGGGTTTCAGGCAGCCACACTCTTGGTCATACTAGTACCAAGCAGTGCTTTTGTGTCTCTAGTCGTGAATCGACAGTCGTGGATTCGACAGCTAAAAATGCCTATGGTTTGGATGCTTCCTATGTCGTGTCACATGTTAATGGCCTTGCAAACCATTAGCGATCTAGATTTCCTTATATTTACAGAAATACTTGTTTCATACAAATTACATACCATGTTTTCATACAAGTATACAAACGTTAAATACAAAAACTGCATGAATTCACACCAACATTATGTTGACGGTTTTCCTAAACTCACATGTATTTCAGGAAACAAGTTGGATCTTGGGCGCTGGTGTTATTTTCAATACGTAAATTTCAAGTTTAGATGTCATCCACTTTTGTCTGTATCATAACTTGAGGGTTTTGATTGAAACTTAAATGACTTATGTTGTAATGTTTCAAACCTTTGAATGGATGAACATCATTTTCATCATATAGTTGTTTATTATAATCGAATGCAATGAGAACCTATTAAGTCACACGCATCTGCTTCCGCAAAAGTCAGGGTGTGACAGTTTGGTATCATAGCTTCGATTGTAGTGAACTAGGATTCCTTCTCGAGTCTAGACTACAATCATTAGGACTCTCTCACGAAAACATTTTTATAAAAGGTGTTTCATTGCATTTACAAAAAGCGCCAAGATCCATGAATCCAACATTTTTCAAAGGAAAGAACAAACGGGAGTTATATGAGACATGTAGCATTTATTTGCTTGTGTATACTAAGTAACGTTATTATATATATGCATATATGTGTACAGAATGATTATTGACGAGACACCTTCGACTTCGAATCCTATTATTGTTCTTGACTTGCGCAATGAGATTATCGACCTCGCGTACACTGCGGAGCTTATGGTTGATTACCAAATGAGGCACCGAGCTTAATTCTGTAGAAAATGGCTGTTATTCTCCCTTGAATGCGAAGGTGCCTGACTACGGCAGTGACGGCGAGGCAGAGGAGGCAACCTTGGAGAAAGACCTTATCAGTAAGACGAGACCCCGACGGCTTTTACGAAGCGAGATTGACGACACTCCCATTCAATCAAGGAAGATGAAGTACTCATCTTGAAGGTGCCCCTCCAAACTTCCAGGAATTCCCCTTATTCCTGTTACATCTAAAGCATTGTGCCTATACGCATGTAGCGATAACAAATGATGGCGCGTGGACCACCATAATGGTCATTTCCATGTTGGAGGTATAAGGACAGTAGTGTCCCCTCTGTGGTTGATCATCTACTTTGAATGAGGGAAAGTTGGGGTGACCGTGCAAGACAATTTATTATTACAGGGGCCCACGTAATAACGACTTGTAGTGCATGGAAATCCTGGTGGACTCTGCGGGTCAAGCTAATGATCACCACCCATCCAAAACTTTCTAAGTGTTCACACCTTCATATAGTAGGGCAATACCTAGATAATTGCTATAACACCTTACAAGCAGGAAACCTGTCTTCGCCTACTTCGTGTCAGACACTTCTACCCATAATACAACACCGACACACCCATCAGTACTTCCACCCTCATTATCCCGTGGTGCACCCCATCGTTTGGGTAGTGCATTCACACCCTGGAAACCACTTTACGGTTGCTGCAAGGCACAATTCGGTCCCGAGGAAGAAGTCATGTACCCTCACGACCTTATCTATGCGTTTTCACTATCACTTACCCCTATACGTGGTAGAAATGCACAACCCCCCATCTCCTGTGAAGCATACCCGTTTATGTAAAACTAAAGACTATGGAAGAGTCAGAGACTCGAGGAATAAACAAAGAACAAGGTGAAGGGAAGACCTCACCGTATTTTTATAGCCCTGGATGACTTGCATCAATTGGAGTAAGGTGACTCCGAGGAGGTTTGCTACGCAAGGCAACGGCATTTATTCCAAAATAAATGTTTAATCTTGTCAATATGTTTCATACAAGAGAAGCACATGGAACCACAACAAAGGAAACACTGGCCGAGTCTAATCAGAACCTTTACCTGCAACAAGAGCTGAGCCTGAAGCTCTGTGGAACCAACAAGTTGCTGAAGCAATCGTCCAATACGAAGCAAACAACAAGCATGAGGAAACCGCTGCGACTAGGAAAGTCAAGGCATTCGTTGTCACGCCTAAGGTAGGTGATGAAAACCTACTAAGAAGAACTACCAAAGTGTGATAGAGGTGGTTATTATCACACAGGTCCGTGCATGACTCGTAGGTATGAAGTTGGGGCAAGACTGGGCATAGCAAGGATGCATGCTGGTCTGGTTTGACACATGTGAATGGAATTTAGGACAGTAATAGCAATGGAAAAGGCCAAGAATTGCTACGGATGTGGCGACAAAGGACACTATCGGAAGGACTACCCGAAGAAAAGTTCAAGCTCTTGGGAGCATTTTCATGAAGGGAATACGCAAGGTACGCTAGGACCCGAATGTAGTTACGAGTACGTTCCTTATAAACCGACACATTGCATCCATTTTGATTGATATTGGCGCCGACTTTATCCTTGTATCTATAGAACTTAAGAACGTACTTGACTTAGACACGGGTAAGCTAGACACTCCTATTCAATAGAATTACCAAATGGGAAAATTAGTCGAAAAGGATGTGTTGCATTCCTGGCGCACGTTGTAGATAAGAAGGCCGAGGAGCCGAAGCTCGAAGACATTCCTGTGGTGAAGGGATTTCCTGATGTTTTCCCGAAGATCTGCCAGGACTACCTCCGCAACGACAAGTCGAATTCCATATTGACTTGGTTCCAGGAGCCGCTCCTATAGCCAAGGCACCCTATCGACTTGCGCCATCCGAGATGCAAGAATTATCTACACAACTCCAGGAGTTGTTGGATAAAGGATTCATAAGGCCAAGCTTCTCACCTTGGGGAGCTCCAGTATTGTTCGTAAAGAAGAAGGATGGAACACTGCGGATGTGTATCGATTATAGAGAACTGAACAAGCTCACTGTCAAGAATCGGCACCCACTACCGAGGATTGATGACTTATTTGATCAGTTGCAAGGATCAAGCTACTATTCCAAGATCGACCTTCGATCTGGATACCATCAGTTAAGGATCCAAGAGGAAAGCGTACCAAAGACTGCATTCAGAACACGTTATGGGCATTACGAGTTCCTTGTGATGCCATTTGGATTGACGAACGCACCAGCGGTATTTATGGATCTGATGAACCGCGTTTGCAAACCATATCTCGATAAATTCATGATTGTATTTATCGATGATATCTTGATTTACTCGCGATCAAGAGAAGAACACGAGCAACACCTCAGGACCATTTTGGAACTACTAAAGAGAGAGAAACTTTATGCAAAGTTCTCAAAATGCGAATTCTGGATTCGCGAAGTACAGTTTCTTGGCACGTTGTGAACGAGAAGGGCATTCATGTAGACCCAGCCAAGATAGAAGCAATAAAGAATTGGGAAGCCCCCAAAACCCCAACTGAAGTTTGACAATTTTTGGGCTTAGCGGGCTATTACCGACGATTTATCGAGAATTTCTCCAAGATAGCTCAACCGCTGACAACCCTTACGTAGAAAGACAAGAAGTACGACTGGGGTAATAAGCAGGAAGAAGCCTTCCAACTGCTCAAAAATAAGCTATGCGATGCATCGATACTATCCTTACCCGAAGGCACTGAAGACTTCGTGGTATACTGCGACGCTTCGCGTCAAGGTTTGGGTTGCGTGCTCATGCAACGCCAAAAGGTCATCGCTTACGCTTCAAGACAATTGAAGGTGCATGAAAGGAGCTATACCACTCACGACCTAGAGCTAGGCGCAGTGGTATTCACCTTAAAGATCTGGCGACATTATTTATATGGTACTCGATGTACAATCTTCACAGATCACAAAAGCCTACAACACATATTTGATCAGAAGGAATTAAACATGCGTCAGCGATGATGGGTTGAGTTGCTGAACGATTATGACTGTGAGATTACGTACCATCCTGGAAAGGCAAACGTTGTAGCAGACGCGCTAAGCCGAAAAGAAAGGGTTAAGACCCTAAGGGTTCGAGCATTGGAAATGACTATTCGAATGAACCTCACTGCACGCATTCATGACGCATAACAAGAAGCCCTTAAGGAAGAAAATCGTAGAGCTGAATATCTCCAAGGTATGCTGAAGAATTTGGTGCCAAACAAAGAGGGAACCTTATGCTTTAAGGGGCGTATTTGGGTTCCGCTCTATGGCGGTATTCGAGAAGTCATCCTTAATGAAGCTCACAAGTTGAGATACTCGATCCATCCAGGATCGGACAAAATGTATCAAGACTTCAAAGGAATACTATTGGTGGCTGAGGCTTAAAAGTGATGTTGCTGTCTACGTTGGAAAATGCCTAACCTGTGCCAAGGTTAAGGTCGAATATCAGAAACCGTCTGGTCTACTGCAACAACCAGAGATACCCATGTGGAAGTGGGAGCAAATCTCAATGGACTTCATAACGAAATTACCCAGGAACCCTAAAGGACATGATATGATATGGGTGGTAGTCGATCGGTTAACAAAGTCTACGCATTTCCTACCGATCCGAGAAAAGGATAGCACTGGAAAGCTTGCTGAGCTGTACCTGAAAGAGATCGTGGCACGTCATGGAGTGCCTATCTCAATTATCTCAGGCAGAGATGGACGTTTTGTCTCGAGGATCTGGCAATCCTTCCAAGAAGCCTTTGGATCTCAACTAGATCTAAGCACGGCCTTCCATCCGTAAACAGACGGCCAAAGCGAACGAACCATACAAACACTAGAAGATATGCTTCGTGCATGTGTTATGGACCTAGGCGGCAGCTGTGATACTCACCTACCTTTAGTTGAGTTTTCCTACAATAACAGTTACCATACGAGTATAAAAGTCGCACTGTTCGAAGCTCTATATGGCCGCAAGTGCCGCTCGCCTCGCACCAAACCGGTAATTTTCGTACAGTTTAATTATTATTTAACATTTGCAATTATGTGCTTAAATGTCAACATTGTCTGATTACATGTTATACATGTGAATTCATGGACGTTTTATACTTCAAATATGGCTTTATGCATTACTATTAGCGTTGCGTCAGAAAGACTAGTAAACTCACCGGTAAGACACACTGTGTCAGCAACTCTGCAGAAAGCAGTCAGATAATGGAATTAGGGCCAAGGAGTAGGTCCAACGTCTAAAATACATTAAAACCCAAGTATGGATACAAGGGTTAACATATAGACTTTCCGGAAGCTTAAATATGCACTAAAAAGCACCAGAAACACACTTTAAATGCTGAATTCTACATATTTCAGCATATTTCAACAAAATTCAGCATTGTAACGAGTTAGTAGCATGTAAAAATATGACTAAATGGTCCTGAATGTTTTCCTAAGTGTCGAGAATTAAAAGTGTCACAGAAGGGTACATAAAGAACACTAAAAGGAATAGTTGGACACTTTAACGAACCGGTATCTAACCGGACACTACCCGAAACACCATAATTTTACTAGAAGCATTGTTTTAATGTTTCTGAGCTAGTTATGATCCCCGAACACCCTAACACCCTATATAACACATGTTACACATGAACACTAATCAATACACTTAGAATCCTAACTAAACACTTAACTTATCATTTAAACCCAACCAAGACCCCCCCCCCCCCCTTAAGTGGACGGTCACCATGTGACCCCACCAAGATCTTGCTTAATCTTCTCTTGATCTTGCTTGGATTCACCTAGATTTGTTTAGATTAGGTAGTGTACTTAACAAACACAAGACCCATTGGACAAAACTATTAGATGGTTATAAGATGACTTGAAGCTCTCATTCTAACACACACTACATACACCACTCATCTCTCTCCCTTGCTCCCTCCTCTCGGCCGAACATAGCACCAAACACCACCATCATTTCCAACTCAATCCCATCCATTCCAAGACCATCCTAAGGTGTAAGAAGGTGATTAAGGAAGTGTGGAGCTTGTGGATCTTGAAGGACCTCTCCCATTAGCTTTTATCCTCCACATTTGTCATCTACAACATCAAGTGTTCTTCCCTAGCCTTTGTGCTAGTAGTAAGGCCCTCGTAACCCTTTGTTACTTCATATTTTGATGAATAAAAGATGATGAACATTGTTAAACTTTGAACACTAAAGAACTTGATCATGAAACTCTAACATAAGCTATTTAACATATGAATACTTGTTGATTTGTGATGATTTGTTTCTTGATGATTGATGATTAGTGTTAGTGATGTTAGACATCACAAGGAACCTACTAGATTGTGATTAAACACATGATCTAGTAAGTTAAGGTGGTGATCTTGTGAAAGATCAAGATCATCATGCTTATAGTTTTCATGAACTTGAAAAAATGAAAATGATTTTTGTGAATGATGTAGTATGTAACATGTTTACTAGACATAAATGTGGATGATTACAAAAATAGTTTTCCAAAGAAACCAAGTTAAATAAAAAAGATTTACATGAACATTGTTTTAAAAGAAACTAATCATGTTTCTAGTGGTGAAACAAGTATAAGAATACATTGTTTGCAAGAAAAATTCAAAAGAATGATTTTTGGAAAAATCATCTTACAAGTTGTAAATGACTAAATCTTGTAATAATGTGATTTAGAAACAAATAAATATGTTTTTAAGGATAACTAAACCTACTAAGTACACTACCAAGATACTACAAGTTTTTATGAAAGTTCAAGTTCATGATCGTTATGAAATAGCGTTGTTTTGACACTTGGTAAGTGTAAGTTGCTTAGGATTGATTGTTGATTGTTTGTGATAATTTAAAAAAAATAAACACATGAAGAAACACTAGATAAACGACCGGGATCAAGATATCTAGGGGGTTTGGATCTGCATAAAAGTATTTGTTCTCTCTCATTTGATTCAATTGCAATTGATCTCCTTCTCCGATAACTCTGCAAAAAAGAAGCACCGTTAGCCTCGCCAAGGGGAGAAAGGGGTTCTCTCCTTGACCCGACTCCAGTGTGAGAATAAGTATGGGTTATGAAGAAGAAGATGTATTTGAGAAGTGTGTGTAACTTGAATTTCATACCTGAATTGTTCCCATATTTATAGCCGGGAGTTTTGTGAGGGAAAATCTGTTATTGAAAAGTTAACGGAAGATGCTAACGCTGTGAGCGGTTACATTTCCTTCCATTTAAGCTTCTTAATCCGACGTGAACGCACACGGATCGCTGTGTAGATCTATGGCTGGGGACAAGCCACGTGGAAAGTGATCAAATGGAGATTACTCTCCAATTACATGCTATCGTTGTGATTTCAGGGACGTCTGAAGTGCTGACACGTGTCCAGACGGTTATAACCATCTTAGTGGTGCACGATTGAACTCCTTCTAGAAGATTACTGTTGCAATCTGGTGTGACTCTTTATCGTGTGGAATCAGCTAAATAAATATCCAAGTCTGGATATTAAGCGGAGGTGTTTAGGAATTTCATCCTTTGCTCATGGAAGTAGGCGCAAGGATTTATGATTTCCTTTTGGTGCGCAAATGTTGACTGTTGTCGGTATTTCAAGCCTTTCTTTTGTAAGACCAGTGCGCGGCCGCGCAAGGTAGAAAGCTGAAAGGGCAAGGTTGTGGTATGGTCCCAAGTACTTACTATGAGGTTTTTGGGACCTTACCCCTTCAAGTCCCCCCAGTCTAGTGTTGTACTTATGCAAATAAGTGGAGCACTGGACTTATAAGAGGGAAATGCTTTTTGGCGCGAAAAATAATGAATCTTCTATGAGAAGGTTTAATTTTTGCTTAAAATTTTTTTTTAAGGGAAATTATGACTTTTTGCCTTTTTGTAATCATGACCTGACTTGTGGTGACGTCAGTTTGTAGTAAAAGTTGGTATTTGCGATATTTTTCTTCCTTACCTTGGGATACGTAGTGGCGCTTGTCAGGCCTCATTTATGAGGACGTGATACTTGTTCCTGTAGCGCCGCTTGGAAAAGACATCTGACAGGTGATCATGCCTTTCTCCTTTCCCGGAGTTAACTCGTTTATATATATATGATGAGTTCTTTGAGCTTTCTTATTTTGACGAAAGGAAGATGAAACGTTCCTACTATACTCGTCGTCTACTAGGTATTTTTAGGGTTTATGAGGCTGCTGAGGGCCTCGTGCTTCTCTTTAGTTCACCGCCCTTAGTGACTATCGGAGCAAAAGATCCGGTCGATCCTATTTCTCCGGCGGTTGCTGGTTCTGAATGTGAAGCTTCTCAGCTGAAGGGTGATGTTGACGATGGTGTCGTTGTGCTATCTGTTGATGATTTGATGGCTCGTTTTCCGATGATTCAGAAAGGAGGATGCCAGTTGGTTTATCAGCGTCGGAGGAAATGTCGGTTTGATCCGGTGCCGGTTGCTGGTGAAGACCCTGCCGTTGAGTAGGTTAGGTTGGGGAAATTGTGTATTCCCTTTTTTGATGTTTATGCTAGTCTTGCTACCATAAACTTTTTTTGAAGATCACTGTCGTGATCGTTGTGAATGGTTGTTCATACTGCTTGATGATATATATATTTCTGATGCACTGTTGTGCGTGTAATTTTGTGTTTTCATTACAATATGTTGCATGTGTCTAATTGCTTTTAGTAGGTAGGGCGAATGAGAAATGGTATTGTGCTCATGTGTGAACGTTTGTCTAAAAGGTGCGTTTGTTTGCCTTGTTTAGACTGTTCATGAGGTGTGCAATGTCTACCATATTGTTTTCGCGTAAACCAAAAGAATTACATGCAATTTGTAATAAACATGAATATGAGTAAAGATGATGTTTGTATTGATAAGAGCGCGAGGCTCGTAATATAAAGGATAATAAGGAAATACATTGTATGCTTTTCCCTCTTTTTTTTTACGGACCGGTTTGTCTTACATGTAACACCTGCGCAGCTGCTGCGCGTTCTAGGTGCGGGGAACTAGTGTCCCATCAAGTCTTTTTAGGGTGTACGCCCCTTTGCCCAGGACCTCATTGATGATGTATGGTCCTTCCCATTTTGGTGCTAATTTTCCTGGTTTTTCCGCGTTAGAAGCCTCGTTGTCGCGCAAGACAAAATCACCAGGAACAAATGTGCATACGCGGACGCGCGCGTTGTAGTATTTTTCGAGTTTGGATTTGTACCTTGCCTTTGTGATGGAGGCATTCTCGCGCCTCTCTTCGAGGAGGTCTAAATCCAGTCTTCGCTCTTGCTCATTGTTTTGTCTTTCCATAGCTAGCATGCGCGGTGATGGAAGACCGATTTCCGCTGGTATTACCGCTTCTGATCCATAGACCAGGCTGAACGGAGTTTCTCCCGTGCTATTCTTTGGCATTGTACGATGGGCCCATAAGATGATAGGGAGTTCGTCAACCCATCCTCTGCGCGCTGTGCCTAGTCGCGCCTTAATGCCGTCGACTATCTGTTTGTTGATGCTCTCGACTTGGCCGTTTGCCTGTGGGTACGCCACAGAGGCAAAGTTGTGCTCAATCTTCATTTCTTTGACCCATTTCTGAAGATCTTCTGAGGCAAAGTTTGTGCCGTTTTCGGAGATGATGCGCAATGGTAATCCGAATCTGCAAATAATATGCTCACATATAAATTTACGAATTACCATTGCTGTTGTTGAGGCTAGTGCCTTGGCTTCGACCCATTTTGTGAAATAGTCGACTGCTACAATGATGAATTTTACCGCGCCTGGCGCGTCAGGGAAGGGACCAACGAGGTCGATGCCCCACTGCTGAAAGGGCCAGGCGGATGTGATTGGTACGAGCGGGTTCTTTGGTCGGAGTGTTTTTGGCACGTGGCTTTGATAGGCTGCGCATCTCCGTAATAATTCTACTGCATCCACATGCATTCCTGGCCAGTAGTATCCCGCATTCATTATTTTTGCCACGACCATGCGCGGCCCTGCGTGTATTCCACATAAACCTTCGTGGATTTCTCTGACCAGATATTGCGCATCTGTTTTGTCAACACATCGTAGTAATGGTCCCATAAATAACTTCCGATATAGGACGCCATCCGCCATTTCGTAGTTCATTGCCTTGTGTTGGATTTTTCGAGCTTCTGCTTTTTCTTCCGGGAGCTTTCCGTGTTTCAAGTATAAGATGATCGGAGACATCCAGGATGGATTTCCGACTTCTATAACATTTACTTGTTTGAGGTGAACAGAAGGATTGGACAATACCTCGATGCGCACTTCTTTTGCTAAGTGCTTGAAGCTGGTAGCAACCAATTTGCTTAGTGCATCTGTGTGCTTGTTTTTGCTTCTGTTTATATGGTTAACGTTGAACGTCTGGAATTGGCTGATTAACATCCGCGCTTGTTCAAGGTATAATGCCATAGCTTCTCCCCTTGCATCATAGTGGCCATTAACTTGCTCGGCCACCAGTTTTGAATCGACGTTGGCTTTAAGGTTTCTTGCCCCCATTTTAAGCGCTAAGCGGAGACCCGCCAAGAATGATTCATATTCAGCTTCGTTGTTCGTGCTTCGAAAATCCAAACGTATGGCATATGTAAGTTCGTGATCATCGGGACTGACTAATCGAAGGCCTGCGCCGGCTCCGTTGTCATTGGAAGCTCCATCCGTGTGCAGAGTCCAGACTCTATCATCGAAAACAGGAATAGGGTTCTGGATTGCCTCGCACTCTTGAACTTTGTCGATGGGGACTTCTGTGGCAAAGTCCGCTAGAACTTGCCCTTTGATTGCTGGTCTTGGTCTGTACAGGATATTGTATCCTCCCAGCTCAATAACCCACTTAGCCAATCTTCCCGCCACGTCGGGTTTAGATAAGATTTGGCCTAAGTGATAATTAGTAAGAACTGTGATAACGTGGCCCGAAAAGTACCGACGTAGGCGTCGTGATGCATGTACCAGTGCTAGGACCAGCATTTCTATCATCGAGTAACGAGTTTTCGGGCCGGTGAGCATCTTGCTTATATAGTAAATTGGAGTCTGAACGTTTTCTCGTTCCACCATTAATACCGCACCAACTGCTACTTCTGCAGCAGATAAATATAAGATCAGCGGTTCCTTTTCTCGTGGGGCTGTTAGCGTTGGCAACTGAATTAGGCATTCCTTCATTTGTTTGAAGGCTGCTTCTGCTTCGGGTGTCCACTGGAAGTGGGTTTTCTTTGCGCAGCTCCGCAATGTACTGATGAATGGATAAGACTTTGCCACATGATTGGCCAAGAATCTGTTCAAGGCTGCTAAATGCCCGGCGAGCCTTTGCATTTCTTTTATTGTTGCAGGTGATGGCATTAACTGGATGGCCTGTACTTTTTCTGGATTCACTTTAAACCCATCTCGTGTTACTATGAAACCCAGAAACTTCCCTTCTTTCATTTCGAAGGAACATTTTGTTGGGTTGAGTTTTAAATTTACGCTGCGCAATGAGTTGAATGTGCGCTGAATGTTTGCCAACATTGTTTCTTCCTCATGACTCATAATGACAAAGTCGTCCATGTATACCTCGACTGTTTTACCAATGTCTCCTCTGAAGACTGTATCCATTAGTCGTTGGTATGTTGCGCCTGCATTGCGCAAGCCGAATGGCATTTTGGTGTAGCAGAAGATGCCCTTATCTGTACGGAATGCAGTTTTGTCTTCGTCTTCTTCTTTCATCTGGACCTGATGATAGCCTTTGTAACAGTCAAGAAAGCACTTCCATCGAAATGACGCTAGAGAGTCGACTTTTTTGTCTATCTCAGGAAGCGCGTAGCAATCTTTGGGGCATGCTTTATTTAGGTCTTTGAAGTCGACGCACATTCTCCATCCGCCACTGTGTTTTTGTACCATTACTGGGTTGGCAACCCATGTATGGTATTGAACTTCACGCAAGATTCCGGCATTGAGTAGCTCTGTTACTTGCTCGTCCATGGCTTTTGCTTTTTCTTCGCTAAAGTTGCGCCTCCCTTGCGCAACAGGTTCTGCTGATGGTTTGATGTTCAAGCAATGCTGTGCTATATTGCGTGGAACCCCGGTCATATCTGCTAGGCACCAAGCGAATATGTCTTTATTGTTGGACAACAATTCTTTTAGTTGTATCCGTGTTGTTGGTGAAATGGCGTGGCCTATCAGAATGGTCTGTTCTGGATAATCGTTGTTCAGAACCCATTTCTCCGGTTCGTTTGATGTTGAGGGTTTGGCTACCTTCGTCGGTGGCTCGTCATCTACGTACATGACCTCTTTGCTTGAGTATAGAATTGCAACCCCGTTTTCTGTTGGGAATCCGCATGCAGCATGTGGAATAGAGGTGATCATGCTGAATTCTCTTTGTGACCTTCTTCCGAGCAGGACATCATGGCGTGATGTTGCCGGCATGACCATGAAATTCACTGTGACTGTTCGTGAATGTTCGCCATCAGATAGGGTCACAGGAAAAGCTATTTTCCCTAATGGGAATACAGCTTCATTGCAAAATCCGGTGAGAGGAAAATCAACCGGTTCTAGACATGCTTTGTCTTCTGGATCAAGCTGTTTGAAGCGTTGCTCGTATATGATATCCATCGAGCTGCCCGGATCTATAAATATATAGTCCGTTCGGTAATGACCGAAGATGCCAGTAATAATCACTGGTCGCTCTTCCTGAGGGCCTCCAGGGACAACAGGAAACACAACCTGTTGTTCCCTCCAATGTTGATCCTGGTTTCGTTTGTTTGGCCTTCGTGACGGACCTCCTTGACCCATGTTTATTTGTTTAGTTTTCTGATGGTTGGTACCTTTTGATTGTTGAAGTATCTCAACATAACTGTCAGATTGGATGTCCCACTGACGAGGCGTCTGTAGGTCCAATACTACAGTATTGATTTCATCCTTGTTTCCTTTTGGATCGTCAGATCTGATGTTTGGGGACTCAGATCTGTAAATTTGTGTGAAAATTTGGTTTAAAGCAGTCTGGCATATGTCGAACCAATACTCTAGAGCTTTCTCTGTGAGCTGATCTGAGGAATTCTTTCCATCTGGATGACTGTTATGTTTGTTGATTCCCATGATTCCCTCGATCTGGGTATTCTGGATTGCAGAACCCTTAAATTCAGCTCGAGGACCTGATGGGTGAGATGATGAATTCTCTGCCATATGAAAACAGAGAATGAGGAACTGAATCGAAATGAGATGAAACTGATAAGACAGAGGAATCGGTGGGCGCCAATGAAGAAACACTAGATAAACGACCGGGATCGAGATATCTAGGGGGTTTGGATCTGCATAAAAGGATTTGTTCTCTCTCGTTTGATTCAATTGCAATTGATCTCCTTCTCCGATAACTCTGCAAAAAAGAAGCACCGTTAGCCTCGCCAAGGGGAGAAAGGGGTTCTCTCTTTGACCCGACTCCGGTGTGAGAATAAGTATGGGTTATGAAGAAGAAGATGTATTTGAGAAGTGTGTGTAACTTAAATTTCATACCTGAATTGTTCTCATATTTATAGCCAGGAGTTTTGGGAGGGAAAATCTGTTATTGAAAAGTTAACGGAAGATGCTAACGCTGTGAGCGGTTACATTTCCTTCCGTTTAAGCTTCTTAATCCGACGTGAACGCACACGGATCGCTGTGTAGATCTATGGCTGGGGACAAGCCACGTGGAAAGTGATCAAGTGGAGATTACTCTCTAATTACATGCTATCGTTGTGATTTCAGGGACGTCTGAAGTGCTGACACGTGTCCAGACGGTTATAACCGTCTTAGTGGTGCACGATTGAACTCCTTCTAGAAGATTACTGTTGCAATCTGGTGTGACTCTTTATCGTGTGGAATCAGCTAAATAAATATCCAAGTCTGGATATTAAGCGGAGGTGTTTAGGAATTTCATCCTTTGCTCATGGAAGTAGGCGCAAGGATTTATGATTTCCTTTTGGCGCGCAAATGTTGACTGTTGTCGGTATTTCAAGCCTTTCTTTTGTAAGACAAGTGCGCGGCCGCACAAGGTAGAAAGCTGAAAGGGCAAGGTTGTGGTATGGTCCCAAGTACTTACTATGAGGTTTTTGGGACCTTACCCCTTCAACACGTGTTTTGAAAACATGGGAAACCTCCATTTTTAGGGGAAACCATGTCAAAATTTTTATAAAATTTTGACACTTAGAGAAATATAAGTTTTGGTGAAACTTATTCCCTAAAAATTCACCTAAAAAAATATTTACCAAGGTTTCCCTAATTTTTGTGTAAAATTCCAAGTTAAGAAATGATGATTTCTTCAAGATAAAAAACAATTGATACTAAGTATGCATATTTTTGAGAAAAATATATATATTTATTGGTCACCAAATTTTGTGCTAAGTGTATGTAATAGGTATTGTATGTAATAGTGTATTAGGACTTGAAAATACACTAAATACTCCCAAGGAGTAGAAATACAAAAATACACATACACCATGCTTAGACAAATACAAGAACATATATTTATGAAAATATATTTCTTAAAAGATTATGTAACTTGGACAAGTTACGAACTTAAAATGTCTTTTTGGACGAAAATATATAACTCGGGTGAAAAAAAAAATACAAGATACTTATATTTATTTTTGGGAAAATAATATAAGTAAGATACATAGTTAAAAATATAAATTATTTTTAACTACAAAGAACACATACATAAAAGATGGTGACTTGTACTTGTGCGATATAAGTCTAGTGACTAACGTTAATAAAACATGTATAGGTCACGACGCTATATAAGCAAACCCGGTGAAGTTTACGGCGCTGGAAACGCAAAGTTGTGAGTTCATGTCCCCACTTTTAAACTTTTATATGCTTTCTAAACTTGGGGAAAATACATGTGTTATGGTATGCGGAATACAAAAACTAAGGAATGATACTTTAGATCATGTCACGAATAGGGTGTCATAAGCACCATTAATCAGTTACATACCAAGACCGCGGAACAAAAGGTTACATCTAATGGGTTTCAGGCAGCCACACTCTTGGTCATACTAGTACCAAGCAGTGCTTTTGTGTCTCTAGTCGTGGATTCGACAGCTAAAAATGCCTATGGTTTGGATGCTTCCTATGTCATGTCACATGTTAATGGCCTTGCAAACCATTAGCGATCTCGATTTTCTTATATTTACAGAAATACTTGTTTCATACAAATTACATACCATGTTTTCATACAAGTATACAAACGTTAAATACAAAAACTGCATGAATTCACACCAACATTATGTTGACGGTTTTCCAAAACTCACATGTATTTCAGGAAACAAGTTGGATCTTGGGCGCTGGTGTTATTTTCAAGAGGTAAATTTCAAGTTTAGATGTCATCCACTTTTGTCTGTATCATAACTTGAGGGTTTTGGTTGAAACTTAAATGACATGTGTTGTAATGTTTCAAACCTTTGAATGGATGAACATCATTTTGATCATATAGTTGTTTATTATAATCGAATGCAATGAGAACCGATTAAGGCACACGCATACGCTTCCGCAAAAGTCAGGGTGTGACACGGGGATGCAGAGAGTGGCGGTGGAGAGTGTTGTGTTTTGAAAGAGAGAAGAGGTGAGGAGAGGTGGGCTTATGTCTGCGTGGGGAAGAGGTAGGGAAGAGGTAAAAGGTGAGAAGTGCTTCTGGAAAACAAACAAGCTACAGGACCCAAAGGTCTGCGCGTGTCTGCGCGACGTAGACTAAAGTGGCCAGAAGTGCTTCTGGCCAAAAAACAAACAGCACCTAAATATAGAAGTCCTAACCTAACTCTGGTCAGACTATGTTGTTTTAATCGGGTCTACGTTTGCATCAGAGTTTAGCTAACGACGTTCCCCGGGAAGCCATACCACCCACTGTCAGAGGCAGGGGCTTGCGCCATCATAAGAAAGAATCTCTCTGGCGTAACACACGGTGAACTAAAACCCGGGGTGACTCGAGCTCGAACTCTTGACCTAGGGTATGGGAGAACTAGCCTTCATTGCCTTTATCCACCAAATGTGACACTAGTGGGGATTGAACTTGGGTCTCCAAGGAGAAACCAAATCTTTCCAACCACTAGATCAAAAGTGATGGACATAACCCTAGAGATAACTTAGAATGGGTGTATTTTATAGTTTAAAGTTAATAAAGATAAATATTATCTCATAAAACATGTTAGTACTTTTACTTTGTAGTTTGGTTCTACTAATTTTCAATTGTCACCTGATTAATCTATTTTAACTACGTGTGTTGTTTTTCTTATATGTGAGTTTTATTTGCTTTTCATTGTCTTTCTTCTTTATAGTTTCGTCTTCGTCATCTGAGACTTGTATTTTTCCTGTTTTTTACTGTAATGTCTACATATGTGATCCTTATTCTTCAACTTTTATGTTTGTTATTGGCTCTTTGTGTCGCTTTATGATGATCAGTGTTTTGGCTTGATCTGTTGTTTGCGTGACTTTAGTGATGATATGAGTTTTTGCTTTGCATGTTTGAATTTCATATTGTCTGCATTTCTTCATGATTCATTTGGTGTGATAACTTCGTTTTTGCATTGCATCTTTGAATTTCCGCCTCTCTGTTTCTCTCCCTCTATATATATACACATCACTCTCTCCCTCTCCCTCTCTCTCTTCGGCTTTGCTCTGGCAAAGTCGTTACAAGTTCGTCGTTTTATGTGAAATTTTGTGATTTTCAAAGTAATTTTGACGTCGGGTTGTTCGTTATGTTGATTATTCCCTAATTTTATATGGTTTTATGTTTATTCCTTTTTGCGGGGTTTTGGTTTGTGTCGACGGCTGATGTTTGGGATGTTGAAGTAGATGATACTCTAATGATTTTAAGTTTTCTTTCTATTCATGTTTGAAATTTGAGTTTGATAGTTATACATGTTTATTGTATTTGTTTTTTATATTATTGTTGACAACTTTATAAGATTGGTTGATGTTGGAGATTTAACGTGATTTACGACTTAAAGTCAATGAAGATGAGGATTAGCTCAGTTGATATGTTGTTGTTATGCAGCCATGTCGTAGTTGTCTTAAAACTAGGTATTTTGACGAGGCATGTTACAAACATTTGGTATTGCTAAATGTGACACCCGAATTTTCAAAGCACAATAATACTTTGCGGAAATATTTTCAAACCTTACATGATAAAGGACATTATTCTCAAAATATATTAAGCACATAAACCAGTTTAGTTACACATTTGTAAACACACATGTTTAGAAAATTTAACCATGAGCCGTTTGCATAACGGGGAATCCTTACGAAACAAAACCTATTTAAAAACATGGTTTTTATAAAACAAACATAACCCATTATCACATTATTTAAAAACATTATTTAAAAACATAGTTTTTATAAAACAAACATAACCCATTATCACATTGACATACTAGCATTTTGCTAAAACAGACACTAAATTAAACTCCAACATACAAACAATTAAGTCCAAATGACCCAATAAAAAACCCCATACGTTTAGTGAACAAAACATCACTAAATCCTTCTATCATTGACCCGCTCCCAAGACTTGATTACTTTCACCTTTCTACCACACAAATCTGTCATACAACACTAAAAATTATATATTTATGTGGTATACATAACATTGACTAATTATATTGCTTAACTGGAATGTTTGTGAACAACTCATGGATTCTCTTCTTTTTTCATGTTAGCAGTTCAAGCCACCCCATTGTTCTTCATGACTTGTCCACACCGTTCATTAATCTCTTTTGTATTACCTATACGAAGACATCACCAAAGTTAGCTATAGCTAAGTGAGGACTCATAACATTATAATTATGTAAACCAAATAAGTTTTTAATGCTTAGGATGTATGGCAATAAGACGTCGAGTTACAGTTGTATTATTTCAAGCCACCCGTTTCATAACATTTCTCAACTTTGAGCCAATAGCTTCTTCCCATTTCTCTTAACCATCCCTTCTAAAATGGAGTCAAGAACACAATTATTAGGTCACTTCATACCATATAAATAAAACACCATTCCACCTCACACGTATGTATCAATACTTTAAAATAACATACATGATTACCAACTATTCTTTATCACTTCATACCCCCTTATTAACCATGTAACATAAAGCCGCTACAACAAAATAACCCATACAACTATAGGTGGGTACATATACATGCATGGTTATTAACACACAACACTATAATCACTCATTTACCATTTATAATTTTCAGCGCAATATTAGCTTTTAACCAAACCAACCCATACATAACTATCGTTTGAAAACAACAACAATAGAAACCTTAAGTGTTACAATCATACAAAAACCACGTTGTGACAAACGACACAATCCGGTAACTTCCGTACCATTAGATAATTAATTATTTTATGCAATTAGGTGTTTTAAATGTCAACATTACATGTTTACATGTTATACATTTTAATCATGCATATCATACATTTTATTCGTCGCATTTTGAAACAATTTAAACGTTGCGTCAAAACAATTAGTAAACTCACCGGTTAGATAGGTTGTGTCAGCACCGCCTCAGTACTCAGCTAAATGGTAGATTTAGGACTTAGACATAGGTCCGACATAAAAAATATTATGAATTTGCTCTGAGGATCGAATCTTCAACCGTTGTATGCGTACGAACACGTGATATGTGCGGAATCCAATCACGTGTGTGGATGAGAACACAAAGATGTAATTATAAGTTGTTTTCTATTGATACTTTGACAGTACAAAACCGTGAAAACAAACGGGCAGAGCTTCGCTTCAAAGTCTGCTCAAAGTTACAAATGACCAAGACTCAACTCATATATATATAGGTGTGGCTTCGTACGAAGCCTTGTATGGTCCCTTCGTATGAAGTTGCTGGCTTCGTACGAAGCTACTTCAACTTCATTTCCAGCTCTCTTCTATTCAATACCAGTCTTGTATAATCTGTTTAAGCTACGATACGTGATTGACGTAAGCGATAGACATATGCACTCATAGACTCCCCCTTGGATATTGTTGCAGTCAATCTCATAGCTTTTTATCTTTCTCTGAGTCTTTTAGTAATGTTGACATTTTCAGCAACACAGACTCTCCCTTTACTCTAAAAGATTCCTCGTGGATCTGCTTACAGCTTCAGCTGCTCCCCCTTTCAGTTAGCTCTTTCCTCAGGCTCCCCCTTTCGTTAAGCTTCCGTGCTTTTCAGTATCGACACTGGATCTAACAATCTCCTCTAGAATCATTATCTGGCTCTTTGAATACAAGCTCCCCCTTGCATCAAGCTCGTCTTCAGACTCCCCCTTAGCTTCAGCTATCAGGATCGTTGCCTGGCTCTTTCATCTGCCAATCTCAAACCATTTATAAGATATTTGACAATTTTAAGATAAAAAAACCTAGCTCTACACATAAGCTGGAGCATTTCAAATATGTGACAGTGAAAGCTTTTTGAATAATCCAGAATTGGAAACCTGACTCTAAACATAAATGTACCAGTATATAATCATCCAGGATTGCCCAACTCTACTCCCCCTATCAAATGACTTTACAAATTTGACAGTTTAAGCATCCAAAACTATTATCAACATAATCATCCAAGTCCAATTTAATGACCTTGGAGATTTCACAAACTATTTTTAATTTTCATGTAAAATTTCAAGTTTCAAATTAATGAACTTGTTTATTTTCAGAAACATGATCAGCATACTTAATTCTTGAAACTCAGCTTTCAGACATCGGTTGTTGAAAATAAAGTTGAATCAAAATATTTTTGTATTTTTCTGAAATATAAAGCTGTAAAGAAATATTTACAAACAATATTTTTGTTTGAGTTGTGTTAGAGGATCATATCAGTTTATGACAAATCATTAGCACCGCTGAGCTATAAACACTTTAAGTTCTAAACGATTCACTTAGATTGTCAGTATACCGATCCACTTAAATTTTCACACAGATTTCAACTGATTTAAGATACAAGATTTAGAGTTTTAAGCACTTAACTTATTCGCGTGTCTCACCTCAGAATATACTCCTGTATCAAGATTCCCTAGATTCAGTCTTACATCTGAATATACTATATTGATATCTGTACTCTAGGTTAATGCGAGACCTTGAGAGCTCAGGTATGAATTACCGTTCAATCAAAGAGATGAAAGCTCGACTTTAGGTGTGTCCCACTTAGGAATCTTCTTTACAACTGCATTTGATATATTTTTTTTGATATTTTCTCAAATTTTAATCCAGAGGGTAAGCTTTAAGCGCATAAAGTATTTTACGAGGTCTAGGCCATTGCTGACACAAAATCAGAAGACCGAGTATAATACCCCAGATATCAAACAGTATAAAAACCTAGTATCTCAGAATCAAGCAATCTCTCAAACAAGATTTCGGGGGTTACCCATATATCCGAGAGATGTTCCCCACGAGATAAGAAAGTTATTGATATTTAGGTTTATATCTCGAAATCAACCTACTAAGCATGTAAAAACCTACTGGGCATCATCAGTGAAACCGTTTATCACATTTAACTTTCCATTTCTTTAGCATACTGTGATTGTCTACTGATGTACTATCATTTTCTCTTTTTACACAAAAACTCATTTTTTAATTTTCTCATGTTTTTGTCTTTTTCAATTTTCAAATGTTTTTGTATTTTCTGAAATTTTTACTCCCCCTAAAATCCAAAACATTTAAAAAAAATTTGACAACCCGATGCAAATAGCTTTGTCTCGCCATCCATTTTCTGCTTCACATGCTCTGCTTTTTAGAAAATACCCCCATGATTTACAACACATTGATTTTTAACAATGTTAAAACCATTTAATCACTTGTGAAATAATCATATCTGTTCAGCTGTGGGGTTTCAGCATATTCAATCAACATATTTTTCAAATTTTTGATTTTTTTACAAAATTAAAAAAACAAACAGTTTTTTTTTTTCATTTTTCAATTTTTAAAAAAGTAAAAACATTTTTTATTTGTTTTTAAATTTTTTAAATTTTTAGGGTTATGAATATGGTTTATTTATGCACAGAAATGAACAAACTCCATGTTTTCACTTGCAGGGATCCGCATCCTCTTCTTGTGCTAGGCTACTCCGATATTCCTCTTTCTGACATTCATCTATTATCAGGAGCACCTGCACATACAATCAATTCAATATACTTGAATAAAGCAACCCAAGCCTATTTTGACTCAGGTAGCTGAATATGTATCTTTCCAGGTAAAACTGGATAGTTTCATTCATTCTTCTCAGACACATTTTCTTTTTTGTATTCACTCGCAGAAGTCTTTTGTTGTTTGACCACCCAAATTTGACCTTTTGAAACATTCATTTTATAAAATTTTGATTCATTTTGAATGTTTTGATTTTGAACAACAACTTTTGGTTTCTAAAACTGATTTGGTTTTGTTGCATCAACCTTTGTTTTACAACTTTGTGTTGTACTAAATCTGGGTGTCACCGGTTTCTAAGATTGTTGTGATTCAGCCTTTGACATTTTCGGCTTCCAAGTTTGTTTAGTTTCAAACTTGGTTGGCTTCTGATTCACAACATCAGACTTTCTTTTCTCAACATTAATAGGTTTAAGATTTGGACACTTGTGACCAAGAGGTCCAATTTGATCACACATAAAGCATGTTATCTTTGAAACATCTTTCACCAGTTGTTGTTGTTTCTTTTGAGCAAAGAAGTCTTCATTAGACTGTCGTCTAAATTGAAGTTCTTTCTCTTCCTCAGAACTTGTTCCATGAACAAAATTCGTCTTTTTCTGATAATTTTTCTTTTCAAACCACTTCTAATTATGTTTCTTCTTATAGCCCAACCCAGCCCTCATGTTATTCTTCTTGTAACTAGGTTTGTTATAAGTTGGTTTCTTGCTCTTTCCATCAAATTTTGAAATTTCATATTTTTCAATTTCTACCAATTTAAACACTTTATCAATTTTATCTGAAATCACATTCTGAATCGGGATTTCAACATCTAAGAATAACTTGTCCGATCCAATCATGGTATAAGCCAATCCTATCGGATCCTCATTCGTATTTTTCTCAAATTGTGATTCAGACTTATCTGTTTTGGTAGACTCCTCTGTTAGAACGCTTTCAACAACCTTACCTGCCACATCTGAATCATCAAGATCATCAGATTTGGTGTAAGTCAAATCGATGTTGCCAGGTAATTGGTCAACCATATTAATTGCTTTTTTCACCTTTTCGCCATCTACGCTTAGTTCTCGAGCTTCTCCAAAGGAATCGCCTCTACGCCAAGTTCTCCAAGTGTGAATTCTGGCTCAAGGAGGTTCAATTCCTCGGTCATATCGTCAATAGTCAAGGTATTTACGTCGATCCCGCGAAGATTGAAGCAGTTAAGAGTTGGATTACACCAAAAACCCCGTCCAAAGTTCGTTCATTTCTCTGATTGGCGGGCTATTACCGTCGATTTATCGCTGAGTTCTCTAAAATTGCCGTCCCTCTCACCTCTCTGACGCATAAAGACAAGACTTTGTTTGGGGAACCGAACAAGAGGATGCCTTTCAAACACTTAAGCGTATGCTTTGCGACTCTCCCGTACTTGCGCTACCCGTTGGAAACGATGACTTTGTGGTTTATTGCGATGCCTCTAACCTAGGTCTTGGTTGTGTTCTTATGCAACGAGACAAGGTTATCACGTACGCTTCTCGTCAGCCCAAAGTCCATGAGAAAAACTACACCACCCACGATCTCGAACTCGGTGCAGTTGTTTTTGCATTGAACATTTGGCGACACTACCTTTATGGTACTAAGTGTACGGTATTCACAGACCATAAGAGCCTACAACACATCTTGAACCAGAAAGAGCTGAACATGCGCCAACGCAGATGGGTTGAACTTCTCAACGATTACGACTGTGAGATACGCAACCACCCAGGCAAAGCAAACGTCTGATGCTCTTAGCCGACTAAGCTATTTACATAGTGTTCGTAACATTCAAGCCCAACACGACCTCGAAGCTCTCATTCGCGACGCTCAACACGCCTGCTTTACCGAACGCACTTTGAAGGAAGAACGAATACTTGGAACCGAAAACCAACTAGTGAATAAACCTAATGGTATTTTTCACTATCTCGATCGCAACTGGATACTTAGTCGCAATAATCTCCAAGAGATTTTGCTGACTGAAGCCCACAAATCTCGATATTCCATTCATCCCGATGCTGACAAAATGTACCAGGACCTGCGTGCCAGGTATTGGTTGCCAGGAATGAAGAAGGGTATCGCTATCTATGTTTTGAAATGCCTGACTTGTTCGAAAGTCAAGGCTGGACATCAACAACCTTCTAGCTTACTCAAGAAACCCGAGATCCCGATGTGGAAATGGGAGAGTATAGTTATGGACTTCATTACGAAACTTCCTCGCACGCCATCAGGTCACGATAGCATTTGGGTTATCGTTGATCGTCTTACGAAATCCGCGCACTTCTTACCGATACGAGAAGACTATAAGGTTGAACGATTAGTACGAATCTATATCGACAAAGTCATTTGTCGACATGGGACACCTCGTGACATCATCTCTGACCGGGATGGTCAATTTACCTCGCGCCTTTGGGAAACTTTTCAATCCGCTCTCGGTACTACTCTTAATCTCAGTACCGCATTCCATCCCCAGACCGACAGTCAGTCTGAACGCACGATTCGCACCCTTGAAGACTTGCTTCATTCGTGTGTTATAGATTTTGGTGGTAATTGGGATTCGCATTTACCTTTAGTCAAATTCTCGTACAACAACAGTTATCACGCTAGTATTCAAATGGCACCCTTTGAGGCATTATATGGGAGAAAATGTCGATCGCCTATTGTATGGCACGAGATCGGAGACGCGCAAATTACCGGTCCTGAGTTATTACAAGAAACGACTGACAAGATCCTCCATATACGAGACAATCTCTTGAAAGCTAGGAGTCGTCAAAAGAGTTACGCCGATAAACGCCGCAAGCCCCTTGAGTTCGAAGTTGATAATCATGTACTCCTAAAGGTTTCGCCTTGGAAGGGTGTGATCCGATTCGGTAAGAAAGAAAAGTTAGCGCCATGATATGTGGGTCCCTTTAAGATTCTAGAAAGAATTGGCAAAGTGGCCTACCGACTCGAGTTATGGGAGGAACTCAACAACGTACATCTGACTTTCCACGTTTCGAACCTCAAAAAGTGCCTAGCCAAAGAAAACCTGCATATCCCTCTCGAGGATTTGCAAGTAACGAAACTCTACACTTCGTGGAAAAGCCAGTAGAAATCATGGACCGAGAGACCAAGAAACTCCAATGCTCTCGCATTCCTATAGTGAAGGTTCACTGGGAAGGCAAACGCGGCGCCGAGTTCACTTGGGAACTCGAAAGTGATATGAAAGCTAAATATCCACATCTCTTTGCAAGTTAACGAAACTCTACACTTCGTGGAAAAGCCAGTAGAAATCATGGACCGAGAGACCAAGAAGCTCCAATGCTCTCGCATTCCTATAGTGAAGGTTCACTGGGAAGGCAAACGCGGCGCCGAGTTCACTTGGGAACTCGAAAGTGATATGAAAGCTAAATATCCACATCTCTTCGTTACACTTGCGCCTTAATTTCGAGACGAAATTCCCTAAAGTAGGAGAGGCTGTAACAACCCGACCTTTCGGGTCATTACTTGTATCTGTCATTTCTTGCTTAATTAACTTGTACTCTCGAGATTTCGATTATCACAATGGGTTAAATGATATTTTAAACTATATTCTACAACGCGTTCACAACGCTTATTTCAAACGCAGTTATCGCATTTAAACGTTGTTTATAACGCATACTATTTACGCGCATTTTATCGCATATTACATCGCATGTTAGACTAAACGCCATCTCAACGCAAACTTGAAACGCAGATTTACTTTTATGCATTTATATGTTATGTGTGTTAATTGTGTGATAACTTGTTTAATGTTATGTGGTTATCTCATCGCAAGGCTTACTCGCAACTCAATTAAATGCAACACAATGCTTAAAGCACGAAACGAAGGTTGGAAAACTAATTCGCACAACTCGACTGGTCGAATGACCATTCGATCGAATGGACATCCGTCCAGATGACCATCCGACCGGACATTCATCCGACCGAACACCTCACTTACACTGCCTTACTCTCTCTCTCTCACCCTATAAATACCCGTACACGTTACTGTTCACTGATGTGACAGCTCCATCCGACCCAACTCGCTCCTAAGTCATTCTCAAGCAATTTTCTCTCGATTCAAGGCCATTTCATAAGTGTTTCTCCCTAAATCTTGTACTTCCATCATCACTACACAATTCTACATCATCTTCTCCATTAAAATCACTGGTTTTCACCTTGAAATCACCTGATTTGGACCC
Organism: Helianthus tuberosus; assembly: GCA_030545235.1. Taxonomy (NCBI): domain Eukaryota; kingdom Viridiplantae; phylum Streptophyta; class Magnoliopsida; order Asterales; family Asteraceae; genus Helianthus; species Helianthus tuberosus. The sequence continues at coordinate 139,656,798 of CM060415.1, forward strand.
CTTGAAGGTGACATCATCTCAGTTGCTTATGCAATCGGTTGTGTGACATCATCTCTTCAAGAATGGTTCAGATCTAAAGGATTTCTACATTATTCAACACAAATCTCAACAAGATCTCAACATTTTCCAATTGTTTTTACTTTATATGTTAGTGGTATAGGACATTAACGTTAAATATATTGTCATTAATAGTTGTTATGGATTCTCTTGAACAATCTGTTTCGCTCAGTGCCACGCCCTGATGTTTCCGCCATCGGTTGAGGTGTGACAATGGATTTCCTGATAATGTGTCTATACTTAAGGCATCCAAGTGCTTAAAGAGCGGATGTGTCATTTACATGGCATAGGTGACAGTAGACGATCCGAAACAAAAGATCGAAGACATTCCAATCATTTTCGAGTACCCAGATGTCTTTCTAGATGAGCTACCCGGATTACCTCCTGAGAGGCAAGTAGAGTTCAGGATCGACATCATGCCTGGAGCAGCACCAGTGGCTCGAGCTCCTTACCGCTTACCACTAACTGAAATGAAAGAGCTGAGAACCCAACTGGATGAATTACTGGAAAAGGGTTTTATACAACCCAGCTCGTCACCTTGGGGAGCACCCATTCTGTTTGTTAAAAAGAAGGATGGTTCAATGCGTCTGTGCATTGATTACCGTGAGTTAAACAAAGTGACAATCAAGAACCGTTATCCATTGCCCAAGATCGACGATCTGTTTGATCAACTTCAATGGGCAAGTTTCTTTTCAAAGATTAATGTAAGGTCGGGGTATCATCAACTCAAAGTTAGAACTGAAGATGTAACTAAAACCGCGTTTAGGACAAGGTATGGCCACTATGAGTTCTTAGTGATGCCTTTCGGGCTCACTAACTCACCTGCAGCATTCATGGACCTCATGAATCGAGTCTGCAAACCGTACCTAGATAAGTTTGTCATCGTCTTTATAGATGACATACTTATTTACTCTCATAATCAAGCTGATCACGAGAAAGACCTTCGGTGCATCCTTAGACTGCTACAACAGGAGAAGCTCTACGCTAAGTTCTCCAAGTGCGAATTCTGGCTTCGCAAAGTCCAATTTCTTGGACATGTTGTGAGCGAGCGCGGTATCCAAGTGGATCCCGCTAAGATGGAAGCAATCATGACATGGGAAGCACCTAAGACACCTACTGAGATTCGCAGTTTCTTGGGATTGGCGGGATACTACAGAAGATTTATTGAGAACTTCTCAAGGATAGCCGCACCTTTAACTACTCTGACCCGCAAGAATGTAAAATTTGATTGGGGTCCTAAACAGCAGGAGTCTTTTGAGATCCTTAAACAAAAGTTGAGTAAGCTCCAGTGTTGACATTGCCTGAAGTAATAGAAGAGTTTGTTGTCTATTGTGATGCTTCACACACCGGCATGGGCTGTGTGCTTATGCAAAAAGGCAAAGTGATTGCCTACGCATCACGACAACTGAAGGTGCATGAAAAGAATTACACCACCCATGAACTGGAATTGGGTATCGTTGTACTTGCACTTAAGTTATGGAGACATTATTTATATGGAACTAATGTGTGATATACTTAGATCACAAAAGTCTCCAACACTTGTTTAATCAAAAGGATCTTAATTTGAGACAACGCCGTTGGGTGGAAACTTTAAATGACTACGATTGCGAGATTCGCTACCATCCTGGCAAAGCGAATGTAGTCGCAGATGCATTGAGCAGGAAAGAAAAAGTTAAACCTATACGGATAAATGCCAAGAGTATCGAACTTAAAAACAACTTAAATGAGAGGCTGTTAGCCGCTCAGAAGGAAGCTGTACTAGAAGCTAACCTTCCAAGCGAGAAATTAGGTGCAACTATTGAACAGTTGTCACCTGGAAATGACGGAATCTTCAGATTAAATGGTAGAATCTGGGTTCCTATTCGTGGAAGACTTAGAGATATAATCCTCCAAGAAGCTCATAACTCTAGATACTCAGTTCACCCTGGGGGCGACAAAATGTATCAAGATTTAAAGACAAACTATTGGTGGATGGGTTTGAAGAAATCCATAGCCACACACGTAGCTAAATGTCTGACGTGCTAATAGGTTAAAGCCGAACATCAAAAGCCGTCAGGATTACTACAACAGTTAGAACTCTCCACATGGAAGTGGGAAATGGTAACCATGGATTTTATCACCAAGTTACCTAAGACAAGGCATGGAAATGATACAATATGGGTCATAGTTGACAGATTGACTAAGTCAGCTCATTTCTTACCCATTAAGGAGACTCATAGCTCCAACAAGTTAGCTCAGTTATATGTGGACGAGATTGTGTCTCTCCACGGAGTGCCAGTATCTATTGTATCCGATAGAGATACTGGATACATTTCTCATTTCTGGAAAAGTTTCTAACAATCATTAGGCAATCGTTTAAATTTCAGTACTGCTTACCATCCCTAAACGGATGGGCAAAGTGAGTGTACCATTCAAACGTTGGAAGACATGCTTCACGCATGTGTCATTGATTTATGTGGTAGCTGGGATGACCATCTCCCCCTAATTGAATTCTCCTACAATAATAGTTACCATACCAGCATTCAGGCTGCGCCTTTCGAGCCTTTATATGGAAGAAAATGTAGGATGCCCGTCTGTTGGGCAGAAGTCGGAGAAGTTCAATTATCAGGACCTAAGATAATCCTTGAAACAATAGCAAGATTTTCCAGATTCGTGATCGCCTAAATGCCGCCAGAGATAGGCAGAAAAGCTATGCGGATAAGAGGCGCAAACCTCTAAAGTTTGAGGTAGGAGACAAAGTCCTACAAAAAATATCACCCTGGAAAGGTGTGATGCGTTTTGACAAGAAGGGCAAACTAAGCCCAAGGTATATTGGACCATTCGAAATCATCGAGTGTGTCGGAAGTGTAGCTTATAAGCTAAACTTACCTGAGGAGCTTAGTGGAATTCACAATGTGTTCCACATCTGTAACTTAAAGAAGTGTCTAGCTGATGAATCTCTAACAATGTCTCATAAAGACGTGCAGATAGATGAAAGCCTGAGGTTTGTCGAAAGACCTATATCGATCGAGGATCGACAAGTTAAAAAGCTCCGAAGAAAGCATGTACCGATTGTGAAAGTAAAATGGGATGCCCGTAGAGGCCCTGAATACACGTGGGAGGTTGAGTCCACCATGCGACAAAAATACCCTCACTTATTTCAGTAAATCTCGAGGTCGAGATTTCTTTTAAGGGGGTGAGGATGTAACACCTCGTAAAAATTTATCCAATAATGTGAAGACACATGTCATAAACCCTAAAACGTGTAAAAAGTTGACTTTGAAAAACTAAAGTTGACAAACAGTAAAAAGATGTATGCGGAGGGACTAAAAGTGTCAACATGCTAAAATTATGCCTTTGAGTGACCTTTTAACAAGCCCGAGGCTTCGTAATGTTCAATCATACTCTCGGGAATACTTGATATTGATTACGAAAGGTTTTGGTATAGTTACACGATAAAATGTGCAAGCCTTCAAGAAGAAGGGTTAAAAGTGACAACAAGAGAAACTAGCATCTCCGGGTGGTCTACCGATGAACCGGGAGCCTTAGAATATTTATTCACACTCCCATGTATGCCCAACATCAGTTAGAATTGGCATTTTACAAATTACAAGGCCTTAAATGAGATTATATAAGTTGAGGGGCCAAACTTGTCAATTTTCAAAATCTGGTTCCCTCACAGACCCTTTACGGACCGTATGGGGTCACTGCTTACAGTCTGTAAAGCCTGTATCTGGGCGAATTTTTGCTTGTTCTCCACACATAAGCTTCCAAAACCACTTTCTTCAATCCAAGGGGATGCATGCTGGTTCATAGCTCGTGTAGGGACACCTGGAGATATCTTAGAACACCATAGAACACCTGGCTTGATCCAAGAATTCCTTCCTCAACTATAAATAGAGGCATTGGGTTGCCTTTTTCTTTGCTCATTCATAATTTCCAACTTTCTCTCTTGCTTGAGCTTTCTTGAGCAATTCTTGAGGTTCCTGATAAAAAAGGAAGCTCCACATAGTTCAAATTTCGAGCTAGGACCCATTGTAAGTGTCCTTAGCCGCTCTAGTTCGGTTTTTATATGTTTAAAGACCGAATGTCAAAGTTGCCGCAAAACGGCTTTGACCTTCGGTTTAGACCTAAACAGTCCAGCCATTGTTCGAGGCGAATATGGCTACATGATCGTGTCGCAACCCCCGACCCGTGCCCCGGGAGGCGGGCGGCCGCGGCCTACACAGAGCCGGTGGTATCGGTGTTTATTTATTTGGCAGCGGAATTTACATCAGGACCGTAGTTAGGAAATAGTTATCAGAGTAAAACACCACATTTTTATAATAATAAATACATGGGAAATTCCCAAGTTTCCATTACAAACATATTTATAGGGATAAACCTTAATTTATTGAAATAAAACTTCTTCTTTATTTAGGTAACTTTTATAGACACTTTTCCATGCCTTCAGTGTTGTCCAGCTGGCTTCTAATTGGCTTTCACATTTTGTTACCTGAAACGCGTTTAAAAACATTTTATCAGCAAGAAATACTGGCGAGTGAATCCCAGTTTAATCAAGAAAAGTTTTATCATTTTATAGCATTGAGGGCAATCCAGCAATTACATTTGTTTACATCTACTTTAATTACCACCCACGGTACTGTCAATCCTGACTGGTGGTAATGTTACTACTCACAGTGTAGTAACAAATTTTGTATACAAAATCCCAACATACCAACGATAATTGTAGAATTACAAATACTCAATCACTGTGAAATATAATTTAAACATTTGAGGTTTTGTAAAAACAGTTTGTGAAAAGAGGAATTACTCACATTGCTAATTTAGGTATTTCCTTGTGATTTCCTGGTTATAATCTAATAAATTAAACAATGCACACGCGTTAGTATAATAAACCAATTTACATTAGTTATACCCTCCCCGAGACACAACTCCAACGACTGAGTCAGGCAAAGCCTTGACATGCGTTAAGGAGCACTAGATTGATCGGGCAGTGTATCTTATACGTAACAGGGGGTTATAATCTTACAACGAGGCAGACCTTCGCTATTTTAGTGGGTATAAAACCCGAATATTACTTTAGCTTTAGAGAATTTATAGAGAGATCGAGAAAATGAACGGATTGGAAGTGAATGCTCGAACTCTCTCGATATATAGGGCCTGACAGGGGGTTCCTGGCGGCCCGCGAGAGAGATAAAGGGGGTCTTTGATCCCCGCTAGCCAGTCTAGACTAGGCTCTATATTGCTATAATAGAGACTGAGAGAAAGAAAAGAATTGAACGAATTGAAATGTGCAGAGCTCGTTCTATTTATAGCTGAAACAAAAGTCTCTCGCTCCCCGCGAGAGTTTCTTCTTCTTTCTTCGCGGCCCGCGAGGAACTGTAGGGCGGTTTAGGGTATGCTGAGTCATGGTGTGGTCTTGACACGTGTCCCTCAACGTGTCTGGATAGAAACAAGTCTCTCGCGCCCCGCGAGAGATCTTTCTTCGTTGGTCGCGGCCCGCGACAGAACAAAAATTCATTTTTATTTGATTTTTCAAACAGAATTTCATCGTACGTGTTTCGGATTATGATTACGGATTATTGTGGGACTTATTTGAGGGTTGTTACATCCTCCCCACCTTGTTTTAAATCTCTTTCTCGAGATTTAGGTCATGATGTCATTTCCGAGTTATATCATACGTTAAATAATAGGATTAAGGTAAATGACACTGTAATTGAATCATAATATGTTCAAATTTTGTGGATATGAGAACAGTTTAGAACCAAGTGTAATGATATAATCATCAGATGACTAAGTTTACATGAATCAGATCAAAGGAAAGATTTAGAATCAATAAGCTAGACTGACTAGGAGTACGAAGATGATATGTCAACTATTGAATCATAGCATGAGGAAAAAAAAATCAGTGTGTTGACATTATTGAATTACAAGGATACACCGAAATACAATAGAGTTTAGGGTATCATTATCTTAATACATAATTGCATTAAGACTACTTTCAATGATAAGTCAAACGAAAGGTATATATAGATTAGCTCAAGCTACAAGTTTATATCGACGCCACAAGGTGTCGTAGTGATTGAAATAATAATAGCGGTGACCGAACGAGTTCACCATGTTTGAAATCAAATGAAAATTCAATGAAGTAAATCCTAATGTTTGTTTCGAACAAATCTAGTAGGATTTTCTATTGAAAATGAAACAATTGAATAATGTTTTTCGATCGAAGATGATAAAGCAATAAATATCACGAAATGCTCGATCGATGTTGTAAGAACTGTTAAGAGATACACTGAAATATGATATGAATTTGTGTACCATTATCTTAACACACGATTGTGTTAAGATTACTTCAATATGATGAACCAACAAAGCGGATTTAAAATAAATAAATAATTAATTAAATCCGTAAACGAGATTATCGCAAGCTTCAAATTTGTGAAAACGTCACCCCAAGGTGATCGTGATCAAAGAAATGATTCAATGAATTCGAAGACCAAACAAGCATGTTATGGTTCAAAACAAATGAAGTGCTTGTTGGAATTATTTCGAATATGATGGCCTCAATCCATCATATGGGACCTTGAATTGAATACGTATTGTGAGCAAGTTCAAACAATTGAACTTGGTTTAAACACAATCTGACATTGAATAAATAAATGTATCGACAAGGAAATTCCGCAATAGTTACGACAACAAAACCATGTACATATCTTGAAAAGAAAAGAAGTTTTCAAGAAATTCATTGACTTGATAGCAAGGAGTCAATACTTACAAGAATGCGGATTATCCAGATTATGAAGCAATAATTTAGATATAGCGATCATTCAAAGTGGAACCACATGCATAACAAACGAAGCATGTGTAACATATAAAGTTTTCAAGAAATGAAGAAAATAAGGGTTTGTTATAATGAAAGAAATTATCGTGATACAATGACCATTAAGAGGAGTAGAGCTGTGAAAATCTACTCACCAGATGCAAAAGTCGGAATTTCAACAAAAGAATTTTAAGGGCTTTCCCTGGAATTTCGTATGATGGTCAATTGTTAGATGACACTACCATGAAATGTCGAACATGGCGTATTCATTGTAAATGAGATGAGGAAATGCGAAGACATACGTCTTCTCCTTGGTGTGATTTGTGTCGTTGCAGGATCGCGTGACGAATGGTCGCATCCTTATCGATAGTTATCCTGCTGGTGAAAACTAGCACCGTTGTTGAATTGCTCTATCGTGCCTCCTCAATGATCTTGCCTCGAAATTCATATGTGGCGTATTTCAACCTCCATTGATGTATATGTGGCACCCGAGGAAAACCCACAGTCATTCGGATCTATCGTTTCACCCTTCTGTGATTGCTGATCAAATTTTGGGATGAAATTTCTTTCAAGTTGGGGATAATGTGACAACTCGCATTTTCAAGGATACTTTATGTACTAGTTTTTATGATATTATGTATGTGATCGAGTGAATGAACTACTTGAATAGATTGTTTAATTATACTTGAACATTAGTGAAACTGTATGTGTTCTATGTCCGTCACGTTTGGTTCCGGATCGCACAAATGCTTATCGACCACACAAGCCAAGCGGGCTTCTTGAAGCCCAAAACCTTATAACCCAAACCGAGCCCAAACCCACTTCCTTGTGGCTCGCATATATGCATGTGAGTTGCATATCATTCTATTCTTTTCAAGCATTTGCAAACCCTATTTCCTCTCAAGCAAGCGACGACAGGAACTTCTCTTCGAAGCACTGTTTCTCTCGATCAAGCTTTCAACGAACAATCTTATCACCTCTCGGTTAGTGAACCTGTTTCTGTTTTGATCCTTGTCGACTATCCTTGTGCATGTGTGAACTTGTTGAATATGATTAGTGAGCATTAGAATGGTTGTTTATGATCTAGGGGTTTTGTTAGAGATTGTGGTGGATATGATTAACTGTGTACATGATGTTGATTGTTACGAATGCTTGATAGGATTTTAGAGTGACTAATTGATTTAACACTCAAGGAATTCGGTAACATCTATGTGCTAACGAACTCATGAAACTGATTTAATCGATGGCTGTAATGTTGTTATATGAATTGATGATTTAGAAATAAATATGGATCATGGAAAAATATGCTCATTCGAATTGTTTTTGATGTTATTATGTTCCGTAATGTTCAAACATAGATCTAGGGTTCATGAGAACTAATAGAATATGGAAACTGTGGTAATTGATTTGCAAATTCGAGTGTGTAACCGCTTTCCATAAATCTTGGTCAATCGCATAAGGGAGGGTGCACCTGTACACACGGATCGCACAAGCTGTGCCAGTCACACAAGTTCAGATAGGCTTGTGTGAATCGCACAAGAAAAGGCCCAGTCATATCATCTGTTAGGTTTGAGTCTTATATGGGCCGCAGACCTGCTTACAATCGCACATGTTGGACCCAGTCGCACAAGTCACGTTGAGTCGCACAAGTCCAGTGCACAAGTTGGGGATTGGACTCCACATGTTGGGCCGATCCTTCATGTTGTACTACACACATACACTTTAATTTGATCACACAATTTGTTGGGCTGTAAGATGTTTGGGCCGTATGAAGTCATGTTATGATTTAACACTTGAATGTTTAATGATCTGAATTGCTAAGCTGATACATGGTTGTGAACTTGCATATCCACTTGATGGAGAATTGAACTATTGTTATGTGCTATGGTGAATTGTGAACATGTGATGTGAGCCGTGCATGAGACTCAATTACTTGAACATGATGTTATGAATTGTTGTGTTACGAGAACTTTTGTTACGACTTGTATAACGATGTGTGACTATGTGTACGCTATTTGTGTAATATGAATGTGGGATACATGAGTTATGTGCATATAATCTGATTATCATTGGTAACTATGTTAGGATTTGGTTGACCAACTGTAAACGTAAACAAGTAACTAGTCTTACTGAGCAAACCTAAGGTGAGTTCACTGCACTTTTTCCAAGCATGCATCCCGGGGAGGGATATCGGGTAACGTTCCAGGGAGGAATGCCAGGTTAATGAGATGTTGGTTATTACTCAGTTTCTATCATATAAGACCCCCTACATCTACCGATAGTTGCCGGGAAGGCAACGAGGTATTTAGTTGATAGCGTTATTAGGATTGGCACCCTTACACCGTGCCGGAAAGTACGGGCGTGAACTAATTACCTTGACCACTTGACCAATGCTTTGATAGATGCATTGGGGTTTGGGCAAGCACATCTAGTAGCCACTTACGGTAATCGAGTTAATAACAACATCAAATCAAATTATTGAACTGTTTTATACACATATCTGGTAACTAAACGCGTTAACAAAACTTTGAACTCACCGGCGTCGTCTGACACACTTGTCTGCATGCTTGCAGGACTGTAGGTTTATATCATTGGTACTTGCTGTCTAGGATGCTGGAGTGGTCATGGGTCGAGATTCATGGAATCTCAATACAAGCTTAATGGTTTATGTACACATGGTTTACGAAACACTTAACAATGAGTTATGCTTCCGCTGTATACAATGAATGATATGTAACGTTTGTAACACTTTATGTTAATGAATGAAAGTTTTAATTGAATATATTTATGAGTTCAATGTGATTGGTGGCTTGGATGCTGGTGCGTCACACACCTTGTGGGGGTTTCCGCATGTGGTATTTTGGGGGTGTGACAGTATAGCTTAAGTTTCGTGAAATCTTGCATGTGAGTTACCTACTGGATTAACTAAAATAGCATAGACGACATAATAATGGCGTCCCAACTTTAAGGGTTCTCGTCGTTTATATTGTCGCACGAGTTATGAGACAGATGATCAAATGAAATAATGTTCGATATCGGAATTATAGATAGATGTGAAAGATTCCTGATAAAGAAATCTAGAATTATCATTGACACACATGCTCGTGATTTATTCTAAATTGTCAATCGTTATGGCTTTTGGATTTCCTTATAGATATACATTTCTATATAATCATAATATACATACCATTCATAGGGTCAATGTATTTAACAGATTCATATTTCCACAGACAAGTCTGACATCAATTCATGGTATTATTTAGGGAATTATGTCACTTGTTTGACATATCATATACCCCATCTTACTCGTTTCTTGCCGAAGAGGTAACCCCATCTTACCCGGTTCTCGCCGGAGAGGTAATTATCATTGTATTTCCCATAAATAGTATCTTTTTAAATCCAGATTTTAAAATGAATCTTTTTTAGGACTTTCACCAAAGAACAAGGAAATTTATATTCACATAGCGGATCATATTCTAGAACCAAGTAGTACCAATAAGTTATTGCTTATTTATAGTACTTGTAATGTTCTAATCATTATTCTCATGGCATACCAATATCTAGCTCATTATACTTATACAAGTAATTAGCTTATCTTTAAGCTTATATTAAGGGATCTTTCTTAAGTTCAAGTCTAAATATTATTATTGGTGCTACCAGATAACATCAATTTCCTAACTCTTCGTTTAAACTTAGGTATTATTACAACACCTAATTGCTTAAACAAGTGGCTTTGATACCACTTCTGTCACGACCCCCGACCCCGCCCTGGACGGGAGCGAGAGCCGCGAAGCAGCCAAGTGGTACCGGTGGTTATTTTGAAAAGTATTGCAGTGGAAATTTCATCAACACCGTGAGTTAGGAAAAATATCAGAGTTTTGAAACACCGGATTTGATTTATTAACAGATGGGGATAAACCCATGTTTTGCGAAGGTAGCTTTAATGTGGGATAAATCCGAATACATAAAATATCTTTTCTTAATTTAATTTAATTGATAAAATAAGCCACTTCAGTAAGCCTTTTGGTGCCATCTCCAACTCTTATTTCAATCTATTGTAATCACCTGAAACGCGTTTTAAAAAGGTTTTGTCAGCAGGAAATACTGGTGAGTACATTCAATTTGTACAAAAGACACATTGTTATAATTTACAGCATTAAGAGTTTTCATATTTGCCCCTATCTATTAATTAGCTGGTTCAGTTATCACTCGACCGAATCTATGATTGTGGACATATCACAAATTAGGCTCGCCCACCTAAGTGATAAATCATTAGTAGTAATGTGCACAAAACCCCCCACTTACTGCCAGTAATTAAAGATTATCAAAGACTTAATCACTGCAAAGTATAACTGGAAAACATTCAGGGTTTTGTAAAGCAATTTGATAAAAAACATAATGACTCACATTATAAGCATGCAGTCTTGATTTAACAAGTCTCTTGATTCTATGCCTTCTGATAACTAAGCATTTACTTTATAGTTCTGAATCTTCTGATGATTAAACATTTTGTTTGATAGTATGTTAATGATCGGAGTTTTCTGATAGTTAAACATATAGTTTAACAGAGTGGAATACGTATTAGTGTAAAACCATATCAAACCTAACGATGGTCACGAGATCAGAACCTCAACGAAATTCACAAAGTATAGTCTTATTTAGACAGCACTTTGGCATTCGTTAGTTGGTTTCCGAATCGATCGGAAAGAATATCGTATCGGTGAATATTGGTTAGAACACCAACGTATAGAGAGAAGAATAGAAGAAATGAGCAAAGAAACATGAATTCTAAGCTTTCTATTTATAGGTAAGGAGTATGAAATTTCTAGGAAGCTTCCTACCCACATATATATCCTCTTACACCTTCCTTGCACCTTCCATTGATATTATCTATCTCATATATGTTTATTTTCATGTATATCTATTTAAGTGTTTAATTTACTTACTTAATTAATCTTACTTAAGTTAATTAATTAATCTTACTTAGCTTAATTAATCTTACTTAACTGATTAATTAATCTTACTTAGCTTAATTAATCTTACTTAACTTAATTAATTAATCTTACTTAGCTTAATTAATATTACTTAACTTAATTAATCTTACTTAGCTTAATTAATCTTACTTAACTTAATTAAATAATCTTACGTAGCTTAATTAATCTTACTTAACTGATTAATTAATCTTACTTAGTTGTTAAGTTTTACTTATCTATTAAGGTTTCGTAACTGCTAAGTTTTACTTAACTACTAAGTTTACTTAATTGCTAAGTATTCTAGTTTAGCAGCCCCCTGGTTATGAGTTCTAATTTCTAGATTCAATGGAACTCGTATTAGCGTATTAACCCAATTCAACTTTAACGATAATCACGAGATCAAAACCCACAATGAATGACAAAGTATAGCCGTATACAGGCAGCACTTAAACATCCGTTGGATCGGTTTCAATCAATCGGATTTAGTACCGTGTCTGTGATTAGAGTTATTACCCTGATAACGAGCAGAGTTTCGGGGTTTTAGAGTATAGTACCGAGCTACTATATTGCTATAATAGAGACTGAGAGAAAGAAAATAATTGAACGAATTGAAATGTGCAGAGCTCGTTCTATTTATAGCTGAAACAGAAGTCTCTCGCACCCCGCGAGAGTTTCTTCTTCTTTCTTCACGGCCCGCGAGGAACTGTAGGGCGGTTTAGGGTATGCTGAGTCATGGTGTGTGTAACACCACGTAAAAACGTGTCCAATTATGTAAAGACACGTGTCCTAAACTCTAAAGGTGTGAAAGATTTAGTTTGAAGGACCAAAGTTGTCAAACAGTGAATCTATGAAACCACAGGGATTAAAAGTGTCAACATGCCAAACTTGTGCCTCTGAATGACCATACATGATGAATATATTCTTAAACAAGTGATTAATTGGATATAAGAAGCCGTTTATGAAAATAATTGAAAGATTATTAAATTACAAGGGTTAAACGTGTCAACATGTCAATTCTGACCTCTGAGTGACCTTTTAACGAAACCGAGGCTTCGAAATATTCAAATATACTCTCAAGAATAAGTGGTATAAATTTCACGTGGTTTCGAGATCGCTACGCATGTTTTCAAGACTTTGGGCCAAAAGTGTCAACTTGATGAAACTTGCTTTCATAGAGGTATTAAACGAACCGAAGCCTAACGAAGTTAGTTTATTCATCTTAGAGCCTCAACATACTGACTACAAGGGCCCTACATGTCAACAACGAAGTTAAAAAGGGTTAAAAACAATCAGGGACTAAAGCTGCCAAGACTCAAACTTGTTTTACCTGATCAGCCGGTCCAAGCGGCCCGCGTAAGCCCCCCCCCCCCTCAGCTTATGCGCCCCGCCTCAGAGTGCCAGTAACAGAAAAATCATGCCAGGTGCGGGTTTTGGCTGTTCCACCACCTTAGCCTAGTTTGTAACGACCTAGGGAGCTGTAAGTCGGTTAATTTCACTAGCTAGGACACCTGGGGTGATCCCAGGGCCTCCAATAACACCTGGAAGTGATCCTTGATCTTGCAATTCACTATATAAGGAGAGCTAGTTCTTGAGTTTCAAAGCACACTTGCAAACATTTGCTAATCTACAACATCTGGAGCTTGCTAAGGACAAGGAGAAGACTTTGAAGTGTAGAAAAGACTGCTAGGACCTTTAGTAAGCCTCTAATTCCTTATTTAGTCGTTTAATTTAGCTTAATTACTCTAAGGTCAAACTTATCGTAAATTTAGTTTGACTTTCGTTTTAATTACATATGGTTTAACCACTGATCAAATTGAAAGTGGTTATAGAACCACATTAGTGTAGGTGATTAACCCTTAAAAGGGCACCTCCTAATTATCTCGTTTGACTGGTCAATCGTCGGGTCAAAGTAGTTTGACAAAAAGTCAAACTGGACAGAATGTTGAATATGATTAAAATTAATAAACCAGAGGTTCTAAATTATATTTTAACATTCTAATAACTTGGTAATTAATATTAAAACATGTTTTACCAGTCCTAACCCGGCAATTATTAGTCTAAGGTCAGTTTATAACCGAAAGTCGTAAAAGCTTGACTTTTGCTTTGACTTTCAGTTCTGACCCGTTCAAGCTTAATTCTCCCATGTTTTAAGCTTCCATTAGGACCACATTACTTAGTAGTATAACCCTCTGGAGTTATATTGCATGGTTCATAATGGTTTGAATTATATGCACTTGGTCGTAATTATGCTTAATAATGCCATAAACGCCCTTTTTGCATACAACTGAGATTTTTAGCAATGTGAATGGACTAATACCTTTGCTACTGATATGTAGACATGTCCTTAAAATTTGACATCAATTTGAGGTCTAGAATAGGAGTTATGCTCAATAGTGTAATTAAGAAGCTTTTTGTAATTTAAAAGGCGTAATTAACATAAAGCCTATCTAAACCCGATTTTTGATATCAAAATTTTTACCTACTGATATAAAATAATATTTTGGGATTTTTGAAGATTTTTAATTATTTTTAGGCTGAGCATAACATAGGATTATAGCTTAATTTCGGTAATTGTCGGTTTTACCTTTTTCATGCATAAAATGAGTTTTACATAACTTTTTAATGCCAAACCTTTTGCTACTGATTCTACATGATAAATAAAGTATTTTGAACCTTATAAACTGATCAAAAATTCAGATTTCCTGTTTTAAACCAAATATCCCTTAAAACCGACTTTTAAGCGTTTTTAGCACATAGTTTGAGTTAAAACTATATTTGACATATAAAACTTATTACTTACTGATATTTTTAGTTAATTTATATAATTAAACAGTAAGCCAAAGTTTTTAAACTCAGAAGTCTATTTTGACCTTTAAAGCCTATGTGAAATTACCGAAATGCCCTACGGTGCATAATTGGATTATATAAGATAAATTTCACACATATAAAATACCCTACTGATATAACTTATAAAAATACATATTTTTACTAATTAAATCAGACCTGAAACTCAGTTTAATATTTAAACTCTTTTATGGGCATTACAATTACCAAAATGCCCTTATGGGACTTATTTTGGTTTAAATTACTTCTTGGGCATATATGTTAACATCTTACTGAGGTATTAACATATTTTGAGCATAATAATGATTAAGACCTGTATATAATTTATTTGGTTACCCGTTACGTGTTTACGCGTTCGGATCGGCTTATGTGACTAGTTTAGATAAAATAGCCGAAACGGGTCAAACCTTATCATTTAATCCTCAATTTCCAGAATGTGATTAGTCTACCCATATTATACAAGTATCCAAGCTTGTCGGGTCTAAATCGCATTCTATTCCGGTCTCCGCTTAATCGTGCGTTTAGAACCGTAAGGTTTCCTTCTAGCTAGCCGGTCTAAGTCCTTGACTAAATGAACGACCCGTTAGCATCCTAATAGGTTAATAAACCTTCTATACATATTAAATAGCTTCCGGTAGAAGGTGCCTTCGAAAAGCTTTAGGATTTTACTACTAGCATCAGGTAAATACTTTTAACTTATTTTCCCTTATACGGGCTTGGGATATTGTTAGGATCGGAGGCCCTCATGATAGTGTTTGTTTGTGTAAATTGTATAATCAATAGAGATGAACAGAGTTTTAGTGCAGCGGAAATGAATAACAAACTTTGTAAACACAATCAAGGAGAAAATAGTTTTGAGAAAGCATATGCAATTCATTTAGTCAAAAGATTTACAATAAGAATCAAATGATTACAGATATGCTTACATACTAAGCTCCCCCTCAGCCAGATGCCCCAAGGTTGGATTGTACAAGATGAAAGGATTGAATTGAGGAGAAGAACTCTCTCAAAACGAATCAAATGTAACAGTACAGAGTACTGCTCCATTTATAGACAAAGCAAACCGCTGATGCATCTTAGCTGACGTCACCATGAAAGCGACGTCTAACAGCCTAACAACCTGTATCTACTGTTCTTATACAAACACTGCTAGACCTAACAACTGACAATACATAAGACAGATGATATACTGAACTACTGCTCTCTCTATTCATCAGTGCTTTCCTCAAGGTTGATCAGTCCTTGATTGGGCAGTGCTTTGTCATCAGCAGTTTGTACCAGCAGTGCTTAGCTTCCAGCAGTCTTCTTAGGCTTCATCAGTAGTTATGCAGAGCAGCAGTTGTATCCGGGCAGTGGATATAAGTCCATCAGCTGTTGTAATCACTTTCAAGGGAGAAGACTTAGTGTAAACAGCTGCTTATTGTGAATCCACTGTTGTGACCAGGTTTTGGCTTTACATTATCTGTTCCTCTGGTAGGGTTCAATCCCAACAATCTCCCCCTGGAACAGATAATGCCAAAACCTGTCATTATTCTGGATCTTTATTACTCATCAGAAGTTCCCTTGCTTTTCTTTTAAATTCTTCTTCAAATTCTTTGGAACTTGTGTCATCTTCATCCTGGCACAGTGTAAGTTCAAGGAGATCCTGCAAATCTTCAACACTAAGGCCTAGTGCTTCTTTCCTTGATATGTACTTCACTTCGCCATTGGATCTGACCAAGGTCAATACGTGGGTCTTTTGATCAGACATCCACTTTAGTACTTTTAAACCCAATGGGTTTCTTGGGAAAGATTTATTCATTGATGAGTTGGGAGATGTTGGCCTTGTGAAAACTTGCAAACTTTCAGACATTCTTTTGAAGGCCATTTCAATAACATTGTTTGCTGCAGCTATGTCTTCTGCAGTTTCCTTCTCTATCTGCTCCTGTCTCTTTTGTTGATCTGGCTCAATGTCTGAAACTTCTGAAGTAGATGGTGATGCAGGTTTAGTTAACTCCTTCTTAAAAAGGTTTTGAAGTTTTTTCGAGTTCTCTTCTTTTAGACCCATTTTCATGATGGTTTCTTTGAAGTACTCAACTTCCTTCTCCTTTACCTCTTCACTGGTCAGCTGTTCTCCTTTTTCTTGGTTTGTCATAAGAGTAGATCGGAACAGTGTTTTGAGGTTTTCAATCTGGTGTTCAAGCTTCATCATTTGTTCACGCTTCTTTGAAGTGCCTGATACAGTTATCTTCCTTTTCTTCAGCCTTTCATAGGCTTCATCAGTTTGCTGCTTTGACCATTTTGATATGGCATTTGCAGTGTCCACCTTTGCATCCACCAGCTCCTGTTTCTTTCTTTTGTACTCAGCTGTTTGGTCATTGATGAACTTTTTGTATTTACTCCAATTTGGAGCATTTTTCTTCTTTTTAGGATCGCTCTTGATTCTATCAATCCTATCAGCTTCATGCCTTAAAAGCACTATTGGCCATTCTTCAAATTGGTTTTCTTTAGTAGGATAAAATTTTTCTTGCATTATGTATGCAAGAAGTTTTCTTCTCATCTCTTTTCGTTGTTCTGCCTTTTCTTTGCTCAACTCATGTGCAAAATCTTTTATTAGATCGACTTTTGTGAGCAGAAAATCC
The DNA here is from genome assembly GCA_030545235.1 of Helianthus tuberosus. Lineage (NCBI taxonomy): Eukaryota > Viridiplantae > Streptophyta > Magnoliopsida > Asterales > Asteraceae > Helianthus > Helianthus tuberosus. The sequence continues at coordinate 139,674,098 of CM060415.1, forward strand.
AATCTTTCAGCAATGGCTTCATCACCTTGACCTTTACATTCAACCTTGGCTCTTATCTTAGCCTGTCTTACTTTGAGTTCAAGATATTCATCCATGTCTTCTGGAACCATGAAGCCAACGAGTGAAGAAAATCTTCTGTTTGAAGGATCATCATCATTGTAGAATTGCCTCATCTCATTTTTGATGGCTTCCAGTTCTAACGGATATCTTGCAGCAGTGGGATCATATTGGTCCTCATCTGGCTGAGTAAGTTTTCTTTTTCTGTTGTAAAGCTTTGCTGGTTGAGATGTGAGACTGGTGGAAACAGTGGTAGATGACTGACTAACAGCTGTTGAAACAACTGGTGTTTCAACTGCTGTTGTCATTACAACTGCTGATATGTCTGCAGATGTCTTCTGCTTTTGAGCAGGGGATGGAGGTGGTGAGGTAACTTTTGATGATGGTGATGGTGGTGGTGAATCATCAGATATGACAATCCTTCTCCTTTTTATTATAGGAGAGGCTGATGATGTCTTGGGTGGCTCAGTGGTGGTGTTATGAGTAGCAGTGGTTTGTGATTGTGATTGACTGACAGTGGTTGAAACAACTGGTGTTTCAATCACTGTTGTCATTACAACAGATGTTGTAACATCTGCTGTCTTCTGCTTTATGGCAGGAGGTAATAATGATGATATGAGGGCAGTGGTTTTGATGGTGTGTGATGAAGTGGTGTGTGTTGAAGAGATGGCAGCTGTTTGGCAAGCAGTTTTTGTAACTATTGCTGTATCAACTGTTTGGATGGAAGTTTGGGATTTTGTGGTTTGAGGTGGTTTGGATGGCTGTTTTGCTTGTTCTGGTTCAACATACAGACCATCTTCAATTCCCTTTTTCTTCATCTTCTTGACATTCTCCCCCTTTTTGGCATTATCTGCCAGGGGGTTATCCATAAAAAGGATAGTAGAAGGAACTTTTCCACCATGAGTCGTGCATTTAATATGAGCTTTGATAGCTTTAATATCTGCTTGAGTATCTTTAAATCTCGACTCTACCATGTTTGTCAGCATTTTTACATGTGTTTCATGTTGCTGATCAGCCATCTGCTTTTGGTGTTCAAGTAAGGGTTGAAAGATATTCCAGAGCTCATTTGCAGCAAATGCTTGTGGTGGAGCAGGTGCTTGAGGTGGAACAGCAGTGGCTTGTGCTTTTTGAGCTTTTAAAATCTCTTGCACCATATCTTTAATTTCAGAAACTGAATCTTCAAGTTTTTCAATTCTTTCCGTCAATTTCTGATATTTTGAAGCATCACCTACATTAGTAGGATCATATGAATCCCCACCAGTAGTGGTTGTATCAATGTGTGACTTAGGAACTGAGTCCCAAAAATCACCCATTGATGCCCCTTGTTCTTGGTACTGGGGACTTCTTTCTTCAGCACTTGATAATCCTTTTATGGTACCAGTGGTTAAAACCAACTCACTGGTGGTTATCGAAGGTGCTATAGAAGAAATTGCCTTCAAGGGAGTCTTATTAATGAAACAACTGTCCAACTGAAGATCTGTTGATCCATCAGTTGTAGTTGCTGCTCCACTTGAACTACTGACAAGAGTTACTTGTAACTCCTGCAGTGTAACCTCCTCAACTGTTGCTGGGATAGCAGAGGTATAAGCATCAGACCCAGTCACTTGTGGAGGTATACTCTCAGTAATAGGTGATAGAGAGGAACTGGTTTGTGTCTGTGCAATATCAACTGCATGCAACAGGGGTATTATTGATTGTGGTAGTATGATTGGTGAGGGTATGGGAGTTGAAAGAGACATGTCCTTGGGATCAGGATTGTGGAAGATGAATCCGAGTGGATCCAGAGCTTCATAATTTGGTGTCCCTGTGATTACAACCTGATCCTTTTGTGAGGATGCAGGAGGAGTTTTAGGCAATGGTTGAGATCTTTCTTCAAACTGCTGTGAGGAAGTAGCAGCAGTGGTTTGTGGTGACATTTGTTTTTTCACTGGCATTTGCTCTGGGATCTCATCTTCCAGAGTTGCCTTTGTTTTGGGTTTGGTGGGTTTTCTGGATGTTTTTCTTTTGGTCTTTTTGGTAATGTCAGGTGTGGGTTTCAAAGCAGTGGTAGTGCTGCTCTGATCACCTGGAGCAGTGGGCTCAGCAGCAGATGTCTGAGGAGCAATGGTAACTGCTGAAATCTGCTCAGACACCTCTGCTTTTGTTTTTATTGGTGCCATCATTCTTAAAAATGTTTCTTTTGTTAAGCCTTTTATTTGAAAATGGACACCTTGTTTGGGAAAATTTTCATCCTCTTTTTCAAATTTTTGTTTAAAGTAATAGCTCAGAAATCTTGGAAAAAGAAGAAATGATTTGCTATCAACATTCTTTACCATGTCATTGAAGATCTCCTGGGAGTAGTTGTAGTCTTTATTATTTAAAATAGCATAGCCCAGGCATTGAATCTTCAATGGTATTTCGTTAAACGCTGTTGTTTTATTTGAAACACAACTTAAAAGTGTGTGGAATAAAAATCTGGGTGCAGATGGAAAATAACCTTTTTGTAAGGTATCTACCTTTGATTGTTCTGCATATCCCCTTTTCAGAAAATCTGCTTTTAACTCGTTTTTGTCAAAGGAAGTTTTACCATTCTGATCATCGAGTTTGAAGACTTCTGAGATTGATTTCGGAGTGATTTGAATCACTTTACCCTGTATCGAGGAGTTAATGGCTATGACTTTATCGTCTTGTTTTTCAAGCGTCGCCTTTTTCCAGAACTCTCTCTGGGTTTGTAGATAAATAGGAGCATCTGCTGTCAACAAAGTTTTGTACTTTGATGCAGAAAGTGTATCAATGATGGAGTCGAAGGTGTGGTTATCGGTAGGTTTTGTGAGCAAACCCAGATAATTATGAGGAGATTTGTATGGTATCTCGATGGATTCTTCGGCCGTTTGAGCGACCTCTTTTGAAGATGATGATGATTTTGGTGTAGATTTCGATTTTGATTTTGACTTCGTCATTTTGATGAAGAAGAATCGGAGAGTGATTTGGGAAGAAAAGTTGGAAACTGCTTTGTGAAGAGAACTTTGGAATTCAATTCGACAGTGTAAAACCCTGTTTGGGGGTTTTTATCAGGGTTTTATTTAGGGAAAAAGTGATTGCTGATGTGGCAGCGGTTATTATGATCTGACGGCTAAAAACTGACTACGCGTCAACCTCTGATGATATGGATGAAGAATGGAGGACAATTGTTTTGAGAACCACTGATGTACCAAACATCAGTAGTTACAACGGTAATAAAGTGATAACAGTGGAAGATTTTTACTATCAGTGGATAGCATATAAGTGGATAAGTCACTGATTTTGAGCATCAGTGCTTGCCAAGAGAATGAAAGGATCAGCGGTTGACTTTCAGCAGTGGACAGTAAATAGGAAACAGAGGTTTAAGCAAAACAGTGATTAGGGTAAATGGTATAGATTTGAAGGACAAGTATATCAGCAACTGTATAGAGAATTCTTCATTCAAGGTTTTTGCCACATGTCAATTACACATTTTGAAGCTTTTTCAAATCTCTGACAGTGGTTTAGTACCCCAGATGATGAGAACTTTTTGCTAAGGCAACTCATTTCCGTTTAATATTCAAATTAAAACATGAGCGCCCCAGTAATTTAAGCACAGTTTAGCAGTCAACCTTTGATTAATGTTTAAAAACAACCTGAGTATGACATGATCTTGACATATGTACCAATTCCTTTTGACCCATTTATGAGGACAATAATACCAACAAAAATAAGGTACTATATCCTGACAGGTAACTGAAGCTATTGCCAACAAAAACAAGCAAAAGTTCAAAATATATTATTCTTAAAAAAAATGAACAATATATCCTGGTTATTCGAGAAAATCCTTTGAAAAAAAATGGTAAAAGGATTTTCTAAGAACAGCATCAAAAGGGATCCGGAATATTTTCAATAAAATACGAAATCATATCATTCTCAAGTTTATGAAAATGGTCAGTGGTAGGAAATTTTGAATACATTTTGACCACTGTTTGGTACCATTTTCTTGTCAGTTGATTGCAAACATGAGGACACATGGACACATGAGTTTTAAAGATCCTGATATAGATCTTGTTACCATGAGATGATTTTTGAACGTTTGTCTAGTCCTCTAGTAAGTTCAATCACCGGAAATTCCATTTTTACCTAAACCTTTTCGTGAATAGATAAATGCACACAGTTGCTTAATGACCATTATTACCCTAAACTCTGACTCGAGAGTGTTTTAAGTTTATACTCTTTTCTTTTGACTTCAAAAGTTTTGAGATAAACACACTTCTGAGCTTTGGTTAATTTTCTTCTTCCCTTTTTACCCTACCCAAACACAAGTATTGAAATACTTACTGAGGGGTTTTTATTGGAGGAATACTTGTTCCAAAATCATTTTGCAGTAATGTTTTGAGAGATTTGGTCATTTCTGCACATGCTTATGCCAACCTCCTCATTACCTATGATTTGGACATCTTTGACTCCTGATTTTCTTAATGTATTTTAACATAGTTGATTTTGTCCTTTTTAGGAATTCAACCTGTTTTCAACTCATAAGATCTGAATGACTAAAGTTTTAATTTCCCTCCTTTTTGTTAGCAAAACATCAATGTTGTTATGAAAATAGGTTTTGTTAATCTGAGGTTCATACTTTAGTATTTAATGAAGACATCACAGATTATACATCAACAATTGAAATCAATTTAGAAAATAAGAAATAATCTCATAGTTTAACAGATATTGTTTTCAGATCTAGAAACCATGAGTGTCTTGTGCATGAATTCACTTGTTGTGTGAAATTTGTGTGTCATATGACATCTTGATTGATTTACAGAGTTTTTGAATAACCACTTTGTTCATGGTATACTCGTTACTCTGTTTTTCAACTAGATACAACCAACCTTAGTATCAATGAATTTTGAGCCGAACTGTTATGTCAAATTGATTGTTAGATCGAATTTGACTGTCCAGGATCTGGTACCAATTGTTAGGATTGGAGGCCCTCATGATAGTGTTTGTTTGTGTAAATTGTATAATCAATAGAGATGAACAGAGTTTAAGTGCAGCGGAAATGAATAACAAACTTTGTAAACACAATCAAGGAGAAAATAGTTTTGAGAAAGCATATGCAATTCATTTAGTCAAAAGATTTACAATAAGAATCAAATGATTACAGATATGCTTACATACTAAGCTCCCCCTCAGCCAGATGCCCCAAGGTTGGATTGTACAAGATGAAAGGATTGAATTGAGGAGAAGAACTCTCTCAAAACGAATCAAATGTAACAGTACAGAGTACTGCTCCATTTATAGACAAAGCAAACCGCTGATGCATCTTAGCTGACGTCACCATGAAAGCGACGTCTAACAGCCTAACAACCTGTATCTACTGTTCTTATACAAACACTGCTAGACCTAACAACTGACAATACATAAGACAGATGATATACTGAACTACTGCTCTCTCTATTCATCAGTGCTTTCCTCAAGGTTGATCAGTCCTTGATTGGGCAGTGCTTTGTCATCAGCAGTTTGTACCAGCAGTGCTTAGTTTCCAGCGGTCTTCTTAGGCTTCATCAGTAGTTATGCAGAGCAACAGTTGTATCCGGGCAGTGGATATAAGTCCATCAGCTGTTGTAATCACTTTCAAGGGAGAAGACTTAGTGTAAACAGCTGCTTATTGTGAATCCACTGTTGTGACCAGGTTTTGGCTTTACATTATCTGTTCCTCTGGTAGGGTTCAATCCCAACAGATATGGTATATTAATAATACCACTTGGTCGGGTATGAAATCATTTAATCGGATTGTGATTAATAAATTTACATAACCCGTTTTAATCTGTCTTGTTTGATAACATAAGCATTGGGGGTTAATACGACCATGTCCTGGATATCCTCGGGTCATTTCATTTGAAAATGGCCACGACCTATGTACGGGGTGTAGGCATACACCTGACAGATGCAAATGCTAAAATATAAACCCACATGTTGGGGATAACTCCTTTGTGGGTTCTATAAGTGGTGAGTCGGTTAATCAAGATCGGCTTCCAACCAGCCCCAATTGTAAGACAAACATGTAAATCTGTATACAAGATTATATTTAAATAATTGTCCCAAGTTATAAAAGATTTGTGCCATGTGCACTTAAATCAATTTTCGTAAATGTTTTCAAAAGAGTCAGTTAATTGTATTTACCAGTGTAAACTGACGTATTTTCTTAAAGACTGATTTGACAGGAACCTCTCGTAATAGGCTGGAGCTATTAGGTGTCATAAGAGGATCTTGCAAATCCGTAGATACCTGAAGTCTGTTATTTTGTTTCTTTGTATTTGTTTATGATCCGCCTGTGGATCTTATTACATTCCAGTTTGTATATTCTGTCACTCGAACACTCTGACATTATGGTTTGTAATAGTTTATTCACCAAGCCTTCCGCTGTGCTATTATATTGTGTGTATTGACTATGATGATATCAACTACGTCACTATACTCCCCGCCGGGCCCACCGGTAATATGTGGAAATATCGGGGTGTGACAGGTTGGTATCAGAGCCAACATTGAGTGAATTAAACACTAACCTTTTGTGTTTAATCTCAATGACACAATAAGCACATTCCTTAGACTCTCGAGTCTAGGCAAATGACCTAGGATTTTATTCTTAACCTTCCTTTTACTGTTTTATTATAATTACTTGTTTTGACAGGTTACTACTTGGGAGAATGCCACCAAGAGTAAGAGGAAAGGGCAAGGGACCCATGCGTGGAGGACCGTCTAGCAGCACGGGACCCTCCCACAGACGTACACCATCTGAATCGCTTTCCGGCTCCAACTCAAGGGATAATTGGAGCCATAGCTTTGAACCAGCAAGACATTCTGTCTCGTTGGGATCCTCGCCATCTGACCCTCCTTATTTTGGGTTGCCCATTCCTATCGAACCCCATCATTCCCCTCTTTCGCAAGGAACTCATCATTCAAACCAATCACAACCCTCTTTTCAATCTCATCCGTTTCATCATTCAGATTCCACTTACTCTCCCGCATAATTTAATCCGAATGATTATGTTAACAACTTTTTGGGCTACAACCCTTTGGGGCCTGAGGATCACTTTTCTCAGGAAATGGAGATGGATGATGACCCAGACCCAGAATTGCAAACAGGAACACCAAGCCTTCCGCTGTGCTATTATATTGTGTGTATTGACTATGATGATATCAACTACGTCACGATACTCCCCGCCGGGCCCACCGGTAATATGTGGAAATATCGGGGTGTGACAGTGTGGTCTTGACACGTGTGACGACACGTGTCCCTCAACGTGTCCGGATAGAAACAAGTCTCTCGCGCCCCGCGAGAGATCTTTCTTCGTTGGTCGCGCGCCTGCGACAGAACAAAAATTCATTTTTATTTGATTTTTCAAACATAATTTCATCGTACGTGTTTCGGATTATGATTACGGATTATTGTGGGACTTATTTGAGGGTTGTTACAACTGCATATTTCGCTCGTCGTACTTCCAAACGAGCCTCTCTCCTATTTGCCTTATTCTTTATCCTTCATCTACTAACTCCTCACCAAAAGTGCGGAGTTCCTACTTCCGGTACTCATGGGTGGTGGTGGTGCTGGTATTAGGTCAGGGTACAGTGGTACGGGTTCTCCATATGGGTATGAGTTTTCTAGTATTTCCCGAACATACTGATAGGCATCCCAATATGGATCTAGAGGGTCAAGGTTAGGGTAGGGTGCTACTGGGTTTTGTATGGGCTCCGCCTGTGGGTAGAGTTCTCGATAATCCCTATGGTCGTCCTCCTATGGGTCATAAGCTGGAGGATTGGGTGCTGGGACTCTAGGGATTTCGTTTGGGTCGAAGGCGGGTATAGTAACCTGGTCTCCTGGGTTAGTTTCTATTTCCATGGGTTGAGTTGGGAACAAGGGTAGTGGCTGTGGTGCAATGATTTGTTCTAAGTTTAGGTCTGCGGCAGTGGTAGCTAGTATGTGAAAGTTGGTCAATCGCCTATTGACTATGTCTTTTGTGACAACCCTCAAATTTACATGTAACCGTACAATCTATTAATGTTACTTAAAGTACTTGATGACTGTGCTGAATCATTTAACTGCTCTCTGATTACTGTGTTATACTTACACGTACTTGTTAACATGCTAGTGGTATACAGAAAAGTTACTAAATAGTCCGGTATGCCTTCCTGAGTGTTGAAAATTAAAAACGTTACAAAAAAAATATATATATATATATATAAGACACTTCACGGATTAATTAAGCACTTTAACGGAACAACACCCAACCGAACATTACCCGGAACACTAAAATATTATCAAAAACATTGTTTCACTTTTTCTGAGCTAGTTATGGTCCCCGAGTACTACAACACCTTACATAATACCCGGTACACGCTAAACACTAGACATAACATTAAACTCCCACAAATAAATTTATTTACCCACAAAGTTACATCTAACCCCCCCCCCATGTGGTAACCGTCCCCATGGGACCCACACCACAAGACTTTTACAAATCTTACTAATCCCCATGTCACTACCTAAGAAATGTGAAAATTATTATTGGACTTGCACTCACCATTAATACTTACATATAACATCCTTCTAATCACCAAATACCCACCAAATCTTACACTTAACCCCCCCCCCCCCCCCACATGGCTGAATTCGGTTCAAGCATGTCTCCACAAGATATGTTATTTGAATTTTGTACATTCCCCATGCAATCTCTATGAAGATTGTGGATGATTATGTTTGGTACTTCTTGAGCATATAACCCAAAGGATAAAAGAAATTGGGATTATAAAGGACCACCACTTCCACTAACCTCCACTCACCACAACAATTCCTTTTCCCCTCCAACAAAGCTTCGGCTGAACACTCCACCATACACACCAACATTTTTTATTCTTGTTCAAGTATTCAAATCTCACTACAAGGTGCACAAATGTGAATAACGGAGCTCGGTGCGTTCGGAAGTTGAAGGACCACTCTCATCTTCTTTTATCCACCACTTTTCTACACTCGAACTCCCCTAGCCTTGTGCTAGTGGTAAGCACTTAGATCCTTGCATTTTACATGATTGCTAAGTGGTTAATGATGTTTAAAGATCAAAAAGATAGGAACTCTAAAGAACCATAAACAAAGTCTTGAACAATCAACTAACCTTGTGATGAAGTGATGTTAATATGAAGATTGGTTTGATTCTTGTTGATTACTTGGTGATTTACTGGTTAATATTGATGTTTGATGTTGTTGTGATCACTAAACATGCTAACGGAATCAATCGAACGCACTTTAGAAGGTTAAAGGCTGAAAACAGAAAGCTGTTTAGTGATTATAGCCAACTTCAGTTGGCTGTAACAGGACCGTAACTTAACGAAAAATGTATGTTCTGAAGTCTAGGTTTATGTATTATGAAATACGGTTCTAATGGCACCGGAATCATAATTTTTGGACTTTGTTTACTATTTTTAAAGTGTTGTTTCGTAACAGCAGCTAGAGCTGCATTTTTGCTGCTAAAAATACGCATTCTGTTTTCTGCCATAACTTGAGTTCTGTGTAGATTTAGATCATGAAATTAGTACTGTAGATGACCACCGATGTATTTGTAATTCTCTCACTGGAATTTCGTAAATCGGACTCTCGATGAATTTTAAATAAATTATTCCGTGGACTGCGGTCAGAAAAAGATAAATCTGATTTCAGTCCGGAAAATGAATTTTTATAAAATATTGGTAATGAACTGGACCCCGATATTTTTACACAATAATATTTGGAACGTTTAAGACCTTCTGTAAAAAGTTGGGAATTTTTGGAACAAGTTAACTATTTATTAAAATCCCCGAAAACAGCCCAGTGTTGAATATAAAAGCTGAAACGACATAAGTAGTATTTTGCGTGTCTAAATGCCGGGTAGGTTATCTGAGAATGATCTAATATGTTATATGTGTTATGTGCATTATCGTATGTTTGTTTATGAACGGGAATAAATGGGAAGTTTATATGGGCATAAACCGTTAAAGTAATGCATGTTATGTGTTAGATACGTGTAGGAACTTTGTGCTCTATTTGAAAACCACTAAATGACTAATTGGTAATCATATTAGGACGTAATTGACCGACCTTGACTGTTAGCTATTTTTGAGAGTCAAACCGAGCAACCGAGGTGAGTTCACACCCTTACTAAGGCATGGGATTCCCGGAGGTTGGGAATGGGATTGAATAACTATTTATATTATCAACACTACTAGACTACCTACTACTGTCCTCGGATTGAGAAGGGCACGTACGTAAAACCTACGTACACTCACACTTACTACTGTCCTCGGATTGAGAAGGGCATGTACGTAAAACCTACGTACACTCATACTTACTACTGTCCTCGGATTGAGAAGGGCACGTACGTAAAACCTACGTACACTCATACTTAACACTGTCCTCGGATTGGGAAGGACACTTATGGATACGACTAGTCTAGTAACATACAAAATGGGAAGCCCCCACTAAATATCATAAAGGTTTGGGAATCAAGGATAATGGGTAATACATGGTTATGAAACGAACTTACGATCTCTGATATGAACTCATTAACTGAACAATCAACTGTGAACTCGCTCAACTTTGTTGTTGATTTGTTGTTACATGCCTTGCAGGTCGTTAGGTACTATGGAGCTTGCGCGAGGAGGAGGTCGTTTGTGGAACAGGGACTGTTATGTCCCGTGCCTAATAAATAAACTTTATGAACTTATGGATCTTATGTTTGGTCGTTAAAATTATGAACTATGAATTTATGACTTGGTTTTAAACATTATGCTTCTGCTTGCAACTTAAACTATGTTTTGTTTAGACACCAATTGTATTGTGTTGAATTTTTATATACTACTTACATGCTTGTTCAATATGATTGGTGGCTTGATCCTGGTCAGTCACGCCTCCAAGCGGTGATACTCCGTGTGTGGATTTTGGGGGTGTGACATCTTTGGTCTGGGCGTTCATCTCTCTATTTGTTGCTGCTAAAGCCCTCTGTTGATGTAACTTCCTCATTCTTTTCCTACGCTCATGTGCTCCCCGACTGAACCATCCTCTCTTTTTGGTAAGGAATTGTTCTTCGGATTGCGCTTTGAATATGAAAATCCCCTCTTCTGTGTCAGCTGAATACCCATAAGGGGTAGGCTGGGAAGAAGTTCCTTCATCTCTAGGAGAACTCGACAGTTGACGATAAGCGTCTGACGGACCTTGATCACTCATACTGTAAACTAAAAAATTGTCAAATCACAAAACAATAATATACAGATATGCACGTAATCACGTAGATTATTTCCTAACAAAATGGATAAAATTTTGGTGTCAACAGAACACTTCTGTGGCTGAAATCAGTGGTTGTAGCTCTGATACCACCATCTGTCGCAACCCTCGACCCCTGCCCCCTGCCCCGGGAGGCGGGCGGTCGCGGCCTACTCAGAGCCGGTGGTATCCGTGTTTATTTATTCGGCAGCGGAATTTACATCAGGACCGTAGTTAGGAAATAGTTATCAGAGTAAAACACCACATTTTTATAATAATAAATACATAGGAAATTCCCAAGTTTCCATTACAAACATATTTATAGGGATAAACCCTAATGGTATTGAAATAAAACTTTTTCTTTATTTAGGTAACTTTCATAGCCACTTTTCCAAGCCTTCAGTGCTGTCCAACTGGCTTCTAATTGGCTTTCACATTTTATTACCTGAAACGCGTTTAAAAACATTTTATCAGCAAGAAATATTGGCGAGTGAATCCCAGTTTAATCAAGAAAAGTTTTATCATTTTACAGCATTGAGGGCAATCCAGCAATTACATTTGTTTACATCTACTTTAATTACTACCCATGGTACTATCAATCCTGACTGGTGGTAATGTTACTACTCACAGTGTAGTAACAAATTTTGTATACAAAACCCCAACATACCGACGATAATTGTAGAATTACAAATACTCAATCACTGTGGAATATAATTTAAACATTTGAGGTTTTGTAAAAACAATTTGTGAAAAGAGGAATCACTCACATTGCTAATTTAGGTATTTCCTTGTGATTTCCTGGTTATAATCTAATAAATTAAACAATGCACACGCGTTAGTATAATAACATAATTTACATTAGTTATACCCTCCCCGAGACAGAACTCCAATGACTGAGTTAGGCAGAGCCTTGACATGCGTTACGGAGCACTAGATCGATTGGGCAGCATATCTAATACGTAACAGGGGGTTATAATACTTACAACGAGGCAGAGCTTCGCTATTTTAGTGGGTATAATAACCGAATATTACTTTAGCTTTAGAGAATTTAGAGAGATATCGAGAAAATGAACGGATTATAAGTGAATGCTCGAACTATCTATATATAGGGCCTGACAGGGGGTTCCTGGTGACCCGCGAGAGAGATCAAGGGGGTCTTCGCGCCCCACGAGCCAGTCTAGACTAGGCTCTAGCTTGGCTGATTCGACTACTAGCCTTGACACGAGCCCGCCACGTGGCAGCTCAGGGGCTCGCCTGGTGGTCAAGCAGTCGTGCCCCGAGATAGCCTTTCTTGGCTCTGTCGCGCCCCACGAGCGCAATATAATATTGTTTTTATTTAATTTTTGTAAAACTAAAGGTATTTCGGGCCGTTTTTCGTATACGGGGTGTGTTTTAGGGCGTATAGGGGTGTTATAAGTATTTCAGGAGGGTTGTTATATCCTCCCCACCTTGTTTTAGAACTCGTCCTCGAGGTCTACTGAAACAGGTGTGGATATTTCCTCTGTATCTCTGATTCAAGCTCAGTATATTCTGGTGCTCTCTTGGAATCCCATTTTACTTTGACTAGAACCAATCTCTTGTGTTTGAGATTCTTGACCTCCCTGTCTTCAATCTATAACGGTTTTTCTACAAACTTAATTTTCTCATTTACCTCTATGTCCTTAAGAGGTACTACTAATGACTCGTCTGCTAAGCACTTTTTGAGATTACATACATGAAAGACATCATGTATTCCTGCCATTTCCTCTAGCAGTTGTAGCTGGTAAGCTACGGGTCCTATTCTTCTAATAATCTCAAAGGGTCCAACGTATCTGGGGCATAGCTTTCCCCTTTTGATGAATCTGATGATTCCTTTCCATGGAGAAACTTTTAATAATACCTTATCTCCTACTTGAAACTCCAATGGCTTTCGCCTGTTATCAGCATAACTCTTTTGATGATCGCGTGCTGCTTTTAATCTTTCTTTGACTTGAATAATCTTGTCCGTTGTTTCTTGTACGATCTCTGGTCCAAACAGTTGCTTTTCTCCAATTTCTACCCAACAGACTGGAGTTCGGCACTTTCGTCCATAAAGTGCTTCGAATGGTGCAGCATTGATACTGGTATGATAGCTCAGGGGGTTCCTGGCGGCCCGCGAGAGAGCTCAATGGGGTCTTCACGCCCCGCGAGCCAGTCTAGACTAGGCTCTAGCTTGGCTAATTCGACTACTAGCATTGACACGAGCCTGCCACGTGGCAGCTCAAGGGCTCGCCTGGTGGTCAAGCTGTCGCACCCCGCGATAGCCTTTCTTGGCTCTGTCGCGCCCCGCGAGCGCAATATAATATTGTTTTTATTTAATTTTTGTAAAATTAAAGGTATTTCGGGCCGTTTTTCGTATACGGGGTGTGTTTTAGGGCGTATAGGGGTGTTATAAGTATTTCAGGAGGGTTGTTATAGATCGTAATTAGGTGTGTGTTAATCCCTCAAAAAGGCACCTCCTAATTACCACGTTTACTTAGTTAATTGTCGGGTCAAAGTAATTAAATAAAAAGTCAAACTAGTCAGATTTTATAATAAAAATCAAATATGATAATGTAGAAGTTATAAAACATGTTTTGTCACTTTAATAACTTGGTAAACATTATTAGAACATGTCTAAACATGTTCAACCCGACAATTCTCAGTTTAAGCTCGGTTCGCAACCGAAAGTCGTAAAAGCTTGACTTTTGCTTTGACTTTCAGTTCTGACCCGAATTAGCTTATTTCCTTTGGGTTTTAAGCTTCCTTTGTGACCATATTATGTTGTATCATAACCCTCTGAGGTTATGTTACATGGTCACTTAGTAATCTGAATTATATGCATGTTCCCGATATAATGCTTATATTTGACTAGTATGCCCTTTGGTATAAAAATGAGGTTTTTAGTATAAACAAACATGCAAATTGATTAGGTACTAATTAGTAAACATATTTAAATTATTTTGACACTTATATTCTGGTCATAAATTGATGTTATGCAAATGATCAAAAATCATGCTTTTATAAAGACTAAAATGCCCTTTGGTACATCAATAAAGCTTTAAACATAATTTTGCCACAAAACTTTTTACCTACTGTTCAGATATCATATTTAAGATTTATTGGGATGCTGGATCAGATTATATGCTGACCTTAAACTTGAGTTCTTGCATAAAGCCTAAAAATGACGATAATACCCTTTTCGCAAATAAAATGAGTTTTACATATAATTAACATGCAAAACCTTTTGCTGCTGATGTGTTATGAAAAATAAAATATTTTGACCATTCAAAGTTGGTCAAAATCTCAGAATCGCTTAAACTTTGGAATTATCGTCAAATATCGACTTTTACGCTAAATAGGTGCATAGCATGGTTTAAAACCTTATTTGGCACCCAAGACTTGTTACCTACTGATTTTATAAATAATTTTAAATATTTTTACAGTAGGTATAAGTCTTGAACTCAGAATCCCAATTAAGTCTCTAAAAGCATATGTGAAATGACCAAAATGCCCTTTCGGGGCATAGTTTGGCCATAAATTGTAAACCACACATATGTATGATATCCTACTGATATAACATCATAAATTAAATATTTTTACAGAATGTTTTTTACCAAAACTTCAATTTACCTATAAACCCCATTTATAAACCTCAAAATGACCAAAATACCCTTATGGGGCCTAATTCGGTTTTAAAATCTTTTCGGGCATACATGTTGATATCCTACTGATGTCATAACATATTTTAAGCATAATAACATATGGAACTTGTATATGACTCATTCGGTTACCCATTTATGCTTACACGCGTTCGGTTCGATTTATGTAACTAGTTTGCATGAATTAACCGAAACGGGTCTAGCCTTGTCATCTAAACTTCAAAATCAAGAATGTATTTAATTTACCCATATTATCCAAGTCTTCATACTTGTTGGGTCTAAATTATATTTCGTTCCGGTTTCCGCTTAATCTAGCGTTTCGTACCGTAAAGCATCCATAAAAACCAACTGGTCTAAGTCCTTGACTTACATAAGACCCGTTAGTATCCTAATAGGTTGATAAAACCTTCCTTTCAGATTAAGTAGCCTCAGTAGAAGATACTTGCATAAAGTCTTAGTAAGATACGGCTGAGTAGCATTTCTTGCATTATTAACTCAAGTAAATACTTTTAACTTATTTTCCCTTATAAGGGCTTGGGATACGGTAAATTATTCGCTTGGTCGGGTATGAGATCATTTAATCGGATTGTGATTTAATAAATCTGCATAACCCGTTTTAATATGTTTTGTTTGATAACATAAACAATGGGGGTTAACGACCGTGTCCTGGATATCCTCGGCTCATTTAAATTATTAATGGCCACGACCTATGCACGGGGTGTAGGCATACACCTGACAGATGCAAATGCTAAATAATAAATAACCCACAAGTTGGGGATAACTCCTTTGTGGGTTTTATAAGTGGCGAGTCAGATAATCATGTCCGATTTTCAAACCGGCCCCAAATGTATGACAAACATGTAAAGTTGTATACAAGATTTTAAATGAAATTGTTGATGTGTGTAAAATGCAACATATAAATTACATCAAATGAGGCATAAAACTAACCCTTTTTAAGTACTAATGTTGGAAAAAGAGTGTTTTTGTCTTCCTTTTGTATTTTCAGGATTAAATGAGCTCAAATTCACAAAAGAAGCAAAAAGACAGCTAAATCCAACATAAATACAAGAAAAGGAACATAAGTGGACTGCCCGACCCCTCAACGGCATCTTCCCAAGCAAAATAGAGAAGGCAGAAGACTGAACACGCCCCGTGCTCAGCCAGCACGGGGCCGTGCCCAAGAAGCAGCAGAAAAGACAAACCTATAGAAGCTTCTATTGCCCACCACGGGGCCGTGTCCAGTGAACACGGGGGCGTGGCGAAAGTACTACAGGCGCATTAATTGTAATTGCGAATTACAATTAATGAAGGGAGAGAGTGTCAGACAGGCACGGGGGCGTGTCCAGTGGCACGGGGCCGTGCCCAGCCTTCTGTTCAGCCTATAAATAGGAGTGCTTGGTTTCATTTCAACTCATCCCTTGGCACACCACCTCTCTCACACTTCATCCACCACCCACCACCATCACAACACCATCATCCACCACCATCATCCATTGTCCATCGTAGAGTGTGTGAGTCATCTCGGGATCCAAGATTGATCTTAAGAGTTCTTGACAATTAAGGCCATGTTTGCCTAAGTCTCTTACATCACTTGGTGAAGACAAAGTGTCTAGTATAATACTTTTTATTTCTAATCTTTTGCACTTTTTATTTGGTTTTGTATTAATGACTTTAATAACTAGTTACTTATGTTGAAGGTGATCTTTCCTTATCGTTTGTCCGTGGTGTCTTGGCATTATTTTACTGTCTATATAAAATAAAAGATTTTCACCATTCATATCTCCACGGTCTATATGGAGGTATGTTGGCTACCTGGTCGGGGGTTAAGGGAACGGTTTGGTAAAGGTCTTGCCATTGTTCAGCGTTTAGAGGTCCTGCAATGGACCTGGGTCAAATTTAGTAGGACCTCCTTCAATGCTTCACGGTATTGGATGGCGGGGGTCCAAACTCTTTGATCCCCTCATAAGTTAACTACTATTAATACTATAACCCGACTATTTAGGACTGTATCCCTGCTGACTCAGACTACTTAGTCGAGGGTAACGTCACCGCCAAAAGCGGGGCCTACCATAATTTGCATTAATAACTTAATTAATTATCTTCCAATAATCCACCCTTTTAGGATTGTATCCTTGCTGACTCAAACTACTGGGGTGAGGGTAACGTCACCTTCAAAAGAGGGGCCTACTACAATAACTAAGATAATCTCTTAAATATGTGCAAAAGTGCGGAAATAATCAAAGGTTATACTAGATACGAGTCGGAACCAAGTGATTCATCTTGTCTATCTGTTTTTCTTTTATTTTTACTTTTCAGCATTTTAGTTAGTTTTTACCTTTTCTTAGTTAAAAAATATTTTTCTAAATTTTTATTTTGATTAGACGTTGAGGATAAACCGGTACTAAAAGCTCTTGTGTCCTTGGACGACCTCGGTATCTTACCAACGCTATACTACGCTCACGATGGGTGCACTTGCCCATATGTGTGTTTAGTGTTAGTAAAATATCGTGTTTTATAAATTTAAAACTTGGCTAAAATAAGTGTTAAAGGGGCTTAAAATATACACCTAATATATATAACACTTTACCGCACATCAAGTTTTTGGCGCCGTTGCCGGGGACACAAGGATTTTAAGAAAGTTAGGAATCAACGGCCTAATCATTTTTTCTATTTTTCTTTTTAATTTTTAGGATTTTCTTAGTTTTTCAGCTTCTGCAGAGCTCAGCACGGGCCGTGCCTGGTCAGACACGGGCCGTGTCCAGCATCATCACTGGCAGTTTTTATTTTCTGAGTTACAGAGAGCTGAGCACGGGGCCGTGTCGGTGCAACACGGGGTCGTGTTCAACTCCCAGTAACTGGGATCCAGAGAACAATTACTGTACCTCTGACCACGGGCCGTGTTCACTGAGCACGGGGCCGTGGTGAACATTCTGACCAACGTTCTTTTTTGTTTTTTTTTATTGCAGGATTTGGAACCCAGGCGCCACTTTGACCCTCATACGTAGTGCATGAGCTCCAGTTCTAGTAGAGACATAAAAGAACCCCTAGAAGAACCCGAACGCTTTCTTAGAAAAAGACTTAAAGCTAAAATTCAAGAGAAAGCTTCGGGGGACCCACTTCCAATGGCGGACCAACGTACCCTCATGGATTACCTACGGCCCACCGTAGGTAATCTCGGCGCCGCTATCAATGCACCGAATGTCGAAGCCAACAACTTCGAACTTCGACCGCATTTGATACAAATGCTCCAAAACTCCGTAACCTTTCATGGGCTTGCGGACGAGGATCCCCATCTGCATATTACTAATTTCTTGGAAATATGTGATACTTTTCGGATCAATGGAGCATCAAACGACGCCATTCGCCTTAGGATGTTTCCATTTTCACTAAAAGACCGAGCTAAGGCTTGGCTTAACACCCTCCCAGTTGGCTCGGTAAACACCTGGGATGAACTAGCCCAAAAGTTTCTATATAAGTATTTCCCTCCTGCTAAAACGGCTAAATTAATGACTGAAATTAATACATACTCACAAGAGGATGGGGAATCCTTATATGAAACTTGGGAAAGGTTCAAGGAGCTTCTAAGAAAGTGTCCTCATCACGGTCTAGCGGTATGGCAACAAGTATCCACTTTCTACAATGGGTTGTTGCCACACACAAGACAAACACTTGATTCAAGCTCCGGGGGACTTTTAGGTAATCGTCGCCCAAATGAAATATATAATCAAATTGAGGAAATTGCTCAAACCAATTTTCAATGGCACACTCCCCGAGGTAATAAATCTATTGCCCCGGGCACCCATAAGGTTGATGAAAGCACCTCTTTACAAGCCCAAATCGAGGCCCTCTCTTCGAAAATCAAAAGGCTAGAAATGACAAAAACGGCCTCGGTTATGGCTTGTGAGGGGTGTGGTGGGTCACATGAAAATTGGAGTTGTATGAAAGAATTAGATGAATAAGCGGAAACGGTAAACTACATTGATAATAGACTTAGGCCGTCGGGTCCTCCAACGGGTACCTACAACCAAGGATGGCGTAACCACCCAAATCTTGGTTGGAGAGATCCCGGCAATAGTAGTAACCAACAAAACCAACGAACTAATTTTCAACAACCACAAAATTTCTCTCAACAACAAGGTGGAAGAGAAAGGCTTGAAGATACCCTATCTCGCCTCATCTCCGACACGGAAAAGAAAAACTCGGATCGATTTCAACAATTGGAATCGAATTTTAGAAATCAACAAGCTAGCATTCAAAACGTTGAAAAACAATTAAATCAACTAGCTCAAAATTTCTCCGAGAGACCACAAGGCGCGTTACCAAGTAATACCGAAACCAACCCAAAGGCGCAAGTACACCTCATCACATTGAGAAACCGAACCGTGGGTCCTGAGGATGAGCCCTTACCACCAATTGAAGGAAGTCAACGCCAAGACACTACTTCACCCACACCTCAACCAGAAAAGGCTCCTTCAACAAATCAAGAGCCCACCAAGACTCATCCGATTCCGTACCCCGGTAGGTTAAATCGTCAAAAGACCGATGAGCAATTCGCAAAGTTCGAAAGTTTACTAAAACAATTGCATGTTAATATTCCTTTTATTGAGGTCCTAACCCAAATGCCTAAATATGCAAAATTCATGAGGGATTTCCTCACTCACAAAAGGAAAATTGAATCATTGCAATTAGTTAACTTAGGCGAAGAATGCTCAGCTTTAGTACTCAACAAACTTCCACAAAAGAAAATCGACCCCGGGAGCTTCACAATCCCTTGCTCGATTGGAAAGTCCCCCATCCGTAATACTTTAGCCGCTCTTGGGGCTAGCATCAACCTCATGCCTACGTCAATGTTCAAGCGACTCGGCCTAGGAACAACAAGCCCTACAAAGATGAGCATACAACTCGCCGACAGGTCCGTCAAATTTCCACAAGGTGTGGCTGAAAATCTGCTAGTTAAGGTTGACAATTTCGTCTTTCCAACCGACTTTGTCATCCTAGACATGGAAGAAGACACCGATGTCCCTCTCATCCTCGGGAGGCCATTTCTAGCCACCGCCCAAGCAGTGGTGGATATGAATGATGGAACTTTAACATTAAAGTTTGGGAATGAGGAAGTAAAATTTGAATGTGGAAAGAAAGTAGAGGAAGAAGATCCGGTCAACTACATGAAGGTCATAGACTCAAGCTTGGATGACGCTCTCCGACGGTGTAACATGGGATGCAATACATCCCAGTTGGGTAACATATGACCAGGCTTTGGGTCTAGCCAAGGACCCTTATAAACGTGGCGCACCACGGAGGCATTCCGCGGAACTATCCTTAGTTTAATTTAGATTAATTTTTATGTTTTCTAGTTAGTTTTAATTTTCAGGAATAAAACACACTCATGGTGGTAAGGGATGAAAAGGGGAACGAGAAAAATGATCCCATGCACAAGAACAAGGCAACCCGACATCAATCTCTCTATTACAGAAGGTTCAACACGGGCCGTGTCCAACCAACACGGCCCCGTGCTGAACCCCCTGCAGAAAAATTCCCAGTTCAGGTAACTGGACACGGGTCGTGTTCACCAGACACACCCCCGTGTCCAGGCTTCTGTTTCTTTTCTTTAATTTCTGTTACTGGCACCTGAACACGGGGCCGTGTCCGGTCCCCACGGGGCCGTGTCCAGACTACCAGTAACATAAATCTTTGCTTTTAACACCATTTTACACATCTAATCAACCTAAAAATTTATTTTTGGGACACATTGAGGACAATGTGTAATTTAAGTGTGGGGGGGGGGGATGCTAAAACCTTGAAATTTTGCAAGTCCTAAATACAAGCCTTACACAAAACTCTATTGGAACCGCTAATCACGCCAAATTTTTTTCAAAAATTTCATTTTTTTTACTTGTCTAGGTTTAACTCGGGAAATTCAAGTTCTCAAAAAGGTTATATTTTTACGAATTTACAACCGATAGCGTCGTGATAAAAAGAACCAACATAAGAAAATTATGAAAAGGCATGGCAAACTTAGTTAAAATTTGATTATATATACTTAATCACATAAAAACCCATTCCCACAAAAGTGAGTTTTGAGCCTTTATTGAGCATACAATTACATATCATTAAACTAAATGCTCATTTTTCGTTTCTTGTGTGAATAGCCGTTTGGTTCTTACGACTCTAGAACTTGCCATGACGATACATTCCCGGTCCTTATCAACTTAAACCCGAGTAAGTAAATGATGGAGGCATTAGGACTAACCCTTTTTATTTCTACACCATTATTTTTCTTTTTCTTTTACCACCTACCCAAAAATCCCCCTAGTTAGCCCCTTTGAGCCTAAACCTTTTCATTTCATAACCCAAACCAAACACCCTTTTACCCACCAAAACCTTTTTCATTTTTAACCCTTTGTTTTAGTAACAAGTTCGTTTTTTCGTATGATCGTTCGAAAAAAAAATGTGTTGATGATGAAGCAAAAGAAAATAAACAAATAAGTTCATCAAAAATAACTTTGTTTGAATAATAGCTTCATCAAAATAAAAGATACAAAAATAGAAAGTCCTACGAAAACCGACACTTGTTACGCTTTTTCACCCTTTTACTAACCACTAACCACTAACCCAACCACCTACCTTTAACCCAAGCTTAACCCTTAACCCACAAAGTCCTCTTGATATTTACAAAGGTATAAAAGTTAAAAAGGAGGAGGATTGATTGTTTGGCAAGCTTATGGTAGGAATAAGTTCCATGCCGCTCTCGAGTGATTCACTAAAAATACACCTTCGGCCGAGTGTGAGTGATTTCTCCCGTGAGGTATGTGAACTTGTATATAAATGGAATTTTAAAAAGGCATGTTATGCCCAAATAAGTAATTTCTCCTATGAAACGTTCTAAACAAATCATAACGAATAGGATTGTAAATAAATAAAAATAAAACCCAGAAAGATCTTGGATTCCCAACACTCTATGACAAGCCAAAACCTTCTCTTCTACCCATTCCATTTGGGAGTGTAAGCCACATATTAAAGAGTTTTGCTTGAGGACAAGCAAAAGTTCAAGTGTGGGGGTATTTGATGTGTGTAAAATGCAACATATAAATTACATCAAATGAGGCATAAAACTAACCCTTTTTAAGTACTAATGTTGGAAAAAGAGTGTTTTTGTCTTCCTTTTGTATTTTCAGGATTAAATGAGCTCAAATTCACAAAAGAAGCAAAAAAACAGCTAAATCCAACATAAATACAAGAAAAGGAACATAAGTGGACTGCCCGACCCCTCAACGGCATCTTCCCAAGCAAAATAGAGAAGGCAGAAGACTGAACACGCCCCGTGCTCAGCCAGCACGGGGCCGTGCCCAAGAAGCAGCAGAAAAGACAAACCTATAGAAGCTTCTATTGCCCACCACGGGGCCGTGTCCAGTGAACACGGGGGCGTGGCGAAAGTACTGCAGGCGCATTAATTGTAATTGCGAATTACAATTAATGAAGGGAGAGAGTGTCAGACAGGCACGGGGGCGTGTCCAGCGGACACGGGGCCGTGCCCAGCCTTCTGTTCAGCCTATAAATAGGAGTGCTTGGTTTCATTTCAACTCATCCCTTGGCACACCACCTCTCTCACACTTCATCCACCACCCACCACCATCACAACACCATCATCCACCACCATCATCCATTGTCCATCGTAGAGTGT
This sequence comes from Helianthus tuberosus, assembly GCA_030545235.1. Classification (NCBI taxonomy): domain Eukaryota; kingdom Viridiplantae; phylum Streptophyta; class Magnoliopsida; order Asterales; family Asteraceae; genus Helianthus; species Helianthus tuberosus. The sequence goes on from CM060415.1 coordinate 139,696,764, forward strand.
GTGAGTCGTCTCGGGATCCAAGATTGATCGTAAGAGTTCTTGACAATCAAGGCCATGTTTGCCTAAGTCTCTTACATCACTTGGTGAAGACAAAGTGTCTAGTATAATACTTTTTATTTCTAATCTTTTGCACTTTTTATTTGGTTTTGTATTAATGACTTTAATAACTAGTTAGTTATGTTGAAGGTGATCTTTCCTTATCGTTTGTCCGTGGTGTCTTGGCATTATTTTACTGTCTATATAAAATAAAAGATTTTCACCATTCATATCTCCACGGTCTATATGGAGGTATGTTGGCTACCTGGTCGAGGGTTAAGGGAACGGTTTGGTAAAGGTCTTGCCATTGTTCAGCGTTTAGAGGTCCTGCAATGGACCTAGGTCAAATTTAGTAGGACCTCCTTCAATGCTTCACGGTATTGGATGGCGGGGGTCCAAACTCTTTGATCCCCTCATAAGTTAACTACTATTAATACTATAACCTGGCTATTTAGGACTGTATCCCTGCTGACTCAGACTACTTAGTCGAGGGTAACGTCACCGCCAAAAGCGGGGCCTACCATAATTTGCATTAATAACTTAATTAATTATCTTCCAATAATCCACCCTTTTAGGATTGTATCCTTGCTGACTCAAACTACTGGGGTGAGGGTAACGTCACCTTCAAAAGAGGGACCTACTACAATAACTAAGATAATCTCTTAAATATGTGCAAAAGTGCGGAAATAATCAAAGGTTATACTAGATACGAGTCGGAACCAAGTGATTCATCTTGTCTATCTGTTTTTCTTTTATTTTTACTTTTCAGAATTTTAGTTAGTTTTTACCTTTTCTTAGTTAAAAAATATTTTTCTAAACTTTTTATTTTGATTAGACGTTGAGGATAAACCGGTACTAAAAGCTCTTGTGTCCTTGGACGACCTCGGTATCTTACCAACGCTATACTACGCTCACGATGGGTGCACTTGCCCATATGTGTGTTTAGTGTTAGTAAAATATCGTGTTTTATAAATTTAAAACTTGGCTAAAATAAGTGTTAAAGGGGCTTAAAATATACACCTAATATATATAACACTTTACCACACATCAATTGTCCCATGTTATAAATGAATTTTCGTGCCTTGTGCGCCTAAACCAATTTTCTCAAATGTTTTCAAAAGAGTTAGTTAATTGTATTTACCAGTGAAAACTGACGTATTGTTCGAAGGCTAAGTGACAGGTACCTCACGAACTATGCTGAAGCTACTTGGCATTAATTAAGAGGATCTTACAAATCCCTAGATGCCTAAAGCCTGTCAAACTCTGTTTCATGTATTTGTTTAATGGTTCGCCTGTGGATCTCTTTTACAACCGCCTGTATATTCTTTCATTTTGAACTTTGAACATTTTGGGCTATAATAGTAATTAAACTTCCAAGCCTTCCGCTGTGCTATAATTGTGTTTAATTGTCTATGATGATATCAACTACATCACGATACTCCCCACCGGAATATGTTGGAATATCGGGGTGTGACAGATAAGGTAGATCTTAAATTGCAATATATGTCACAAGATCAATGCGAAGTCGGAAATGCGTATCTGGATCCATAATCTCACCAAGGGAATCATTGTCCAAAACGGGTTGAGCTAAAGGATCCCTTATGTGGACTGGTGAGAAGGCATGCCCGTCGTCCTTAAGAATCATGTTGTACAATATCATGCAAACATACGTCATGCTTCTAATCCTGTCAACATTTGTGGTCCACATGGGTCACCTAAGTATGCCTCATTTTCCCTTTAGAACACCAAAAACGTGTTCCACATCTTTTCTTGTCACTTCTTGCAATTTTCAACCATGTCAGTTGGATGTGGAAACGTTTTCATAAACGTTGACTAGGTAGGCTAGATCCCATTGGTTAAATAGTACCCATGTTTGTATAAGTGCCCATTAACATTAAATACCAAGATCATTCTTTAAGAAATTAGCCATTAATAAAAATGGGTATCTGAAAATATGGTGGAAGGTTTGATAGTTTGTGAATGGTGTAAAAATAATGATTTAAAATAAATAAATTAACTTTTTCAATAAATGTAACGGTTATATGATTGTTAAAAGGTCACAAATCCCCCACTTCACCTTCAATAAAGAGTAGCCGAGCTTCCCTAGCTGCTCGCCTACCCGAAGGAGGGGGTGGCGGGGGTGTTTCGCATGCGGCTTCGAAGCTGAGCACCCTTAGTTGAGGATGCCCCTTCCCCTCTTATAGTCAAAAGTATTCAAGTAATTATTATTTTATATTCCCAGTCCGATTTATGTCATGGCTTATTTTTGCTCTTTACATATGTATATATGTATTGTAGATGTGACAACTTCACCTAATTTTTTTATGAATAGATTTGTTTGAGTTATGTTTGATCTTTAGGGGGGCTAAATGTTAAAAGCGCTTATTTTTTTCAACTATTTATGAATATTTCATTTATTTAATTATTGTTTTTAAACTACGACGTATATTTTTCCGGCTTATTAATACCTATTTAATAATTTATTGATCAAATCCCGTGTAATCTATACTATCTTATAAAGCATTTCACAAGGGTTCCTGCAAAAGTTAAGTAATTACAAGCTATAATGCTTATGGTATAACACTTAATTAGCGTAGTAAAAAGGGCAAAATTGTATTTCTGCATTACTATTAAAATGAATAAAATTTATAAAGAAAATTCATTAATTTAAGCATTTAAAGTAATTCAATTTGGCTTTGTGCCATTTAAGAGGTAAATATAAATAACCATTAATTGTGAATTTCCTTTTCCCTGCGATCTGTTTTCCCCATCTTTTCAATCCCCCTCTTCAATTGATTTCTATTACCATTAAATTGGATTCACTTACCACCTTCCACCATTAGTCGAAATTGATCACTGCAGTTGAATGGTCTTTAACAACTGTCCTAATACAAATACAAACTCTCAATCTCTACCTGCAAGGGTTTTCTTCAACAGATTATATCCATAGTAATTTCTAACAACAATCGAGAAGATGCAAACTTCTGTTGTGATTTCAGCCAATTATCTTATTCCTGCATCATTTTTAATGATTTTGATCCCAACAAACCCTTGATTATCCATCTTCCACTTCATATATCTCCATCAGTTTTTTCCTTAAGGTTTCTCAATCTAACTGTTGTTATTTTTGCTTTATACTGTAATGATTTTGATCGGATTTTGTTTGAAAAAATGTTCAGATTCGTGGGTACCAGAAGATTCGCTATAGCCAGGGAACATTCATGTTCATCTAAAGTCAGATTTTAGAAGGTGACACGCAGGAAAGGTAACTGATTTTAAACTTCTAATATTCTAGATTGAATTTTTTTTCCTTATTAAACTTGATGCTCTTTCTTATCTTATTGTAATTTTAATTTTCAATATTGTGGTGTGTTCAGAATCCACTCTGTATTTGGTTTTGAAATTGAATGGAGGCATCTCTTTCAAGTTATCTGGTGATATAGGAAGCCGAGAAGAAACGACGATGACACACATAATATAATAATCCAGAATTAAAGGCGTTATCAAGGCTTGATTTTGGTGCTGAATGAAGATCTTTTTGGCAAAAAGACTAACTGTTCTCAAAATTTATTAGTTGTTCTTCACTTTTAGTAACATGTTTCTCATTTGTTTCTTATTATTTTGGAATAATTATTTCAAAAAGGTTCAATTTTCAAACAAACCCAGTTATGGTTGCTTGTTTATCCGTACATGGCTAATGGCAGTGTAGCTTCATGTTTGAGAGGTACCATTAATCTTTTTGATGTATTTAGAGGTGGTAAATATGCGGGGCGGGCGGGTTGGGTGGTAAGTTGAAAGGGGTTCTGGTCAAAACGGGTAATTTTGGTATGGGTTCATACAGGCTCGGCTGGTTTTTATGCTTTCCTTATCTTGAACTTTTTAAATAAAAACTGATTCATATATGATTAAGAAATGATAATATAACTGGTTTATATACTTCTTTCTATTTGATTTATAACTTAATATGAGAACAAAATAAACAAAATTAAAGTGTTTACGCTTATGAAAATTTAAGTACTCGTGGCAACGCACCGGCATTTCCACTAAAAGATGAATATGTCAAATGGGTTGTGTTCGTGGGATTGCCAGGCGAACCCAACACAAATCTAAAAATTGTGATAGACACATGAACCAAATACGAGAATAATTGTGGGTTGAGCCAAACACAGCTGGCTCAGTACTCTAAAGGTGCTAATCAAATTAGTGGCACATATATTACAAATGTTTAAACTATGAATCTGAATGTTCTTTATTTTTACGGGTTATTGGATTTTAATAATCATAAGTTTCACCAGTTGGCCGATAATAATCCCAACTTTAAAAATTCCCTCCAATAATCCCAACTTGTAAAGGTTTGGCCGCCATTGATGCTTTTCTAACATAGGTGCACGTAATCAATTAAGGAGTCTCTAGGTGTAATTGAATCTATTGAGGAGACCAAATTCTTATATGTTTGAAAAGGATCAATGGCGGCCAAACTTTTACAAGTTGGGATTATTGGAGGAAATTTTTAAAGTTGAGATTATTATATGGTGAAACTTAGGATTATTAAAATCCAATAACCCTATTTTTACAAATTTATAGTTGTTCTGCTTTTAGTTTCTAAATATACATTTTAGTCCATTCACTTTAATAAAGTTTTCCCCCATTAGTCAAGTTTGCTTATATACATGATCTACTTTTATCCCTTTTAATATTTCACCTTTAATGTTTTTTTCTTGTTAACCTGGCCAATCAAACCGACTCAGACCGAACAATATTGTTACCAATATTGGCATTATCAGAACCAGTATTTTTGGGGATTTTACTATTTTGTCTTTTGGTGTTTTTCATCCGATTACGTATTTTGACGTTTTGTATATAAGATACTTTGTATATAAATGATTCATAACCTAACATAAAACAAAACGATTAAAAAGCTATCGGAAATTTTTAACCCCCGCCGCAACACGCGGGTTTTCCACTAGTATATTAATAAGTGTGTCAGACTCTACATATATTATATCTCTTAGCATTTTTAGTTCTTTAAATAAATCTAAACCATTAACATCAACATGATTATCATGTTTCCAAAACTTTTCAAGATCAATGCATTTCTTTTCAAAGTTTCTTCATTAAAGGATTTTAACTTTTTTATACTAAACAAAAAGCCAAAAATATTTTCGAACTCTTTGAATTTGTCAAATCTACTTTCGAGTGAAACATAAGCTTGATCTACTATGTATAAAAAGTAATCCGTTCTAAAAGAGTCTATAGGAGTTTTCAAAGTTTCATTATCAGCATTTTCATCAAATCTTCTATTTATTTGAATAATACGTTTTTTTACGAAAACTAGGTTCAATGCCCATCTTTAAAGCAAGTTCCTTAGCCGTAATCATAGCTTTTTCAAATCCTTCATCCCTGTACTTTTTAAAATAATAAATAAGTCAATCTAGTTGTTTTATAGCAACGTCAATACACATGTCTTTTGATTGTAAATTTTTACTAACTAAATTAACATCATATAAAACATCATACCAAATAACCATCGGTAATAAAAATTCAAAATTTTCCAACTCATTTTCATCTAAAGATTTGGCCTCACTTTTAACCTTAAGATCGTCACTATCACGATACAAATCCATTAATACATCTCTTAGTTCTGGAGCTTGAAACCTAATTGCTTTAACACTTTCTAACTGACTTTCCCAACGTGTTTGTCATAATGATTTAAGAGTTAAATATGGTATATTATCTTGTAAAAATTTCCATCGTTTAGTGGATGATGCAAATATAGAATAAATACGTTGTATTGTTCCAAAAAAATCCTCAGCTTTTTTTACAAAAGATAGCCATGTCAGAAATTACTAAATTTAAACTATGACAACCACATGGAGCATAAAAGGATCTAGGATCAACTTGTAACAGCGTTTTGTACTCCTTTATGTTTTCCTTTCATATTTGATCCGTTATCACAACCTTGTCCTCTAATGTCATCTACATTGAGTCCTATTCTATCAAGTTCTTCAATAATAGAATCAAAAAGACCTTTACCGGTTGTATCATTCACTATAAAAAATTCTAGAAAATCTTCTTTAACTTCTATTGAAGCTGGAGAAATATCTAAACATCGTAAGACAATGGACATTTGTTCCTTGTGGCTTGTATCAGGAGTGCAATCAAGAATAATTGAAAAATATTTAACTTCTTTAACTTTTTTAATACTTTTGGTTTTGACCTCATTTGATAATAAATCTATTAGGTAGTGTTTGGTATGCAGGAATGAGAGCCGGAATGGAATGAATTATTACGAGGGAATGGAGAAGAGAGTGTTTGGTTGATCAATGGAATGGAATCACCCATTTCATAAGTCATTCCATTCCCTCAAAATAATTCCATCCACCCCCATGTTTTTTTTTTCATTCCATCCTCTCTTACATCATTCATCAACAACACCACAACCCACCACCTTCGCCACCACCCACCACCACCACCACCACCACCACCACCATCATCACCCACAAACGACGCCACCCGCAACCCCCCTCTGTCGCCACCCCGACAGCCGCCGCCACCCACCCGCCACCGTTGCCACCCACCGTCGCCACCAACCACCACCGCCGCCAACGCCACTCGCCGCCACCACCACCATCATCGACGTCACCCGCCACCACAAACCACCACCGTCGCCGCCGCCACCCAGTGTCACCTCCGGCCGCCACCAACCACCGTCGCCGCCGCCACCCCCTTCCGTCGTCGCCGCCACCACCCATCGCCGTCGCCACCCACCACTGCCACATTTAACCACCCATAATCACTACCACCGACCACCATCACTTCGTTTTATTGCCTACCAAACAATACACAATAATAATTCATTCCATTCACACATGGTAACCAAACAAGACATGGAATGGTAATGATCCATTGCATTCCCTCATCCATTCCATTACCTCGTCCATTCCATTCCCTCGTTCATTCCATTACCCCATACCAAACAGACCCTTAGTTCATTTTGCATTTTGGGTCCAAGGTAATGGCTAAGAATTTCTTTATTTTGTATGCGTCTAACATGTTCTTGCGTTATCGGATCAAATTCTGCAATCATCTCAATACCGGCTAAAAATAAACCATTGTTTTCTTCGTACAGTTGTTCATTTGTCCCACGAAATGCTATATTATTTTTACCAAGACCTTTTACAAGGGAAATAATTCTTTTTAGCACGTTTCTCCAATGTTCTTTTTCTTTATTTGTTTGATATTGAGCTTGTTTATCAATTTTTTTATTTTTCGCCAATCTTATCTCTAATTCCATCCATGTTCTCATATTGTTAATATGTCCTTACTTTTTTCATGTTCTTTTAAGTTACTACTAATATTTTTCCAATCATTATTACCTTTTTTAGCTAAGCTGCCTGTACATTGATTACGTTAAACAATTTACAACAAAAACAAAATGCTCTATCTAAATCTATAGAATAAATCAATCATTTTATTTCTAACGTTTCTCCATTTGGTAATGTTCGCATATAGTGAGATGTACTAAAGCTTCTTGAGTGTTCATCTTGTGGAAAATTGTAATCATGAATTTTAATCAGACCTTTTTCTACAAGTATATCTCTAGATCAATACTAATATTATTCCACTGACTTGGATCAACAAAATTTATAGGTATTTGATCGGTTGTAAATTCATCATTTGTAGGTGTATCGTCGTTTGTTGGTTCATTATTTGTAGGTGTATCATTTGTAGGTTCATTATTTGTAGGTGTATCATTTGTAGGTGTATCACTATCATTTGTAGGTTCATTATTTATAGTTGTATCATCATTTGTAGGCTGACTTGTTGTAGGTGTACAAAATTTTAGAAGTGCTCCCTTTTGTGATTCAATTAAAGCTTCTTGTTTACGTTTTTTTTTGCCTTTTTGAATGGCCGGATTCAAAAGTTCTGATTCGATTTGACATTCCTAAAATATAAATCTATTTAAGAGATGGATAATGAGACCTAATTCCCTAAACAACAACTTGATTCAGAAAAATCACAAATTATGAAAGAAGAATAAGCCCTAATTCCCTAAACAACTTGATTCAGAAAATATCAGATATCTAACATGTGCCACTGAGTTTCGAGAATCTGAGACTCTAAGTGCCACTGAGTTCCGAGAATGGAGAATCCACGTCTGCCACAATTAAATATCAAATCGACAATAAAGCTTTTGCCACAATATCAAATCCACGTCCGAGGGTATATCAAAACTTTAAACTAATTGTATATCAAATCAAGAACTGAGGCAGGGTATATCAAATCGAGAACCGAGGCAGGGTATATCAAATCGAGAACTGAGGCCCTGAGGGTATATCAAAACTAATTGTATATCAAGACTCAATCGACGATTCAGGAACTGAGGGTTTGTTTGAGGACTGACAATACTCAATCGAGAAGAAGATATATATATGTTAAAAAGAAAAAAATAGCCGTTAATTACTTACCTGTAACCTGTTCAATACTCAATCGACGATTCAGGCTCCTGCCGTCATTGCCGTGCGACGATTCATGTGAGGGAGACAACGTGAGTTCCAACCCAGCCGTGAACTATAATGGGCCTTTATTCCTTAACATAAAATTGAAAATGGGCCTTTATTCCTTTAACATAAAAGCTTTATGTTATGGGGTGTTTAGTATAAAATAAAAAATGGGCCTAGTATAGAAAAAACCTACAACAAATTTGGAGGCCTTTCAATGAGGTTTGCCTACATTCCACCCTTTCTAGACTCTACTATTAGCTTGCTATTTGGGGATTTACTAGATATGGTTGTTGTATTTTTAAACTCACTTGTATTATAACTCAACCTACCTACGTAAAATGATGTGAGAATAAGAATTTACGATGTGTGAATAAAATAAGTTTTATTTATATAGCCTTAAATTAGAAAATATTATGGTATCCTTTCTGTTTTATCCTCTCTCTCCATCTCAATAAATACAAAGATTGCGATCAAAGAATCATGTTCTCTACAATTCCTCTTTCACTCTTAACCTAATTCCACCTACAATTCATCAGATCATCCTTCATCAAATCATCCGATCGTTTTACACTTTCTTCGATTCACGCTATCAAATCTCATGATTTTACCCGATCAAACACACCGGATTGCATGAATTCGGTGAGTAATTCTCGTACTTATCGATTCAATTTCACTCATCTAAAATTAGGTTTTTGTTTGATGTGTATATATATATATCGATTGTACGTAAATGCGAGTGATTTTGGATAATAGATGATTAGATTCAGCTATACGATGCATGCAGATGAAGAATTTGTGATTGATTGATTGATTTATTGGATGATTGAATGTATAGTTTGTGAGATTGTGTGAGAGAGGTGAATTAGGGTTTGTGTATGTATAGATTGTGAGAGTGTGCGTTGCATTGGGAATTGTTGATTTGTTGACTTATGAAGTTGACCTGAGTCAACTATTGTGTTGTTTGTGGTTGATTTGTTTAATTTGATATTTGAAAGGGATATGTATGTTTAATTAGTAATTCGAAAGGGGTATTTTTGTTTAATTTTAGGTTAAGTTAAGTCAATTATGGATTTGCCAATGGGGGTGGCGGTCTATTGGCAAAGGCAATGCCTTTAAACACCTTAGGGGAGAGGTCTTGGGTTCAAGTCCTGCAGACGATAGAAGTAAAGAAATTTGCCGTTCAAAAAAAAGTCAATTATGGATTTAAAAAAAATAAGTTTATGATTTATTTGATATGGATTAGAAAGTAACTTTTTTTTAACCGTGAGAATCTGTTATGGTAAAGTAATGGGACCCGCAAATACAGCTTGTGCTGGTCCGCCGGGCAGGTGGTCTTTAAGTGGTTATGGTAGATATTGTTTTTGTCATATTAGAATATTATTTTATGGGTTTTTTCTTTCATTTAGTATAGAGTTTGCCGGTACCGGTAACAAAACAAACCGATACCGACTGAATCTTGTCGTGTTCTCACATAGTTTGTGAGATTGTGTGTGAAAGGTGAATTATGGTTGGTATATGTGTAGTTTGTGAGATTGTGTGTTGCATTGGGGATTGTTGAATTGTTGACTTCTGAAGTTGACCAGAGTCAACTATTATGTTGTAGGTATAAAGTATTAAAGTGTGTTGTTTGTGGTTGATTTGTTTTGATTAGTATTTGAAAGGGATATTTTTGTTTAATCTTAGGTTAAAGTAAGTCAATTGTGGATTTTTTTAATAGGTTATGATTTATGTAATGTGGATTAGAAAGTAACTTTTTTTTGGTAACCATGAGAATCTGTTATAGTAAACTCATGGGACCTGCAAATACCCTACGAGCCAATGGGATCAAGTAAGTGAGGTGGCCTTTAAGATTCAGGTGCTTACCACTGTTGTCCGAAAGTAACTTGACATATTGAGTCTTGTTTATAATGATCATATCTATATGAGATAACCAATCATGGCTCTTTTGCGCTAGAAACAGTATCATATGTTCTATTGGTGATGAAAAGTTTTGTTTTTTATTAAGCTATGATGTTGAAGTAATTTAGTTACCAGTGACGTCCAATTTGGTAACTCACTCTACCAGCTCATAACCACTAGGTGTCTGCAAGTGTTCAGCTTTATTCGGATTGAGTTGCAGTTTTTTTTTTTTTTAATTTTATTAAGGTGCGGTTGTTATTAAACCCCACAGGTTTTCTTGCAGATTGTAGCAAAGTCACGACATTCTTTTGGTTTAGTTTAATCGAGTTCAGTTATAAATAAAACGAAATATGCTACATGACCTGATATCTAACTTTGCACCTTAGGAAAATTATGAATTTTTTTCATCCATATATTGGACAAACCGGTGCTATATAGTATATTGTCTCCTGTTTTTCTAAATATATATCTCCGTTTTGCGTGTCAGTAGTGACGATGGAGGTCGTATTGCCAAAGGAAAATCATATGAGTAGATATGTTACAGTTGAAAGAAAGAGAAAGGTTCACAAGCTTATGAATTCTCAAAAAGACGATGACAACGGGTCTTCAATGAAACGCACGAGAACTTCTAGCCGGAAAGAAATGTTTTTTGGCGAATCTGAAGAAGAAATAGCAATCAGGAAGGGCACGTTAACGTTCAAAACAAAAAAGTTAGCCACCACAGTGAAAACGCGTGGAATCAACGGTTTATGTAAGAAATCAAACGTCCCGTTAAGTGAGAAAACGCTTGCGAAAGTTGAAAATGATGCTAGTGGATCTGACTCCGATGAGGATTATAATGATGAAGAAGAAGATGATGACTGTGACTTCACTCCATATCCATCAAGAAGATCAAAGGCTTCACAGTATAAAAGAAAGAATCGTAAAGATTTCAGAACTTCAAACAAGAAAGAATCTTCAAACAAAAAACAATGTGCAACAACCGACAATCAGGAAGATAACCTGGAGGAAGAACTATGTAAGAAATCAAACGTCTTGTTAAGTGAGAAAACGCTTGCGAAAGTTGAAAATGATGCTAGTGGATCTGGCTCCGATGAGGATTATAATGAGGAAGAAGAAGATGATGACTGTGACTTCACTCCATATCCATCGAGAAGATCAAAGGCTTCAAAGTATAAAAGAAAGAATCGTAAAGATTTCAGAACTTCAAACAAGAAAGAATCTTCAAACAAAAAACAATGTGCAACAACCGACAATCAGGAAGATAACCTGGAGGAAGAACTCACAGACAGTAGCCCACATGATGTACGGATATCAAGAAGCCGTCGTTCCGTTTCTAGTGGAAACAAACTTGTTAAAGACGGTATGTTCTATGGCGACTGGAAAGATGATGAAGAGTATGGTACTGAAGATGAAGAAGATGATGATGCCGATGAAGATGGAAATACATTCTTGACAATGGAGCTGAATGACGTTAAGACAAACGGAAGTATAAAAGGCGGGAAAATTGAAAAGGATGTCGACTTCATAGAGGAGAGAAAACAAACGTCTTTTGTGAAATCCGATCCTAGTAGAAGCAGTAGTTCAAATGAGGCGATAATGAAAAGAAGAAACAAAGAGACAGGCGAGTGCAGTTCTGCTTCATCAGGTGGCACGGTAAGTACTAGTAACAATGTTAAGGTATAGATTCTCTCTGTGATTCTCTTAATATGCATGTTTGGTTGTTTTTCCGTTATATTCACGCTGTGATCTACCAGGATCAGAAAAATGGAAATGAGCATTTGAAGTGTCATCAGTGTAAGAGGAATGATAGAAAGATCGTTGTTCCCTGCATCAAATGTGATGAAATAGTATATTGTATCCAATGCATCAGACAATGGTAACTCCTCTACTAACATCTCTTCTTTCAACGTGTTACGGTTTCCATATTTTATTTAGCGTATCTTAAATTGAAAGGTCGGTGACCAATACACCCCTACACTTTCAAGTTTTTTCACTTCACACCCTCACCTTTGCCACCGACCAATACACCGCTACACTTTCAAGTTTTTTCACTTCACACCTTCAAACTTTTGGCATGATCACACCCTCAAATTTCAGACATGAACCACTATTAACCCTAATCTTTAAGTAAGCTACACATTCACTTCTAACTTTTGGTAATTGACAACTTTGACCCTCCTACCTTTTCTACTTAATAACTTTACACCTGCTTTTGTTTAAATTGCTTTTACGACTTTACACCGCAACGTGTGCACGTTATTACACTTTTTTTAATCTATGCCTAACTACGTTATTGTCTAAATTACTTTTACGACTTTACACCACTATCTAAATTACTTTTACAACTTTATACCACAACGTCTGAGACATACTTTTTTTTATCTATGTCTAATGACGTTAATGTCATGAACGTAACGTGTGTAACAAAGTAAAAAATGTGTAATGTCATGTGCGCGCACTACACGTTAATGTCATCATCGTTACACGTGAAACGAAGTCACAAACGCGACGTTGCCGCCGCAGCGCGCGACACGGGTTAAAGTTCTAGTTGGTCCTAACTCCTAATATCACATGATATTGATTTTATCATCAATGGATTCTCTATCTCTTGACAGGTATCCTCAATTATCAGAAGAAGACATAGCTGAGTTATGCCCCTGTTGCCGTGGAAACTGCAATTGCAATTTGTGCTTACACTCGAATTCTAAGGTTTGCTATATTTTCTGCAAACATGAAAATGTCATCAAACGTCATGTTATTGCCAATTTGCCATCGTGTTTTGACACTTTCCAAACAACAGATGCCAAGCGTAGATCTCACCGATGCCGAGAAGTTACAACACCTTCACCATGTTATTTCTTCACTCCTCCCGTTTCTAAAACAAATACGTGAAGAGCAAAATAAGGAGATAGCGGTGGAAGCTCGAGTTCGTGGTAATCATTTTAAAGAAAACCTTGATAACCTTTAATTCTTATATAACTTAAAACACAAAATCGGTGGTATTTACCACCAACACCCTCCATTTTAAAAACCTTTCATTTTAACCCTTTTACTATTACTCTGTATTTACACCCTTCAACTTTTGAAAATTACAATTTTAACCCCTAGACTATTACTCCATTTTACAATTTTTATAACAACTTTTAAAATTTGCATATTTAACCCGTGCACTATTATTTCATTTTTCACCCCCACCCCCTCAACTTTTGATGTTTGCCTTTTTAACCCTCACGTTTGAATTCCGCCACCACCCCCTCAACTTTTAAACTTTGCGTTTTACCCCTTGCACTGTTACTCCATTTTTAACGCCACCACCCCCTCAAGTTTTAAACTTTGCGTTTTTACTCCTTGCACTGTTATCCCCTCAAGTTTTAAACTTTGTGCCGCAATACGCGCGGGTCTAATTGCTAGTTTACTATGTAAAATAAATAATCTAGCGAAGTGAAGAAGGTATTCTGTATGCAGGGGTACCGGAGTCTTCGGTTACAATAGAGCAGACTAACTGTTTTACCGATGAACGTGTCTATTGGTAATTCTCCTATAGTATAAAATGATTTGACCCTATTTTTAATTTTTTATCAACTACTACATATAATTCTGTTTCTACTGTTTTCATGGAGCAGCAACCACTGTTCGACATCAATCATTGATCTTCATCGAAGTTGTCCAAAATGCTCATACGAGTTATGCCTTAGTTGCTGTCACGAAATACGTAACACAGGTCTTCTTGCTCAAAGAAAAGTTGACTTCGGGTACTCGAATAGAGGTTTTGAGTATATTCACGGGGGAGACCCGCTACAAAGTTCCGTCCACGTAAACAATCCAAACAGCCACTGCGATTCCGAAGTTAAATGGGTGGGTAACGATGACGGGAGTTTGTTTTGTGCTCCAAAAGAAATGGGTGGATGCAGTGATTGTTTATTGGAGCTTAAACATATCTTACAAGCGGACTGGCTTTCAAATTTGGAAGCGAAAGCGGGGTTCGTATTAAATAAATTCAAAATTGAACAACCGAACATTGCGACAAGTTCTTTTACGACGAGTGGCGAGACCGAGACATATCTTAAAGCAGCCGACAGAGAAGAATCAAATGATAACCATTTATACTATCCTGATTCCGAAGAAGTGCTCGGTGGTGAGGAGCTTATACGATTTAGACATCATTTGGCTAAAGGTGAACCGGTAATTGTAAAGAAGGTTCTTGACCACACGCCTGGTTTAAGCTGGGAGCCCACGGTTATGTGGCGTGCATTATGTGAACATGTGGATCCAAACGTCAGTTCAAAGATGTCACAAGTGAAGGCGATAGATTGCTTGGCGGGTTGTGAGGTAATTCTTTTACTTTTAGTTGTAAGCATTCCCGTTTTGTTATCAATGGCCGATTCGGCTTGTTTTTACGTAAGACAAATGTGTCATATAAATGATTGGCTAACACGGGAACAGGTCGAATGTGTTGAAAGCCACCCAAAGTCTTATCTTTAACACATACAACCTCTTAAATCGTTTTAATGTTTTATTCAAAGTTTTAGGTCATTATTGTAATAATATTGGTCAATCTAGTGCGGTTTCCTATTGCTTCATTTGAAATGGTAATTTGGGGTATGAATGTCTACAAAAGGTTTGTAATTTTGGCTAAAAGGGGAATGGATCGAACAGGTCAAATGTATTGAAAGTTGTCCAAAGTCTATTTCTAATGTCTACTTCCTCAATGTTTTATTCAAAGTTTTAGGTTATTATTATAATAGTGTAGATAATCTAATGTGGTTTCTTCATTTTTAAGTGTAATTTGTGATATTTTTTTTTAACAGCAAGCATAGTTGTTAATAGTGCTCATAGCGAGCGCTACAGCGAATAGCGTAGCGCTCATTCATCGCTATCTGATTTTGGCGCCTTCATAGCGAATAAAATAGCGGGATTTCAGGTTTTTTTGTTTTTAATATATATAGCGATAAAATATACGTATACAATAGCTGGGTTTTAGGTTTTCTGTTAAATATACGTATATAAACACCGTATTTCAATATAATATACATATAAAATATTTCTAAAATTTTCTTCTAGTGTATCGCTAAACATAAAAAGGGGCCCGCTATTTCATTACTATTGCTACGTAGCGTATAGGTTGCTTGTCGCTATCATCCGCTATTCGCTATTAACAACTATGAGTCAACAAGTGTAATTTGTGATATTAATGTCTACAAAATGGTTGTTAATTTGTACTACTGTCCTGTGGCCATTTGAAGGTTGAAATTAGTACTCGGAAATTTTTTAAAGGCTACGCTGAAGGAAGACAATATTTGAATTCGTGGCCGGAGATGCTGAAGCTGAAAGATTGGCCACCGTCTGATAAGTTTGAGGATCTTCTACCACGCCATTGTGATGAATTTATCAGTGCATTGCCGTTCCAAGTGTACACTGATCCAAGAGCGGGTTTTCTCAATCTCGCTGTAAAGTTACCATCAGCTGTCCTAAAACCGGATTTGGGTCCGAAGACGTATATTGCGTACGGAATGGCTGAAGAACTTGGACGAGGGGATTCCGTGACTAAGCTTCATTGTGATATGTCAGACGCTGTATGTTTTTATATTTATTTTCAGTAAAGTACACGAATGGTCCCTATGGTTTACCAAAATTTGGATTTGGTCCCTAGTTTTTCAAAAGTACACGGATGGTCCCCGTGGTTTACCAAAATTTTGGATTTGGTCCCTAGTTTTTCAAAAGTACACGGATGGTCCCTCTGGTTAACCAAAATTTTGGATTTGGTCCCTAGTTTTTCAAAAGTACATGAATAGTCCTTGTGGCTTGCACTTTGTAACGCATTTAGTCCCTAGTTTTTTTCAAAAGTACATGGATGGTACCTATAATGTGCACTTTGTAACAAATTTAGTCCCCTACGTTACAAAGTGCATACCACAGGGACCATCCATGTACTTTTGGCAAAAGTTGAGCACTAAATGCGTTACAAAGTGCAAACCCCAGGGGCCATCCGTGTACTTTTGGAAAGCTAGGGACTAAATCCAAAATTTTGGTAAACCACAGGGACCATCCATGTACTTTACTTTTTTTTTCAATACTAAATACGTACACTGTTAAGAGTAAGTCATCATTATCGTGCATAAACTGTGGTGTGCAGGTGAACATATTGATACACACGGCTGAAGTATCATTAAGTAATGAGCAGAAGATGGCAATCCAAGAGTTAAAGAGAAGGCACCACGCTCAGGATGAAAGAGAAAAGAACGGAACACCTTCTGAATGTGTTACTGGATCTTCAGTGAAGAAAGAAGAGTATGATAATGTTTCAAGCATAAACAAAGAGGTTGTAAAGAAAGAAGTGCATACTTCGGTTGAGGAAGAAGAGTATAATAACGTTTCAAGCATAAACAAAGAGGGCAAATGCGAAGAAGCTAGTGATGTTTCGCATGATCTTGCTCCACAAGAAGATGTTGCTGAGGAAATAGGTGGTGCTCTTTGGGATATCTTCCGAAGAGAAGACGCAACAAAGTTACAGGAATTTCTATTGAAGCACTCTACAGAATTTCGACATACGTATTGTTGTCCTGTTGAGCAGGTATATCTACTTACATTTTGCTAGTTTTTTTTATACTAGAATTTGATTTTTCTTTTTGGCAAAACTCTTGAGGGTTGACTGGATTTTTGTAGGTTTATCACCCGATTCATGATCAATCGTTTTACTTGACGTTGGAACATAAAAGGAGGCTAAAAGAGGAATATGGTTAGTACCTGTCTGTCAATATAGTTTCTGCGACGTATATCCATCCATAAACTATAACCAACTAGTAAAATTACCCGTGCGTTGCGGTGGCAGTTTCGTCGATATCGGTTCGGTTCATCACGGTATTGATACAATACCAACACCCGGTATAACAACCGAAAGAGGAAAACATAAATACAAATTCGAAAGAAAAGTTCATTGAAGTTTAAGGGTTGTTTGATAGCTTTATTAAAGTTTAGGGTCTAAGAAGTAAGCTGAGTAAACTACATGGGTGAAAGTGTAAAAGGTGGGGATACTACGGTATCGATACGATACCAACACCAGGTATAACAACCTAAAGAAGAAAACATAAAAATATAGTCGAAAGAAAAGTTTATTGAAGTTTAGGAGTTATTTGATAATTTTATTGAAGTTTAGGGTCTAAGAAGTAAACTGAGTAAACTACAGGGGGTGAAAGTGTAAAAGGTGTGGATACCATTCATCAATCCACACCTTTTAATATATATATATAAATAACTAACTGGGTAATTGTGTATATTTTAGGTATTGAACCCTGGACATTTGAACAAAGGCTGGGAGAGGCGGTTTTTATTCCTGCTGGATGTCCACACCAAGTGCGAAATCTCAAGGTAAAGTTCTCTCTCTCTCTCTCTCTCTCTCTCACACACACACCCCCACACCCACACCCACACTCAAAACATATTAGGTTGTATGGCCTTTTCCAGTCGGTTCATGCTGAAAAGAACACCTTTTAGCATAATGAGTCTAGTTCAAGCACTGCTATTGTGCTATTAACCTCCTGTTGTCTCATTCTTGAGAGTGCTCTCTGTGGTAACTGGTTGCTTGTGTTTAGCCTCATGATCCCATTTAGTGAGGTGTGCCTTTACCGCTCTTGGTGCGTATTTGATGATTTGTCTTTTAAGGTTTTCTTGAAATCTGTCAATTATTGCCTCATCGATATTAGCACCGGTTCATAATTTTATGGTTCTTTCCTTTCCCATTCACATATCTTGAATCTTCGGTTCATGGTTCCTCCTCCTTTGTTACTCTTCTTTATTTCAAGGTTCTTCTCGGCTCTTGCTTCAAGTCTCTCACTAAAGTCTTAGAAAGTGAGAAATAAACTACTCTCGGTGTTTGTTGAAAACTGCTCAACTCCTGACTTTTCAACTGCACAATACATACATTATCAGTTCTAAATATTAGTTACTAAATCTACTCACTATGTACACTACTACACTCATAAAGTTTATTGTAGTTAGGTAAAAGTTGCAGTTGTAAAAAAGTGACATGTTATTTATTTATTTATTTATTTATTTGTGGGGGTAAATACCTGGTGCCAGTAGGCAAAGTGACCATCGGTAAAAACGAAAGCAAAACGTGGTAGCACTAGGAAAACATTGGTTTAGGTTGCAAACATGTTTTTAGACTACTTTTGGTATCTAAGTCCAACTATTTGATGCATACGCATTAAGGTAGAAAATTTGACGCATAAGTAATTATAAAGCTTTCTGTGTAAACAGTGTGCCTTGTGTACGCAATGTGTGCACATTTGGGCACATGCTTAAATCATTAAGGGTGTGTTAAATCCTTAGTTGCCTAACATAACGTGAACAATTATTATATTTATCAAGTTAAAAGCTATATCTAGTGTATTGGGATCTTGATTTCTAGGTCATAAGTTCATAACTCATATTCGCAATTAAGCTACCTCTTGGCCTGCATTGGTTTGAATACCTCAACTACACTTTCATAGCGCAGTGGTTCTTTGTTCTTTGATCTTTCAGATCAATTTTTGTTCTTAGGAAATCTAGGTGTATTGTTATGATAATTATCACTAGTTATACCAATTATCGGCCGTTATTGGCTATTGTGGAGGCTGTGGAAGAGTGTTGAGTTGCGTGTGTTTGAGTAATCATGCATTTTACAACTTGATTATAACACATCTATAATTTTTAATTGGGTCATGTTTGGGTTATAAGTTCAACCCACCATCTAGTATATGGCCCGTGAATAACTTTATTGCAACTCGATAAACAAACCCTTTAGATCGCGAAGTGTATCCATGGGTCATGTTTGGGTTCGTTAATTTCAACTCGCTAACCTGAAAGACTAGAAAAAAGTGCTTGTCTAGACAAAATAATTGAACACTATTGTATAAATATTTGATAGAGAGAGAAATTATAACATAATACTATTCCGCTACAAAGTCTATTTTTCCTACAAAGTGTACAAAGTCATAAATACCACAATTTCAGCCATAAAACACACTCAAAACCCACAAATAACATAGTGAAGTTTACTAAAACACAATATTAAAACCCTAGCAGTCCTTAAAAACTTCAAACACAATATCGTACAACTATAAATATAAAACATAACATGATAATCAACATAAAACACACTAATGATAGTCATTCGATAATCAAAGTCTTATCATCCAAAACGCAACACAAAACCCACAAATATGGTGTTTTAGTAATCTTCACTATGTTATTTGTGGGTTTTGAGTGTGTTTTATGGTTGATATTATGGTGTTTTATGACTTTTTACACTTTGTACGAAAAATGAACTTTGTAGCCAACTCCCACTCTGTATTAATATAATAAAAAATTTATTAATAATTTTTTTCTCTAATGGTGTGTTCCCGAGTTTACTAATGGTAGGAAGTGAAAGGACGTGGAAAATATTTTGTTTGAAGGAAGATCTTCCCAATTAACTTTCCTTCCGAATTGGAAGGAACTAGAAGCAGATGGAAAACAAATATGAGTTTTACCATTTACCATTATACGCTTCTACCTAACCTATTATAAAACTGAATGAGGGTATAATTGTAAAACTATACCTTTCTTTTCTCTCGGTTTTAACTCGGAAAAACATAATTTTTTTACTTTCTTTTCATTTCTTTCGGAATCATGAACCCGAAATGAAATTATATTTTTCCCTCCCCTTTACTCCATTTTCTCCTAAATTGACAATCTCTGCTTTAATAAAACTACAATGGTGTTATAGTTTTTATATGTATAAAGTTATAAAACATCATAATTTCAGTCATAAAACAAATCGAAACCCCACAAAAAACAGAGTTAATATTACTAAAACACCATATTCAAACACTAATAGTCCATAAAAACATCAAATATACCATTGTAGAACTATGAATATAAAACACGACATGATAATTATCATAAAACACAATAATGTTAGGGGCTGTTTGGCAACTTCTGAATGGTTAAGTGCTGAACCAATAAGAGGTCTGAGAATCAGTAAAATGTCTGAACCATTAAGAGCCAGTATAATGCTTAGCCGTTTAGAGGCAAATGTCTGACCAATTCAGATTAGAGGTCTTAACAATTCAGACTTAGTATAATGTTTAACCATTTAGAGGCAAATGTCTGAACCACCATTCAGACATCTGCTTACGAAACAAACAATCTGAACCATTAAGTGTTGAACTAGTAAGAGGTCTAAACCATTAAGAGTCTCATTAAGAGGTAAACAAACATCCCCTTAGTCATTCAATAATAAGAGCCTTATCATCGAAAACTCAAAACAAAACTCACATGCATGGTGTTTTAGTAATTTTCATTATGTTATTTGTGAGTTTTGGATGTATTATGATTGACATCATGGTGTGTTATGATTTTTACATTTTTTAGAAACTTTGGACTTTGTAGCCAACTCCCAGCCCCCCCCCCCTCTCTCTCTCTATATACATATACATATATTGTATATAAAAAAAATCTAAAATTATAAGTGGATAATAATTTTGCTACCGATCCATTATCTTTTAAAAATTGAAGTACAAAGTTTCATTTGTTTAATGAAGAAAAATATTGGGTCAAGCCCTATCAACAAGGCTATTTCCTAAAGAGGCTTTTTAGAGAGAAGGGCACCCATTTATTTCTATCTTTGGAAACCCTTATCTCTCCATTGCTCTTATCTTATCTATCCACAACTTCGTTTCTAGCATTTGGATCATCATGTTTAGGATCGTTTGATTATTAGACCAAGGCTCTCGCATCAAGACGTTCACATTTGTATATGTGAGGTTACTAGTCCTAAACGCTTAGAGGTCCGCATGAACACCATCATTGTCAAAAACCATGGCAGTGTTGTGTGAAAAAAGCATTGCATTTCGACCACTTTGGTCGATTGATCATTGCATTTCGAAAACTGGCTAAACAATTCGTTGCATTTTGACCTCCATTACTACTTTTCGAATGTGAGATAAGTCAATCGGGTTCTCTTCTAAGACACAAGGATATGTTGGTGTGTTCTGCAGTGGCGAAGCTTGAATGAAAACTCAATGGGGGCGAATTCAAAAAAATATCAATCAGTGGTGGGTGTTGAACTCTTAAAATCCAATATTTTACACTAAAAATCGGTAAAATAACACTATAAGCGAAAAATCGTTGGGGGCTGGGGCACCCCCGGGCCACAAGTAACCTGTGCATGACTATATCTTTTATAAGATAGTATGTCTGATGACAGTTCAAGTATAAAAATGGTACATTTGGTCGAGTGTACCCATTCCAAATTTTATTTGAATCAAACGATCTTGCCAATATCTCTCGCGGTAACAAAAATGTATTGTTCTAGGGTATATCAAGGTTTAGTCTTCGATTCATATTTTGTTTTCCAATCCCCCCAATTCACATCTTTGTTGAAAGGGTTTTTTTTTTGTAACCCTAGATAAGGATTCAGAAGATCTCTCTCTACACAAGCAAATTGTTGATAAAATTCCAAAATAACATTTTAGGGACAAATAACCCAAGTACCGGATTCGAAATCAGACTTGTTGGAGTGTGGAAGGCATGAAAAAAATGATTCTATAGATTTTTCTAATTTTCCAATTAACAACTAAATCACGAGTTATCATCCATTCGTGTGGTCGATTAGTTGTCAGGTTTAATATCTAAGTTGTCGTATTTGATTTCTTAACTCCAAGTGGATAACAAATCAATATAATCTCTTATCATATTGCAACTTTAATTCAATAATATATCAAAATTTCCTCTCAAGTGTATTCTCTCATTTTTGTTTAATCTTTGTGCTTTTGCTTTGTGGGATACATGACAAATAACAATTTTGTCTGCGCATGGAGATCGTTGGAGTGAATTAACCTTATTCTTATGGTGGAGATCGTTGGGTTTTTGTCGTGCTCTTGGGGGTCTCTTCAATAGAACCAACAAACGCTATCATGATCCTTGAAGAGCTACAAAGGAGTCATAGGTGGCAAAAACATCCACTAAATCATGAGGATGGTTGTATAATGCTATTCAACGTCCGTTTGAGAAAGTGTTGGTTGCACTAGACGTAGCTATTGACCTCTTGTCAACATGAAGAAGTCAATCCAATATAATGACTTCTTAATTTATGAGTGGTATGTGCATTCGAATGATTAATTGAAGATCAAAATCGATGAATCTAAAATGTGGATTATGTGTCAAAGAAAGCTATAGAGGTCAAAACCACAATGTTGGAGGTGTCGTATAACCCAATTAGCGAGGAAAAGTTCTTTTCAAGTGAGAGAATGACGATGCGGTAAATAATCCAATAAACATATTCTTGCAAGAATGGGTAAGAGTGTGGAAGACTCATGGAAAAAGACAATAAATCTCAACTTTATTTCGAAGATTTCTCTTCATCTTCAAGTAATAAGCAAATCGCAAGTTGTCACTAAGTTATGTGGTTGATTAGTTAATGGTTTAACCGGTTGAACCGGGTTGTACCGGGCGGTTCAATCTTCCATAAATTACATCAACTAAAAAAATAATCCAAATTGGATGAAGATGTAAATCTGGAACAAATGATGGAGTGATGGAAGTCTGGAACAAGTCACAAATGATGGAGTGGAGTGATGAAGCAAATTTTGAATTTTGATTGATGTAGATAAAATATTAAAAGTCGTTAAGTTAAAGTTGAGTATGGAAATGGACCGATAAAAAGTAAAATCCTAACCCAAAAACAGACCTGAGCCGGTACCGGTATAGCGGATTTTACCGACGGTACAAAGTTGATGTTGTTTCTCCTACTTACTGGGGTTTTTCAGACCGGATTTACATCTGAAAACGATAATACCGGCATAACCGGCCGGTATTTACCGGTTTTTAAAACATTGATAAATGGTTGAAATAACAAGTTGGCCGGTTTTGTTGGTTTGAAATCTCGGTTCATGGTCAGTTTTGGCGGTTCAATAGTTCATCCTAGGGATGAGCTCAGTACCAACCGGTACCGGTATTTTCGAAAATCCTCAAAAAACGGGCACCGGTACCGAAAATACCCGGTACGGTTCGGTACAAGAACCGGTATTTGAAGGTAATTTACGGGTACCGAAAACGTCAAAAGTCGGTACCGAAAATATCTTGGTTCTAGAAATTCGGTACCGCTACTCCGTACCATTTGTTGATCCTTAGTTTGTTCCGGTTTGGAACCGAAAGAGAAAACAAACAAACAAAAAAAAAACAAAGTCATGACGTGTCCAAAAGGCTATCGACACGTGTTTACATATATCAAAAACCGTAAAATGGATAAAGTTGTGATATGTCCAAAAGAATACCAACACATGTTTTATATTGACTGAAAACACAAGAAGAATATCCATGTACAATCTTATTTTATTTACTCAGAATTATCTATAATTATCTATGTACAATTCTTTTTAGATAGATCCTGTACAAGACAAAAATTGTGTATGAAGTGTAGGAGACAAACTCAGTCATTGATCTCCCAAGATCAATGGCTGAAAATTAGGCGATGACATTTTCGTAAATATGAGATTGAAACAATTGAAAAAACAAATAGAGAAATGGTACTTTGGTCCTTTCTGACTTTAACTCCTCCCCCATTAATTATTTTTAAACGGCTATGACTTTTTCATACGTTAATATTTTTTTTAAAAAAATACACCGTATTAACGAACATTTATTCTCTTTAAGTTGAGCAGCTTATTGCTATAGTTTTCTTAAAAAAATATTACAAGATTTTGAATACCTTTACGTGATTACGTGATTTTGAATACTCATTACGTGATTTCATTATTGTATTTATGTAAAACCCACTAAGTGATTACGTAATCACATAGCAATAGCTGACTATGTATTATTACGTGACTGTGATTTTGAATACCCATTTCGTGATTTCATTATAGTATTTTATGTGAAATCACTAAGTGTTTACGTAAAAACAAAAACATGTAATATATTGCAATACCTAATTGTTCAGTTCTAATCACGTATTAAGGATAAATTATATACAAAACATAGTTAAAAATCAACCTATAATGACCACGTAATGTCGTATATTAGAAATTCAATCACGTAATAAAGCAATAAACAATCAAGTTCTTATTATTTGAATGTGTAATCACGTAATAAGCATAATTGTAATAACAAATCATATAGAATTGGTAATCACGTAACCGATTTATATTGAATGTGTAACCACGTAATGATTTATGTTGAATATGTAATCACAAATCACACAGTCATTTGCTGGGTATTCAAAATCACGTAATGGACTAATGGGTATTCAAAATCCTGTAAATTTTTTTAAGAAAACTATAGCAATAGACTGTTCGAATTAAAGAGAATGGGTAAGTTGTTTCAAATAAGTTGTTTCAAAGGATGTTAATACGGTGTAAATTTTTTTTATAAATATTAACGTATGAAAAAGTTATAGCCGTTTGAAAATTAATGGGTAAGTTGTTTCAAATGAGAAAGGACGAAATTACCCTTCAAGACAATGTCACTTGTCCTCTCTCAATGATGTCACGTAGATCCAGATTCATTCTTTTTAAAGTTTCGTTTAATATAACAAACTTTCCAAGTTTTTGAATTTAATTTAGATACTTGATATGGTTTCTTTTATTATCACAAAACTTATCTTATTTTATTTAGTCAGAATTATCTATGTACTATTCTTTTTAAAGTTTCGTTTTATATGATAACAAACTTTCCAAGTTTTTGAATTTAATTTAGATACTTGATATGGTTCATTTTATTATCACAAAACTTTCAAGATCTTTTTGGGATCTGAAATCTCTATCTCAAACTAAAACACCGTCAACATCATATATTACATAAGGGGGAGTTTCTATGCAGAACACTAAATATTGCGATGACACGTAGAACATCAATCCTAAAAACCGAAAAAGTTAACGAAAATGTTACAAATGTAAGATTTATTGTTTCTCACACTAGAATTAAAAAAAAAATGGAAAATTTTTAGTTTTCACATAACCTACACATATGTAGGTTATGAGTAGGTTAAATTACCTACAAGCTATATGGTTTTTTTATGTATATATAATATACATATTAATGTAAGAAATAAAATTTAAAAAATATGAATTTTAAGTCCCAAAATTTAGTGATTTAGAGTTTTAAATACCGGTTCACATCGGCCTGTGATACCGGTAGAAGCGAATATTGGACACATACTTTGTACGATAGAGGCCGGTAAATTAGGACTTAACCACTGATATTGCCGGTTCATACCGATGATGTTGACCCACCACCATATAAAAAGGTAAGCCCACTATGATGTCGACCCACCGCCATATAAAGTGAGACTGGGTCACTTAATGCCATCGACTCTTTTAACAATCAGTCTTGTTAGTGTGAGAATTACCAGCATATATGATAAGCATAATGAGATATAATGGCCCATTAGCATGGAAGCCGAAATTAAAGTACGACTTTCTTTATAACCTAGCGGCTTTTCAAACCACTCAATTGTAATTCTTGCGATCCACGATCCTTCTTGGAAAATAATTTTTTATTATAGAATTATGTAGTTTTTTATTATTTTTGAGTTGAAGTTGTATTTTTAACGGTTTTTAAAACATTGAATATAATATACGCCTATAACCTAGTTTTATAATAAACATGTGTATGTAAGAAGCACAGCATTTAAACAATTTAAAATTGTTATTTTTGTTACAAGGTAATCAAATTATGATTTGGAAAATCTATATACATATAAAACAACCATTAAATCACCAAACCTTTCTTGTATTTATTTATTTTTGATAAGATGCTAACGATAACATTATTTATTGTTTACTGGCAAAATACATGGTCCCACATCCAACTTTTTCTTAAATGCAAACAATTGAAGTGAAAATAATTGCGAAAGAGCATATATGTTAGTGATGTTGTGGGGACCTTGTATTTTTATTTTTTTTTAAAAAGGTGAAAAGTTAGTTTTTAATGCAAAGCAAGATTTCTTCTCAAGCAACTACCATTTCATCATTATATTATATGGTAAAAAAAAAAGTTGTTTTCCATTTCATTTAGCCTTCAACTCTCTCACACACTACCTCAATCTTGCAATTCAAGATTAGTTTGAACCAAGGTTAAGAATTACCACAATCTTAACTTATGATCTCTGTGACATATTGTTTGGCTTGAATTAGTCATAATCATCATCATACTCAGTATATCCTACCAATAGTTAAGCTAAGGTAGGGTCTGAGGAGGTAAGATGTAGACAGTCTTATCTCTACCCCGTAAGAATCGAGAAGCTGCTTCCAATGAGACCCCCGGCTCGGTAGTAGTTTTGCATCAAGCCTTGGACATAAGGCACATAACACTCAGCAATGGGGACAAAAGCCGATTAGCGCATGTACCCCTTTGTCTTTCGGATATCAACGTCACCACATGATGCATGATTAAACGTCCCTCGCTTTTTAACGTTATTTTCACGAAATTAGTAAAATAACGTTAAAATTAGTGCACTTTCAGTTTTGCCCCCCAAGGGCCCACACATATATACATTATATGCGCATACCGCAAGCGGGGCGTGTTTGGCTTGAATTATTAGTGAATTTAAAAATTACAAATGAAAGAACGAAAAAAACCCGAATGACAATGTCTTGCGATTAGTCTGACATTAACAACCTAATATCAGATCTCTAATTTATTAATCTAAATAATTGTGAACTTCATATCCAAACCGTAAACCTTTCACTTATGACAATTGACAATATGTCTTGCAATTAGTCTTTGATATAAATTACAAGACCTATGAAAAGGATTGACATTTAGCTAAGATCTTTGAAACCTAATGTAGGATCTCAAAACATATTATTGGTTCTCAAATGAACATGCCATCACAAAGTGTGTGTATATATTTCACAACATTCTAATTTGTGCTTCTTATTTGTAGTCATGCACCAAAGTAGCCGTGGATTTTGTTTCACCAGAAAATATACAACAGTGCCTTCGACTCACAGAGGAGTTCCGTAAGCTGCCAGTTAATCACAAAGCCAAAGAAGACAAACTAGAGGTAACAATCGATTTACTTAGTTTTAAGACGATATTTAAATAAAAAAAGGTTGTGGGACCGTGTGTAGACGAACTAAAAATGGCAGTTTGAACCCATACCCGGTTTAACCGACCCACACATCATGCCACGTCTAGTAATGCTGATGTTATATGCTCACTGTGTTTGGCGTGCAGGTAAAGAAGATGATCATCTACGCCATGCACCAAGCCGTCATTGATTTTGAGGAGTTAACCGCATGTCCAAAGATATGACGTAGTCCTAGCCACTATATGCGGTTTTGGTGATGGTTTACGACTTGTGGAAAAGAATTCCTAATAAGACTCTTGTTTCAAGTTTTGATAGCAGTTCCCATATGGGTTGGGTCGGGTCAACCCGAACCTAACATGTTTTCATTTTTGGTTCTTGTCGTGTATGAATTGTAGGTAGAATATCCATGGCTGTGGGGATCATGCATATATAATCTCTACAGCTATATAACAAAACATGTAGTTTGAAAATTAAATTTTCTAAAAATAAGGTTGTTGATACTGTTTTGTGAAAAACTCAAGGGTATTTGGTCTTGCGAGCCTAAACGAGCTTTGTATTTCAGGCTCGAACTCGGGCTCGATAACTAAACGGGCTCTATTTCAGGCTCAGGCTCGTTAAAGCTTGGCTCGTTCGAGCTTTTAACGAGCCGATAACGAGTAGCTCTCGAGCCTCAGGGCTTGTTTACACCCCTATAAGCGAGTCGATTGATGAGTTTACATGTTAAATATGTTAAACATTTCAACCCAAACAAATTTAATATTGTGTAACCTGAACATGACTTGTAATAAAGTTGTAATAGGTTTACAGACTAGGGGTGAGCAAGTTTAGGTCCGGATCGAAAATAACCGAGAACCGAACCGAAAATATACCCAACCCGACCCGAACCCAAGTACCTAGGTATTTAGATCGGTTTCAATTTTTCATATAAAATAGGGCCGGGTCGGTTCTCGGTTCTTTTCATGGTGAAACCCGACTTGGACCTATGGACCGAAACCGACCCTATATTTAGGGTAGTGAATCGGTTCTGTATTTTATGTTTGATCGGTTCTCGGGTCGGGTAATGGTCGGGTAGGGTCGGGTTTTTCCTTCTGCTCACCCCTAACGGACTATAATAAATGGGTTAAATGATTAGTAAACATTAAAGAAAAACACAAAATAAGAATGAGTACCTTAACAAGAGATTTCGATCACTACTCGCTAATCATCATAACCATTCTTTCTGAATTACCGGTCACCACCGCGATATTAACCGGCCCTAAATCATACGTCTACAAGATAACCGTTTTCTGTCGATGCATATATAAACTCAATTAGGATTCAGTTTGACTTTTATTGTCAAGCATGACTTGTACGATATAATTTGTTTTTGAGGCTTGAGATCTGAACTTTAGGTTATTTCATATATTCCACAAGTTTTGAGTTTCGAAAACTAAATATACAGATCGAATCATAAACAACATTCCAAGAAAAAAAAATAGGATTTTTAAAACTCGAGAAAACACTATGCTCCACTCTCCAAACCGCAACCTGTCCCAAACCTAGTTGGATCATAATCCGTTTTTGCCTCCGAACATGTTCAAGACGATATGGTTCCCAAAATACAATCGGAACCGTCAAAGAAAAAGAGGAACAAAGACAAAGAAGGAGAATGGACCGGCGAAGCAGCATGTGTATCGTGGACCACGATCAAGGATTAGGCTTTAGCATGGGCAAGATCCGAAAAAAAGGTTATTTTTATATATTAAAAATCGTACACATATTTTTTTAGATTATTCTATTAAGTAACTGTTTATTTTTATACAGATATAGTTGTCAATAGTGAATAGCGGACCACAGACACAGGCTACTTATATGCTACGTAGCAATAGCAATAAAATAGCGCCTTCTATTTCATGTTTTGCAATTGAGTGGTAGAAAAAAATAAATAAAAACTACATCTAACACACAAATTATTTATGATAGTGCTGAAAATATGTTAAATTAGCTAAAATACACTATCACTAATAATCTAAATATATAAAAAAATCCGCTATTTATTGCTACAGGGTCTGTAGCAACCCTACACATCTACGCATGGTTGTCAAAATTCCGCTTAGACTCTGATTAGTCGCCAATTTATTACTAATAGGAGGTTCAACAAGTAATAGACGGTTAATCGCTAGGCGGTCAATGGTGGTCCTATTCCGGCCAGATTCAAAGGCCAAATTTCGACCAAACCTTATAAATTCTTTCCAATTAGTTAACAAATGGGTCAACAAGGGGTTAAAACATGTCTACTTAAAAAAATTACATATAAAAATTGTGTTTATTTAAAACTAAAAATTACACATAAAAATCTCAATTATGTTAATCCCGATTAATTACTAGTCAGTACCTCATTGCCTACCATTTCTTACAACATTACCTATACGCTACGCTATTCGCTATAGGGGGCGCTGCCAGCACTTTTGACAACTATGAATGTAAGTAACGCTCAATTAGCTGACGGTTTTTGGGGGCACGTCACTAATAGATTTCACGCGTTATTATAGCGTGCACAGTATCGCAAATACAATTCCTTTAATTCGAAATGGACAGACATGAATAGAAAGATCTCAAACTTCAACGCTATTTACAACACTCCTAGGAATTGACCGAGTGAGACACATGATGTCAAAGTTTTACAGACGACCTTTTCAAGATACGACTCTCGATATAAAGGGTTATTTCCCCGCATCAAGGCTTTGGACATTGTGAAAGGATGTGTGAAGTAGATGCCTATCTCGAACGAGGTTGAATAAACGAAAATGTCAAAGGTGCAGTTTGTTTTTTAAGAGGTAAAATGTCTGCAGTTTGCGGACTACATCTGCAGACATCTGTAGAAGAAGAGGTAGGCCAAACCTCTTCAGTAGACTGTTTGTTTTTTAACGTATGTAGACTTCTAAAATAAACTGGTGGTGTTGTACGGACGGTGGTGGTGGGTAGTGATGGTGGACGATGGTGGTGGGTGGTGGTGTCTAACGCTCTGAAGATCTTAAAAGTGGTTGGGCCACGTCTGCACCAAGAAGAGCTCGCGCATACGTTTTTTTAATGAAATGTCTTCAGAAAAACAAACAGTCTGCAGATGGTAATGCATGCGTATGGTCTGCGCAGGGCAGACAGAAGAGCCTGCACATATCTTTTTTAGAAAAACAAACACCACCTATAACATCTAAATCAAAAGAATATAGTTCTGGTGGGTCGGATGCGCATTACAACATCTCCCTTAATGATTTCTACGAGGAGGAAGTACAAGAAGTTGAAGAACTTCAACGCCTAATTGGTATGAACAGAGCAAGACGATGCCATACCAATACTAAAACTAACTGCCACAGAACAGAAGGTTAGAAATACAAATCATCATACTCGTAGATTAATTTTTTTTTAACTTTTATCCAACTTCCGGTTAACAATACACACTTCTTAGAGCATTTATAGCGTGGGAGAGGGTGGTGGCTCTATGTGGGCACCCCCAATATGACCGGCTAGCTATTACACATGCGCCCTCCAGTTCTCTTTCCTCCTGCTCTCATAAACCAACTATTCCGCACTAATTGCCCATGCCTAATCTTATCGCCACGTTTGCAAGTGGGAATCCTCTCTCTTCCACTTTCCTTACCAGCATCCCTTGCCTATCTTATCGCCACATTTGCAAGTGACCATCCTCTCTCTTTCACTTTCTCTATCGACAACCAACAAATACACATTAAAGATCCTCTAAGAACTATTTTATATCTTTTTATTTGACGAGTGATGATGAATAGTAACTTTATTTTTATAATAATATATATAGCTTATTATTATTTAATATATTATAATAGTTTATTATTATTATATTTACTTTTAATAACATATTTTTCATTTTTTTCTTTTTTAAAAGATATATATTTCCTTTACCATTTTTTAATAATTGTTTTTTTTTTCTTTTTTTAAAACATATATTAATTTATCGATTAATTTAATACTTCTTTAATAATATACGTTATAACTTTTTTCTAAAAACTTAAGTACGTAGTTGTGCTTAATTTTTTTCCTGACATTCTGTTATAAGTTTTGTTAAAATGAAGTTGTACTCAAAATAAAGTATTTATTTGGTGTCATATCGTTCTAATAGTTTGGCTTTCTAAACAAGATAGTTTATTTTTAAATCACGTTTGTTTAACATTATTATTTACTCGATTTTTGGCCGCAAAGCGCGACATCAAAAAACTAGTATATAACAAATTAACAAGTAAAGAATAACTATTTTTTCGAACCGCTACTCACACATCCTCTTATCATACTCTTAGATCTTCATTTTTATCCATCATGAAAGTAAATAGTTCACCACTTGAAAAGAAACACCATTATTACAAACCCTTTGGTAAACATATATCATCATATAAAAGTCTATCACACATCCTCTAATTCTACTCCTAAATTTGTCCTTTTATCCATCATAGGATTAGATCTTAGCCTTTGGTAAACAAGAACTATTAACCCACTAATTTTTAACAAGACAAAATCAATATAAATTTTGTGATACAAGTAAAAATGTTTAAAATCAATTCCAAAACAAAACTATATACTTTACCAAAACAATAATTCTTTAAAACAAAAGATAACAAGATTAAAGTTCATCAAAATCAATATTACTTGTATTTTATAATATTTTTTTAAACATAAACATTAAAAGATGAAAAATAACTAACCTTTCTTTACAATTTTTTTTATCTCCAAAGTAAATATTTGGATTCAATCCATTTCTTGAACAAATCAACACCCAGATTTCAAGATCTCAAGCGTTCTACATCTTGAATTTCTTCTCTCTCATCATACTTTCTCTCTCTATTGTCCTATATGCTTTCATACGTTTGTGATTGTGATGTATTTATAATGTGAAAAGGGGGATGAATTTAGGGTTTCTTATTCATGTGAATTTACGAAAGTACCCATTTTTTTTTTCTGTGGTGGGCCACGAAGTTTGCAATTTCTATAAATAGAATCCAAGGCATTTTGAAAATCTTATATGACAAATAATGTTAACTAGGTTTTGCCCGCCCGCGTTGCGGGGCATTAAGCCGAATATTTCTTTCTCATAGCATGTACATCTGTATTTTAGTTACTTGTACATACTACTCATAACACGATCTCAAAAGAAATTACATTGAGTAAACAAAGTAAAACAAAATACTACCATACTTTTGCTAAAAAAACTAAAACGATGGAAAAACTACCACTTGGCATGACGAATAAAAATTAAATCGAGCTAACCAATTAAAACAAAACACTATCATAGTCTTCTAAAAAATATTAAAACGAATTTTATACTGGGGGCAAAATCGAAAATAAACACAAAAAAAATCATGTCGAAATGTAAATCAACTTAAGTTTATATCGACACGTAAATAAAAATAAAGACGTAAAACTCGATTAAAAAGTATTTAGAAAGTTAAAGAGTTGTAAAAGTCAATACTAAAAATTAAAAGGTAAAAGTAAAAAAGAAAAAGAAAGAAAGAATTAAAAAAAAAAATTCACAACACCACTGTAGCAAAGTGGTGTTGTGATTTGATATATATAATAATATCATTGTTTTAAATACTGGTATGAACTGACCGGTTATACCGGTTAAATTGGATATTGGACATTAATCCGGTACGATAAAGGCCGGTAAAATCTAAATGCGGTATGTCTTATATACCGGCGGTAAATCCGATTCTACCGGTTCAAACCGTTGAACCGGTTTGCATTATCTTAAAATTTTATTTTCTAATTTTAATAAAATATGATATAAAGGTAATATTGACCTTCCATATTTCCAGTAATTAACAAAATGCCTTCCATTTTAATATTCCATCACTGTTGAAACTGTTATTCACCTCGTCCGGTATAGTATTGTTTATAAGTAATAAAAATCCTCTGAAAATGCAAAATATTTTACAAGAAAATGGTTATCTATAAAACCATAACCAGTTACATAAATCCTAATAGAAATTAGATTATTTTTTGAGCTAAATTGTATTTTATGAAATTATAGGGTTAACTAGTAACCCGGTTGAACCGATTGGTACAACCCGGTTCAACCGGTTAAACCATTTTAGAGTCAAACCGGCGGGATTATTTAAAAACCGGTTTTTAAGACATTGGTTAATATATAGGATTGAGATTTCTTCGCATAATGCGTTGGAAATTACGTACATGTATAAAATATAAAATAATGTTTATAATAATGTTAACATAATAAAACGAAAGTTACAAACATAAAGTTGTGAATTACAAAGTTACATTATGGTATGATACTGCTTCGGTACGAGTAATGAAAATTATTGAAACCTAAACGCATTGAAATGAAAAAGCATAAAAATGAATACTAGTATTGGTATAGAGTTGTTAGTTCGATGCGGTTCAATAAAAAGTTGCGTATTACAAAACTTGTCTCTCCCATGTAACACAAAAAGTGAAGTCGTGATATGCCCTAAAAAATACAGACACGTGTTTTATATAAACCAAAAACCTCTAAAACAAATACTAATACCGGTACTGATGTGGTTCGGTCGGCATCTTTTTAGTTCGTTAAGGTAATGGTACTGGTATAGTTTACGACAAAACTAGTTACAATAGTTTCATTCACAAAAGTAATGTAACCCAAAAAATAAAGTCACGTTTTACATTATTCGAAGCCACAAAAACGAATATTTATACCGGTTTCGATAATATCAATAGTGGTGCTGATTTTTTCGGTCAGTGTCGTTTCATTCTACACAGTACCTGTACAGTCGTGACACTCAATATAGCTTACCATAAAAAAAAGACTATATTTCAAATCTTTGTATTGAGTTTTTTTGAAAAAAAAAATGAATTAACAAATGCAAGTTATCCAAGAAAAATCAAATTAGCAAAAAACTAGTAATTTACCTGTTGCATGATGTGGCCATGTAATGTTTGTTTAAGTAATTTAAAGAGACGGTTAGGTGCATAGCATTGAATTATAACATATTATATACGCAAACTCATGCAGTAGAACAACTGTTATAGATCATCACGTTCGTCGTGATTTTTTTAGAGAAGTACGATATGTTGACCAGTAAGTAACAGAAACAAAGAAGACTTTATTTTTATTGAGATATTGCTTGCTTCATATTGAATACAAAGAGAACAATAACCACATCTACTTATACTAATGAACAAGGATTTAAAAAAGTAAAATATAAGGAAAATATGGCTAATTCTTGGAGAAAGGGAAAGCATATTTGACCCTATAATCATGGAACATTCTAACACTCCCCCTCAAATTGAATAATGGTATTGCCAAAATTCAACTTGAATTGGTTTTGGTTTTGGATTTTGTTTTAAAAAATGTTTTGTTTTGATTTGAGAATTTGAGTTTTGGGTTTTGTTTTTTTTTTTCCCTTTTTTTTTGGTTTTTGGTTCCCCTCAAGCTGAAAAACAACTTGGCCATTTGGGTTTTGGCATTTGGACTTTTTTTTTTTAAATTTGGTTTTGGTAAACTGTTTTGAAAAAAATTGGGTTTTGGGTTTCGTTTTTTTTTAAAGATTTTTTTCCTTTTAAGGCACTTCATCTCTTAGGGCTTAGTGTCAGGTCCAAAGATTTCATTCGTAAGCTTCATCACCACCACTCTTCTCGGCGCTGTCGTTGCTAGTAGCACTATTGTTGCCTATGGCAATGGCAACCTTACCCTCTTGATTAGGGTTCTTGGTTTTGTGATTGTCACCCCACCAGTCAGGAAATCCCACGATTTTAAAGCACTGCTCTTTGGTATGTCCCCTCATATCACAGTGGGTGCACTTGAGGAGCGATTTATCTTTTTTTATTGGTGCTCCGTTCTTCTTTTCTGTCCTGCAATATCCTTTGGTTGCGAGGCCTAACCCGTCAGATTCGATGGCTGACAACCCAGCTCCGATGCCTTGTATATCACTATGAGCCGCTCCTAGAATAGTTTGGTGGGCGGTTTCTTTCCGAACAGCAGCATAGGTCGTCTCTACAGATGGTAAAGGCTCCCACCGGAGTATTTCGCGTTTTATAGGATCATATTTTTGGTCGAGGGCACTTAGGAATTGAAAAAGTTTGTTTTCAGACCTTATTTTTGCGTAAGCCTTGATGTCATCGGGCACTTCATGGGGTTAGGATCGATCATTTCGATTT
Organism: Helianthus tuberosus; assembly: GCA_030545235.1. Lineage (NCBI taxonomy): Eukaryota > Viridiplantae > Streptophyta > Magnoliopsida > Asterales > Asteraceae > Helianthus > Helianthus tuberosus. The sequence goes on from CM060415.1 coordinate 139,732,419, forward strand.
CTCCCCATATCCCTTGTAAGGAAATCCAGAAACTTTCCAGGGAAGCATCATTTTGTTTAATCTCATTGGCCCTGACATGGAGATTAAAGGCTTGCAATTTATCTTTTCCGCTGCTGTAAGTAACCACCAAGGCATCCCATAGCGATTTCGCCGTGGGAAACTCGGTTAGGTTGCCGGCAATTTGTGGTTCTATATTTTGTATAAGCCACGAGAACACAACCAAGTCGTCTTGTTCCCACTGCTCGAATTCTGCATCATCTTGATCTGGAGGGTTTGAGGTTAAGTGAGTTAAAAGGGCTTTCGATTTCCCGCCTATGGCGACCCGAATCATTCGGGTCCATAGGGCGTAATTCTGGTTATTGAGTTTGAGATTGATTTGTAAACTGTCTGAAAACTTTGGGTTCTGAGGTTGGGAATTTTTTATCAGGTTTGCGAGTTGTTTGGACAGGTCCGAACTCGAGCTATCATCGTTGGACATGGTGGTTAAGGTTTAGATGGTAAACAAAGAAAAGGTACCAGGTAAGTGATGAGCAGATTGAGGTTTGAGGACCTTAACACTGCTCTGATACCATGTTGACCAGTAACAGAAACAAAGAAGACTTTATTTTTATTGAGATATTGCTTGCTTCATATTGAATACAAAGAGAACAATAACCACATCTACTTATACTAATGAACAAGGATTTAAAAAAGGAAAATATGGCTAATTCTTGGAGAAAGGGAAAGCATATTTGACCCTATAATCATGGAATATTCTAACACAATAATCTCTAGTAAATGTATTTATATCGTATAAATGATCAACTGTAGAAGCACAATGTTTAGGATTTTAATTAGGCACAAATAAAAGATAAACAACTCAAAGAGTATAGCATTAAATAAACTATGTTGAACCATAAAGATAAACACATTATGTATTGAGAAAACGTAAATATATTTAGAATAGTCCATCACATAATCGTACACATAATCATCAATGACTGCATCATTAGTCATGCAAGCAAACTCTGAAATCCATTTGTCGGGATTGAAAATAGAGGAATGGGACTAGTTGTCAAGATATGGGTTTCACCCCTAACTTGGCAACATCGTACCCTAAGTGTGATTGGTACTCGTCGAAGGGGTCAAGAAAATTAATTCCGACTTATTGACAAGGGTCCACTAGAGTTAGAATTGGAAATTTTCCATCAAGGTGTGGATTTTACTCCTAACTTGATGGCGTAATTTCGTGCAAAATTGAATAACGCGGATTGAGAGTTGTTCACCAAGTTGTGAGTTTCACACCTATTTTGGTGAAGTCGTCTCGTTTGTATAATATGAGTGTCTTCAAGTCTTCGAGCATGTATTTGTGTAAAATGTCTCAGGAAAGACATATGTATAAATTAAGACGAAATGAACAGAAAGAAGCAAAATAGGGAGAATATAACATGTTAAGCAAGAATCAAGAATGGTGAAAGTTTGGTGCTTACTATAGACTAGGTCAAATCATGACAATTCTACCTAATTCCCTATAGTTATGGCTTTGATACCAATCTGTCACACCCCAACCGATGGCGGAAACATCGGGGCAGGACGAGGACGAGATTGCTCGAGACTTCATACCACTAGTTGCGACAATATTTAATCAAAACCGATTTCATTTCATTAATAATAATTGTCAAGTACAATATTCGAAATCAAAGTACAACACTGAAATTTGAAAATACAACATGTTCGAGAATCAAATTCAACAAAATACAATAACTAATACAATAACATAATCTAGTATTCTAAGTGTGTTTTCTAGGCATCCCTACTAGATTCCATAATCATTAGTGCCATCAACCTGCAATAGGTTTAAAGTATAGTTTAATACAAAAATGTATTCGCGAGCATATAAGTTTAATAAATAGAATAAATATAAAAAAATTAAACGAATCCACATGGCAAAACTTGTTATCTAGATTAACGTAAAAACTAGCATGCGATCAAAGTGTCAACCCAAAGATTACCGCTAGCGTAATCCTATCGTAGCAACGATAGGACCGTTCTGTTTTAACTTAACATGAATACATGACCACAAGACTAAGGGTGGTGCGTTACTCCTATAGCGCTATACATGTTAAGAGGAGGCTCGTACGAAGTTAATGACAAGTTTATCACATAAGAATGTTCCTGTAACACGAATCAAGTATAACATATTAAACATGCATGATTGGATTGTTTGTTTATGATTGCATAAAGTATGTGTGATTGTGTAAGTTGAATAAGTAAACATGTTTCACCTAAAAAAGTGTAAAACGTAAAAAGGGCGTTCGAGTATACTCACGGTTTTGCAAATCTTCGTTTGTTATTCCGAGAGGAACACCGATGTTACCCTACACGGGGTAAACGAAGGTGTGAGTCGTTGAAGTTTGAACGGAGTATTTGGATTTGGAATTCAAAGTAATAAAGTATGAAAGTATGTTTAAACGGAAAATATATTTCATCTAGGCACTCGTTGTGACACTAAGTTACTGTGATTTCATGGGTCCAGATTTGCCCATTAGAATCAGCAACGAGGAACGTAGAACTGAAATGAACGGAAAACCAAGATAGACAACTCTGTTTATGCGAATGGATAGTTCTGTTCGTGCGAACAAAGAGTTCCTTCGCGCGAGTGGGAGTTGTTCCCTTCGCGCGAGTGAAGCCTGTTTGTGCGAACAGAATTTCGTTTGAACGTTTTAACCATTAATCGGTTACTTCGTGTATTTGGTTAAGTTATATATGATATTATGTAGTTATAGTAATAGTTCAGTATGTCAGAGAGTTCATAGAGGTATAATACCTCGTTATATGTTTCACCAAAGCACAAGTTCATTAACATCGTTAATGAACCAGTTGGTCATGAATGTAACAGAAAGTAAAGAATACAGAAAGTAAATGTCACACCCCAACCGATGGTGGAAACATCGGAGTGAGACGAAAACGAGATTGCAAGAGACTTCATAACGCTAAATTGTGACAATAAATAATAAATTTCATTTCATCATGGTTGCAAAAGTCGCTAAGCGCTCCCTAGTCGGTCGACCGGGGAGTTAAGAGTACCCGGTCTAGGCGGAGAGTACTCGGGGAGTACTCGGGCATGTTAAATTATAAAGAAATTAGTTTTTGGAAATTAAATATATGCTAAATAACATAGATTTACTAATATTTATAACAAAATACGTGAAAATGATATTCATTTTTTAATATGACCGGTGTAGAAATTATGTTTTATTTTTTTTTAGTCAAACTCGGCCCGAGTTGACCTAATATATCCGATTCTGGCTGATTTTGACCGCATTTTATCGACTCGGAGTAATTATCCGATTCTGGTTCCTGGTTACCAACAATTGTTTGACCATAGCTTTCAGCAGCTTCACCAGAAATCTATTCACCAACATCGGTTTGAGCTAGATCTTCTTCACCTGAAACATGCTCAATAGCCATGAAACAAAAGTTTTCAAGTTCATCACAACCGTTTGCAATTAAATCGAAATTTCGTCTGTTAGATTTTCTAGTAAGCTACTCCAATCAACACAGCCTTGTGTAAAGAAGCTCTGTTAACCAGGCTCTGCAGATGCAGGAGCAGGAGTAGCTTGTGGTGCTTGAACATGTGCAATTGGTATTTGGACATACTGAACCTGAGGGACTGGTAGTGCAGGGACATAGTGCATAGGTACATGATTCGGATTTTATGCAAAGTTGGTTGTGTTTTGCACATTTGGTCCAGGGGCATTTGTGGATAAAATTGTTGTTGTGTATTTTGTTGAGATCTTTGAATAGGGTATGTGATCTTTGGTGCAGAGTTACTTGTTTAACTCTTGCATTCCCTAGCAAAGTGTCCTAACCTATTACACCCTTAAAGCATTTAATCTTTGATTAATCCAACCCCACTTTAGACCTCCCACTTAATCTTGGGTAAGTCCTGCCAGTCCGTTTGTGAAAATTATTGGCTCTTAGACTGAGCAGGGCTACCTGGTGCAGAATGTCCATCTCCTCTAGGTCAGTTGGGTCTATGTGCTTAAGATCATTGAGTACAAATGACAGATTATCCGTGACATGAGTATCATTGTTTACTGCAAAAGCATAACTCGTGGAATGTTGATCAGAGTTGATTCTTGTTGATATATCAACAAAATGATCAAAACTCTGATCATTTCCCATTCCAGGGGATGATCCCACCTGACTCAAAAGGGTTGTGTTACCAAAAACGTAACTATCAGACACCTTTCCAGTTTCCTGGAGCTTTTACTTTTGGGCAAGCTCCCTCTCAAAGGTTAGGAGCTTTCCATGTAGCTGGGTTAGGCTCATGTCCTTGAAATCTGGGGATGTTCTCATCATTATAGCAATAGTGTCCCATTTTTCAGGCAGAGATCTTAGAAATCGGTTACTTATGGTTCATTTAGTGAATTCTTTGTTGACCAACTTAAGTTCACTGATTAAACATGAAAATCATTCAAACTGTTGAGTCAGGGTCTCCCCTTTGACATGAGTGAAGTCTCATATTGCTGGTTCAGGATTTCATGAATTTTTTCGATAACATCCTCTGTCCAACCAAATTGTTCCTTCAATGCATCCTACAACTCCTTGGCACTATTAAAATGCAACAGGCCAGCATAGATATCATTCAGTAGAGCCATAGTCACGATACAAAAGGCTTTCGCATCTAGCTCAATTTTTTAATAATCTTGCTCGGAATAGTTCTCCGGCTTCTTTGGCTCATATACATTTGGGTTTTCAGCACTTGGTACCATTGGAACATGAGGTCCAAAGACGACAGACTTCCAACGCCCTGTATTTTTTTGAGCTAGTATATTCCCCATCCTACGTTGCCAGATGTTAAATTATGATCTGACAAGTATAGGTGGTTTATTACTGAAGTCGGTGTTGTGTAGATCATCTTGTGTCAATTTCTCAAGTTCTTTTTTTAGAAAAACAAAGTATGTGAAAGACACTAATTAGTTCTTCACTTTAAAACTCTAAGCTACGAACAATATTGGATCTTTGTAGAACTGATATTTGTATGTTGAACTGATTGTGAAATCGAGTTTAACGTAACCAGGCTCTAATACCAATTGTTAGAACTGAGTTTGATATTTGCAAACAATATTGATTATCACAATAGAATTCACAAATAGGAAGTCATCATCAACGATTGTTTTTCATTAATCTTAATGGATTCAAATGTTTTACAACTCAATTGACTCTACGGACTCCCCCTCAGCTGATCACGTAAACAAAACAGTTTGTACAAGAGAAAAGGTGATGTGTGTGATAATAGATCACTAACATGTGATCTGTTTATACTAAGTATGAAAGCTCTGTTCAGTGAATGGCTAACGTCACCCTAATAGTGACATCTAACATTCCTAATAAAAAAGATTTCACAGCTGTTTCAAACATCTGTGCAAATACTATCATATGTTCTAACTAGTCTAAACACTTATAAGATAAGTATTGTTACATTCGGAAACCACTGTGGCTATCCTCTGTTGTAGTTATCCAAACATCTGTTTAGCCATACAGATTTTTGGTCTTATTCCTCAGACCTTTGACTTCATCCGTGCTTTGGTCTTCAACATACTTTAGCTTTCAACAGATGTTGTTTCTTCTTGAACAGTGGTTCCAAGTCTTGATCAGATGTTTGCTTTGATCTTGAACAGATGTTCTGATTAGGTGTTCAAGATTCACTATCTTTGGGAGAGAGTGGTTCAATCTTTTGCTTATTTATTGATCAGTAGATCATGTTTTGGCTTTTAAATATCATCTGTTCTTTTATAGGTCCAACACAAGATGTCAAGACAAAGAATGAAGAGGACAAGCTAAAGAAGATGTCATGAATGAAATAACTTTCTGTGCTGAGTAAGAACCATGCACCTGCAAAGCTAAAGGCAGAGCCGTCGTTGAGGGAATGTCTATCGAGGTAATAGACAAGCTTTGCTCCAATGAATGTGTTAGGAAAGTAAAGGAGATGTACTAATACAATGTGATTCTTGCTAAAACAAAGTAGTTAACTTTGAGAATCAATGATGAATTGAAGAAAAACGAACTCGTTTATAAACTTAAACTAGATGATTGTCTTGAAGAGATGAAACTTGTAAGGCCCACCTTTCTTACTCCAAAATAAGTATTATTATTTACAAAATTCGGGCATGACCCGTTCGTATAATGAACGATTCCCTGTAAGACCAACTTGTAAGAACTTAAATATGACACAGCGGAAAAATACGAGCCCAAAAATTTCTTTCTTATTTAGACACAATACTTACTTAAAGACTCAAATACAAATAATAAACATTTACAAAAGGGATTTACAATAACCACATTAAATTGACACTTCAAGACAATACATATTTCCATACAACCCTTGCTCCTTGACTCGATCAACGCTTGCTTATCTTAGCGGTAATCCGTGCAATACCTGTGGACATCACATACATCATAACCATTAGCCGTTAACAATATTATACGACATGATTCTCATATAGTCCAATATTGAATAACATTTAACAGTAGGAACTTTAATTCATTCAACTATCCTTTCGTATTTTCTTGTTCCGAATTCGACTTCGATACTTCATGAACCCGGTGTTCATGTACCTGCATTTCATTCCAATCTCAAACACACGATTAGCAAACATTAATGCTAGAACATAATGAAACCAGTCCAAACCATTCATTCATATACTTATAACATCTCGCATCCACAAACGTATACGTTCCTAATTCCTACATACATACAACATATACACCTACATACATACGCACACATTCACATACACACACATAGACGCGTGCCCTCGCTTACTACTTTTATTCACTTAATCTCACATTTCTTATCATAATCACAACTTCCGTGATATAAGTTTTATACTTACCATACTGCATGCCCACTCATTTCTAGTCTCGATTACTTATAATCTTTCTTCTCTAACACGAAAGAAAAATACATACTTTCATTATCCGGAGGCTCATAACATCACTCGTGTTTCAAACCGGCTTTAATATAAGTTAAGGGACATCGAAAATCATTAAAACATAGAGTCCGGATGCGAAATCAAACAAGAAAACCAAAATTTGCAAGCTGACTGGCGCTCGCGGGGCGCGACAGCCCTATTTCGACAGAAACTTTCAATTTGCTGCTGTAAATTCCCAGCTATGAATTCCAAGGGTATTTTCGACTTACAATTTGCATAACTTTTGATCTACGAATCCGATTAACATGATTCTTTTTCCTATGCGTTGGTAAATCGATTTTCTAACATATGAGCTTGTAATATAACATCCAAACAAGGAAAAATCTTAACTTAAAGCCTTCGGCTCTACATACTCGTTTCGACTATTCAACCCATTCATATTTTTATTATTAAAACTTGCGTATCTCGGACATTCCTCAATCAAATTGCTCACAATTATTTCTAGTTATCCGTAAGACTTGTCCTTACATTATGGGATAAACGTCCTTACCCGGGTCCTAAATCTTTACGCATTTCATTAGCATTATGAAGTTTATGCACATTTATTCGACCCGTTCGTATTTTGTTAACCCATTCTTTTATTTAAGGTCAAAAGCTAAGTCTTTTGACCATTAACCTAAGTCCCCATTATCGGTTGGCGCACTTATGTGCAATTCTACCCATTACCCGGTTACAATACCGTAGCATTACTTAGACATCACTCCGTCATATCATTACAACTTTATATTGTCCCGTTCGGTCTACTTAGCTAAAATTACCGATTTCATACAACCAAAACTATATCAAACTTCAATCAGCACCATGCTCAATTAACTAACGCTACCTTACTTAAACAAAATAAGAAGTGATTACGAAAATCACTTACCTCGTGCGTCCGAGTTCATGCAAAGCTTCCGTATTTACCTTTGACCCATTGCCCTTCCATGCTCGTGTCCGTGTTGACATGGCTCCTATGCTTTCAGGTTATAATCAACACATTCTTGTTAGCATACATCATTGTACTTGATAACGAGCACACATTTGCATAATTTCATATTCAACTTGCATTAATCATTCATTCACTAACATGTATAGTTTATTTCACTGAAAATAGGCTGTTTGGGGACGTCCGTTTACTGTACTTACGAGCTTGCAAAAATTACAATCTTTTTATGCAACGTACCCCTCAGAGAGGTTGTCCTTGTGTTAAATTTTTAGAGTCTAACTCTCTACCAAAAATTTATAAAAATTCATTTACTAAGCTGCAATCAGATTCGTCACTTCTGACTGCAGCTTACGGAAAAATTCATTAAAAATTCATCGTTTATCCGATTGACCAAATTCCAATTGGCGATTCTTTTAATTGCTTAAAAATATCTACAGTAAAATTTGAGATCATAACTAAATTCCTAAATTGAGTTATGACATTCGTAATGGGCTACAAATTCTGCTAGAAAACGCAGCTTGAACCTTTGATACGGAAAAATTCATAAAACGCTCAATTTTCGTCGAACAAATGCGATTCCAGTGGGGTTTTAAAGATATTTCCTGGAATTACATTTTAGACTCAAGAAACACATGTTTTTATCACGTTTTGTTCAGGTTATAGCCAATACAAGTCGGTTGTAAATTCTGATCGGGAGCTGTTTGAATTCAGCTTTCAATTTAAGCATGTTCTTGACATCATAACACTAATTTTTAGCAATCAAAACCCTAAAAACATCTCATACATGAATTTAGCATCAACAAAATCTGAATTTACTTGAGCTAGGCATGATTTCAATATATTCTTGTCTAGGGTTTACTCCTAAACACTATTTCACTTCAATATCATCCATACCACAATCATGCAACATCAATTTCGAATTTCTTATGTACATCAAGAATTCTCAACTTCATAAATATCAAAAATTCGACATACCTTATGATCCTCACGACTAGGTGATCGTTTCTATGTATTCATGCATCGATTTGGGGCTTGAATCAAGCTTCAATTTGTTGATTTTGCTGAAGTTAGGGTTTTTAACCCTTTCTTCTTCTCCTGGGCGATCTCACGCACACACATATCCAGTGTGTGTTGTGTTTTATTTTTTTTATTTTTAATCAATATAAGTTCCCCACTTGACAACATTAGTCCCTCATGTTTTTATCTTGATAAATTGAAGCTACTACTCACCATTTATCATTTAACCACATACTACTAACTAGGTTAATTATTCCTAGTTAACTTAATAGGTTCGAGAAGTTATAACTCGTTATATTTTAAGTCCCGTTAACTCGGGCCTCATCACATACTTTGTTTTTCTCAAAAGCTTTCGTTCAGCTTTTATTTAATATTAGGCTTATTTATTTAAAAATCCTAATATTCACCGGGTTACTTTTACCCCTAACGGTAATTTACCCCTCTTTTAGTACTAACGTATTTTAATTACCAAATCTGTTTTCGGGGTGTTACAAGTCTACCCCCTTTAAAGAAGGTTTCGTCCCCGAAACCTCTTTCTTTTCTTCTACAACCCGTCTAGTTTTATTCTTCCTTTGTTCATTCATTCGAGTTACATTGGAAGACTTACATAAGTATGTTATGTGAATTATCACTAGTCACACATCCCATAGTCCATAATTTGAAACTAGCATCCTGACATACATTCATACTTATCAAGATTTTCAATTTTCTTGCGAAAACCAATCCCTAGTCATCATTATTTTATTCATTTCCGCATGCAATCTCGTTCACTCGTACACATTCAACATATCGTACTTATTCATGCATATAATCATCTAACAATAGACCTACTTATAAACGAGTTTCGTCCCTTCATACATATAACATATTTTAACACATTTGTATGTTCAAGTTCTATTCACATATAGGTTTTAGAGTCTAAGGCGAACCTTCATTTTAAACCCGCCGCAATTTACGGCTATCATCCGTGTCTTTCGGTTACTACTTGCTAGTTAATCTCGTTTCATGGATTACTTATTAGGCACTAGCATTCATACAGCTCAATAACATTAAGTTCGAGTTGAAATTCATTCCTTGGTCGACCTATAAGACTCAACCTTCCTTTTCATGTCACATTTTGGGCTATCAATAATTCATACGGAAATACTTTTTCAACCGCAGCGTAAAATTTTACATTCATATATTAAATAATTTGCTAACCTTACTAGCTTGGCGCAGTACTTGAACATGCAGCAACGAGCTGGTCCTCTTCGTCACTATCCATACCATGTTTCGGATTGACCTCATTCATCCATGTGACGAGCTTTCGCTTATGAGCATTCTTTTCATTCATCCGTGTGACGAGCTTTCGCTTATGAGCATTCTTTCACTGACCTAGCTAGGGTCATCACATCCTGAATCCTTATATATATATATTAATACTTTCTCAATTTCTTCGTAAGACATTAATGCGTTTCACCTGTACAAAACAGGTCAATACGAGACCATTTCTTAACATATCATTTTAGTTGTTTGACCCATTCACGATGGTTTAATACATAACTATTCTTTCACAATTCTTTAACTTATTTATCAACTTCTGCAGTTCGACTTTTCAAAGTCAACCTGCCACTTCTTTCTTACTATAACTACACATAACGAAGTACACATTTGTACTTCTTGTCAATTCAAGCATGCATTCAATTTCATCGCTTTATGCTTTAGTGCTCCTCACGTATACTTGTCCTTTCCATTAGAACTTAGGTATTCCACTCGGGTCATAACTGTTGGATCGTTCGGTGACCCTAAATAGTCAGTATGAGTAGTTCATCATCAAGTACAAAGGCGGAATCAATGTAAAAGATGTCAACACAGTTTGTTCCTTTCTAATCTTTCTCTATTACTGATTTCCTGAGCTTTTACACGTTCAAATGACAAATGGACAGCACCTCGACTCAGAACATATGGTCAGATTCCGCTCCAAATGAACACAGCACACACATATATATATAGTGTTGAGATTCCGCTCCAAATGACATGTCTGTTTCAAGCGAAATCACATGTGTTGATTTCGCTTGAACTGCACATTGACACTTTCAAGCGGAATCACCCACTTTTACATGTAAAACCCTAATTTTGACCCTGTTGTGTGCTCGTTTATCCTATCTAGACATAAGACTCGATTAAGACGAAGTTAACAGACACTAAATGCACCAACAGACTCCCCCTTGGATGTTGACGAAGTCTTCGGCGTCGAGTCTTTAGTCTTTGTCTCTTTCCAAATTGTCTTGACATTGTAAAAGCTTCCTTCAATCTTTATCTTCAAACTTTAATCTTCAATCTCCCCTTTGAATGTTGATCTAGAATTCTGACTCCCCCTTTCGCAAACTCCCCCTCTCGATAAGCTAGGGCTCGAAATTTGGTTCAAACTTTAACATTTTCTATGCCATAGGGAACTTGATTCCTGTTTCCTGCACAATCTCTACCTAAATATAAGTATATGACAATAACATTTTTAATCCAAACTTACCATTCATTCTCAATTAATAATCTTGTCAGAATTAGAAATCCACTTAAGTATTCAGGTCCAAATTAATGACCCTGATTACTCAAATTTATCTACCAAGTCCAACTTAATGACCTTGGTTGATCTGAGACAATTCACACTGACATTTAGTTCAACTTTTTCTGAAAATTTACAAGTTTCAAATTAATGAACTTGCTTTAACTTTTCAACTTTCACAAACTTATCATGTTAAGCTCACAACTCATCTTCCAGTTCAGAAACTTCCTGCATCTGCTTCAATTTGAATCTGAAGATCAGCTTTCCACTTTGGTTTTTCAAAAATAAAGCAGAAATGTAAAATCTTTTTGGATTTTTAATAAAGTTTCTAGACTAGAAATGAAATGCAGAAAATGTAAACTATTTACAAACATATTTTTGGTGAGTGTGTTAGGGAATCATATCAGCTATTCGACAAATCACAAGTACCGTTAAGCTTTAAATTCATACTCAGAATTATAAAATTCACTTAGATTGTCGATATACTGATCCACTTAAATTTTCACACAAATTTCAATTTGTCCAGGATACGGATTAAATGTTTTAGGAACTTAAACTCATTCATGTGTCCCACCTCTTGAATATACTCCCGTATCCAAATCCCAATATTCAGTCTTACAGGTGAGTATACCACATATGATATCTGTAAGGGGTTAAATTGCGAAGAACCGTGAGAGCTCAGGTCAGAACTTCCGTTCAGCAGAGAGATGACGGCGTCGACTTTTGGTGTGTCCCCTTTAGAGGATCTTTTTTACAACAGCCATGATTAGCATTTTTCAATGTTTTATCATTTTTAGCTGAGGGCAGCGCTATATTTCAAGCAATGCAGAAAGTATTATACGGGGACTAGGCCATTGCTTCCGCAAAATCAGAAGTCCTGGGATAATACCCCAGATATCACTGAGTATAAAGACCTAGTATCTCAGAAAGAGGGATCCTTCAAACAAGATTTCAGGGGTTACCTATATATCCAAGTAGTGTTCCCCACGAAATAAGCAAGTAAGGATTTTAGATTTATATCCCGAACAAACCTACTAAATGTGTAAAAACCTATCGGCACATCATCAGCGAGACTGTTTAACCCATTTTAAACATTACATATCTTTAGCATACTGTAACTGTCAAGCCGATGTACTATCATTTTCCCTTTTTACACAAGCTCTTTTCTGGTTTTTTATTGTTTTTGGATTTTGAAAATATCTCATGTTTTTGGATTTTTGAGATTTTTTACTGTTTTTGTATTTTCTGAAAAAATTACCCTACTCCCCCTAAATACCAAAACAAGTAAAAAATCGACAAACCATTGCAGATTGCTTCTCAACATCATCCTCTACAGTGGTACCTTCATCAACGCCAAGAATCTCTTCCAACACCGATAAAAGCTTCATACCGTTCAATTTTAGCAAATATTGAAAACGAGTTTTATCAAACGCTTTGGTATGTAAATCAGCTTTTTGTTCGTCAGTGTGGATTTTCTCAATTCTTATCAACTTCTTCTCAAAACAATCGCGAATGAAGTGATGACGAATTTCAATGTGTTTTGTTTTAGCGTGATGAACTGGATTTTTCGTAATGTTAATCGCTGCCTCATTATCAACAAAGATAGGGGTGTTTAGAAATTACAAACCGTAGTCGCGCATCTGTTGCTGGATCCACAAGATCTGTGAGCAGCAACTGCTAGCAGATACATACTCCGCTACACATGTGGATAAAGCCACAGAGGTCTGCTTTTTGCATTGCCTGGTAACCAATCTTGGTCCAAAGAACTGGCACCCCGCTGTTGTTGATTTAGCGTTAACTTTGCAGTTTCCGAAATCTGAATCGGAATAACCTTCGAGCATGAATTCGCCATCTTTTGGATACCACAACCCCAACAATGAAGTTCCTTTAAGGTAGCGTAATATCCTTTTGACAATTACCATGTGCGAAGCTCTCGGATTAGATTGAAATCTTGCTACGAGGCAGGTTGGATACATAATATCAGGTCTTGAAGTTGTCAAATACATCAGCGATCCGATCATGGAACGATACATCGTTTCATCTACCTTCTCTACGGTGAGATCAGGATTTATCCCATGGTTCGTCGCTAATGGGGTGGAAGCCGGAGTAGAACCTGACATCCCGAATTTCTCCAAGATATCATGAACGTACTTCGTTTGATGTATGAAAATTACCTTAGGCAATTGATCAACCTGTAGTCCCAAGAAGAATTTCATCTCACCCATCGATGACATTTCGAATTTCTGCTTCATAACTTTTTCAAAATCTTTGCACAAATTTTCATTTGTTGACCCAAATATGATGTCGTCCACATATATTTGAACTATCAGAAGATGGCCGTCGACCTTTTTGGTGAAGAGAGTGGCATCCACTTTTCCACGAATGAAGTTGTTGGCTAGTAGGTGTTGAGACAATGTCTCGTACCAAGCTCTCGGGGCCTGGTGTAAACCATACAGCGCTTTGTCTAGCAAATATACCTTATCTTTGTGGATTGGATCGGTGAAGCCCGGTGGCTGTCTGACATATACCTCCTCTTTTACCTTCCCATAGAGAAACGCCGATTTAACATCTAACTGATAAACTTTGAAATTTTTCCAAGATGCAAATGCTAGGAAGATTCTGATCGCTTCTAGTCGAGCCACGGGAGCATACACTTCGGTGAAATCTATCCCCTCTTGCTGACTAAAACCCTGGACTACGAGTCGAGCTTTGTTACGAATAATAACCCCTCTATCGTCTTTCTTGCACTTGAACACCCACTTGGTGTTGATCTTCCTCTGACCATCAGGCAAGTCTACTAACTTCCACACTCCTAACTTCTCAAACCGACTCAACTCTTCTTGCATAGCATTGACCCAAGAATCTTCAGTTAGCGCCTCTTTATATGTACGCGGTTCAATCTGCGAAATAAAACAACTAAGTGAAAACTCAGTTTGTAAAGGTGCTACTGTAGAATAAAAACAAGTAAGGCCTTTGTCAATTTGACGTCTAGTGCGAACGCCTGTTTGCAATTCTCCAATGATCAGCTCCTCTGGATGGTATGAAAGAGTTCTCGGCATCACCTCACCTGAAACATCTACCTCACCTTCCAGATTAGTAATATTTTGATTTGCACCTTCTTCATTGACTTGGTTTGTTTGACTTGAAATCTGAATTTGCTCCACCTCAGAATCTGAATCACCACGATCAAATACTGGCATGTTCTCAGATTCTTGATTATCATTCTGTACCGTCTGATTATCATGAGCAACTTCATTTTGTTGAATATCATCATGTTCTCCAGCATTGCTTGGACCTGCTTCATTGTCATTTGAAGTTTCTCGCGGTCGACTTGAATACTCAGCTGGGAACCTTTCCTGCGAAGACTCATTCTCTCTTAGAATATCCAACTCGTCAAAGAAATCTTGTTGTTCTTCTTCTTCTTCCATGTCAAACGAATCCCACAATTTATCGTAATTAAAACGCCATGAATCGCCTGGATTCTGCGGTGGCATTGTGTAACCTTAACACTCAACATTGTGTGCTTCAATAATCCGCTTCAAGCTTGGAACAAAAACTCGTTTCAATGGACTTGTGTAACCCACGAAAATTCCTTCGATGCTCTTTGGACCAATTCACCAAAAGGCTCCAGAACAGTGCAGGGTGACCCAAACGGTTCTAAATACTTCAAGTTCGGTTTGCGGTTATTGATCAGCTTGAAACACGTCTTATTAAATTTCTTGACAGTAAGAACCTGATTGAGTGTATAGCATGCGGCGGATACTGCTTCTGCCCAAAAATTTACTGGTAGCTTTGAATCAGCAAGCATCGTCCTAGCCGTTTCAATTAGCGTCCTGTACTTTCTTTCAGCTACTCCATTCTGCTGCGGAGTATAAGGAGCACTAAATTCATGCAAAATACCTTTTTCATCACAAAACACTTCCATTTTGCTACTTTTGAACTCTGTACCGTTGTCACTTCTTATTCTTCGAACACGAGTTTGGTACAAGTTTTCAAGCTTTTTGATCAACGAGATTAAACTCCCAAATGTTTAATCTTTTGTTTGCAAAAATGAAACCCATGAAAACCTCGAGTAATCATCTGTAACTATTAGACAATAGAGATCCCCAGTTATGCTTTTGACGTTTACTGGACCAAACAGATCCATATGGAGTCTCTCTAAAGGTCTCGAAATTGAGTTTTCTTTCTTCCTGGGGTGAGATTTCTTCTTTTGCTTCCCTTTGATGCAACTAATGCACTCCCCCTCAAGATGAAAACCTTTCAAATGTACACCAGTAACCAAATCATTATGCACCAGGTGATTCATTTTTCGCAAGTGAATATGACCCATTTTTCGGTGCCACAATTGCGATTCCTTCTCAGTTGCTCTTGAAACAAAACAATGAGCCTGACCCATTGTTGTAGTTGCTACACTCATGTCCAATACATACAGATCATTCACTCTAGGCGCTCTCATGATAACCCACTCTTCAGGAACAACAAATCCTGGTTTCAAGATCAAGCATTCTTTGTCTGTAAAGTGCGTTGTATACATACGATCACAGATCTGAGATATGCTCAGAAGATTGTTTTCAAGCTCGGCGATGTAGTTAACTCTTTCAAACGTAACAATCCCATTGGATAACGTTCCTTCACCAACTATTCTACCACCTTGATTGCATGCAAAACCTACATAACCACCATTGAGATTTCTAACATCGTACAGCAGGGCTGTTTTCCCCGTCATGTGCCGAGAAGCTCCACTATCCATAATCCATCACGAAACGGATCTTGGAAGCTCCTGCACCAAATAGAAATATGATTAGCTGAAATAAGCTGCCCAAGCCTCATCAGACTCGGGTAACTTAACTTCATCTACACACTTTACAACCGACTTTAGGGGTGGAAAATTTTTATCATTCATTTCCAATTTATCTTCCATTTCATCTTTTGCAACATTTTTTGAAGAGACATTCTCTTTAGTGAAATCTTCATAAGAAATTGGAATATTTTCCTTTTGTATCCCCTTTTTAAAAATCTTTTTCGGAACATTCTTCATCTCTTGTGGAGTTGAAGTTTGTTTCTCAGATTTTGGCTTCCATGCTTGTTGAGGCGACGCAACCCGTTTGTAAAACTTGTCATTTTTAGTTATCACATTCTTAACAGGTTCAGTTTTGATCTTGGTGTTGTCATTTTTCAAAACCTTTTTCTCAACAACCAATGGAGCTTTTCCCTTCACATCATCTTTCTTTCTTGAATTCATTACAACTTTAGTCTTAGGTTTCAAGTTGGTACACTTTCGTGCAATATGTACAACTTGATTGCATTTGAAGCATGTTCGGGTGTCAACTACCCGACTTGTACCTTCAGACTGAGGTTGCGATGCTTTCTTCTCAAATAACTCTTTGTTTGATTTTGAAAAAATCTCAGATTCTTCATCAGAAAGTGAACTTGAACTGTTTACAAACACCTTTTTCTCAGCAAACCTTTTGTTTTGAACATTCTTTTTCTGATAATTCTTACCACCCTGATAACCACCCGACCATTTGTTTCGATTGTTGTTATAAAAACGCAGTGGAACAACAAGTTTCTTGTAGTAAGCTTTATCTTTTTCAAAATTCATTTGTCTCTTTGTCTGATTCAAACCTTCTACTTCAGACAAATCAATTTCAACCAGTTTGAAAACATTTTTCAACTTGTTCACATTAACATTCTCTAGTGGAAACTCAGAATCCGAATACAACTTATCCGACCCCGACATCTTGTACATGACAAGAGTAGGTTCTTCATTTAAGTTGTTTTTGGATTTTGATTTCGGAATGTAATTGTTCAGAAAACACTCTTCATCCTCAACTGAATCACTATCAGACTTCAAAACACTTTCAGCCATGCCTTTAACAATATCAGTTTGAACACTATCATCGGATGAAGAAAATGTAACATCAATTGACTCTGGAAGTTTTATTTCATTTGTTTCATCTTCATCATTAACCAACCCGGACTTTTTCTTTGAATAATTGTTTAAAACTGGTGGTGGAACCTGATGAAACCCAACCCCAGTTCCATCCGAGTAAACATCTTTGCCTGCTTTGTTTTTCCCGATAGGTTTGGGAACAATGTGTTGTAAAACAAAGCTTGCAGAGTTGTAACTGTTCAATTTCAACTGGATGTGTTCATTTTCAATTTTGGCTTCTTGAAATTGAAGCTTCAACTTAGCAATTTCATCCAGTTGCTGATTGATAAACTCTTCTTTCACTCTAAGAACACCAGTCAGTTGAAGATTTTCCTTGTCTGTCTTACCATTTCTTTCATCACAATCTTTAACCGTTCGTTTTAGCTTCTCAAAATTTTCTGAGATTTGACGATTTTCAAGAATCAATTTTTCATTTTCTTTCCTAATTCTTTCTACGTCATTTTTATCTTTTTCGATTTTCTCAGTTAATTCTTTTAATTTGTCGTTCGAAGCTTTCAACAATTTATCCCGGTTTAAGATTTGATCTTCAACACTTCTGACTCTACCAGTCAGTTCTTCAACCTTCTTACCACTAAGGTAAGCAACTATACTACAAACTTTGCACTCTTTCATGCAATTTTTGCAGTTGTTCTCAGATTTACCATTCTTACCTGACACATGTGTATCATTTGTACTGACCTTATCTTTGGACTCAGTTCCAGAACTAGAAACTACCTCTAGTTCTTTTGCAGCTAGAACTTTGTCAGCCATCTTCTTCAAGTTTTCAGCGGTGAGTTCTTGTGACGTATCAATAACTCCGTCATCAATCTTCTTTGGCTCCGGTTCTTTTGCTGTCTCTTTTTCTTTTTCTTTCTCAACAGCTTCTCCTCCTCCCCACCATTCTCTCTGTCTGGATTCTTCTTCATCAGCAATTTGCTTGGTGAGAACTTCAAGATCAACAGTATCTGGATCTACAGCTATGTTACCATTAGGATCAAGATAACATTCTCTATCAGGATCCCATCTTTTCGCCTGTTTAGCTTCTTTGTATATACAATAGATTTTGCTTTTCATGAAATGAGCTGTTTCCCTCCTGTTCACATACTTCACTTCTTCAGATCTTTTATCTTTAAACGGAACAATCTTTGCTGCTGTGAAAGCATAACCAACTGCGTCTTCCTCCGCAAAACATCACTCCAATCATAACCTTTATCGTCCTGAAAAACTGCAAGTGCCCTGGATTTCTCTTTGGGTACCTCCTCTATCTGCTTCATCCTGGGAGGTTCTGATTTATTCTGATGATAGATCGCTCTCTTGTAATAATCCTCTCGAAAAGGATTTGCAGTATCATCAATGTAAGCATTTCTGCACTCACGCTTAAAGTGACCTTTCTGTTTACATTTGAAGCACGTCACTTTTGACTTGTCAAAACCTAACTTGGTAGAAGGTCCACCAATAGATTGTCTTCCAGTAATCTCCATGAAACGCTTCGCTCTTCTCACTGCACTAGCCATACACCACCTTATATCGATCAATTCCATCTCCTCAGGATCAATCTGATCGTAGTCTTCCTTTGTTAGGTTGGTGTTGCCTATCTTTCCTGCAACGAGACTTTCGTACGATTCTAACACAGACGCTAAAAACACCATCTGTTGTTTGGCAGACTCTTCACTGAAATTCTGACCATTCTTCAGATCAACAGCAATGTTACATTGAAACAGATTCTTTGTTGCAGATTGGCTTGGAGTTGTTGAAGAAGATCCACTATGAAAACCACTGTGAGGAGTTTCTTGATTCACAATATTTGAACTTTCTGCAGAAAATGCTGTTCTTGGAGAACTAGTCTTTGGTAGATTTCCTCTGTAGTACAACTCCACATTCTGCTGATAAGATGTGTTATTGACTTTGCTAGATTTCTTGATCTCCAATTCATGGCTTTCCAGTCTTTCTATAAGCAGATCAACCTTCAAATCAGCAGGCTTTATTGTATTCTTCAGCATCAATGCAAAATATTGCCAGTCTTGCTCATTCGGAAGTGCGTCAAACAACTTGTCTACCAGCTCTTCTTGAGTGTAAATGATGTCATGTCTAGCAAACTCCATCTTCAGATGTCCAAATCTCTCAATCATCTTGGAAACTAACTGGTTCTTTAAACAACCAAACAAAACAATCTCTTTTCATAACAGTTTCTTTTTGTTCTTAACTATTTCAGCACTACCAATACATTTTATTTTTAATTTTTCCCAGAGATCTCTCGAATCTTTGTATTCGATCAGTGCGATAATATCATCTCGAACAGATTGGTGAAGCAAAGCAATACACTTTTGTTCAGAAACATATCTTTCAATTTGATTATCTTCCAAGTTCTCATAATCATCTCTCCCCAAATCATAGCCATTTTTCAGACTTCTCCAACTCTGATAAGCAAACGCCTTAAGCCATTCCTCAAATCTTGTAGCCCACCTGTTGTAATCTTCAATCGCCATCAGCTTGGGCGGCTTATTGTATGTTCCATACGCACTGTCTACACTCATAGCATCAGAAAGAATTTTCTTTGGATTCGGTGTTGTTGTAGTTTCATTCGTGTTGTTTGAAGTGTCATCTCCTGAACCACCAGTAAAAGCAAACACATCATATAATGGATTCCTGAACTCATCCATCTTTCACGTACCTGAAATAATCAACAAACACTTAGAAAAAATTTTTATTTTGAAAAACAACAATTTCAAGCGAAATCAGTTGAAGCGAAATAGCTTTCAAGCGAGATAAGCTCTCAAGCGAAATCAGCTTTACAAGCGAAATATGCTTTTCAAGCGGAATAGCAATACAAGTTCAAGCGAAATCCGGTCACTTGAAGCGAAATCTGAATTCAAGCGAAATCAGACAATATTTTCAAGCGAAATCAAGATGACATCAGTAATTCGATCAGTTTTTCAAGCGAAATTACAAGTTTTTATCAAAATTTGTTCGAATTAAGGTCCAATACTTTCAAGGATTAGTTAGAACTATGTTTCGCTTGATATGTGTGAGTTTTAAGCCATTTTGACCGTTAAATTTTGTTCAAATCAGAAAAGAATGAGTAGAAGTGTGAGAATCCGATGAAATCAAGCTGAATTGGTATGAACTCCTCGTCCTGAGCTCTGATACCACTTGTTGGATCGTTCGGTGACCCTAAATAGTCAGTATGAGTAGTTCATCATCAAGTACAAAGGCGGAATCAATGTAAAAGATGTCAACACAGCTTGTTCCTTTCTAATCTTTCTCTATTACTGATTTCCTGAGCTTTTACACGTTCAAATGACAAATGGACAGCACCTCGACTCAGAACATATGGTCAGATTCCGCTCCAAATGAATACAGCACACACATATATATAGTGTTGAGATTCCGCTTCAAATGACATGTCTGTTTCAAGCGAAATCACATGTGTTGATTTCGCTTGAACTGCACATTGACACTTTCAAGCGGAATCACCCACTTTTACATGTAAAACCCTAATTTTGACCCTGTTGTGTGCTCGTTTATCCTATCTAGACATAAGACTCGATTAAGACGAAGTTAACAGACACTAAATGCACCAACAATAACCCGTCATTCACTTTAACTCTCTAGAGTCGAGTATTAACATATTTCACGCTTGTAATTTATCCATGGTTTATTCCTTATAGCTAACTTGCCACATCAACCGATTTTGATTTTTTATACTTACTTAATGGACCAAACTGCTCTATCCATTCTTTTATTACTTCTTTTATTATTAACAATTCATCTTCATTCGGCTTTTCAAAAGTCAGACTACAATCACTTTCTTACCTATATTTTATTACTTGGTTTATTACTTATCATTATATTTCGTTTGACCTTCGGAAGTCTAATTTGTAAATACAGTCTTACATATGCCTATCGATTATCCTATTCTGACGCATCCATCTCTAGTCGAGTCATAAGCTTCTATTAAATGCATAACTCTTATACATACCTGACGCAAGTCAAAATCTATTGACTCGTTATCCATACTTTGCTTGACTATTTCCTTCCAGTTTGTGACATTACATAACCGTACATCATGCTCACCTACAATTAAATAACTTAACCATTTCAAACATTAAATACCGGGTTCAAATGGTACTCACCATTGGACCCGCATAACTCATTTATCCTTGCATACAATACATGAACGTAATTATATTCATATATATTAAACATATATATATATATATATATAAGTTCAAAACATAGCAATAATAATATCCGCTTCTTAAAAGGATATTTACTCATTCGATTTATAATTACTTAAAATTTTGAGCCTTTCATTCTTGTCATTCATTCTTACTTATTTGATTCGTGCCTATTTACAAATTTCGAACTTTTTCATTCTATCATTCATTCCCTTCTATGTTTTGAATCCGTCACGCGGATTCAAACATCTCATTCATTTTCGTCACCCTTCTATGTTTTGAATCCGTCTCGCGGATTCTAACATATCATTCACACTTTCTCATTCTTTCTATGTTTCGAATCCGTCTAGCAGATTCTAACATATCATTCACACTTTCTCATTCTTTCTATGTTTCGAATCCGCCTCGCGGATTCTAACATATCATTCACACTTTCTCATTCTTGTTTGGTACTTTCAATTTCTTGAGAGTCTCACATTTTCCCTTCATCCTCACGTCCACCTACTCCCTAATTCTAATGGACATACCTGTAACAGTTATCACGGTCTCAAGAATGTCGTATGCTTCTTGTGTACTGGCTAGGTACAAAATCCAAATACTAGTTTCGTGACTTCGTGTAACCGTCACCTTATGTTCGAAGAGTTAGTTTTCAGCACGTGTAACTTTTTCAAAACTTCATTACTATTCCATTATTATTTTTCATTTTAAAATTCTCCTTTCATTGATGGGTTTTGCCATTACATGTACTTACATATATTAAATATACGTACCTGGAACCAATTTATCTTACTATGTGTCTTGGTGTCAGTCCTAGACCACTCTCACGGATCATCCTGTCCAGACAACTATGCTTACCTTACACATGACATACTGTTAGTTCCTTCATATACATACTTAAATATATACTTACATTCGCTTCTACCTTTAAGCCTTGATCGAGTCTTGGATTGTACGGGTTCCTTGTCACAAGAGCACACAGGTTTGAGTTCAAGTATTTACCTCCTTCTACTTGATTTCTCTCAAACCAGGGCTCTGATACCAACTTGTAAGGCCCACCTTTCTTACTCCAAAATAAGTATTATTATTTACAAAATTCGGGCATGACCCGTTCCTATAATGAACGATTCCCTGTAAGACCAACTTGTAAGAACTTAAATATGACACAGCGAAAAAATACGAGCCCAAAAATTTCTTTCTTATTTAGACACAATACTTACTTAAAGGCTCAAATACAAATAATAAACATTTACAAAAGGGATTTACAATAACCATATTAAATTGACACTTCAAGACAATACATATTTCCGTACAACCCTTGCTCCTTGACTCGATCAACGCTTGCTTATCTTCGGTAGTAGTAGCGGTAATCCGTGCAATACCTGTGGACATCACATACATCATAACCATTAGTCGTTAACAATATCATACGGCATGATTCTCATATAGTCCAATATTGAATAACATTTAACAGTAGGAACTTTAATTCATTCAACTATCCTTTCGTATTTTCTTGTTCCGAATTCGACTTCGATACTTCATGAACTCGGTGTTCATGTACCTGCATTTCATTCCAATCTCAAACACACGATTAGCAAACATTAATGCTAGAACATAACGAAACCAGTCCAAACCATTCCTTCATATACTTATAACATCTCACATCCACAAACGTATACGTTCCTAATTCCTACATACATACAACATATACACCTACATACATACGCACACATTCACATACACACACGTAGACGCGAGCCCTCGCTTACTACTTTTATTCACTTAATCTCGCATTTCTTATCATAATCACAACTTCCGTGATATAAGTTTTATACTTACCATACTGCATGCCCACTCATTTCTAGTCTCGATTACTTATAATCTTTCTTCTCTAACACGAAAGAAAAATACATACTTTCATTATCCGGAGGCTCATAACATCACTCGTGTTTCAAACCGGCTTTAATATAAGTTAAGGGACATCGAAAATCATTAAAACATGGAGTCCGGATGCGAAATCAAACAAGAAAACCAAAATTTGCCAGCTGACTGGCGCTCGCGGGGTGCGACAGCCCTATTTCGACAAAAACTTTCAATTTGCTGCTGTAAATTCCCAGCTATGAATTCCAAGGGTATTTTCGACTTACAATTTGCATAACTTTTGATCTACGAATCCGATTAACATGATTCTTTTTCCTATGCGTTGGTAAATCGATTTTCTAACATATGAGCTTGTAATATAACATCCAAACAAGGAAAAATCTTAACTTAAAGCCTTCGGCTCTACATACTCGTTTCGACTATTCAACCCATTCATATTTTTATTATTAAAACTTGCGTATCTCGGAAATTCCTCCATCAAATTGCTCACAATTATTTCTAGTTATCCGTAAGACTTGTCCTTACATTATGGGCTAAACGTCCTTACCCGGGTCCTTAATCTTTACGCGTTTCATTAGCATTATGAAGTTTATGCACATTTATTCGACCCGTTCGTATTTTGTTAACCCATTCTTTTATTTAAGGTCAAAAGCTAAGTCTTTTGACCATTAACCTAAGTCCCCATTCTCGGTTGGCGCACTTATGGGCAATTCTACCCATTACCCGGTTACAATACCGTAGCATTACTTAGACATCAATCTGTCATATCATTACAACTTTATATTGTCCCGTTCGGTCTACTTGGCTAAAATTACCGATTTCATACAACCAAAACTATATCAAACTTCAATCATCACCATGCTCAATTAACTAACGCTACCTTACTTAAACAAAATAAGAAGTGATTACGGAAATCACTTACCTCGTGCGTCCGAGTTCATGCATAGCTTCCGTATTTACCTTTGACCCATTGCCCTTCCATGCTCGTGTCTGTGTTGACATGGCTCCTATGCTTTCAGGATATCATCAACACATTCTTGTTAGCATACATCATTGTACTTGATAACGAGCACACATTTGCATAATTTCATATTCAACTTGCATTAATCATTCATTCACTAACATGTATAGTTTATTTCACTGAAAATAGGATGTTTGGGGACGTCCATTTACTGTACTTATGAGCTTGCAAAAATTACAATATTTTATGCGACATGCCCCTCAGAGGGGTTGTTCTTGTGTTAAATTTTTAGAGTCTAACTCTACCAAAAATTTATAACAATTCATTTACGAAAAAATTCATTTAAAATTCCTCGTTTATCCGATTGACGAAATTCCAATTGGAGATTCTTTTAATCGCTTAAAAATATCTACAGTAAAAATTTGAGATCATAACTAAATTCCTAAATTGAGTTATGACATTCGTAATAGGCTGCAAATTCTGCCAGAAAACGCAGCTTGAACCTTTGATACGGAAAAATTCATAAAATGCTCAATTTTCGTTGAAAAAATGCGATTCCAGTTGGGTTTTAAAGATATTTCCTGGAATTACATTTTAGACTCAAGAAACACATGTTTTTGTCATGTTTTGTTCAGTTTACAGCCAATACAAGTCGGCTGTAAATTATGATCAGGAGCTGTTTGAATTCAGCTTTCAATTTAAGCATGTTCTTGACATCATAACACTAATTTTTAGCAATCAAAACCCTAAAAACATCTCATACATGAATTTAGCATCAACAAAATCTGAATTTACTTGAGCTAGGCATGATTTCAATATATTCTTGTCTAGGGTTTACTCCTAAACACTATTTCACTTCAATATCATCCATACCACAATCATGCAACATCAATTTCGAATTTCTTATGTATATCAAGAATTATCAACTTCATAAATATCAAAAATTCGACATACCTTACGATCCTCATGACTAGGTGATCGTTTCTATGTATTCATGCATCGATTTGGGGCTTGAATCAAGCTTCAATTTGTTGATTTTGCTGAAGTTAGGGTTTTAACCCTTTCTTCTTCTCCTGGGCGATCTCACGCACGCACACACATATCCAGTGTGTTGTGTTTTATTTTTTTTATTTTTAATCAATATAAGTTCCCCACTTGACAACATTAGTCCCTCATGTTTTTATCTTGATAAATTGAAGCTACTACTCACCATTTATCATTTAACCACATACTACTAACTAGGTTAATTATTCCTAGTTAACTTAATAGGTTCGGGAAGTTATAACTCGTTATATTTTAAGTCCCGTTAACTCGGGCCTCTTCACATACTTTGTTTTTCTCAAAAGCTTTCGTTCAGCTTTTATTTAATATTAGTCTTATTTATTTAAAAATACTAATATTCACCGGGTTACTTTTACCCCTAATGGTAATTTACCCGTCTTTTAGTACTAACGTATTTTAATTACCAAATCTGTTTTCGGGGTGTTACAGAAACTTTAAAACGACATGACTTTGGCAAAGACGCTCTAATCAATGATCTTACTAAAAACTAATACTTTCTAGAAATGAGACTCCAAAACTTCAAATCATCATTGATAAATGGAATGTAAGTAAGAATGTGTTTCAACAAATTAAGAGTATTCAAAGACCAAGTTATGTTAAATCAGGTACTGGCTATATAGACAAATTTGGTTTTGAACGCATGTTGTACAGTCCACCTTTAATGAATAACTATAATCATATCCCTACACCACATCATATGAATGATTTGATTAACACTGACAATTCCGATATGGAACATGCAGATTTAAAAACAGATGAGGTTGGATGAAGGAATGAAAATGTGGGTGAGGTTATCGAAGGATAAACTCATGGTTTAGGTTTTTATGATGGTTGTAGTATTTTTTAGACACTATTTTAAATTCCAAAAGGACTGATTCGATCAAGTCCAGTAGTGATTGTAATGAACAATTTAACTCTTTGTTCAATGGCATGCCTATGGGCACTTCTATATTTGTTCCTATGTTAGAAAATAATAGGTTTAGCAGATACTTGAAAAAAGAAATTCAGAGTTCAGCTTAAAGAGAAATGAAGACTCAAGTGATAAAATCGATACATCCTCAACTTATCAAATTCAAAGCAAGGACGATTGCTCGTTATCAAGAGAAAGCACTTCTAGTCATAATGCAAGTTGGGATAGATGACTCAAGCATTGAAGATTCAGACGAAGACACTGACAAAATCAGAATAGATTCCAAGATAAAGAACGCTTTCAAGAAGAGAAATCAAGCAAACCAAAAGCCCACACAAAGATCACAATTTAAGACCTTAACATTTAGAACTAATCACAATAGATATATTTATTGTTTTAAACGTGGGGATAATGGGGCATCTAATTCGAAAATACAGAAAATGGGATCACAATGAATATCCACTTCCTATACAAAACAAAACTTTTCACATACAAAATCATGGAAGATCAGGAAATGGTTCAACTACATAAAACAAGTTTTTAAAACATCATGTCTTTGGATTCAAAAACAAAGCAAAAAGGAGAAAATCACCATAGACTCAAGTTCACGCCAACTTAGGTATCGTTATCTCATTAGTTTTCTTTTTATTAACAAAGTATTTCTAGGAGGACTATTTGCAGCCGTTGGAATGTAGATAGTGGATGCTCTCATCATCTGACCAGGCTGAAGAAGCTCTTGTCTATCTTTAGAAAGCTAAATGGTGGTTCGTTGGTCTCACCAAACCACATAATAAAACATGGGAAAATAGCCAAAATGGCCAAGTTATGGTCAACTTTTCCAAAATAGCCAAGTCAAACGTCTTGGGGAGACGCCACAAACATGTTCAAACGTCTTGGCGGCTGACCAACCAAACGCTGCCACGTGTCCGACACAGCTCAGACGTCTTAACATCTTGGCTGCGACGTTTCAGACGGCTGCTTGAGACGTTTTACAAGTTGAGCCGATAAGCTGATAGTTTTGCATGGCTTGAGACGTTTGAAGCCGGCTTGAGACACCTCAACAAGTCTTGAGACGTCTGAAATTATCACGTTTTAAAAAAAAATTAAGACGTTTCATTAAAACCTTGAGACGTTTGAGACGTTTCACGGTCTCCAAAGTTCTTTTTAAGTCGTGTTATTCAAACCTTGAGACGTTTCCCGTTTTCCAAAGTTCTTTTTAAGACGTTTGAGACGTTTCCCGTTTTCCAAAGTTCTTTTTAAGACGTTTGAAACCTCTTTTTAAGTCGATCACAATTTTCAACCCTGTTATACACAACATTTTCTTCTTCACCATATCTTATACCCCATTGGTGTTCACAGCTTCAAAAAATGAGCAGACCCCCTGATTCAACAAACGGGTGTAAGAAGTCATCTACAACGGGTCTAAGAAGTCATCTACAACGGACACAGATCTTCTCCCTTTTAATGGGATCAGATCGGATTTCCCCTTCCACGTGCTCTGCGGGGTCGATCGGGTTCAAGAACTCATCTACAACGGACACGTGAAGGGTCTAACGGGTTGTTCGGCACTTGACGGTTCTGCCCGTTTAGGGTGGTTGATGAGACTTTGGCTAACACAATGGGCTCTCACCAATGTGTTAGCCAGGTCCTCTAACATCACCGAAGCCGCAGAACCAAATGTGAACAACCCGTTACATATCACCTAGGCCAATATAAATGTGGGTTGATGGAACTTACCAGTTCACGACCCATATTTATTCCTAGGTGTTTCGATGCAAATTCCGGAATCAAAATCCGGATCTCCTACCCCGTTTTAAATTTATGGAAGTAGCGGTTTGGTGTATTCTAGTTCAAATGATTATGTTTGTATTTTTTGTGTTATGTTTTTTATGTACTTTGTATTCAATCATAATAAAGTTATAAATTTTACTAATTTAAAATTTGAATGCTAGTTCAATTCAGTATAATTCAATGTTAAAGACGTTTCAACAGCCAATTAAGACGTTTGAATTTTAGTTCAAAAAAAATTAAAAATAACATTACCGAGAATCATTATGTTAAGACGTTTAAGACGTTTGAATTAAAAATTATTATTAAATTAAATATTCATTTAACCAACCCCACTATATATACCCCTAAACACACACAAACACACACGCCGTTCTTGTTCTTCTACTTTCGTTGTTCAACGTTTACAAGCAGACGCGGTTAAGTTTTTGCAGACATGGCTTCTTCGTCGTGGTCCGAAGTTGAGGACATTGCATTGGTGGAGGCTTGGGAGGAGGTGTATACCAATCCTCCTCGTCGAGGGCAGGGGGTCTATGGGTGCGTGTGCAACAATATTTTGCACAACTCCGTGGTCCGGACCACGGTCGCACCGTTGACGCCTTATCTTCAAGGTTTCGGGTTATACGGTTGGACTGTAAGAAGTTCGAGGGTTAGTACAAATCTGCGGAGGATTTATCCTAGGGCCTTAGCGAGGAGGACATCAAGGCGGTTGCCCTCATCAACTACCGCCACGATGATGGACATGATTTCGAACATGTCGCGCAGTGGGAAACGATTAGGGTTTGGATTTAGATGTTTGTATTTTCTTTTTTTTAATGTAATGTTTTTTTTTCTTTTTATATTTTCTTTTTTTTAATGTAATGTTTAGTATGTATTTTCTTTTTTTAATATAATAATGTTTTATATTTTCTTTAACTGCTTACGGGGTTGGGCTTACGGGGTTGGGCTTACGGGTTTGGGCTTACACCCAATAATGTTAATGTTAAAAATAACAACTTTAAGTTATGTTATAATAAATATTTATTAAAACTGTATAACAAGTTTAAATTATAAATATTTATTTTGTTAAAATAATTAATTAAAATAAATAACGTGTATAAATAAAATTAAAATAAACTTAAGTTTTTGAATATGTTTGTTTTAAATAATATAGTTTAATATAACGAATATATAAATACAATCTGTCACACCCCAACCGATGGCGGAAACATCGGGGCATGGCACTGAGCGAAACAGATTGTCCAGAAGTTTCCATAACAATTATCATTACCAATCAATTTAAAGTAACATGTCCCATACCATGTCTCAAAAGGTAAACAAATTATTACAGACAAAATCTAGGCAAATAGTTCTGTTCCGACAACTCAGATTTCATTTGTACAGACAACTATTTGTTAGCCTCTAAGACCTTATTCTAGCCTCGATTTCCTAGCAGATAAGCATCCTAAGCACCTGTCACATACGTTAAAATAAAGTCAATACACATAGTGTAAAGGTGAGCATACAAGTTTGATAATAGCATATAGCGTTCGAAATAGTTTACGCATAACCAGCACGTACACTGAATGAAATGAAGCATGTTAGTTATCGACATGAACCTATCGATACCAATGACTGCAGGTTGACTTCCCACGGCAGTTCGTAATACATGATCACCACTGTAATCCATGCAAATAATTGTCCTTAACAACCCCCGCGTGAGCGGGTGCTGAGTCCAAACTATAGTACTATCGTTGCTAAGGCAGGTAGACAGCATTCCATGTGTAAACATAATAAACAAGCATTCATTAAGTCACGTATAACATGCGGTAACGGTTAGCGTTAAAAGTATTGTGTAGTATGTTCGATGTGATTTAGATTAAGTAACGTATGTAACACCCAAAAGTGTGTAAAGCAAAAAGGGATCGAGTATACTCACAGCGTTGATGGATTGAAAGGAGCGCGTAGAGCGAGGTTAGCCTGAGCAGTTAACGATAGCATAAAAGATAAGCGACGCGCAAAACGAGAAAAGTACAAGCGAGTCGGATGGTAGTTCGATCGGATGGTAATCCGGTCGAACAGCCGGTCGGATGACTGTTCGAGTGGATTGTTTCCTCATTTGAGAAAGATTTGTTTGTGTATGATGGCTTGGCTTTTGAAGTTTTCGTTGTAGCATTTTGAAAACATTGAAGTATCTCTACCTTTCAGGTCGGTCGATCGGACGGTCGTTCGATCGGATGGCAACCCGTTCGGTTGGGCACTTCAGTGAGAACAAGTTCACAGCAGGGTGTCACTCGAACGGACGGTTGTTCGATCGGGTGGCATCCTTTATGCATTGAACATGTTGAAAATTGTTTAAGTGTTGAAGGTTTGAAACATCACATCTTCGGATGGTCGGTCGACCGGGTGGTGACTCGATCGGACTGCAATCCGTTCGGTGTTCCAAAACTCTCGAAGCTTGATTTGAAAACTAAAAGTGGGGCCAAGGTGTAAGCCGTACGGGTGGCCGGTCGGTCGGGTGGCTGTTCGTTCGGACAACAGTCCGTTCAGACGGTCATCCGTCCTGGTTAACCTGTTCGTCTTACACTTGGTTCTTTTTGATAGTTTGTCGTTTTATCGAGATATTTTGATAACGTGTTAAGCAACAGAAACCTCGTCAATACTTGGTGCTCCTGATCGGACAGGAATCAACCAAACCCGATCAGTGGACCGTTCGAGACGATGTTCCACGTTTAACCCAGAATCGATAATCTCATGGATAGAATACGGATCTTGAATCAACATAACCACAATAATGAGTAGTAAGCCGGTACAAGTTTCGGTTCTATCGGTTTTGAGTGTAAAAGAGTTGAAAGAAAGTTGGAAAACCATCTTTCACCACTTCTCATTGTGAGTTTGTTTAGATCTATGAAAGATCTTTGTTTGTTTATGTGGAAATCGGTTAGATCTAAGTTGTTCTTGATGGATTGAGGCCAAAACATGAAGTTCTTCAAGAACACATGATGACGTCATCCTAGAACACCTTGAATCTTGATGATTTCACGGTTAAAAGTTAAGATTCAAAAGATAGAAAGGTGCAGGAGTGCGTGTAGATTAAGGAAGTACAAGGTTTAGGACGAGATCTTACCGGAATTGCGAGAAATCGAAGAAAAAGCGAGGTTGGAGCACGGGTCGGACGTCGCTTGCCAAAAGTAGAAAGAATGAAAGTGACAAGGGGTATTTATAGGATTCCCAAAGTGGAAAGGGCTGATCGGTCGGATGGCATCTCGTCCGGGTGGCATCCCGGCCGAGTGGCTCCTCGGTCGGATGGCACTTCGCTCGGGTGGCAGCCCGGTCGGATGGAATCCGGTCGGCTGGCACATGGTTCGAGTGCTCGGCGCGACGAGTTTTGCCGTTTCGATTGCGATTGCGAGCGTTGCGGTGCGATAGATTTTCCTAGTCAAATTACTTTTAATCCCAACTACTCATATCTTGCACTGTCTCTTCTCTATCAATTACCATATTGTTTCTATTGCGATTGAGTTCGATTGCGATTGAGTTTCGATTGCGTTTCGATTGATTATCACCACATAAGATAAATAAACATGCACAAGTAACACGTAAGGCACACACACACGTATAACAATAACTAAAATGCGTATTTCGAGTTGCGAGCGCGATTACCATTCGATGTCGATTCGTTTAGCATAGTTCGAGTATCGTTTTAGTTAACTTTATCGCATTGATACTTCCTATAGTTCACAGTCGTAAGTCGATTAAAACAGCAAATAACATACGTTGATTATTGCGATTATTGACACTTACTCCACATAATACAACTAAAGTAAACACATAAGAGAAATTCACTACTAGTCAAGTCGCGCGATCGGTCGTTGACTTTGACCTTGACCTTGACTTTGACTTTCGAGGCGTCCCATGATTACAAATGATCTCGTTGGTGTAGATTCGGGCTAATCGTTCTACCTTATAGTCTTCCCGTATTGGCAAGAAGTGAGCCGATTTGGTCAAACGGTCAACAACAACCCTGATGTTGTCGTGACCTGATGACGTGTGCGGTAGCTTTGTTATGAAGTCCATGGCTATACTTTCCCGCTTCCACATAGGGATTGGTGGTTGTTCGAGTAAGGCAGAGGGTCTTTGGTGTTCAGCCTTGACCTTTGAGCAAGTCAGGCACTTCCCAATATAGAGAGCAATATCCTTTTTCATGCCCGGCCACCAGTACTTGTAGCGAAGATCCTGATACATTTTGTCGGCACCGGGATGAATAGAATACCAGGATTTATGGGCTTCGTCCATTAAAATCTTTCGCAAATCGGTCCGTTTAGGGATCCAAATTCGGTCCAGATAATGGAATATCCCATTCGGCTTATTCACAAGATGAGCTCCATCGTGATAGATTCGTTCCTTCTTCAAAGTGCGTTCGTTGAAACAAGCATGCTGGGCTTCGCGGATGAGGGTTTCGAGGTCGTATTGGGCTTGAGTATTACGAATGCTGAGCAAATAAATCCGTCTGCTAAGAGCGTCGGCAACAACATTTGCTTTGCTTGGGTGATAACGAAACTCACAGTCCTTTCTGATCAAAGATGTGTTGTAGGCTCCTATGATCGGTGAAGATCGTACACTTGGTACCATACAGGTAGTGTCGCCAAATCTTTAACGCAAAAACAACTGCGCCTAGCTCGAGATCATGGGTTGTATAGTTCTTCTCGTGGATTTTGAGCTGACGAGATGCGTAAGCTATAACCTTGTCCCGTTGCATGAGAACGCAACCAAGACCAAGGTTGGAAGCATCACAATAGACAATGAAATCGTCATTTCCGTCGGGTAGAGTGAGAACGGGAGCATTGCAAAGCATGTGCTTGAGGGTTTGGAAAGCAGACTCTTGTTCGGTTCCCTAAACAAAAGGCTTGTCTTTGTGCGTGAGAGCGGTAAGCGGCACAATGATTTTTGAGAATCCTTCAATAAATCGTCGATAATATCCCGCTAGTCCGAGAAAAGAACGGACTTCAGACGGGTTCTTAGGTGTAATCCAACTCTTAACGGCTTCAATCTTCGCGGGATCGACATGAATACCCTGACTATTGACAATGTGACCCAGAAACTGAACCTCCTCCAGCCAAAATTCACACTTGGAGAGCTTGGCATAGAGTCGATTCCCCTGGAGTTGCTCGAGAACCAAACGTAGATGCTGCGCGTGTTCGGTCTTCGACTTGGAATAGATCAAGACAACGTCGATGAACACGATGACGAAACGGTCGAGGTATGGTTTACACACGCGATTCATCAGATCCATGAAAACCGCGGGTGCGTTGGTTAAACCAAAAGGCATAACAACGAATTCGTAATGGCCGTATCAAGTGTGAAACGCGGTTTTGGGTATATCTTCCTCCTGAATGCGTAGTTGGTGGTAGCCTGAGCGTAGATCGATCCTTGAGAAGCATGTTGTTCCCTGTAGCTAATCAAACAAATCGTCAATGTGAGGCAGGGGATAGCGGTTCTTGATAGTTAACTTATTCAGTTCCCGATAGTCGATGCACATCCGGAACGACCCATCCTTCTTTTTGACGAAGAGGACTGGCGCGCCCCAAGGAGAGGTGCTCGGGCGAATGAAGCCTTTCTCAAGTAATTCCTGGAGTTGACTCAAGAGTTCACGCATTTCGGATGGTGCGAGTCGGTAAGGAGCTTTGGCCACAGGATTGGCTCCAGGAATGAGGTCGATACGAAATTCGATATCACGACTTGGCGGAAGTCCAGGAAGATCGTCAGGGAACACACTAGGAAATTCATGAACCACAGGAACGTCTTTCACTTCTGTCTTTCCTTTCTTTTCCTTCTCCGCTACTACAATGTTAGCCAAGAAAGCTCTGTATTCCTTGCGGAGATACTTGCTAGCTTGGACACATGACATGAGCTTGAGACCTTTCGAAGCAGTTTCACCGTAGACACACAATAAATCACCATTCGCGAGCGAGAATCGAATCATCTTTTCAAAGCACACAACTTCAGCATGGTTTTCGCGAAGAAAGTCCATGCCTACTATGACGTCAAAACTTCCGAGTTGCATCGGAATAAGGTCAATTGGGAAGATGTGATTGTTGAGCTCAAGAGTACAATCACGAAGAACAGAATTTACGGCGACAGTTCTTCTTGTAGCGACTTCAACATCGAACGTCGGGGGGAGATGGGAGCATTTACGACTAAGAAGTTTCTCGAATTCGAACGACACAAAGCAATTATCGGCTCCAATATCAAACAAACATGAAGCATAAATACCATTCACAAGGAACGTACCATTGACCACGTTGTTGTCAGCCTGGGCTTGGCGCACATTGATGTTGAAAGTTCTGGCGCGCGCGGCTTGTTGTTGTTGCTGTTGAGGCTGTTGCTGCTGGTGTTGCTGAGGCTCTTGTTTCACAACCCTGTTCGGGCACATGTTCGCAAAGTGGTTGGGATCACCACATGCGAAGTAGACTCGGGCGTTGACCGCGGGTGCCTGAGCCGCTTGTTGGCCTTGCGGGGCTGGGAGCAGAGCTTGATGAGCAGTGGCTTGAGCTGATGCTTGACGGGGACCAGTACGGCAATTGACAGTGAAGTGGCCGTACATATTGCAGTGAGCGCAGAAACGACAGGCGAGACCCACCGGGTGATGATAAGAGCAGGTTGGGCAAGCCGGGTGGGGGCTTGCGTATGCACGTTTTGCTGATGGTGCATAAGTAACTGGTGCTGGATGGTGATGAGACTGCTGATGTGCCGGTATAGCTTGAAGTGGAGCAGCAGTAGTAGTAACAGCACAGTTCTTGTTGCTGGAGCTGCTGTTGTTGTTCTTCTTCTTGCGGCGTGAGGGCTTTGACGATTGAGCGGTGGCGTTTTCAGCAGTTGGTGCGGCAGTGACCTGGTGCAGGTGCTTCGAAGTTTTATCCCAGACACCAGCCTTGACCCGCTTGTCGTTGATTTCAGCGGCCAGTAGGTAAGTTTCTTCGATCGTTGTAGTCTTGGCCGCTTGCACGAAATCTGCAACACAGTCAGGCAGGGCTCGGATATACATCTTGATTGCGATCTCCGAAGCCTTGACTTGATCAGGACAGATAATACTGAGCTGCTTGAAGCGAGCAGTGAGTGCAGCGTTTTCACCTTCCTTCTGCTTTATGTGCCAGAATTCATCTTCTAACTTTTGGCGTTCATGAGGAGAGCAGAATTCTTCCAGCATGATCTCTTTGAGCTCGTCCCACTACAGACCGTAGGCTGCATCGTTCCCACGTTTGTTCCTCTCAGCCGTCCACCAGTCTAAGGCGCGGGACTGGAAGACGCCATTTGCGTTGAGAGTGCGGAGATCATCGGGGCAACCGCTCTGTTGTAGAGTGACCTCGATGGAGTCAAACCATTGGAATACAGCCGTATGGCCTTCTTCGCCAGTGAATTCCTTTGGACCACAAGCTTTGAATTGTTTGAAACTGAAGGCAGTCTTGGGAGTATCTTTAGGAGCTTCGGTTCTGGACTCCTCGGATGATTTGCTAACATTCTCGTAAATTTCGCTCATGATCTGAGGTACAACCTTTGCCACTTGTTTAGCGAGTATGGCAGCCAGGCGTTTGTCCCTCTGTTCTCGACGAGAAAGTCATGGGTGACGGGGTCCTGATGATGGTCCAGTTGACATTGTCTGCAACAGACATCGTCATAGGTCTCAGACACATCATAATTGAATCTTACCTCACACGTCTAACACTTACTAAAGCTCAGGAACACAATGTAACGTGTATCACTTAAACACATAGGCACATAATCACAGATTCACATAAACACAGAAGCACATAAGCACGTAGGGCACAGAATCACAGAAGCACATAAGCATGTAGGACACATCACCTGGAAACATATAGGCGTGTAACTTGTCTAGATACACATAGAGTCGGTCAGAATATAGAAACCTATCATTCAAAGTCCGTGCGCGTTCGACAATAGCGACCGCGAATAACTTGCCTAGTAGTATAGTATAAGCGTACAACACGGCATAAGGTCGTCCATAAATTAGCGATTTGTCAGCGCTTTGAGATAGAAACGTAGTGCGAGTCGTGTCGATCGAAGTGAAATCAAGAATCGAATAAATCTCCAAAATTAAACATGTAAACAGATAAACACACATATAAACCCATAAAATCGACGAACCATCAGAGTCAGCAGTTGCGGGCTCAGAATCGAAACACATAAAAATCAAGAAATAGATTATCTGAGGCTATTAGACATTGACTATCCAAAGTGATTCGACTATTCTCAAGGACTTGTTGTACACACTTTGACCTTTAGGATTGTGCTTTCGCCTCATATCTTGGGCTTGGCACGCATCCTTTTAGTCTTATTGTGACTTCATGTCGTTGGAGTCCGTCGAGACCTTGGTGAGAGTTTTGTAAAACCAAGTAAAGGTCGGAATCAAGTCGTCAAGGTTAGGGTTTCACCCCTAGCTTAACAACTTTGTTCCTGTTTTGAAAAAATAAAAGAGGATTGTGCATCAAAGTATGGGTTTCACTCCTATTTTAACACAAATTCTCGTGTTTATAGATAAAATGTGGGTTGAACAAGCAATTTAGTCAAGAGTTTGCGGTTTTTCACACCTAATCTCGACTTAATCGCTTATTCATAATTGAAAATTCGAGTGCAGTGATAGTGTAACGTAAGCGAGAATAGCGAGGAGTAGTAGTAAGCTCATACATAATCCTTACTGGACGTGTACGAGTCGGTCTGTTGGTTCCTAACTATAGACTAGGTCTCTAAGACTTCGACCCGGACTAGGTCGAGTCATGCCTAATTCCCTATAGTTATGGCTCTGATACCAATCTGTCACACCCCAACCGATGGCGGAAACATCGGGGCATGGCAGTGAGCGAAACAGATTGTCCAGAAGTTTCCATAACAATTATCATTACCAATCAATTTAAAGTAACATGTCCCATACCATGTCTCAAAAGGTAAACAAATTATTACAGACAAAATCTAGGCAAATAGTTCTGTTCCGACTACTCAGATTTCATTTGTACAGACAACTATTTGTTGGCCTCTAAGACCTTATTCTAGTCTCGATTTCCTAGCAGATAAGCATCCTAAGCACCTGTCACATACGTTAAAATAAAGTCAATACACATAGTGTAAAAGTGAGCATACATGTTTGATAATAGCATATAGTGTTCGAAATAGTTTACGCATAACCAGCACGTACACTGAGTGAAACGTAGCATGTTAGTTATCGACATGAACCTATCGATACCAATGACTGCCGGTTGACTGCCAAGGCAGTTCGTAATACATGATCACCACTGTAATCCATGCAAATAATTGTCCTTAACAACCCCCGCGTTAGCGGGTGCCGAGTCCAAACTATAGTACTATCATTGCTAAGGCAGGTAGACAGCATTCCATGTGTAAACATAACAAACAAGCATTCATTAAGTCACGTATAACATGCGGTAACGGTTAGCGTTAAAAGTATTGTGTAGTATGTTCGATGTGATTTAGATTAAGTAACGTATGTAACACCCAAAAGTGCGTAAAGCAAAAAGGGATCGAGTATACTCACAGCGTTGATGGATTGAAGGGAGCGCGTAGAGCGAGGTTAGCCTGAACAGTTAACGATAGCATAAAAGATAAGCGACACGCAAAACGAGAAAAGTACAAGCGAGTCGGACGGTAGTTCGATCGGATGGTAATCCGATCGAACAGCCGGTCGTGCGAGTGGCAATCCGTTTGGACAGTAGTTCGGTCGGACAGTGGTCCGGTCGGATGACTGTTTGAGTGGATTGTTTCTTCCTTTGAGAAGGATGTGTTTGTGTATGATGGCTTGGCTTTTGAAGTTTTCGTTGTACCATTTTGAAAACATTGAAGTATCTCTACCTTTCAGGTCGGTCGATCGGACGGTCGTTCGATCGTATGGCAACCCGTTCGGTTGGGCACTTCAGTGAGAACAAGTTCACAGCAGGGTGTCACTCGATCGGACGGTTGTTCGATCGGGTGGCATCCTTTGTGCATTGAACATGTTGAAAATTGTTTAAGTGTTGAAGCTTTGAAACATCACATCTTCGGATGGTCGGTCGACCGGGTGGTGACTCGATCGGACTGCAATCCGTTCGGTGTTCCAAAACTCTCGAAGCTTGATTTGAAAACTAAAAGTGGGGCCAAGGTGTAAGCCGTATGGGTGGCCGGTCGGTCGGGTGGCTGTTCGTTCAGACAGCAGTCCGTTCGGATGGTCATCCGTCCTGGTTAACCTGTTTGTCTTACACTTGGTTGTTTTTGATAGTTTGTCATTTTATCGAGATATTTTGATAACGTGTTAAGCAACAGAAACCTCGTCAATACTTGGTGCTCCTGATCGGACAGGAATCACCCAAACCCGATCAGTGGACGGTTCGAGATGATGTTCCACGTTTAACCCGGAATCGATAATCTCGTGGATAGAGTACGGATCTTGAATCAACATAACCACAATAATGAGTAGTAAGCTGGTACAAGATCCGATTCTATCGGTTTTGAGTGCCTTGAGTGTAAAAGAGTTGAAAGAAAGTAGGAAAACCATCTTTCACCACTTCTCATTGTGAGTTTGTTTAGATCTATGAAAGATCTTTGTTTGTTTATGTGGAAATCGGTTAGATCTAAGTTGTTCTTGGTGGATTGAGGCCAAAACATGAAGTTATTCAAGAACACATGATGACGTCATCCTAGAACACCTTGAATCTTGATGATTTCATGGTTAAAAGTTAAGATTCAAAAGATAGAAAGGTGCAGGAGTGCGTGTAGATTAAGGAAGTACAAGGTTTAGGACGAGATCTTACCGGAATTGCGAGAAATCGAAGAAAAAGCGAGGTTGGAGCACGGGTCGGACGTCGCTTGCCAAAAGTAGAAAGAATGAAAGTGACAAGGGGTATTTATAGGATTCCCAAAGTGGAAAGGGCTGATCGGTCGGATGGCACTTCGCTCGAGTGGCAGCCCGGTCGGATGGCAATCCGGCCGGCTGGCACCTGGTTCGAGTGCTCGGCGCGACGAGTTTTGCCGTTTCGATTGCGATTGCGAGCGTTGCGATGCGATAGATTTTCCTAGTCAAATTACTTTTAATCCCAACTACTCATATCTTGCACTGTCTCTTCTCTACCAATTACCATACTGTTTCGATTGCGATTGAGTTCGATTGCGTTTCGATTGATTATCACCACATAACGTAAATAAACATGCACAAGTAACACATAAGGCACACACACGTATAACAATAAACAAAATGCGTATTTCGAGTTGCGAGCGCGATTACCATTCGATGTCGATTCGTTTAGCATAGTTCGAGTATCGTTTTAGTTAACTTTATCGCATTGATACTTCTTATAGTTCACAGTCGTAAGTCGATTAAAACAGCGAATAACACACGTTGATTATTGCGATTATTGACACTTACTCCACATAATACAACTAAAGTAAACACATAAGAGAAATTCACTACTAGTCAAGTCGCGTGATCGGTCGTTGGCTTTGACCTTGACTTTGACTTTCGAAACACGGGGTGTTACACAATATAAGTTCAAGTTATATCAGCTCCGAGACGGAGGATAAACTGGTTAAGACGTTTAGGTTATACACGAGTGGCGCGGGTTCGAATCTCACTAAGGGCCGGTTCTTTAAAGAAGACCCCCTTTTTCATATTTTTAAGTTTTTGAATATGCTTGTTTGAAATAATATAGTTTAATATAACAAGTATATAAATACAATATAACTTCAAGTTATCTCAGCTCCGAGACGGAGGATAAACTGGTTAAGACGTTTAGGTTATACACGAGTGGCGCGGGTTCGAATCTCACTAAGGGCCGGTTCTTTAAAGAAGACCCCCTTTTTCATATTTTTAAGTTTTTGACTATGTTTTTTTGAAATAATATAGTTTAATATAACGAGTATATAAATACAATATAACTTCAAGTTATATCAGCTCCGAGATGGAGGATAAACTGGTTAAGACATTTAGGTTGTACATGAGTGGCGCGGGTTCGAGTCTCGCTAAGAGCCGGTTCTTTAAAGAAGACCCCCTTTTTAAGATCTAATTTCAAAATTA
This sequence comes from Helianthus tuberosus, assembly GCA_030545235.1. Classification (NCBI taxonomy): domain Eukaryota; kingdom Viridiplantae; phylum Streptophyta; class Magnoliopsida; order Asterales; family Asteraceae; genus Helianthus; species Helianthus tuberosus. The sequence goes on from CM060415.1 coordinate 139,772,644, forward strand.
CATTTTTGGTCCCTGTACTAACATATTTTACATAAATGGTCCCTGAGGTTTCGAAAATTACATTTGGCTATTTTCCCTTAAAAAATGAGTGTATAAAAAAATTGTGATATGTTAGTTAAGTCGTTGGTGTTTGTGTGAACCGGGTTTGGCGTGGGTTCGATACCTGGCTGTCCCATTTTATTATTTTTCATATTTATAAGTTTCTAAATATTGACTTTTAAACAATAATAACTTTAAATTACCAAAGTTATTACATCCTAAAAAACGATACAAGATAAATTTATATAACATCCTAAAAACGCTAGCTAAATATAATTTTTCAAAGTTTCAAACACTGAAATGTGTTCAAAGTCCTCGTCATAAATTATTGCGTAGTCTAGCAGGGCTTCTTCAATGACCTTTTCTTCAGCCAGGTTGTTGTGCCAATTTTTTTTAACGTTCTTGTACCTTCCTAAGAAACGGCTACATTTGAAGCGTAGGAAAGCACACCGAGTGTTGACGTCATTGGCGCTACGGGTCGTTTGTTGCACGTGAATGAAGAAATAGTTCATAACCTGACCCCAGAACGCAGGATCAGAAATTGAGTAAGTGCCTTCATCACGAGCGGCGGCGTAGGAGACGGCAATAGCAATGTCTTCTTCGTCGGTCCATGAATCCATGATTTTGTTAACAAATTTCAAGTTTGAGGTTAAATTGTGATTGGATGTTGTTAAATGGCAAGATTGCCTATGCCTATTTATAGTGGGTTCATTTATCACTATTCATTAAATTAATAAATTAAAAACAGGTATTTTATTGCATAAACTAGACAACATTTGGACGGGGTAAACACCGCCAAAAATACAATTTTTCTGCAATGAATTGTCTGTACGACAAAAAAGTTTTACAAATGTCTCCAGTTATATTTATTGGTTTATCCGTAACCAGATGCTCCATAAGCATACACAGGTAGACAGCTTCATTCCCTGCGATTGATATGTTAGATACCACGTAGTTGTCATTGAGCTCGGCAGAGATACATTTTTCTGGTTTACCCGTTTTTTTCCAATATTGCAAATGCACTAGTAATGCTCCTAAGTAAACTTTTACCTTTGTCAAACGGGGGTGAATAACGCTTATGTATTTATTGCCGACACAAACATTTTCGCACGGGTAATACACCAACTCCTGTGACGATAAATCTAGTCGAGCTAGGAGTCATTCGTTATTTTCTAACGGTAACGTAAAGAAGACGTAATCCACTTCGAAGAAAGAAGGAAATGGGTGTAATTTGCCATTGGCATATTTAACAACATTTTTAGGAGTAGAATCTAACAACGTTTCATAAAATTGTGGTGGAAGAATTGTCCACCGCAAGTTTAACAATCCCTTTGAATCTTTCTATTCCTCCAAGCCATTAGCCTTCCCACCCATCCTTCAATATGCTGTATAAGTTGTAATTTAAAATTAATTAATAACGGGAAAAAATCTAGATTTAATAAAAATATTAGGAAGAATAATTAACTGTTGACGCTAGGTAGCCGCCACAGTGAAAACCTAATAGAGTCCCCCAAAATTTTTTGTCCAACTCTATTGATCTTGTGAAAACTGCTGAATAACAGAACGGCGCATCCCCATTTCTATAGAATGTTTGCACGTCTTTTGACCAGTTCTCACTTTCGTCGTCTGGAATTGCCCATGTACCAAGCCCGGTGGAGGTGAAAACTTTGTCGATTGTGTACAAAGTGGCTTTGTTCTGAATCATTTCGTTGTGGAACTTCAGAAGAACTTTCACCCTTGGAACTTCTCCATTTTTTGAGAATCCAAGATGATGATTTGTTTGCTGGTTGCGAGCAGTATACATCATTTTTATTTTTTTCAGACATTTTTGCGAGCTCCAGAAATGTACTCAAATACTATACTTAAAGGGATGAATTCTAATTTCTAATTTATTAAAAAAAATTCGATAAAAACGAGAATTTTGGTCAAGATGTTTCAACCAAGACATTTCCGACATGCAAACTGTTTGATAAACGACACGTGGCATGCATGCAGAGACGTTTCAGTACACATTTAAGACGTCTCACGATTTAAGATGTTTCAGGACATTTAAGACGTTTCACGACATTTAAGACGTCTCAGGATTTGACACGTGGCATTTTAAGACGTTTAAGACGTTTCATTCTGACATTTAAGACGTTTCCCACATATCGAGACGTTTTGTTTATTAAGACGTTTCCCATATACTTGAGACGTTACACAAGAATCTTAAGACGTCTAAACTGCTACTTGAGACGTTTCAGACATGCAAACCGTTTGATGAACGACACGTGTTCCAGTTCATTTCCCCGTCTAGCCATCGTGTGACACGTGTCGCGGAAGGGTTTTGACCTTGGGAGTGTGGGTTCATGTGTTTCATTTTGGCCGGCAAACGTCTTCGGCACCACATTCTCCTTTAGGACCATCTTGAAGAAAGGCATGCAAACCATTGAAGATCCGAAGAAAGACCCGACGACAGTTGAAGATCCGACCAAAGACCTGACCCGCGTTGAAGACCAGACAACCGTTTCATTTCTGCTGCCGAACTACCACGTTGCCCATTGACTCAGAATGGATCCAAATTACTACGGTTACCCACCCATGGGTCGTCCAGAGCACATGCAACCTGATCACGTCATGCAAGATGTTGGAGAAAATCTTGTCCCATGTGTAGCGGTGATACTTTATCTCTTTTGTTTCCTTTATTATACTGTTTTAGTATTTTAGTATATTTACTATTTTTTGTAACGCAAACTTAAGATTCAATTGTTTTTTCTTTCCTTTGTTACTTTACAAGGCCCAAAAGATCAAAGTTCGCCAAACGTGGAATATAGTAAAGACTTTAAACAAAAGAATGACGGCACCTATTGAATCCCAGATTAGGCAGACATGTTTTGGGCCTTTTTTGGATATTAAGTGTGTTATGTGTGATAGCCTACTCTTACTCGGTGTTGCACAATTACAAGTGCATACACCTACACCCAGATTAGGGATTACATATCGCCTAGGCCAAGAAATTTTAATGTTTACCCCGAAACAATTTTGTCTTATAAAGGAGTTAAAGTTTGGGTTGACTAACTGGACACCGATTGACCACCCTGACTCATTTAAAAACCGACATTTCCCGGGCCGTGAACGTATTGCTTTCAAACGAATAAGAGATATGTTTGAAGGTCCGATGCGATATAGCAACGAGGATTGCACAAGGATATGTCTACTGATGCTTTTGGGCCAAGGGTTTTTAGGGTTGCAGGATTCAAATGCAATCGATAATAAACTGTTACACCTGGTGGATAATCTGAATGACTTTAACCAATATCCATGGGGTAACTATTTTTGGGAGAGCACGTATACGAACGTGTATGATATGCACGTTCGTCAAAAGGAAGACGCAGAGGGTTTTTCGTTAGACGGATTTGTTTGGCCCTTTAAGGTACGTGGGAAATCGTATATATATTTTATATTTTAAGTGTAATATTCGTTTTAATTTGTAGACTAATACCTATTAAATATGTTAATGCATTTACAGATGTGGATTCTAGAGGTATTTCCGGAATTCAAACTAAGGAGGGGGTATTTCAATGGTCAGACCATTCCGAGATTTTTAGGATGGCAAGAAGGACAAAAGCTGATGAAGGGTAGTGTTGATGGCATCTTAGCGAATGCAATAAAGGTAAATTGCTATATTGTGTCTGATATTGCTGACAAATTTTATAAAATTGGATTTATAAAAAATTAGATTTTAAAAAAATTATAATTTTAAAAAATTTGATTTATAAAAAATTAGAAAAACCAATAAAATTATAAAATAAAAACCGTTAAAAGTATAAAATTATAAAAAAAAATATTTCCTACCGTTAATAGTTTTTGAAACATTTTTATATAAATTTTCAAATTATAATGTTATCACAAAAACTGTTAAACGTTGAAAATTATAATGAATTTTCAAATTATAAAATTTAAAAAACAAATTCGACGTTTTAACAGTTTCAACCTTTAATAGTTTTTAACGTTTTTTTGTAAAATGGTTGGTTTCAATATGATAGAGACGTGAATATAAACCGCTAAACTTCATACTACCAACGTTGTTTGAGGCCGAGACACAGTGGTACATTTCAAGCTCGGAGTATTTGGACCGTGAACGTCAAATTTATCATCCTGCTATGGCGACTGAATTACCCCCTCCAATGCAACATGTAATCGACCCGAGTCAAAACTACGGCCAGCCAGTGAAGGACTTCATTGCCGACTTGTTTGGCGATGATGAAGTACCGGTTCAGGTGCCTCAAACGCACGGATTTGCACCTGAAGTACCGGTTCAGACGCATGATATTCCGTTAAACACGGCTGACTTGCAACGGGATGCTGCTCCCGGTCAGTTTTCATCAGGATTTTATTCTGAAGAGCAGCTTGTCTCTAAACTTTTCGTATGGCTCTGGTTAATACTCCAAGCCACATACGAACACCGATGGAACAATCGCAAAAAGAAGATGATAATGTATTCATCCAAAAATCCTGTTTATTTGGTTATAAAAATCTAAAAAATAAATTTATTTAAAATTGTTTCTAACATTTTTTAAAAATTTGTAGGCGGCAGCTGATTCCTATTTTAACTTCGATAAGGATGTGTATCATATGTCTGCAAATCCCGAAAATGTTACGGAAGAAGCTGTAAGTTTGGGCTGTGTATATGTTTATTTTAGTTATCCATGTACGTTTTGTTAATTTACCTCTTAAATTAATGTTATTGTAGAATGAGGATCCGGAGATGATGAAACTGAGGTGGTCCGAAAGGCTTGTGAAGCCCGCCAAGGCTATGCTATCACCGTTTGTAGTTTACAGAAACATCAAGCGGAAGCAAAAAAAGATAGCAAATGATGAAGATAATTTATTCAAAAAGATACAAAATTGGGCACCAACTAGCGGCGATAGACAACTAACCCTCACAGCAAGCGGCTATGTTGGTCCTGATTTCTGGGCGGCATTGCTAGGCACTGACGAGATTGGCTGGTTAAGAGATGAGGTAAGCAGTATAAATTATTTTGTTAATACTAAATATACTAAATTTTCCTATAAACTTTCCCTAAAATTGTCCAACCTTATAACAGCACCTTTTTGGATGGATGCTACACATGTATCATTCAAGAAATCCATCCGACCGGTGGTCCATTTTACCCCCATATTTCCAGATGCATTGTCAAACTTTGGATCAGAAGTTCGAAGGTTACTTCAACGGGGTTGTCGAGCCTTTTCCTCCGATATTTTGCGTTGACGAGGTGTATGTACCGTTATTTATACCATCAATTCACTGGTTTTTAGGAGTTTTCAACCTGGTTAACCAGACCCTCACTATTTACGATAGGTAAAAATTTATAAACGCTGGTTTTTTGTAGCTGATTATTTAATAGTTTTACTTAATGGTCTCTCAAAAGGTATGACTTTAAAATTATCAATGCTCTTTTTTTTTTGTAGCTTGATGGGCATGCAACAATTGGAAAAAGGAAGAACGGAAGTGGTTTGTTTTATAAATTTTGTTTTTGACCATTGGCTTCGTATGCATGGTTACTATAACAACAAACCTTTACTGTTAAAGTATCCGTTTCAAATAGTATATGCAGATGACGTGCCACATTAGTCAGGACCATTAGGGGACTGTGGGGTTTGGGTTTGTATATTTCTAGACCGGTTGATTAACAAAAAACCACTAAATGATGGTGAAGACACATGCATAACGGCTACAAGGATGAGGCGCCATCTTTCGATACTTTTCTACAACTCGCTTATTCCTAAACAATCAATCGACGAGATAGAAGAGGACGATATTGAATGTATTTAATGATTTGTATTAATTTATATTTTATAAAACATAATTCATTATATATACTTATTTGTATATATGTTTCGATGACATATTAAGTAGGCAAGACTTCATTTATAATGAAATATTATATTATATTTATTGTGAACATGTGTGTGTATATATGTGTGCCCTCACTATGTTAATAATGCCACACCGGATGTCTTACTCAAATATTCCTCATTCCGTGCAACGCACCATTTGGATAAACCAAAATGATCGGTTTGAACATTGGTCGCCAAATATTCTAGAGTTTTACGATGACGGCGATACTCCAACTTGCTACTCAACTTACATGGGTAAAACACCTCTCGGAAAAGAATGGTGGGGCGGATTACTTGGATTTTGTGGAAACGGATTTATTCAGGAAACGGTACCTTCGAAATACCTTTCCTGTTAATGATAGTGTTTTGTTTTAGTCAAACTTTAAGCATATTTTTCTCAGCATATCAATGCATGGTGTAACAAGCTAATGTATCAACGGGAGCTTCAAAGACGGTTAAGGGCGATGTCGTCAAAGGATTATCGGTGGACAGTAGTCCCTCCTACTTTTTTTAACATGATAATAGAACAAAATAGAGAGGCCTACGGATATGGAGACGGTTCAAAAGAAAATTTTCCTCCCTTTTGGGACGTTGATACGGTACGTTGTGAAATATGCTTATTCGGAATGTACGCTTTTTATAAATTTGCAGACCTTTATTTTAATAAATTTAAAAATAAACTTTCTGTTTAAAGAAATTAGCAATTTTTATATTTTATGTTTTATAAAAAAATATTGATTTTTTAAATAATTTGTAACTTTAAAAATAATTCCCTAAAAATAATACCTTTTCCGGGGCTTATTTACGTTTCAATTTTTCGCAGATTTACATGCCCGTAGCGCAAAACGAATGTGACAATTGTGTTCTGTAATCATCGTATAATGTAAAACAATGTTGGTTATCAATAAAAAAATGTGCTTTGGTGTTATTATATGTGTTATTGTGTGTGATGATTTTTACAATTTGATTCGATTCCGATTTCAAGCTTTAAATCACTTTCTGGAAGGTTATACGCAAACTGGTGCATAAACGCAATCAGTTTAACACGACGTACACTCCGGAACTGTGACATAAGCCAAACATACCCTAAATACCTTTTACATAACTTAGAAATAAGTTTCGAAGGATTCGGTATGGCAAAAACATGTTTATTTGAACTAAAAGATCTATTTACGACAAAACTGCGAAACGAACGTTGGTGACCGCCCGGGTAATATTTAAACCCCAAAAATATTTTGTTATGATTAAAATTTTATTTTTAATCAGGTTCATGTTGAAAAATAAATTAAAACGCTTAAAAACGTTATTTTTCAAGTTTAAGCGCGTACCACGTGTTTCTGCGCGACACAGTGCTTCTACTGCAAAACACGGACAACACAGCCAGTCTTGGCAACTGAAATTTATTTCAGTGATATTTTGGTGAGTTTATTTTTATAGAATAATAAAAATAATTTAGAACGCCATAAACTGGGATTTAAACGCTAGATAAAATACCCGGTATCCAGTTAAACACCCGTTTTAGCCTACATATAGCATATTTATATAAAAAAAATTACACTTGGACCCCCTCCCCCTTCTCAACTTACGGTCACATGGTATGGCCCCCACCAAATATTTGATGAATCTTGCAAATATTTCTTTCAAGATCTTGTTTAACACTTGTCCTTGCATGCTCTCATGAGATCTTCCTTATATCTTCCTATATATCTTCTTCATATCTTCACACTACACTCAATCTCCTCCCTCTTCCTCTCTCCAAAACCGTAACCCCTCACCACCACTCCCATCTTCTTTTTGCAACCTTGTTCTTCAAAGATTCAAGCTCATTTCTAGCAACCTTCAAGTTGGTGTGAAGATCTAAAGGTGTTTCCAAGGTGCATTCAAGTAATTTCAAGCTTCCTATCATCAAAATCTCATCCCACAACCCACTTGAATCTTGAAGGTATAACACTTATGTTTAAATCATACTTTGATTCTTGGTTGTTCTTGATGATTTGAAGTTTCTCTTAATAAAAATGGTGGTGTATATATATGTATATAACCGTACATATATACATGTGTGTATGAGTTTCGAGTTTTATTTTTGATAAGTATGTGTGTTTAGGTTGTTGCTTGTTCTTGAATACTAGTTAAAATGCAAGTGTTTAGTGATCTATGTATGATATGTTAAATGACCAAGTACATCAGCAAATAAACCTGAATATAACACATATTTGATGCATCTAAACTCATATAAAATGATGATGTTATGATATTATGCTTTAGGCACTTGTACATGTAAGTATATGTTGATTTTAAGCTCAAGAAATGGTAAAAAAGGGTTGTATGATAAAAATGTTTTTGAACAGGTTATAAACACTAAAAATAATATTATTTGATGTATTACAATGGCATGAAACTTTGACATAGGTTTGATAGCTTTGCATGTTGTACATATAGCTTAAAAAGGGGTAAATTATGTGAAATTTGCATGATTTATGTGTTTTTTTTAAGACCTGCACTATCATGAGTATAACCATTATTTTATTCAGTAAATAACATGGGTTATGTTAAAATTTCAAGTCGTTTCTATTTGGGATGTTTCGGGTAACGTTTGGTGCAAAACTATGAGGTAAAACGGTTAAAAATCGCCTTTTCGGAGGATTTTTATAAAACTGTTTTAGATCAGTAACCAAACTGATATTTTTGATATAAAAACAAGTATTTTAACTTATATTAAGGTTACTTGGTGTTTGGTTAGTCATACATGACTTCCGACGCCCAAAAATGTCACCGAATCGCTAAAATAAGTGTTTTTCGACATACACTAGAATGGGTTGTTCATGAGCAAATTTTATGTGTTACAATGTGCTATGTATTTTACAATATGTGTATGATCATGTGTTAGTGTTGACAAGATTATGTGTATTACGCTTGAGTATATATATACAAATACACCAAGATAATAAAAAATAATAACTTTTCGAGAAATCTCAAAGTTATGTGAAAATTCTAAGTATCGGAGAAACTTCGGTATTTTGTGGGTTTTTTATTATTAAATCATTATTATTTAATTTAGGACGAATAAACAATTGAGGGATAGTGTTAACATACAAAAACGCACCCAAAGGTGAGTACATAGATCCCCTCTTTTTACTATTTTCGATTGTTTTGGGGTGATTCATATGTATCAAAACGATTTCAATATTCTGAAGATGGTTTCAAAACGATTGAGATGGTTTATACAAAACTAATAACGATTTCGATAATGTGAACGAACTTGATGGTGGTAGTTACATAACGAATGACATTCATTAGCATTGATCAAGCCGGCCAGTATTAGGTTATGGTACCATAGGATCCGACAAATCCCGTTATCCGACTGCACCCATGGTTATGTGTGGGTTAAGTGGGTAACGACTGAATCTGATGATTGTTAACTTACCCTTTTGGTGGTTTGTTAATACAAGTTGTACGAGTTGAACGATGGACGAGTCACAAAGGTTTGAATGTTATTAGCAAGACGACCAAAAAGTAGTTTTCACAATTAAAACGAGAACGATTGTAGGATCGAGAAACGATCTGAACGAGTCTTCAGAAGAACTCTAAACTGATTCAAAGGCGGAATACGATGAATCAGAGTTTGTTTCAGCTTGATATTCACTAATAACTGTCTCTTATATTGATTAGAACGTGATTACAGACTTGGAGACACTTCGGCAGAGCTTCGCTACCGGAAAAATCAAAGTTACAAATGAAAAACTCAAGTCACATATTTATACTATTTCCACTTCGTTTGAACAGGCATTTCCAGTTCGTTTGAACAGTCCACTTCGTTTGAATTGTCCACTTCGTTTGAACAGTCCACTTCGTTTGAGCTGTCCACTTCGTTTGAACTGGCTTGTTCACCTTTGTTTCCTGTTTAACTCGAACTGCGTGACTTGATCTTTCATTACTAATCTAAGACTCGAACGAAGATGAAGTCGACAGACAACTGCACTAACAGACTCCCCCTTGAATGTTGACGGAATCTTCAGTGAGAGTCTTCAACATGACGACTCTTCAATCTTGATCGGTCTCCTTCAGGAATTTCTCCCTGAAATCATGAACCCGGATCTTTCTCTGGCTCTAACTCTCATCAGACTCCCCCTATCATCAAGCTGGGATCGCCGTCTGGAATTTGTTATCACCATTGAAATCAAATCCTGGCTTTTTCAATTTAAGCTCTCTTCAGGTTCTGATGCATCTCCTGGCTTTCCGTAGCAACAGGATCAGAAACCTACATATCTCAAACACACAATTTACAAACCAACAATGTTGTGATTCAACTTAATGAATCAACTAAACATTTGAGAATCACTTTCATTTAAACTTGATCAAGAATTTAAAACATTCAAAATTCTGATTCAAATTAATGAATCATTTTAAACATTTCAAACCAATTAACCAACCCAACTGTTCATCTTGTTTAGCCTTTGAGATTTTGAATATCAGCTTTTCAACATCAGTTGTCAATTTTTTTTTATTTTTTTTATTTTTTTTATTTTTTTCAAACTATGAAACACAAACGCAATAACAAAAATTAAATGCAGAAATGAAATATGTACAAACATATTTTTGTGAGTTTGCGAAAGAGGATCATATCAACTTTTAGACAAATCACAAGCACCGTTAAGCTTTTAATCGTTTTAAGCTCTAAACGATTCACGTTGATTGACGATATGTTTGTCCTCTTAAGCTCAATCTAAAAACTTTCGACATGCTTACCGATACGTTTAAGGTATATTAATTTTGCACTAAGCTCTTATGGACCCCACGATCTCAGCATATCCCCTCATCATGCAATACACTAACTCAAGTAATGCCTTTAAACTTTTATCAACTGTGATTTGTGCGAAAACAAAGCAGAATGTTTAAACATTAACAATCAGGTCGATACTTCCGTATACGCAGAGAAAGTCCAATGTTTAAACAAAATAAGAAAATAAAAATAAGTTGAAGTTGTTTAGGCTTTAACCACCAGGTCGATACTCCCGTATACGCAGAGGTGATCCAAAGCTTAAACGAAACACCAAAGAAAATAAAGCAGAACGTTTAGGCAACAACATCCAGGTCGATACTCACGTATACGCAGAGGATGTCCGATGCTTAAACAAAATAAAGAAATAAGACAAGTTTAAATCTTTGCAAAATAAAATGCACAATCACAGCGACTTTTCAGCAAAGTTGTGAAAGTTCACAAACTTAACCAGTTTTATGTCTTTCGACAATCAGCGATTACCGAGTAGGCACACAGTCAAGAAGGACAAAACCAAGTACTACACTTTCAACCGTGTTTCCCACTAGAACTAGGCTTTTTGCTTTAGGTTTGTATCGTTTTCGCAAATCTACTAGTCTAGCTGAGCCTATCGTCACATCTTTAGTGAGACCGTTTATCACATTTAGACTTTACATATCTTTAGCATGCTGTGACAGTCCACTGATTTACTATCATTCCCTCTTGTTTCAGCAAAACTCATTTTTAAATTTTTCAATGTTTTTAACATTTTCAAATTTTCTAATTTTTTTAAAATTTTTACTCCCCCTAAAATCAAAATATGTCTCAATTTTGATTTTCTGGGAAAATTTGAAAACCAACTGTACAAGAAACGTGACAACATGATGAGAATCACTTCAATTCTCCATTCACTTGGCTTGAACAATCAGAACTCCCCCTGACAACAAAACATTTTCCCATAGTGATTTCAAAACACTTAAGTTTGTTTTAATCAAAATGGTTTTTCCGGAAAATAAGTTTTGTGTGTCTTTTCACAAATTCGGGGATCTTTCATCACTTTGTTTTCTTCAATCACTTGTAAGATTTAACATTTATCAATTTTAACAACACAATCACATGTAGAAAATCAAGTACAACTTAATGTTCCCGATTTACCACTTGTAAGTCGAAATATCACATTCGTGAATTTCTCAAGAAATGTGCCGATTCCTGTTCCACGCTTACCAACCTGGGAACTCCGGCAAGTCAGGTTTTTCATTTAAACAGATTCACCCAAGCCTGACGGTCCTTGGATGATTTCGAATTCTTGTTCAACAATGGTGGAAAATTTGCATCATCCATTGTTAAACCTGAATTCTCCATTTTTACCTCAACACATGGCTCTTCTGGCTTTACCACACCAGATTCATCGCCTGAACGTGGCTTGTCTGACTTTGAGATGCCAGATTCATCGCCGACATGTGGCTCCATTGTTTCCGAAGAAACAAATTCATTTCCACCAATTTTCACCTTCTTCTTTTCCTTTTTCGTCCTCAGATTTGTATCTGATGAATTTGTCTTGCTTGACTTTGCAGTTGAGTGAGTTGATTCATCAGAACTCTTATTCGATCTATCCGGTGAACCCGAAGACAAGATCTTCTCTAGATACTCTCTAGCCTTCTTCCTCTTTTTCCTCAGTCTGTCTTTTTGCCCCTGAGAAAGCTTCACTTTCTTTTCTTGAACTTTAGGTTCTTGAACCTTCTGTTCTTTGGGCTTGACATTGACTGGTTTCTTTGCCATCTTCTGAGATTCAGCCCTCGATCTTCTCATTGATCTCATTGAGCAATCTCTAGCAATATGGCCAATGATGTTGCAGTTAAAGCATCTTCTTGACTCAAACCTCCAACTCTGGCAGTTAACAGCAATGTGTCCTTGATAGCCACATCGGTAACACACTCTGTTATCGTACCAAACAACATTTTCAGTCCAAACATTCAGATCATAGCACTGTTTGGCTTGGTGATAATCCTTGCTCCTCTTGTTTGCTGGATTTGACTTTTGAGCACTGTGGTCCGACCTGCACCACTTATTGCCAACAATTTTAGAGTTTTCATTTTTCGATTTTTGTAATTTTTCATTGCGATTGGATGATCGATCTGATGAGCTTTTATTATCTTTTTGAACATTTTTCAAAATTTTCTCTTTTTGTTTTTGTTCCACTTTCTTCTTCAAAGGTTTTTGCTTAGAGCATTCTCCCTTTTCAGTTGATTGTGGAACAGTTTCTTGAAACTTTTCTTTTAATTTCAAAAACAATTTTTGTTTTTCGAATTTTTTATTTTCATCATCAGATTTCTCATCGCAATCTTCAACTTTGACTTTATCAAAGTTTGTGACATCGTCACTTATTGGAACAGAATTAACTGGTTTTGGGCAAGGAATAGCTGAAGTATTCACAAACACCTTCAACTTTTCTTCCCATTCCTTGATTTTCTTTTGAGCACACTCAGCTTCCTTTTCAAGTCTAATAATCTTTTCAAGATAAGAATTGATTTCAATTTGTTTTTCAAGATTGTTTTTACCAAATAAATCTCTCTCATCTTCTAAAATTTTTATTTGACTTTGAAAATCTTTCTCAATTTTTATTTTTTCATTTTCCAAATTTTGTATTTGATTTTTCAAAACATTTTCTGATTTTTTAAGATTTATGTTTTCTAATGACAAACTCTCTACATTCTTCAAGAGTTTGGCATTGTCTGTCTCAGATTTTTCACAGTTCAAGCATTTCCCAGAAATCTGTTTCTCTTCAGTTTTCGTCTCAACCTTCAAAACTGAAATATTTTCAACCTGTTTCTTCTCCTCATGAACACTTTCATCTTTACTCTCTTCTTCTGATGAATAATAAAAAATAGGTGTGTCTTCTGCAACCTCTTTCTTTAACTCTGGTTCAGGATTCACAGATACAGGTTTTTCAGATTCTACTTTCTCAACTTTGATCGATGGAACTTGTTCAATCTGCTCAGCTCTGATTTTTCCTTTAACAATAACTGCCTTTTGATTCTTTCTTTTTGCATCTTGTTTTTCTTTCAACTTTTCAATTTTATCGGCATAAAATAATTTTCCACTACGTTGACTAGATGGAAGTTGTTGTTTAAGATATTCAAGTTTCCGGATTTCCTCTTCATAATTGTCACTCTCTTCATCAGACGAGTAATCAAACACCGGACCTTTTTCAACAATTTCTTTTGCTGAGACTGTTTCTCCTTCTTGCTTTTTCGGAATATACTGCTGAGATTCATAATACACATATGCCAACATTTCTTCAAAATCCATGTTTCGATTTCAAATGAGCTATATTACCTTGTAAAAACTTTGGCCGTTGAACTTGAGCTAAGATACTTTAAACCAAACAGACTATGACTTAGCCCGTGATGATTTAGCCCGTAAACTATGATTTCGGAAAACAACTTGGGCCGAGAATGATGACTTGGGCTTACAAAACACACATATTAGTTTATAAATGAATTCCTTTACAGACTTCAATTCTCTTTGTATATGCCCCACTTGAAATCTTATATCACCTTTTGTTTATGAAATTGCACGTGCCGACAACTATCAATGAACTATTTAATATGATTGGACCTCCTTAACCCTCACTAGGCTGACATCACATAACTACCAAGCCGACCATTCTTACCAATACAAATCCATTAGATCACTGAATTAACTTGGATTTTTAATTTTTCAATTCATGTTGACCAACAATCTAGATTTTCATTGGACCTACACTTTGAAAGTGGCCGACACCTCATTAATACACAACAACAATTTCCAATAACATGAATGAATCGGTGATATTAATTGTTTCACATGAGTTGCTCTTAATGTCACACAAGTCGATGAACTTCACATGCTAACTGACAAATGATTTTCACAACTTGATTATCTTTTCAAACGGTTCACACAACCCAAAGCACTATCACATGTACTTCTGACAATTTTCACTTGAATTTATACTACCTGACAACACTTTAATATCTATGAATACTTAATTCCCATTTGACCAATGAATCCACTAACTCGACAATTTAGAATGTGCATGATACTGATTCAACGCTTTAATGACTGTCATCTACAAATTCACATGTAATTCTTGAATGAAGCATTCACTTGGCCAACTGACACACGTTACTATCTTTTTCATGCAAACCTGATATAATCACATGCAAGGACTGAAATAATCACATGACACTCCTGACAACAATATTTAATGATTGAGCCAATGGTATGATGCAATAAATGGCTTCAGTAGTTCACGTGATATGTCCCAAAGTCAAAACAACTTTCACACGATCTGACAACCTCAAACAATCAGGAACCTGATGCAAACAAAGATTCAAAACTCAGTTCGTCTGAATTGATACGAACTGTGATTAATCTCTCAAACGATCTGCACACTTCGTCTGAACTGATACATTTAAACGGACTGAAGTTCAGACGAACTGACGGTTTAAACGAGCTAGTTCTTGATGCGAAGAGGACCCTGATGCGAAGTAGACACAAACGAACTAATCAAATTAAAACGAACTGGTCTCACTTCGTATGACTTTCAGACGAACTGGATGCAAATTCTCAAACGAACTGAAACATTGTTCAAACGATCTGATGTAATTTTCTCAAAATGATCACGTTTTCGGTTGGATTAGACTCTGATGTGTTAAAGGATTGTTCTACTCTGGATTCCGAACACAATGATGTGATTTCCGTTCAATTTCGTCCAGTAAATCGTCTTAGATCTGAGTTCGAAGTTCCGGTTCGTGTGAAATGGATAAGTCTCAAACAAACTGATTGATTTTTGATAACATTGATCAATTTTAGGTCGATTTTACCATGTATTTTGTTAACCGATTGATTAAAACACAATTTTAGGTGATATATGACAAAATCAGACCATATTAATCAACGAATCTCGAAAATTTTTTAAAAAATGTGAAAGAATGGAGTAGAAATCAGAATTTTTTAATGAAATCGAGCTGAAATTGCAAGAGCTCTTCCTCCTGAGCTCTGATACCACTTGTAGGATCGAGAAACGATCTGAACGAGTCTTCAGAAGAACTCTAAACTGATTCAAAGGCGGAATACGATGAATCAGAGTTTGTTTCAGCTTGATATTCACTAATAACTGTCTCTTATATTGATTAGAACGTGATTACAGACTTGGAGACACTTCGGCAGAGCTTCGCTACCGGAAAAATCAAAGTTACAAATGAAAAACTCAAGTCACATATTTATACTATTTCCACTTCGTTTGAACAGGCATTTCCAGTTCGTTTGAACAGTCCACTTCGTTTGAATTGTCCACTTCGTTTGAACAGTCCACTTCGTTTGAGCTGTCCACTTCGTTTGAACTGGCTTGTTCACCTTTGTTTCCTGTTTAACTCGAACTGCGTGACTTGATCTTTCATTACTAATCTAAGACTCGAACGAAGATGAAGTCGACAGACAACTGCACTAACAACGATTTTGAACGATTGAACGATTATGAACGATTTAAACAAGTGAACGATGATCTATAACGAGAACGAGTTAAACGATGTTACACAACGAGGTTTACTAAACGATATAAACCATACGAGTTTTATTACGAGGACGATTTACGATTTGGTTTACGAAAACAAATGTTTTGGGTTAAGATTCATAGCATCAAGGTTTATAAATTATAACAAATCTGTTATGACTTAGTTATTCAATTTACAATACAAACATTTTACAAAACAAGGTTTCAAATATCGATTAACGAAGTCGTACGAGTTATTTCAACATGTAAACGAGCCATGAATCTGACACTCACACAAAAACTATGTGCTCGCCAGTATTTCTTTGCTGACTTTGTTTTTACATATGTTTCAGGTGATCTTTCTTAATGTTGATTGCGAATAGGATGCATGCTCACTTAGGACTGGACGAGGCCTTAGTGATTTAATAACGATGATAGACCATGTTTGACTTGCTTGTTTAACTTTAAGACAATGTTTAATATTCAATAAAATGAAACTCTTTGTATCCATGGTTCGAAACAATACTTCTGTTACAACACTCCCCGACGATTCCGCCACGGTTTGTTGTTTTACGTGGTCGGGGTGTGACAACGAAAACCACTGGTTACTTCTAAAAATAAATATGCGTTCGCTTAAAATATATGCTTATTTTCCCGATAACTGTAACCTAAGTAATTGCGGAGAAGGATTTTGCATACACAGGAAAATACATCAAATTCTTTTAGAATTTGAATCTCCATTCGTATGGTTTCTGGGCCGTATATCGTACTGGCAACACTCGGGGATAGATAGTGTAGAAGCCTTAGAGTATTGCGGGGATGTTGTGTGGCCTGACCACGGAGCTCATATTGGCCGAAACTCAGGTGTTATCATATGTATGCTATTGGAAAATCTAGTTTACAACCGTTCATTGACATGGAACGAAGTAAACATGCAGGATGCTTGTGTCAGATATAGATGCTACATGGCTGATGAACTCTACGTCGGGCGCTACACACTAACTAATTTTTGAAGGCTGGATGTACGCATTGTAAAATTTAATTCTTATATAAATTAAAAGTACTAATTACTATTGCGGTTCAGATAATTTGTTACATGATTTTCCTAATTAAAACATAAAAAACTAAGCTATTATTAAAATTCTGCTAAATTATAAGATGGACAAATGTCATCCGTTGGACTCTGGGTTTCTGTCTCTTTCCCTTTTCCTTTGCCTGATGATTTACGTGAATGAATCTGTGATGGCATTGGATCTAAACAAACGTCACGACCATGGCCGTATGTTCGACACCGCGAACAATATACCTGAACAGGCTCTTCCCCATGAGACAAGATTCGGGTGTTTTCTTTTGGACGGCCAGATTGACGTTTTGTAATATGCGGCGGTAATACACTGCCAATGCCTTCTGGTATCACCCATTCAGATCTATGAGGCAGAGGATTAATCGATTCTTCATACGTTTTTTTGTATACTTCGTTTGAATAACACGAGAATGCATAATGACTGCAGTCAGGTTCACCCAAAAATCTTGAAACAGCAATCACATGCCCACAATGTAGACCAGAAACTTGCCAGACACGGCAGCTGCACGAACGATTCAAAAAATCAACTAAACCCTTTTCCCCACCGTCTTCAACAAGAAAACTGTTTGCCCCGATACCTGCAACAGTCCAGGTTCTAGACCCTTCAATTTTCTTTAAAATTTTCTTCTGTGCCCACTGAGTCAGTGAGTGGCTCTCCTGCATGCCCTGCAGTCGACTGTCATAAAACCATTTTTGTACGGACTCGCGGAAGAATTCGATAAGTTGTGTTATCGGCATCTTACGCGAGAATCTAGACAAAGAGTTAATAGACTCCGCACTATTAGATGTCATATAGTGGTATCGATTGTCGGGACAATGAGCTCTTGCCCATCTACCAAACCCAATATTTGTTAAAACCCGGCGTATTCTAGGAACGGCAAGACACAAAACATTGAATGACTCGTTAAAGTCAGACATCCGATAAGATTTACATGTCTTCCACCATAGTGCCTCGTATTCTTTTTTTTTAGACGAGTGCAAACGTAAATTCATCATTAAATGACGACAACACAACCCGTGGTAAACACGTGGAAACACGTTTCTAACACCTACATGTATAGAATTCGCCCTATCCGAAATGATCGCCATATCTGCTATTTCACCAACACACCCTCTAAGCTTTGAGAGAAACCATGTCCAAGATTCACCATCCTCTGATTTTCCTATGCCATAAGCAATTGGTAAAATCTGATTATTTCCATCCATGGCCACTGCTAAAAACAACGTCCCTTTAAATTCACCCTTTAGGTGTGCCGCATCAATGATAACGACCGGTCTTAGATTAAACATAAAGCTACGAATCTGAAAATTAATGATAACAAAATAAGATCAAACCCATGTTATTCTAAAAAAAATAAGAACAAGTACAAACGAAAAGGTGTAACTTACCGCAGCACCTAAAGGCAACAAAAACCATTTCAAAACGACTCTGCTCATCAACCAAGATGTGAGTAACGCTTCCAGGATTTGCAAGCTTCAAATTGTAACAGTATATTGGTAGTTCGGCAAAAGAGTCTCGGGTTGTTCCTTGTAGAAGTTCAAGTGCATGGCTTTTACCACGCCAAGCTTGAAGGTTTGTTATCTCAACCTCGAACCTTTGTCTAAAATCTTTGACAATCTCTTTCGCTCGATATATCCTACCACTGTCTTTTAGTTGTTCCTTTAAAAAGTGACCCAAAACCTTTGGGTTGCCTGACGGAAATGTGGGTGTGTTTGCGTCTTCGAACAGGTGTGTCTATCATTCATATGTTTAACAAAAAATAAACTACCACCAGGAATAGCATATGCCTTAAATCGTCATTCACAACCATCACCCATGCATGACACTTCATACCGTGTCTTAGATGATCTATCAACTTTAAACTAGAAATGCTCTAACAAACATTTCTTTCCCAACTCAAGCTTCATCTCTTCTTTGTTATTGAATATATGACCGACCTCAAACACTATAGATGAAGAAGCTGATTCGTTGTTAGACGTGGATGATTTTTCAAAATTATTTTCTAAAATAGGACACTCATCGTTTAAAACATCAACACTTTCTTTTAATGAAATATTTAGATCTGGAGTTTTGAAGTTGTTTAAAGAAGAAAAACCAGAGGAACCAACACCAGACTCTTGAATAACATATAATTTATATAATTCAAAAGGATTCTGCATCGCCAAATAAAAAAAAATCCTAACATCTCGATCATTAATTATATCGATCGGATCAGTAAACGTAGACATCCGGTATGACATCCGTGTAATGTTTGGAGTATCACACATCTTAGAAACATAGTTTAAAAAACTATTATATGAATGATCTGTTTCAATTTCTAAACCACGTCTCCTTGAATCGCCATCAGTAACATACTCAATGTTTCTGTTAATGACATCCCACTTCCCCCCAGTATAAACAACAAACTTGACCCTCATGTTGTGAGATAATTACTAAAAAACAAACTTTTTGAATCTTAGATTTAAACTTCAAATACGGTTTTTCATAATGTATAGTATTTAAATAAGGGATCCCTCTAAATAAATGCAAAACGTCTTAAACTCGTACAAAAACGTCTTAAACTCGTACAAAAACGTCTTGAATTCGTACAACAAACGTGTTAAAATAAGAAATCCGGCTCCAGCTGATGTAGTCGGCTAAAGAGAGTGAAATGGCTCAAGCCGGGCGGAAACGGCTCAAGCCGGGCGGAAACGTCTCGAGCCGTCTGGAAAATGGGCAGCCATAACGAAACGTCTCAAGCCGTCTGAAACGTCTCAGCCAAGACGTCCAGACGCATGACTTTTCTGTCGGACACGTGGCAGCGTTTGGTTGGTCAGCCGCCAAGACGTTTGAACATGTTTGTGGCGTCTCCCCAAGATGTTTGACTTGGCTATTTTGGAAAAGTTGACAATAACTTGGCCATCTTGGCTATTTTCCCATAAAACATGGTTCTATCAGTTAGTATCGTGGTTGGAAATGATTAAGTTTGGTTAATCTTTTGCTGTTTGAATTTATGGTTGTGTATATTCTATATTAGTTGCTTTCCTAAAAAAATGACTTTCAGAATATTTTGGGAACAGTGGATCGTGTGTTAATAATAATAATAATAATAATAATAACAACTTCAGTTGTGATCTTGAAAATTTCATTTAGTTGAATGGGATGTACATAAATAAAATTTTTGGGGGAGAAGAAAGTTATCAAAAGCTTATTTATGTGGTTGTGTTTAAAAGGGTTTGGTTGAATGGTTTGGTTATTTTGTTTTGTTTAAAAAAATTCTCGTGTGCTAGAATGATGTTTTGGAAAGCCATGATGTTTTCAAAAGGCTGATTCTAAACACACCCCCCTCCCCTCCTGATTATACCCCCTTGTGAGAGGAAAACTGCCGGTCTCACGCGGGCCCCACCTGTAAATATGTGAGAGGAGGGGGTGTAAAAAGTAATTAGGGGGGTGTAGAAAGTAGCACCCTTTCAAAAATGATAGTAACCTTTTAGGTTTGTCTTCACATGAATAGGACCCGAAGGAAGCTATGACTTCATGATTCAGTATGCTGGTAGACTCAGCTTTCTCAACAAGTAAACTTCACAGGGGCGGACCTATGTGGACACAAGGGGGAGCGTCCGCTACCGCTTGGCGGGGAAAAATTTGACGTTTTTAGTGTAAATTTTGGAAAAATTTGACGTTTTTTCGATTTCGTTACCGCTTTTCTTATAAAACGTTCCTGCTTGGCGTGAATCCTAGATCCGCCACTGAAACTTCATCTCTTAGATTGAGATAATGATTAATGTGGATTCCTTTTTTGCCTTGGCTTGCACGAACTGATTAAGTTCAAAAAGGAATGAAAGATGTCTAGGTCTGTATAGTATAAAAGACACACAATGATGTGCATAAATAAAAATATTAAGAAAAGAATCCAAGTTTTCAGTAAAACAAAGGGCACCAACGTATGTTATCCTTCTTAAAAAAGCCAAAAGACTTGCAACGTTAGTGCAAGCGATAAGACAGGAAATAAATATAGCTATAAGCTCTTAAAGTCAGTCGATCATCCTCTCTGTTTGTGGAAACATATATCTGAGGCTCTCGACTTTAGTCGATCATCCTCTCTGCTTGTGAAAATATAGACCTGAGGCTCTTATCCTTGCTTTTATTTGTAATTTTATAGCATACATCTAAAAAGGCCTTGAGATCTGAAAAGTTCACTACCAAACAAGCGTGAGGCCCACAAGTATTTTTGAAAAATTAGCTAAACATGATAACACGTCTTTGAGTGATAATGAAAGTTAGAAGCATGGGTTTACGAGGACAAATATACTGGCAACCGATCATAAGACATGGTTATGCAAAGCAAAGTTCAAGTGTGCAAGATACGCTTAAAAGGTATGATCTCAAATTCGGTTTGTTATATCCGTAAAGATTCTCCCGGTTAAAAGTTTGTCATATAAATATACTAGGTTATATACCCGTAAGTTTCACGGGTTATGGGTTCTTTTAAAAAAATCTATATCTATAAAAGTATTTTTTTTTGTATGATTTATAAGTAGGGATGGCAATGGGTCGGGTTTGGGACGGGTTTAGGTAATCCCAAACCTAAATCCGGTTAGATAAGCTTGTCCCAAACCCGTCCCAAAATCCGTCAGGTTTCTAGCGGGTAAATACCCATCGGGCATCGGGTATACCCGCGGGTTTCGGGTAAACCCGTTAATTAAAAAAATTACCCGTTAGGTATACCTGCCCCAAAACCCATGAGGTATCTATCGGGTAACTACAAATTAGTTACATTAAATATTATCACTATAAAAATATATGAAATAATTACAGTGTATACGAAATAAAATACATATATGTATAAAATGGGTGTATCATATACATATATATATATATATATATATATATATATATATATATATATATATATATATATACACATGTGTGAAAATATAAAAGAAATTATGTCGGGTATACAATCGGGTAAACGGGTACACTTTATCGGGTAATCGAGTCGAGTAAACGGGTATATCACCAAATCCCAAACCCGTCCTAAACCTGCGAAAAAAAAAATTAATCCCAAACCCGTCCCAAACCCGAATATCCGACCCCAAACCCGATTATCCGTCCCAAACCCGATTATCCGACCCCAAACCCTATTTATAACCTGATAACTCTTCATACTAAGACCCATGTTTGACAAACCTTACAAAAAAAAAAAAAAAAAAAAAAAAAAAAAAAAAAAAACAGAAATTGAATTACTTAGTGCATTTACTTCACAATAAAATATCTTATTTATTTAACAGTGTTGTCGGGTACATCAACGGTATAATGACATAAGTATTTAATGCATTAATTAACTCTAAAATCAAAACAATTAACATGAAAGTGTGGCTCGATCCAACCTTTTAGTTAATGTAGTATGATTTTCTCGCTCTTTTAATGGTTAAAGCCCAAAAAAGGGCTGCTTCATATATGTGATTATGATGGAGAAACTGATAAGATTCCTATGATTCACATCTAATTTGTATGATATGGGTTGGGTTGGGTTGGGTTAGTCGTATAACAGGTCAACATGGGTAAATATGCTCATTAAGGTTACAAAGCATCACAACATAGTCAAATAGTTCTCACTTAACTACAAACCATATTAGTCTCAAAATAAGGTTTTTTATAAATCAAATAGCATAAATCTTTGATGAGAAAGACCAACAAATATGAGTATCACTCGGATGCGAAAGAAATAACAGCCAAGATATAGATGACACTACGTAGAAAAAATTAGCTACCTCGTATTTATGGTGCATGTCGTAGGGTTGATGGTTTGTGTTATAAATCTAAGGGTCTCTCTGCTAGGGTCAACAATATTTACATGACACTTGAAGTCTTGAACTACATGTTGTGTTCGAATGTAGCACGTCCACAAGCATGGCAATGGTAATATGGCATATCCACAAGCATGGCAATGGTAATATGGTGCCATTCGACATCTCCTTGTGAGCAAGTGATGTGTTGATACCTGGTAACTAACACTCATCGTGGCTATCGTCTTTCTATCAACATACACAAGTCAATCCATTAAATTGTCTTCTTGCTTGATGAGGAGGCCGTGCGGTATCACAACAATTACATGGTGAAAATCAATGAATCTCTAAAAGATGATAATGTATTAATCAAGATATAGAAGTTGATAACAATACTAAGGAAGTCATAATCATAATGTTAAAGGTTAATAAGACATTAACATAGTAAGGAGTCAAGTAGTCAAAGCAACATATTCTGAAACAGTAGCATAAACAGTGGCATAGAACCTAGTGGCATAACTCAAATCATCTCATACTTGAATGCTTCTAGTTTTTGCTTGAATTTGTCCATCTTTTTTTTTTTTGCAATCTTCTCCAACCTTCCCAATGACCGCATTATCTTCCATTCACCCACATAGCACATAATCGATCCAACCACCACCAACATTATAGCCCCACCAAGCACAGTAATAGAAACGACAACCCACTCATGCTTCCGACCCGCCACTATATAAGACGATGCCGTAAAAGCCACCGAAGTGCACACACAAGCTAACCACAGGAATTTGTTAATAACCTCAACCACTTGTCTTTTTTTGGCTTTCTTCTCACCTCTAATTCCCAACGTCATATGAATCACCACAACTGCTAAAGACGTAAAGAGCCATCACGTTGAAAAGATAGAAGATTTTGAATGACGTCAAGTCGGCCACTACCGCCAGCCCATCATCGTTGTACCCACCGGGAACCGTAAAAATAGCAGCAAGGGCAATGGCAGCTAACACCATTGCCATGGTGACGGAGTTGGTTTGGTTTTTTCCTTGACGGTGGAGTTTTCTAACATTTTTTACCAATTGCGTGGACGTCGCTTTTGATTTGGGTCATAGTGCTTCTCAACTCGTCTCGTGGTTGGGTCAGCTCGCTAGCTCGGACCGCACCATGGTGGGCCAGGCAGACACGTATGTCTGCTGATTGTTCTGATGGGAAAAAACAATTTGAAATGAACATAAATTGTTGATTACCACCATATGAAAAAAAAATACAATATGAAAACATGAAGAGCAGTAATTTAAAACTACATTGTGAAGTTGAAGTTTCAAGAAATTCAAGTGGAAATGCATGTGAAAAGATGAATCAGGTTTCAATTGCTTATAATCTGTGGGTTCGATTCATTTATGTCCAAAAATCATCTAATTAATACTTTTTGTTCTTGTGACAAGTTGATGAATTTAGGATCAATGTCGAACTTCTATTCTCAAACTAACACTAACCATCAATTCAACATGTTTATAACATACTTACATCTTTTTTTCCTACTTAAGACAAGAAACAAGTCAGCAAAAAGATTATTTTATCCAGCGGTCACAAGTTTTACCATTCAAGAAGAGGTAATTAACAACTAAAATGTCCAACATTCACTTCAAACAAAATAGTTTTATATTAAAAAAAATACCAATTTTACATAACCCTTTCTTAGAAAAAAAAAAACAAAATTGACAATTCACTTTCAAAGTGATCGTGTGTTGAGGCATAGCTAGCAATTCACTGTAAATACATTCCTTTCTCCCAAAACATCGAATTTCCCCCAAAAATAAACACACACAGAAAACAATTCGACAAACAGCAAATGTGAATAAAATCACAAAACCCTAATAATATTCTGATACAACAGTAACTAAAATTCTGTCCAGAAACCATCAATTTCTCCACCGGAAACACGCACATAAACCAAAGAATTCTATTATAAAAACAACAAAAGTGGAACAAAACCCTAGAAAATTATATATACATAACGGAATCAACATCAAATGCTTTGTGTGAGAAGATCATAACATTGTTTTTACGGGATGAGAAAGAAATAAAAACTTACTGTCGGTTAAAGTGTTTGCTCCGACTTAATTACGCCGGAATCAACAGCAACCCTTCCTTCAATAGCTAACACCCTGTACATACACTTCACTAATTAACTTCATAAACACCAGAAAATTCAATAATCTATATAAATACAGAAAACCAATAAACTTACCAGAAAACAAAACCAGATGCACAACGGAGAGAGAGTATGATATGGTATGGCTTTATATACTCCATCACAGGTTAAATATACAAAAGACGAACCAAAATTCAAACACGAATCCGTGTGAATGCTGATCTACACCGTAAGATTAGGTTTAAAAATCAACCACAACCGTAGGATCTGTGTTTCTTGTGAGAGATTTGTGTTTCTTGAATAGGAATTGGATTTTTATGCAAAGATGTGACTGTGATATGTGTTTCAGTCAGAAAGTGAGATTCAGAAGTGTTGTTTTGGGTTTTTTGAAACCTAGCTCAAAGTGGAATGAATACAGAGGGATAAAGAGGGAAGGAAGGAAGAAGAAGATGAAGGGGAAAGAATACCTGCACAAAGAAGATGAAAAAGATATTGTGTCTTTATGGTTGACTTTCTATCCAGCCTTTATGCGTATATTTTGTTTGAGTTTTTTATTTTAAAACAAAATTGTGAGGAATTGACACCTAAGATTAAATTAGGGTGGGGGTTGGATATGAGGACACGTGTCATACATAACTTTTCCTTTATTATATAGGGAGATAACTATTAACTAGCGGGATTCTTGCTCTACAATGCAGACCTTTGGTTGGTATCGCTTTGGTTCGTTACAGTACTAGTGCGATATTGGTACTCGATGTAGCAATTGTCACGTGTTTTACCTCGATTTAAAACCATAGAAACGAATACCGGTATCGGGTACCGATGTTAGTGCAGTATAGGCTCAAACAATCCAAAATGACATGCTGACAATATGATCAAGTCAACAGGTGAAGAAATGTGATGATTGCGGGGGTCAAGTTATTCTACAAAGACTTCTAATAGTAAAAAGTGTAAGAAGGATTTATAGAGTGACAAGTGTCCAATAACCTAAAACTAAACCCACTACATCACCACCAAAAACCTAAACACCCACCCCCACCCCACCACCACCCAAAAACCTAAACCCCCCATCCCCCCCCCCCCCCCCCCCGGCAAATAAAAACAAAAACAAAAAACTATACCTCACAAAAAAAAAAACCCCAAAAAACCTAACCCCCCACCCCCCAAAAACCTAAAAAAATCTAAAAAAACTAAACACCCACCACCACCCAAAAACCTAAACCCCCACCCCCTCGGCAATTTTTTTTTTGGGGGGTGGGGGGTTTAGGTTTTTGGTGGTGGTGGATGTTTAAGGTTTTTTTTTTTTTTTTTTTTTTGTAGTAGTAGTGGGATTTTTTTGTGTAGTGGGTTTTTTTAGGTTATTGGACACTTGTCACTCTATAAATCCTTCTTACACTTCTTACAATTAGGATCCTTTGTATTTGATCCTAATCCATGATTGCGGTATTTGATGTTATTGGCAAGGGAGAGTTTGTTCGTGCAGTTTTGTGTGCCAATACGTCAATTAAGATTGTGGAGTTAATTAAATAGAATTGATCAACTAAGGCTTAACTTTAATTTTTCATCACTTGTATTAGGGGCTATAAATTGGAATAGCAATGATTTAATTTGGACTTTCTATAGGTTTTCATCCTTCATTATTTATAGAGAAGTGAGGATTTGCAGTAAACAATATTTTTATTGAATACAAGTTGGGAGCTGAAGTTTATATCTTGATTTCTTGTTTGAGTCTTCATCATCTACAACGAATTCATTGGTTTCCGCACTTTGAGTTCATGAATCAAACGGAACGCAATCCTACAAGTATTGGCCCAAGACAATTAGGCTCCCTAATGAACTTAACTCACCTTAGGGCCCTATATACAAAATGGATCCCAACCACTGACTACAAGGTAATTAAAACTATGTTCCAAAAACTAACACATCTAGCTAACTGTCAAAAAGTGCATCAACAATCGATCTATTCGAACAGTATCAGATGATATAGGTTCGGCTGAAAAGATAAATTATATCTGGTCGTTCAGTCTTGAACAAAACTTTTATCAAAACATAAATAAAAATAAACACGTTGCAACGGTATATTTAGAATATTATAGCGCGCTATCTTATTTTATTAGAATGACGAAAAGAAAAAAGAGCGTAACTTTATTAAAATAACAATAATAACAATAATAACAATAATAACAATAATAACAATAATAATAATAATAATAATAATAATAATAATAATAAACTTTCCACCTTCGTCCCCATACTCGATATTGTAGGGGCTCTTAATATCACCTTCTGATAGCCAGCGGATTTGGAGGGTGGGTACGCGGTATTAAAGATGAATATGACCCATACTCGATATAACGTAAGTGTATTCTTATTTCGTTTTGTACAAGAACCATAATTGAAGTGTTTTTTTTTTTAACACTGAGTAAACAAATTCTATTACTGACTCACCCACATTGTTTACGTTGAAAATTTCCTATGGAGGTGCGTTTTCTAACTACCCTGGTAGGATATATGTAAATGGTAAGACAAAGTTCATTGATAGTGTTGATATTGATGATTTTGGAATCAAAGTGTTGGAAGAAATGGTCAAGGAGATTGGATGTCCCTTTGATATGGTTTTTTACTACCATTTTAAGCTTTCTTATTTGTGTTTGAATTTGGGCCTTAATTAAGTCGTTGAGTAACGATAGTGGATTTGAAAACTTGTTTGATCATAAACGAAGGGGGTTAAGCTTATTGAAATATATGTTGAAATTAGCATTCACATATGCTTATGAACTCATTACTAGAAGACAATGGGAATGAAAGTAGCGAACCAAGATTATAGTGAGAAAGATCATCTTGATTATATTGTAGATGAAGATAATTAAGGTGGATGATGTAGAAGTTGACATGTAGCATTTTAAGGCTTGTGTTGATTATAAGGAAGAAGAACTTGATGATGCCATGATGATTATGAGGATGACATTAATGTTGAACTTGAAAACGTTGAAAGTAACAATGATAATGATGAGCACTCCACGGTGTTAAAAAAAGGCTACGGAAAGGATGGGGAGACCAAAAAGAATCCATTAGAAATGAAGCATTATGTAAGGGGGTAGGGGTGGTCATCACTCATCACTCACAACATCTAATCAAGTTCTGTCATATCATCAACCATTATTCCATCACTCACAACCTTTTTTTAGTGAAAATGAATCAATGATCATCACTTGTGATGGAATTCCATCATTCACAACCTATTTTATTTTTATTTTTTAATTATAAATAAACAATAAAACACTAAAATTATAAATTATAAATTTCATTTAAATTAAAACTTACTAGTTCAATTAAACATACTAGAAATATTTTTAGACTACAATAAAAAAACATAAATAAAAAAACTCTACTCCTCGTCCGAATTAGGAAATTTCAAACCTAAAGAACCTACTAGTTCAATTAAATTGTATCTCAACCGAAAGTGAATTTCTTCATCACGCAAGTCTTGTTGGATATTTTCGGGAACGTGAACTTGTGTAAGAGGATCCGGCACCCAGTCTGGAGATATTGCACGTCCGTCTTGTTTGATTAGCAATTTAGCATATTGTGCAATATGATACATGCATATACTATGCTATGTATTGATTTCTTGTTCATCACACGAACCGGTCGGCTTAGTATGCCCCATCTACCCTTTAAAACACCAAAAGTCCTCTCAACATCTTTCCTTGCCGATTCTTGCAACTTTTTGAACACCTTTTCTTTAGCCTCGACAGGAAATGAAGGAGCTTTCACAAAAACAGACCATGATGGGTAGATACCATCCACAAGAAGAAAGCATCGTCTGTAATATCGCCCGTTAACATAGAATGGACAGAAGGGTGCGGTACAATCCGTTACGGTTTGGAACAACGACGACGTGTGCAAAACATTGATGTCGTTGTTTGAACCTGGAACACCAAAATATGAATGCCAAAACCATAAATCATTCGACGTCACCGCTTCAAGTATGATGGTTGGTCTTTTGACGTCACCCCTAACATACGCCCCTCGCAACTCTCTTGGACAAATTTTCCACTCGATATGTGTACAATCGATGCTACCGAGCATCCCTGGAAAATGCCATCTAGCCTCATGTGTGACGTAAATATGTGAGATGTCGTATCTCGTCGGTTTACGTAAAAACTCTTTACCATACAATTTAATGACCGCGTTACAAAAAAATTGCAGACATTCACGTGAAGTTCTGTCCGACATAGCTAGGTATTCATCAAATTGACCGGGAGGGTTACCGGTCGCTAGTTGGCGAATGGCGGACGTGCATTTTTGTATCGGTGTGAAACTTGGTTTGCCCATCGCGTCGTAACCTTCTTAAAACCATTCCTCAGTTGCTTCGATGTCTCCAACAATCTTTAAAAATAATTCTTTTGGTAAACGGAACCGATCTCTAAACATTTCGTCATTGTAGACCGGATTCTCCACAAAATAATCGTTCATTAACACTTCGTTGGCATGTATACGATCACGATCCACCATTTTCTTCTTTGGGCAGTTCGAACTTCCTTCAAGTTTGTTATACACCGACACAAAAAATTCAAGCGTTTCGTTGTCGGAAGACGATTGGCTATCGCTATCGCTGTCCGTCGGAAAAGTCGAATCCGTAGGAAAATCCATTTGTGAAATATATAGAATGTGTGATATGTGTTTGTGTTTTGGTGTGGTTGAAATGGTATAAAATGTGAAGTATATAAAGATTGTTTAAAGGTTTTTTTATTAAACATAACGTCAAAAAAAGGGTCAAATCATGCAGACGGTCGGATTTTTCACGCGTCATTAATATCACGCGTTTTATGTTTAACGCGTTGAACATGAGGAGTGGCGGTGGTGTGTTCGAGAGTTTCACGCGTGGTGGGGTTGTATCACTCACCACCCCGGGTCCCCTAATACATTCCATATTAGTCAGTTTATATAAGATAAGATATTGAATGATATTGTTAAAACTTATGCACTTGAGTCTTAAAGAAAAGCTTCTATTTTGGAAAATGAAAATTTACGGTAAATGTTAGTGACGTAGTGTGCTTGGGTTCAAATCCGAGTTTGAATACTAGTGAAGATTGAGAGCGTGTGGTGAATGTGAAAATGAAAACATGCTTATGTAGGAAGTGGGATTTTGCTGGGATGTCATGCAAACATGAACCAACAGCTATCTAGGACCTGTCCAGGAATGATATGAGGGTTGGCAATTGAAATAACAGAAAATTGGTTGTATGAAATAAAACTCGTTTATTTATCGAGCCAAGCTTGAGCCTGGCATGTGAAGTTCGCCAGGCTCGTCGAGTTTTATCGAACATTTGTGTAATATTAGTTTTTATTAATATTTTATAGCATTTATGCATTATTTAAAGTTGTCAGCCGAGCTTGTTTAAACTTGTTTACGAGTCGAGTCTGAACCTAGAAATAAGCTTGATTAGTAAAGGAGCCTGAGCCCGAACTTCATTTATCGAGCTCGTAAGCCTAAACATGCCTATTATTTATATTATTTTTATTTAATATATTAATTAATAGATACTAAACGAGTCGAGCTCGAGCTTGAGAAACTACTAACGAGCCGAGCTTGAGCTCGGGCAGGGAACGATTATTTGATTGTAGGGGAGAAACGACCATGGAATTTCAAAAGAAAAGAGTTGTAGGTAGTGGATCATCATAGGTTATAAAAAGGGGGGAAATGTTGAGATCGTAAAACTGTGTCATGTCAAAGTTCGAAATATATAAAGAGAGAGTTTCTTGAGACATATTTTTTTTATTTAAGAAATTCTCAAAGTAAAAGATTTTGTTTCTTTAGAGTATGTTTGGATGAGTTTTTCCATTTCTCATTATTGATTTTTTTAAACACCATATTACCTAAATAACCAAGTGACTTTTTCATTATTCATTTTCACCTTATTACCTAAACACCATTTTACAAAAAACTTATTTTTCAAAAAGTCAATAAGTCATAAGGTACTAAAAATATGAGAAAATTACGAAAATAGCAAAAAAAATTGACTTACCAAAATAACCACCTCATGCGTCATTGGAGCAGGGCATCACTGATTACGAGAGAGCTTATGCATCTGCAGGGCTCATTCATGCGTCCACCAATATAGAAGTGACATGTGTCTCAATGACATCATGCGTCCAATGCGTCTGTGACTCATCCCATGCGTCCATGACTCATCCCATTATCACATGCGTCAGTTTGAGGCATCTCATGCGTCCCTGACTCATCCCATCATCCCAAGCGTCCCTGACTCATCCCATGCATTCCTGATTCATCCCATGCGTCCGTGACTCATCCCATGCCTCCCATTTTTGTACTTGCTGCTTCATCCATACACGCATCCATATAAAGAATGGCAGACGCAAAAGATGCGGGATGCCCCTCTCCAAAGACTCATAAGGTGACTATTTTGGTAAGTCAACATTTTTCTTGGCTATTTTGGTAATTTTCTCTAAAAATATTCTCATCCAAACATTGCCTTAATAAGCGAAAAAATCGAATCAAAGGCCTTGAAAAGGTGAAACCTTAAGGGCTTAGCAATTACCACAAAGAATTTGAAGTCCAAATGATCACAAAACCCGAAATCCCCGTAGAACATTCAGCTTGTTTGTTGAAAGCAACGCACTAGATTATAAATGTCTAAACACACTTGAGTTTTTTTTTTTTTTTTTTTTTTTTTTTTGAGTTAATTGCCATTTTCGCCCCTGAGGTTTCGGCACACTTGCCATTTTCGTCCAAAATGAAGGTTTTGTACCATTTTGCCCCCAACGTTTGTAACTTTTTGCCATTTTCATCCAAATACCTAACCAAGTTAGTTTATACCTTATTATTGGGTATTTTTTAAATTTATCAATTATAAAAGGGTAATTTATAAATGATCTTCTAGTTATTATTTATCAGCTTTTATAAATTATCTTCTAGTAATAAATTAAATTTTGACTACTGTTGTGTCATAATAAATAAGTTTAAAAATAAGAATACACAATTTAAGAATGATTGCTTAAAAACTAAAATGATATGTACATTTATGATTAAAGCATTAACATGCAAACAATATTAAAATAAAAATTTCCTGTTAAAATGGTTGTTTTTGCATTAATTCGGGAATATACGTGTCGTGTTTGGGTTTATGTACGTGACATCACGACCCGTTTAGTAACCCTTATAAAATCAATAGGTGATTTTGGTTCAATAATTTTAGTGAAAGTTCTAGGTTGAATTGTTAATTGTGATCTTTAAAATTACATTTTAATTACAAGACTTTTAAAGTTTAATTTTTTTTTGTAAAACTGTAAATGCAAACATATTAAAGTATAAATGCTTATATTATTAATGTAAAAAAATATATACACAGCTAAAAATCGTGTTATATTATAAAAATGTTAACACCAAAGTGATCTTATTTAGGTATACAAACATATAAATAGATAAAAGCGTAACAATGAACAAGACATATGTTATCATATGAATTGTATTTTTATAATTCGAATCTTTAATAATAGACCATCTCCAATATATATGCATTAATTAAAGTAAAATTTAAAATTTAATGTTGGATCAACTTTTTCAAAAATAATAACTAGAAGATAATTTATAAAGGCTGATAAATAATAACTAGATGTGTTCCAATTTCTGGCCTTGCACCGACCATCCAATGGACCATGGACTAAACGGCCACTGCCTAAAAAGGCGAACGGCCCCCCAACAAGTCGTATGGGGTGGGGTGCTTGTGATAAGCTGCACTGTTTCTGAACTTGGGGGAAGACTCCCTAACCCCTGGGTAGTTCGGAATGCTAGCTATGCAGCTGCAGTTTCTATGATCACTTACGCAATTGTGTTTTTGCAGTTTTGAGTTTCCTCTTTTTAGGCCGGACTATGAACCTTAGAAGTCTAAACCAAGGCATTCTGTTTCTAATACTCAAATCGAAATAGTCTTCTTTTCTACATTCTACAGGCCCAGTCTCTTCTGATAAGTTCGGCATAATTGATAAATTTCAAAAATACCCATAATAAGGTATAAACTAACTTGGTTAGGTTAAAAATAACCCATAATAAGATATAAAGTAACTTAGTTAGGTATTTGGATGAAAATGGCAAAAAGTTACAAACGTTAGGGGCAAAATGGTACAAAACCTTCATTTTGGACGAAAATGGCAAGTGTGCCCAAACCTCAGGGGCGAAAATGGCAATTAACTCTTTTTAACCAAACCAAGTTAGTTTATACCTTATTATGGGTATTTTTGAAATTTATCAATTATAAGGGGGTAATTTATAAATTATCTTCTAGTTATTATTTATCAGCCTTTATAAATTATCTTCTAGTTATTATTTTTGAAAAAGGTGATCCAACATTAAATTTTAAATTTTACTTTAATTAATGCATATATATTGGAGATGGTCTATTATTAAAGATTCGAATTATAAAAATACAATTCATATGATAACATATGCTTTGTTCATTGTTACGCTTTTATCTATTTCTATGTTTGTATACCTAAATAAGATCACTTTGGTGTTAACATTTTTATAATATAACACGATTTTTAGCTGTGTATATATTTTTTTACATTAATAATATAAGCATTTATACTTTAATATGTTTGCATTTACAGTTTTACAAAAAAAAAATTAAACTTTAAAAGTCTTGTAATTAAAATGTAATTTTACAGATCACAATTAACAATTCAACCTAGAACTTTCACTAAAATTATTGAACCAAAATCACCTATTGATTTTATAAGGGTTACTAAACGGGTCGTGATGTCACGTACATAAACCCAAACACGACACGTATATTCTCGAATTAATGCAAAAACAACCATTTTAACCCGAAAATTTTTATTTTAATATTGTTTGCATGTTAATGCTTTAATCATAAATGTACATATCATTTTAGTTGTCACACCCCGACTTTCCACGTGTCACCGGCTGGCCCGGTGGAGAGTATCGTGACGTGGTTGGCAACGTAATAGTCAAACAACACAATATATATGAATGCACAGCGGAAGCAAAAGATGAATATATTACATTCCGAATAATAAGTAATATCCAGTATTACAACGGAAAGTAAAAGAACCACAGGCGGATCAAATAAAAGAAAAACTGTTCAACAGACTTTGACATCTAGAGCTTGCGAGACTTGAGTAATGATGCCTGGAGTAGCCAGCCTATTTCGTCTAGCACCTGCACTTAGCCTTTTTGGAAAAATACGTCAGTTTACACTGGTAAATACAACTCAACTGACTCATTTTGAAAAGAGTTTGTAAATTGATTTGAATGCACTTCAGCACAAAATATCTTTTATAACTTCGGACAATTATTAAAATAATCATGTATGCAGTTTTACTTATTTGTCGTCCATCAGGGCCGGTTAGAAGAGCCGGACAAGATTAACTGACACGCCATAGGTATAGTGCCCACAAGGTTGATTCCTTTAGTGGATTACCAGTTTTTACATAATGCATCTGTCAGGTGTACGCCTACACCCCGTGCTTAGGTCGTGGCCATTTCGTAAAATGATGCCAAGGATATCCGGGACATGGTCATTTAACCCCCAAGGGCCATACATCAAATAATACAGAATAAAGCGGGTTATGTAAATACATTAATCACAATCCGATTTAAATGACTACATACCCGACCGAGCGGTACTTTTATAGTACCGTATCCCAAGCCCGTATAGGGAAAATAAGTTAAGAGTATTTACCTGAGCAAAGTATCAATCAAATACAGCAAATGCAAGTACTTTTACTGGGCTCCTAATCTGGAACGAAGGTTTATAATAACCTATTAGAATCCTAACGGGTCTTTAGTTAAGCTTAAGCTTAGACCGGTTAGTTTCAAAGATACGGTTCGTACGCACGATTAAGCGAAGACCGGATAGAATGTGATTTAGACCCGACAAGTTCAGAGACTTGCTTAATATGGGTATATTATACACATTCTGGATTTTGAGATAAAACCGATAAGGTTTGACCCGTTTCGGCTAATTTATGTAAACTAGTTACATAAACCGAACCGAACGCGTAATAAGCGTAACGGGTATTCATGAGAGTCATATACAGGTTTCCTAAGTTAATATGCCTCAAATATGTTGTGACATCAGGAAGATGTCTTTTATTATGCCCGAAAAGAATTTAAACACAAACTATGCCCCGTAGGGGTAGTTTGGTCATTTAAAAGGTGATAAAAGAGTTTAAGTGTTTGCCTGAGTTACAGGTCTAATGTAATCAGCAAACATACTCAATTTAATAAGTTATAACAGTAGGGTAAAGTATATATGTGAAATTTATCAATTATAACCAAACTATGCACCGTAGGGGCATTTTGGTAATTTCACATAAGCCGAGAAGCTCAAAACTGAAGTCTGAGTTTATCAACCTTTGCTTACTGTTAAAATATTATAATTTGCCTAAAATATCAGTAGGTATCAACCCGTGTATGTTTAAAATAGTTTTAGTACATACTATGCGTTAAAAACGCTTAAAAAGGCGATTAGAAGCCATTTCCGGGTTTTATACAATAAGCTGATATTTTTATTATTCCAGAAGGCTTAAAATAATTTATTTACCATATGTAATCAGTAGCAAAAGGTTTGGAGTCATTTAGATATGTAAAACTCATTTTATAGCCCGTAAGGGCAAAACCGACAATTACCGGATTAAACCTACGACTATAAGTTATGCTCAGCCTAAAATTTATTAAAAATCTTCAAAAATCCCAAAATAATATATTATATCAGTGGGTAATAAGTTTGATATCAAAAAGTAGGCTTAACTAGGCTATACGCTAATTACGCCGTTTAATTAACATAAAGCTTTCATTTTACGCTAACGAGCATAACTCTCAATCTACACCTCAAACTGATGTCAAACTTTGCATACAAGTTTATATATTAGTAACTAAGGTTTCTACACTTTTACATTTTCACAAATCACGTTTTAAGGTGAAAAAGGCATAATGGTCAACATATGATCCGAGGTGTATAATCACAGAGGGTTATACTAGCATATAACCTGGTCCTATTAGAGCTTTAAGGCATTTCTAAAACATGCTTAAACGGGTCAGAACTGAAAGTCAAAGCAAAAGTCAAACTATGCGACTTTCGGTTCCGAACCGGGTCTCTACTGAAAATTGTCGGGTTGAACATGTTTAGACATGTTCTTACATTCATTACCAAGTTATATTGATGATCAAACAGGTTATATGGGTTCTACATTGCTAATTATGCATAAATTGTAAATTAAGCATCATGTTAACTTTTTAATAACAAGTTTGACCCGACATTTGACCTAGTTAGAGTGGGAATCAGTGGGAACCCTTTTGAGGGTTTATTACCCACATAATTACCAACTTATAACTACTTTCAATTCGACTAATCACTGGACCATTAGTGATTAATCGTTAAGTCAACCGTTAATTATGACGGTTTGACTTTTAAGCTAAAAACTAAGCAAAACTTAATCGAGGAAGGTCAAGGGTACTTACAAGGGTCCTATGCACGAGTAGGGATGTCTTGGATCTGCTCCTAAGCTCCAGAAATGCTCCACTATTGCAGATGAAGGTGTGATCAAAGTTGTTGCACATGAGGGCCTTTTATAGTGTTTAATCTTGCACAAGATCTTGCCACACAACTCTAGCAATGTTCTTAGATCATTGACATGTGCCCCTAAGTCCTAAAAGCATGTAGGAGTCGCCCTTGAAGTGAAAATATCTGATCTAGGTCGTTTCTAAGGCTGAACAGCCAAGTTTCTCGATTTGCTGCATCTGGGCGACCCTTACGGACCGTAAGGGTGGACCTTTACGGTCCGTAAGCCTGTCATCTGGGCAATACTTTCTTTTTCAGTTTGCATCCCTGGCTCTTGGTCCTTCGAAAGGTCAATTAACTTATTTTCTTGCACTTTGAACCCTCTAAATTGACATATAAGGGCTTTAAGACATTTACCCACTTTGTTTAGTCCCCGGTTAACTTTATTGTCACCCGAAAGGTCCAAACTTTCAACGTTGACGCTTTAACCCCTTGAATACGAATTTGATCATAACTTCCTCATACGATAACGAAACTTTATGAAATTTATATCGTGCATTCTACTGAGCATAATTTACCGTTATAAAGCTTCGGGTTTGCTAAAAGGTCACTCAGAGGTATAACTTAAACATGTTGACACATTTAACCCCTGTAGTTTGTAATCTCTCACTTTCTTCCATATTTAGCTTCGTATGATCCATGATTTATTCGTCTGGAGGTATGAGCATCATGTAGGGTTAATGTACAATATATTTATTCACTGTTGACAGTTAAAACCCGTATATTCACATACTTTCCAGGTTTGTCAACTTTAGTCCTTCAAGAACATTCTTTCACACGTTCAAACTTATGACACGTGTCAACACATTATAGGACGTGAATTTTCGAGGTGTTACATTAGTTTTTAAGAAATCATTCTTAAATTGTGTATTCTTATTTTTAAACTTATTTATTATGACACAACAGTAGTCAAAATTTAATTTATTACTAGAAGATAATTTATAAAAGCTGATAAATAATAACTAGAAGATAATTTATAAATTACCCTCTTATAATTGATAAATTTCAAAAATACCCAATAATAAGGTATAAATTAACTTGGTTAGGTTAAAAATAACCCATAATAAGATATAAAGTAACTTGGTTAGGTATTTGGATGAAAATGGCAAAAAGTTACAAACGTTGGGGGCAAAATGGTACAAAACCTTCATTTTGGACGAAAATGGCAAGTGTGCCCAAACCTCAGGGGTGAAAATGGCAATTAACTCGGTTAAAAATAACCCATAATAAGATATAAAGTAACTTAGTTTGGTATTTGGATGAAAATGGCAAAAAGTTACAAACGTTAGGGGCAAAATGGTACAAAACCTTCATTTTGGACGAAAATGGCAAGTGTGCCCAAACCTCAGGGGCGAAAATGGCAATTAACTCTATTATTATTATTATTATTATTATTATTATTATTATTATTATTATTATTATACAGTAATCTCCAAATAATGTGATATGATAATATTAACAGGGGTGGAACTAGGTAATATACCAATTAGCGGGAAAAGCGTCGGAAGTGAAAAATAAAAGGACGCGGTGACATTTTTGTAATGATAATTACATTATTTAATAAATAATTATTTTATAATAGAATTGTTCTAAAGTTATAAAATTAAGTACTAATAAACTCTAGCATAATTACTATTACTCTAATACAATTTTGTTATAGTGTGGTTATTTTATTCAGATTAATTACGAAAATGACACCGCAAAAATCTTTTTCTTAGTTCCTATAGTTGAAACGCTAAAACTTATTTGTATTTAATTCAAACTCATAGTAGTATAATAATAATTATAAATGACTTTTTGTGTCGCCCATCTTTTTCTTTATATTTTTTTAATAGTAAATCTTAAATATTCCTAAAATACACCAAATAAATCGTAATCTATTTATTATTTATTGATTGGGATTGGACCTAAGACTTTCCACTAAAAGGATAGAGCCTCTATCAAGTGAGGTAACCTTGAATCGACACCTTTTTTCTTTATATATATGGTGTTTGAAGGTTTAGTTGTTGTCTACTTTGAAAATTGAGTATTTCTTTTGCATCAGTCTTTTGGTTTGTATCCACGTTGATTTTACCAACTCGGGAACACTCAAAGAACAAAACATCATTTTATTCAGGTATGTATCGTTCTTTCCCTACCAGTGTCTTCATCTTAGTGCCATACTTTCTTTCTCAAAAGATTTAACCTTAGTAACCTATTATAATATACTAAAGGGCTGTTTGGTAGCCTCTTAATCATCATTCAGATGATACCTCTTAATGGTTTAAAACCTCTGAATGAATAAGAGGTAACCTCAAGTCTGAATGGTTAAGAGGTAACCTCTTAATGGTAAATCATCACATGTCACATTCTTCTACCTTCTCATTGGTAAAATTCTTAATGGTTCCATTAAGAGGTAGCCTCTTAATGACCATTCAGAGGCTACCAAACAGCCCCTAATATGTCTTTTTTTTTTCTTTTTTTCTTTTTTACTATTTTTGAAGACTTTTTTTAATGCACTTCGTATATGATTGCTATAATTAGGATTGTTTATAAAGAGATATGGTAGATTAAATTATAAAGTTGATCCATAAACAGAACAAAGAAAATGAGCCAACATATGGTTTAGTTATTTTTGTAATAACCGAGTTCTGTGAATTGCTTATGAATCGACATAATTTTGCAGTTTGACACAAATACTCCCTGTGATCGAATAGACTTGTTTTCGACACGAAACCCTCCAAAACTTATTTCTAAGTTATGTAAAGGTTATTTAAGGTATGTTAAGCCTATTTCACTATTCCGGAGTGTTGGTCGTGTTAAACTGACTGCGTTTACACACAAGTTTGTGTATAACTTTTCAGAAAGCGATTTAAAGCTTGAAACCGAACTCAAATCAAATCGTAAAATCATCAAACACAAATACACATATATTAACACCAAAACACATTGTTTTATTGATAATTGATATTGTTTTACCTTGTACATCGTTTACAGAACATAGTTGTCACACGGACGACGTCGACTAAATAATAAACATATTATATATTAACGACTAGTTAAGTTTTGACCCTCGATACGGACCTATGATCGCTATGAACGACGTCGACTAAATAATAAACATATTATATGTTAATGATAAGTTAAGTTTCAACGCTCGACACGGACCTATGCTCGTTACGGACGACGTCGACTTAACTAGTATCGAGCGTCGACTTAACTGGTATTGCAGAATGAGTGTAGGAAATATGCAAAAGTTTGCTATTTCTAAGCTCAACAGCCCTATTCTTGCAAAAAAAATTCAGTCCTTCTAAGCTCATCACCCCTATTCTAGCAAAAAATTCAGTCCTTCTAAGCTCATCACCCTATTCTAGCAAAAACACCCCTATTCTTGCTGTTTCTAACCAACATTTGATAATGTTTTTGCAGCCAACCTAGAAACACTCTTTCTAAGCTCAACACCCCTAGTCTTGCAAAAAAATCAGTCTGGTGCAAGTATACATGCAGGCCGTTGTGTTTGCATGCAGGTTACAAACCTAAACGTTTAGTGTGGTTCAATTTGTTTTTTCATACACTAAACACCTAGTCTGTAGGATAACTAGGATAACTGATGGGGTGTATAGGGTCCTCGACTAGGTGGGTGGAAACAGGGTTGTGCTTATTTTTCCCCCCAAAGTAACAGCAACTAGCCAATCGAAAACACATATAATCTCAGTCATTGACCAGTTCCGCATCAGCTAACTACACCCTTTTACACCATACATCACGCATTCGTCGGTACCCAAACACTAGTCTGGTGCAGGTATTCGTCACTTTTCTAAACATTATGCTAGCTACAGTTTTTTTTAGACATTTCGCACTTGTATCAACAACAAAAACCACCCCAACACTACATTTTGGGCAGCACTTCACCAAAAAAAAAAATCATATTTTATACTCAAACAAATTTTTAGTATACGCGAACCAATGCACACACAACCACTAGTCCTAATATGAACCCATATTTTAATACCATAAGTTATCATATTCATAAATAACATCCAAATATTCGATGAAATAAATTCCAAGCATTAAACCAACATGGCATCTGCAGTTGCAAAAGTAAAACTACAAAACACATTGCAATTATTATATTTTATCGAACACGTTTCTCTAACCAGGCATTCTGCCACGCAAAAAAAAAAAAAAATCACTATATACTACTTCAAGGTTCCTTGTTCTTCAATAACCTTCGCCATGTCACCCCGTAGAATATATGCATCTGACAACAGAATCTTTGCTGCATACTTCTTTTTCAAATTGAGCACTTGTTGCTTTTGTTTTGCAACACCCAACGAAAACCCACATTCAAAATTTCTCTCTCTCCGGACCATATAGGTCTCCATATGCCTCATCATGTAGATACCAGAATCTACATAATTGTCGTACGTTGCCCACCTTAACTTCAACCACTTGGGGGTCTGGGCTCTAACGGCACTTGTCTTCACATGACCCACATTTTCTAGATAATTCCCAAAATGATGTCTCTGACAACACAAAAAAAAATTTAATAAACAAAATATATAAAAACAAAATCCCACAAGTTATCAGCTTTTAAAAAACTTAAGAACACAAAACATATCTATATAGTTGATGTTACTACTTATTGACTTACCACTTTCAAAACTGTCTCATTCATGTCCTGCACATGCTTCTCATCTAGTTCCCCATCGGCCTTTTTCAACCTTTTTTTGGTTATCATATCAATGCTGTCAAGAACGACAATGGAAGGATTTTTCAGATCAAAGCATACGAGGAAATAATGTGTCACCAACTTGATCGGGAAGGAAACTAAGTTATAGGTCGCAAGACTCATTAGTGATTTGTCTACATTCACAGATTGGAAGATACTCCTTTTTATCTTAGCAACAACTCTTTTTTTTCATCAATTTTTCTGAATACCACATCCAGTTCTT
This sequence comes from Helianthus tuberosus, assembly GCA_030545235.1. NCBI lineage: Eukaryota > Viridiplantae > Streptophyta > Magnoliopsida > Asterales > Asteraceae > Helianthus > Helianthus tuberosus. Next base: position 139,814,397 of record CM060415.1, read on the forward strand.
GTAGCTGCAAAAAACACACAAAAACATACAAAACAAATAGTCAGATTTTGATTGAACAAATGAACCACACACCATGAGAAAAAAATCATACACCTTATTCAAAACTTTTATCCGGTTATCATATCAATGAATCACTGACACAACAGTCTTACGCATTACAACATACTTTATATTTTCAAACAAATCACATAACAAACCATGTAGGGAATTCTATTAATTCAGAGAACCCCTAGGTGGTGTTGGTTCGTTAACTCAAGTTTGGGGAAAGGGGTCATTCCTTACATTCTAACCAGTGTACACACATGTAGCTATTATAGTATGGTTGTGTAGGTTCCGTAACGGATGGTGCAGGTTCCTAACCAGTTACGGGTTACAAACCTACATGGAGCTAGTATAACCTGGTTTTCCAGGTTATTCAACAGGTGGTGTAGGTTCCTAACCAGGTCCTAGTCTGGTTGTGTAGGTTCAGACTACACTACACACATGTGCTGATGTACTCTAGTCGTGTAGGCTCCATAGAGGTGGTTCAGGTTATTAAACGTAGTTACAAACCTAGACCACCTGTTTGGAACCTACGCGACCACCCTACACTAGCACATGTTTATAGGTTGTCTACAGTGTTACATGTGGTCGTCAAAGGGTTTACGAACCTACACCACATCTGTCAGTGTTTGTATGTGTATGCAAACCATTCAGAATAAGCAAGCCTTGACTGGTGTACTCAAACCCCATACACTTTTTCTGTATACCCCGCTCCTTTAGCGTCAATGATATTTGTGTAAATAATGAGTTTGTTATGTGAGTTGTGTAATATGATGACGCTGGTTCAACGACATGCAAATTACGTACTAACCACAAATACTTACAAGAACTGAGCATCCAATAAAGATCCTGTGTTCTGAATCTGGCCTTCGTGCACCCTCTTCGTGATTCAAAATGAACGACCAACAATCAATGACATTGTTTTCCACGATTGCATTTGGCTGCAAGCTCTCAAAGAAACACTTTTTTGCAACACGTCCATTACTTGTTGAGAAGATGACCTCCCTGCAAGACAAAAACAAAAACAATTTCAAAAGATGTCTTTTATCATACGTAATTAATTATAAAAAGAGTAATACGCGGAGTGGAATCACACTGTAGATCTCCTGATATGCGCCACAGATAATCCCACACTTTTTCTTCATCTTTATGCTCGAGGTTGTCGATATTAACAACCCTATTCTTATACGGCGACTTTAGAAGGTTGCTAGCACGTGGGATCCTTTTTGATTTCGCACGCTCAGCTGCAGCCTTATGGAGCCTTGTCATAACAACACTCAAAGGTATATGGTTGTCATTATCAATTTCCATATTCCTTTCTGGCACATAGGTTGGAGTGTTGAAATCAGCAGCACATATTACATCCAGCTGCGTAAGACCCAAGCTGAATGAAGGTTCACATATCCCCTCTGAAGATACATTCCCCCCACTCTTGTATTTATTAACCAAACAGTCAACAGTTGTGCAAAGATTGTCATAGGAATTAGGATCAGTCCAGAACTGTGATAATGGTTCTTTGTCAACAGTCATCAGCTCCTTCCCTTTCGATCCAGATCCCTCTTTAACCTGATTGGATTTATATTCATCATGTTTCGAAAACAACTCATCGTATTTAGTTGAAATTTTTTGGAGGTCCTGATTTTGTGGATTAGAACCTAAGGCTTCCTTTATGACCATCTCAAACTCCATCTTGTCCCGGGACAGAGACGACATCAGATGGTTCAACTTTGACACAAACCCCTACGCCATTTAATAGATAAATTAACAGGTTGGCGCATACTTTGTTTTTGAATAAAAGCCAATGTGTTAAACACTATCTTACCATTACTTGGTCTGCTCCAGAATCCATTCCTTCCATGTGAACAGCTTCTTCTTTACCTGCTTGTGCCTTTGATCTGGATTCACATACTCGTGTAGGGCCTGCTACACATTCCACAAAGAACTTCCTTATTTGTCCTTTCCCAAATCCTCCACATTGCATTTCAACATGTTGTCTTTGTTTAAGCCTTTTCATATCCAAATCGGCCAAGTTGATCCTATTTCTTTCAACGGGCAGCCCAGAACAAGTCGTGCAATCAACATACAACATCTGGGATGACATTCATGCCAACAAATAAACAAGTGTGTTTAACATCCATGTGACTGTTAACCAATGCAGAAAAAAAAACAGAAGACTACTAACCGTAAGAATTGTAAGAGGCTCAGCGAAATAGCACTTACGATCATCCCGAACCCAGTCGTCCTTACACTCAGCTATTGTCTTGTATATTAGAGAGCACCAATCTAGTTCACTAATATCTCTTTCCTCCGTGAAGTATGGGAGGAGACACATCTTGCATTTCCCGTTTTTCTGGAAGTCTATCATTATGCTTGAGAAGAGCTGCAGAAAATCAACCCTAAACATCCAATCTGCAACTTTGTGCTCTTCTAATCCCTCAACAATATCACCAGGGCTCACCTCATCCCTTGGATAGTTGGATCTCCATAGCTTGCTTATTGTTTTATCAGCTTTCTTATCATCAACATTATTCATCCACACTCCACCATTGGGAACACCAACTAACTTATGTATCACCTCTTTTGTAATATCAATCGATCCCCGCTCCAACTTAATACACATCTTGTCTGTATCCAAATTGTCCACAACGTAGTGTCCCAACTGTCCTGGTATACCGTCTACCATAAACGACAACATCTTCCCAAACTCCATTTGACTTACACATTCTTTTTGTTCCGCAGACAACTTCTGAAGAGCTTCATGAAGCGATTTAGGTGATGATCTTGTCCGTATCTTATGTGTGTACTCTACACCAATATTTATTTCCTCCTTTATCTTCTTCTCTACCAACTTTCGCTTTTCAAGTTTTGGTACTACCATCTTGGGAACGGCTACAACAAAATCGTCATCTTCCACCCACCCGTCTGAGGTAGAACTAACATTCTTATCGACACCTACAACAAACCAAAAAAAAATTATGCATAAAAAATTAACGAATGTTTTCCATATGTCATTAAAACAGATTAAATGCATGATCAGGGATTCATACCTTTTAAAGGCCTATTACCGTTAATCGGATTCCCAGAGTGGTGCCTCTTTCCTAACATACCAGCTACATGAACATTCACCATCAGTAAGACGGTGTGCAAAACATAGAATATCCGGCAAACACAGCACATAAATAATCCATACGCACGTTTTTATCGGATCACAAATCAAATTGATGATAGTTACATTAAGTTGACAACATAAAAGCCAAAACATACCCCATTCGACAAAAAACAAAATAAAAAAACATACCGATGAAACACCCTGCACAAACACTATCCTAAAATCACGTAATGTTGCTTCATAAAAACCTGATACATAAACCTATCCCACATATAACTACAATTTATCAATAAACACATGTCTGACAATATACTCAAACCCAACCCTTTCTCTTAATACACTGAATCGATAAAAATAATACGCTTTTTTAAATTCACCCACCCAGACCATGCATATAACTAAAATATAGTAGCTACACACGCAAACAAACAATAGCATATACACCGGATAAAAAACAAACGACGTTTACAGCAAGCAATCATTTATTAAAATGAAATCTAATGTTCCTACGTCATTTAAAGTTAACACATATCAACTGAGTTTCTACAGACGTTGCCTACACACTTATTATGCACAACTCACCTGGTAACTTGAGTGATTATGCCATGAAGTGTAATCATATGTAACGACAGAACATCCCACATGCTTAATAAAAATGTATAAAACCACATTTAAGGAGACCAAAAAATCACAAAAATAATATTATATCCACCCCTCCCGGTATACAATAATCATCTCGACTACTCATACACAACAACACCAAATGCAACGATGAAATACTAACATCTGTACGTACCAATTTTTGACATGGATTGATATCAGACTTGTTTGGTGCCTTGTCCACGTTCACGCTGACATATTTGATATTTCCAATCCTCGGGCTTTTTCGCGCTGTGACTAATGCATTGTTCAATTTTAATAAACACATATAACATCTAACAAACATTTGCAACAACAGTTTCTATGCAATACATTGATATAATAATTTACCTTCGGACATTTTCACCCTCCAAAAATGGATCCTAACATTAGAGAACATGAACAACTTTTAGGACGATCAGAATGTATACAAGAAAAAAGCACAACTTTTTAACTAGTAACAAAATGTTCAACAATCTATATCAGACTACACGATGTTGCAGACAAGTATTCTGAATCCTACACTAATTATATCACGCGCCACGTGTTGGGACAGAATGCGTTCTCATCGTTCTCACACTTTTAGGCGTTTTCTCCTGATCCCGTACCTATATATATATATACGCACATATAGGGACCGGTTAAAATGAAAACCATCTCCAGTTGTAAGAACCGTGAAAACCACTCTCCACCAATTAGATTATATCACCTACACACTATTATTTTAAAACCAAAAGCTTATTTTGGTAATTTATTCTATATGCCATTTTCATCTTAAAGTCTAGACTTTCTCTCTCTCTTACATGTTCTTTTCTTTTAGTAATAATCATACATATAATATCTCCTAAAGCATTCAAAATTGTGATACCTGTTTTTTCCTTGAACTCAAGACAAAGGATAACACCCTTCATACGCTTTTGTTCTTACAATATTATTTGAAGTACATTGCTACGAATGTTCAAAAAGGACAAACACAAACAAAAATAGAGATTTATTAAATAAAAAAACCCTAGCCATCGCCACCGATTATTTGAACCATTTCTTTGGAGTTAAGATAAGAATAACTCCACCTAATCTAATTTATTTTCTTTATTATTATTACTCTGAATAAAGTAATCATGCTATAAGTCCTTCGGGGAAGAAAAGTTGATGTGACATTTAGGTGGAGTTAAGATAAGTTATGGTATACCCAAAGGCCTTATAACGTGATTAATTTATTCAGAGTAATTATGAAAATGACACCGCAAAAATCTTTTTTCCTAGTTCCTATAGTGAAACGTTAAAACTTATTTGTATTTAATTCAAACTCATAGTAATATAATAATAATTATAAATGACTTTCTGGGTCGCCCATCTTTTTCTTTATATTTTTTTAATGGTAAATCTTAAATATTCGTAAAATACACCAAACAAATCATAATCTACTTATTGATTGGGATTGAATCTAAGACTTTTCACTAAAAGGATAGAGCCACTATCGAATGAGATAACCTTACATCGACAGCTTTTTCTTTATATATATGGTGTTTGAAGGTTTAGTTGTTGTCTACTTTGAAGATTGAGTATTTCTTTTGCATCAGTGTTTTGGTTTGTATCCACGTTGATTTTACCAACTGGAGCACACTCAAAGAACAAAACATCATTTTATTCAGGTATGTATCGTTCTTTCCCTACCAATGTCTTCATCTTAGTGCCATACTTTCTTTCTCAAAAGATTTAACCTTAGTAACCCATTATAATATACTAATATGTCTTTTTTTTTTTCTTTTTTCCTTTTTTCCTTTTTTACTATTTTTGAAGATTTTTTTTAATGCACTTCGTATATGATTGCTATAATTAGGATTGTTTATAAAGAGATATGGTAGATTAAATTATAAAGTTGATCCATAAACAGAACAAAGAAAATGAGCCAACATATGGTTTAGTTATTTTTGTAATAACCGAGTTTAGTTATACTATATATTACGTTCACTGTTATACATATATGTGCTAAAGAGATATGATTTTTTTTTAATGCACTTCGTATATGATTGTTATTTTTTGTTTGATTCTGGTAAATATATAATGTGCTAAAGTTGGTTCGTTCGCCAACTGAACCCCCAATAATTTTAACTAAACCAATTAGGTGTTAAACTTTTAAAACCGAGATGTCGATTCTAAGTTTAGTTTTGAGTCGTAACCACCCATGTCCACCCATAGTTGATGTCCATTAGCTATATGTAAACCGTTTTTACGTGAAATTAGAAAAAAAAAAAAAAAAAAAGAAAGAAAGAAAGAAAGAAAAACACATTAGCCATTATAGGTAACTTTGTTGAATTGTTTATGAACATATAAAAGGCAGTATCTGGCAATTTTTGTCCATGGAGTCATGATGGTGTTGGTTCAGTTCTGTTTTGAACATAATGTAAAACATGAAAACGTACCTTTGATTGCATCAGATAGACCAGCAGCAGTGTTTGACATGATTGTCAGCTTGATCTGGTTCCTCCTTAGGGTGCAAACTCATGATGGGGACTAAGAAACCGAAAAGGGTATCGGCTTAGGAGAGGAGGTCGGTGTTGATGTTATGCTTATGGGGTGTGCAACTGAGTAACCCTCAACCTCTACATAAGACTCCTTTATATAAGCACCCAGGAGGAAACCTAATTAGTTAATAAGGGTAATATGGTCCATCAACAATTACCAACTAATTTAAATAACAGGTTATTATATATTTTGATCTATATTATGTAAATGATTATGATGGCTATAGATTAAATATTGTTACATAATATATTTAATCTTACATTCTCCCACTTAGCCGAGTAATCATTTACTATGAGTATTAGATAAGCCTGATCAGGAGTTAACACTCATTTTAGCTTTAAACAAGTACTATAGCAGAGAAATACAGCCGTTGAATCATTATGCGACTCAGGACCCCCATTAATCATACTATAGCCTTAATTTAAAACCTAATCGTTATGATCAAAATACGCATAAGCCCTTTGTTTGATTTGTAACTATATTTGTCTATATGCCGTTATGCTAGCTTGACATATTCTTAGAGACATACAAAATCAAACTGATGAGGAAAATTAACTAATACTTAGTCATTCATAGTACGATATGCAGTTGCGCACGGCCATCAATTAATACCCGTCTCTGAGCTCTCTTAATAAGACTTATGGGTAATAGCCCTTTAGTTATAGGATCCTTAAGCATATCAGGAATGTATTCGATACAAAACTTAGTTTCCTCAATTTGTTCATAAACGAATAATTAATTGTGTATCGAATTTTAATGCAGCACCTCTCGAACTGTTACTGTTCAAGGAGTCATGGTAGCTGACTTTATCACACTAAATCTTCAAAACATTAATTATATGGAGTTAATCAACTTATGAGTCCACTGATAAATTTCCAACAACATTTAGTAACTATATTATGTCGTTATAACTTAGGTTGTTAATATCAGTGCATTATGACTCCTCCATGAAATAGGTTTTATCTGCTGACATAAAGATATACCCGAAATTACATTTTGTCATCTTTGAATATCTCAAAGTTAGAGTAATAAACCGGTTTTAATTCTCACTTCTTCTTCAAATTATAGCTTCTCGTTTCCTTTTAAAGATATTGTAAAACTCCATTAGATGCTTCACATTAATCTAGACATATCTAGTGTGTTGCAATTTGAGTAATATCTAAACGAGTATAGACTTAAACTTACATAAGGCTTCTAATTAATGAAGCGTAAATAAATAATCTCATTTATCCTATTATCCTCTAAAAAAGAGCAGTATTGTTTGTTACATACGTAAGGACCCATTTAGTGTTAAACTTATGGAACAGAACTAATATCCCATTGGGTCTATCTCAGTATGTTATGATATCAATCACGTAAGAGATATCTCTGAGATTTATTATATCAAAGTTTGTGTTAACAATGCTTTGACTTATGTAACACACACTTGTCAAAAGAATGTCATCTATATAGACAAGTTTATCTTAGTTGCTCCCACTCATTTTGAGGTAGGTACATTAATCCACTTGATTCTTGATGAAAATAATTACGTTAGCTTTTCATCACATTATGATGTTTGCATTAACCCATACATGGATATTATTGGCTTACAAATAAAGTGTTCTTTAACCTTCAGTTTGAAACTTTAGGTTGTTATCTAATGAACATGTAAATGTGTCAGCCATTTGTTAGGGAAAAAGGTTTATAATGTTCATCTAATGTAGCTTTAAACTATTATAAGCTACTAGAACAGTGATGATCCTCAAAGAAAACTTTTGTAAGATAGGTAAGAAAAACTCTTTGATAATTCATCTCTTTCTGAGTGTAACCTTTGTCAATCAATCAAGCTTCTTCGTGTCTTAATGCTTATATTAGGATTTGGTTTAGTTATGAACACTCTTAGGTAATTCAATCAAATCCCAAACATTATACGAACACATAAAATCAGTTTTACTAGAAAACTGTTTTATTCCATTCAGAAGATTAATTGACGCTAATGGCTTAATTTGAAGAGATAGGATCAGTAAACATTTCCAAAAACCATCCATTTCAACTTCAGTTAGGGAGGTTATCTAATCATCAAAGTTAGTAGGCTTTTAAACCTGAATGACCTCCTGAGTTGATTATTGGGTTCATTAGAAGTTTCAGTTTTATGGATTAGCTCTTGGTTAGGTTGCTATCATTTTCATGATTCTAAGTTTATAAGAGTTGGTGCAGTATGGTGTACAAGAGGTGTAATCGGAGTTAAATTTGGAGTGAAATTTAATGACACTCTTCCCCCCGCCTCTTGTATTCCTTGCAAATCATGATAAGGACTTTGACTGCTCCCACTAACCTTAGAAATCTTTAGGAACTCAGCATGCTTAGGGTCAATATGTAACGACCAACAAATTCTAATAGAGAGACACAAATTAATGACATTAGTCGTTGTAGTTTCTCTTGTTGAGGATTATGTTAGTTTAAGTTAAGAAATCTAAGTGTGCCCACAATTAGTCAACAATGAAACTTTTGTAAGAGTAGCATTAGATTTAAGAAGATAAGTTTTGATAGAACAGTGTCGTGATGGAGCGTTGTCTTGTACAAGAGGTGCAATTTTTAGGTAATGTAAAATTTTCACTCCCCCACCTCTTGCAACTATTGCAAGTTATTATTAAGACACTTAATGCTCCCACTGATCTTTAATATCTCTAGAAATGCTACAAGAGAAGTTTCAATGAGGTACGTGACGTGGGAACCTATCATATATACGTTAGACTTTATTTGATTTCTTTAATGTCCAAATATCATAAGAAACTTTAGGGACATATCTAATAGAAATCTTATTAAGTATATATATATGAATAGATTTCTTCTAAGACCGTCAGCCATATGCGACAAAATTTAGATACAAGTTGATAGTCTTTTAAATGATAAATGAATTATGTCTGAATATTCCATTTTGAATAAGTTCCACTAATGTCAATGAATGACTTATGATGGACCCATACTTATTCCATAAGCCAAGTAATATTAAGGGCTGTAACGTCATGATTTAAAATCTCTTAGAATGAGATTAGATAAAAAATCATCCTCATTAACCATGTCATGATTTATCATGAATTTCGGTTATAATGGATGAAATTTATAAGTCTCATTTTCCTTTTGTCGAATTCTCATTTGCATGATGACAAAAGTTGTGAAAGCGTAAGGTATCATCTAGTTCCATCTTAGTAATGTTTCAATCCAGATATTTAGAACAAATAAGATGAGAGTTTAAGGTAAGTGTGACTTTATGTTGACTATGCAAACCTCACAACCTTCATGACATGGCCTAAGTAATGATATTGTATTCTGATTAATCTTCAGAATATGTAAGGTATCGAAAGGCTTTGTTAGAAGACTGCTTGTTATGGTTCTTATAGCCTTAACAATTAATTTTGTCACTAACTCTCATGTTAGTTATTTGTCGAGTTCTGGTAAGGAAACGTATGGAACTAGAGTCAACTAATCATGTGTTAAATGGAATATTAAAATTACCAGACTTAAATATCATTAATAAGTGACCATCTAATTAATTTACCCAACTGTCCTTTAGAATAATGGATAGTCTCGTTGCTTATGTCTAGTCTAATGACATAATTATGCAGTGAGATTTTCCCTTGAAGAACCTTAGAGTTGGGATTAGCCCTTGTAATTTGTCTATGGACCTTAGAATAATCCTCTTTTAAACTATTAGTGGTTGTAAGGTGAATAATATCTTATTTTCCAGTTTCAAACATTTATTTCCTTGTACATATGTTGCTTATCAACACACTCATTATACTTTGGTACTTTTGAGTGTTATAGTTGATTTATAATGCATCAAATTGTACAAGTGAAAATCTTAGTAAAATCTTAGTATGTAATGTACTGGAAAAATGTACTTATTTCCATGCGTAAGCCCTTAACTTTATGGGTCATGGTATTGTACATGATTATGTATTCACATATACCACTTAGCTTTATAACTTATAATTTAAATGAAGGCATGCATCTTAGGAGTTCTAGTGATTATTCTACACATAATAGATTAGTCTTAGGAAAGACTTAATCTGGAATAACCTTTTAGTGACAGTACTTATTCTTGATTATCATAAGAGACATCATGTTCGATTTATCCTAATCATCATGCTCTACTTTTCTTCTGTGGTGCTTTATCAGAAGAGAGCAATAGGAGTATCGTGTCTTAAGAGATAATCAAGGATTTAATTTAAGAGCTAATTCTAATAGAAACTTTAAGCAAAACATATTAGACTTAGGAATTAGAGTGGATGAGATATAGACTTATAGAAGAAAATTATAGTGAGTAAAATTATGGGTACTAATAATAAGGCAGACGAAATGATCATAAAACTTAATTAAGGATCATTAATATAAGGATCATTATGTGAAGAGGTTGTGATATGTCTATTACTAACATCAAAATAATAGACTTAGCTAAAAAATTCTACTTAAATGAAGACAAAACAGCTTTGGCCAGAAGTGTAATCATTTAAGCATATGTGCAAAGTGGTTGTAACAAATCAGCTTTGGCCAGAAATTGAGACAATCACTTTAGTTATGCACTCGTTAAGTATACCATCTATGAATGAATTAAATCAGCTTTGGCCAGAAATTAAGACACTCATGCTTATGATGCATACTTAACATAGCTTTCGTAATACTTGAACGATAAGTAGATGTATCAAGTCAGCTTTGGCCAGAAATGATACATCAAAAGCTCATTCAAGTTAAGCCATTTTGGTTTTGTAAAACATTATATGATCCTTATTAATTAACTAAAAATTTTTAGTTCACATTAAACACTCATGATTTCGGATGAAAATGACTGATTTCGAATCCATTTCGGACAGTCCGTAATCGCTGATTTTGAATCCTTTCGGATGTGTCCAAAACGCGTAAGTCGAAACATTTCGGATCCATTTCGGATTATTTCGAATGATGCTTAGTCCGAAATTGATCCGAAATGGTGATGTTGATCCGAAATGATCCGTAATGGTGATGATAAGTCCGAAATCAATAGCTTATGATGAAAGATGATCCGTAATGATCAACATCCATCCGAAATGCATCAGTAATGATTCGAAATCATCCGTAATGACCAGTGATGATCCGTGATTATGAAACTTAGATCCGAAATCGTCCGAAATGATCAGTGATGCTCCGTAATGATGAAACTCCACATCCGAAATGATCAGTAATGATGAAACCTCAGATCCGAAATCATCCGTAATGATCCGTAATGATCAGATATGATCCGTAATGGATCTGTGATGATCCGGAATGGCATTTCGGATAAAATTATTTGAAGATATTCATCCGTAATGCATCCGTAATGGATCCGTAATGATCCGAAATGCATTGAGATGATGAAACCCAGATCCGTAATCATCCGTGATGATCCGAAATGATCCGTAATGATGATTCCGGATGACAAAAACGTAATTTTATTGGGTTTTCAAAGCTGTTATCCAGATTTAATCCAGATTTTCGGATTCAAAACAGAACTGACTAATCAACATACGCTCTGATACCACATGTTGGTTCAGTTCTGTTTTGAACATAATGTAAAACATGAAAACGTACCTTTGATTGCATCAGATAGACCAGCAGCAGTGTTTGACATGATTGTCAGCTTGATCTGGTTCCTCCTTAGGGTGCAAACTCATGATGGGGACTAAGAAACCGAAAAGGGTATCGGCTTAGGAGAGGAGGTCGGTGTTGATGTTATGCTTATGGGGTGTGCAACTGAGTAACCCTCAACCTCTACATAAGACTCCTTTATATAAGCACCCAGGAGGAAACCTAATTAGTTAATAAGGGTAATATGGTCCATCAACAATTACCAACTAATTTAAATAACAGGTTATTATATATTTTGATCTATATTATGTAAATGATTATGATGGCTATAGATTAAATATTGTTACATAATATATTTAATCTTACAGATGGGTCCACATTATTGCAAAATTCAGGTTTGTGCATATTTCAACTACTACCTTAAAAGTAAACTTACCAAAACGACTTAACACAACGAATGTTTATTAAACTCTCTTGGTGAATTGTTGAAATGAAAATTTATGTATTTAACAAATGAAAGAATTAAACTCTCTTTGGTGAATCGTTGAAATGAAAGAATATGAACAACATTTTTTGTTTATTTAAGCAAACAAAATAAACAAGAACACATGCATGTTTTTATCGTGTATTCTTCTTTGTTCATTTATATCAGTTGCAGTGACGGGTCCAGAAATTTTTGTTAGCGGATGCCAAACATGAGCGGATCAACAAAATAAAAAATCATTATCTTGTAATAAAAAGAAGAAGAAACGAACATCGATCTAGTCACTGATTTTTTAACTTAAAAATCCAATATTTTTTAAACTAGATTGATGATCTAACCGATAACTCAGTGAACGAGTCGATTTGTACAAAAGAGGCTACTTCATAATCAATTAATAATTTGTGGAAGATTCGAAAATATATTAAAATGTATAGTATACGATGAAAGTTAATAGGAGTGATGATAATAACCTAAACATAAATCACTCATAAATGTAAATTAACTAAATAAGTTAAGATAACAATTAAAAGTAGGAGAAAATGAAACAAGGATATTTAGATAAGTCATCAGAATTCAATTAGATTGTCATTTATCATAGCTTCCTTGAATAAATTTGACTAAATATTTTAATATATCTTTTTAAGGATATTTTGATGATAATAACCTAAACATAAATCACTCATAAATCACATGCATGTTTTTATCGTGTATTCTCCTTTATTCTTCACATCTGCTGCTCCAGGTCGCCTTGATCTCTTTCGATCGCCATTACTTTTTCTCGCCAAGGGGCCTGCTATTCAAATTGATGGGTGCCTGAATATTTTAAGTTAATTTTTTTAATGAACCTTACACTATTAAGGAAATTTTGAGGGGGTGCCTTGCCACCCCCTAAGCCTCAAGTGCATCCGCCCCTATTAGTTGTATGGTTTTCTTTTACAAACACACACAAAAACATGTATATATAAATATAAGGCAATTATAGAGGAAAAAACCATATGAGTTCAAGAAACTCAATAGACGTATCATATTTTGCCATGTGTTATATAGCTTTTTCATAAATGTGACACCTAATAGTTTTTGTCAAGAGAGAAAGAGATTATATACCTTTTTTATCTGTTACATATATGTAACATCACATGTTACACTTTTTTTTTCAACATCAGATTTTGTAGGGTTTACGAAGTGTAACATTTTCGAACTTAGATTGTTACGAGTTTCAATGTGTAGTGCATGTACAATATATTTTACATGTTTTATAAAAAAAATTAGTGTAACAGACAAACCTATTATACCTTTTCGCGTCAAACAGAAAAGTCGAAAAATAAAAAGTTGTTATATTTACTTTTGTTAGTCTGTTACACATGTTAGAAAAGTTGCTTTTGTAACATCCAAATTTATCTATAGATTTTTTGATGGACAATGGAGATTGTGTTTCTTGAACTCAAAGGGGATTTCTCTATATCCTTGTCCTATATATATAGGATCAAGATGAAGGGAAAACTCTCCCGTGTTGTGAAAAGTTAGCGAACTCTGCCTTTCCGTGCGAGTTTTGGCCCCATTATTTTCACACCCCTAGATTAAATTGTTTAGAAGGACTACTGTAAAAAAATTAAAATGGTGTTTTCCGTCTCCTTACAGCATCTGTAAAAAGCTAATGACATCCCTTTTTACAGCATTTACGGCTGCCGTAAATGACAAAAAAAAAAAAAAGACAAGATTTTTTTGAAAAGTTGATTTTTTTTAAGAATTTTGGTAAAAAAAAATTTTTGAAAAAACCTTTAGTAAGGTCGAGTTCTCTAAGTTCTCACAACTCATATAAGTTTTCATTTTACCCTAACCCTATATATATATACTAAAAGAAACACATGGTAATTGAGGACCGTAAAAAAACACATAGGGATCCTAAAAGAAACACTTGGTTATTAAAGACCGTAAAAATCATTCTGGATCATATATTTTCACTAAGGAAAAACTAACAAACAAAAAAGTTTACTACTAATTGCACATTTTCAAGGTTTTTTATAAGAATTATACACATGTGTATGTTGTCAGTTTGTAATTGTGCATATGTGCATATTATCAAACTTATAGGTATAATACTTATTTTTCAATTTTAAACACATAAATATATATATGTACATTAGAAAAAGAATGTTCAGAACCATAATTTTTCCTTATGTACATCATTTACACAAATTGTACATATATATATACATTATCAAAACATATATTTATAATACTTATTTTTCAATTCTAAACACGGATATATACATGTGTATAATTAAAAAAAACTAACTGGAATAGGGGCGATTTGAAAAACAATGTTAAAAATTTGCTTTTTTTTTTTTTTTTTGCATTTTTTGTTTAGGAAAAAGGAGTGGTTCAAAATTGTTTTCATCGTTCTCAATTACCCTAGTGCTTCTCACATTATTGTAACCCTACATATATATATAGGGAGAGGATCATGAGAAAACTAGATATAAATGAGAAAACTAGAAAACTAACTAAAAAAACTTTAAAAAAAAAAGCTAAAAAACATACCAATTTTTTTTTACAATTTTTTATAAAAAAATCGCTAGTTTTTATATATAAAAAAAATTCAAAAAAAAATATATATTTTTTGTTGTACTGCACATGTGTATGTGTACTACACATGTAGTATTACACATGTGTAGTATTACACATGTGCAATACAACAAAAAACTTTTTTTTTATTTTTTTGAAATTTTTTTCCATTCATAAAAAGCTGCGATTTTTTTATAAAAATTAAAAAAAAAATTGGTATGTTTTTTAGGCTTTTTTTAGTTAGTTTTTTGGTTTTCTCATTTAAACTAGTTTTCTCATTATCCATCCCCTATATATATATATATATATAGTGGAGATCCTGCGAAAAGTGTGTTTTTCCTAAAAAGTGTAGGAAGCGATCTGGGCCATCAGATGAGTGTGTTTAATGGTTGAGATCATTTTGATGGTATTTTTGTAATATACATGTCTTTAAAATAGGCTAATTTAATCGATTGGGGGTAAATGTGTCATTTAATTTGTTTTAAATAAGGAAATAACTACTAATCATAAAACCACCTCCAAAAATGTCGCCATTTTTTTTTCTCTCTCTCTAATCCCTCACATTTGAAAACACCAAATAATACAAAAATAATGATAAATCAGATCTAGATGTGTTCATAGTAGTGTGTTTTAGCGATAAAACACAATGTGACGAACTAGTGACTGATTGCTAAAACGCAACATCAAGAATGCCAAAATCATATCAACCAGTAACTGATAAAACACATTGTTATGAAACAATAACTGAAACCAGTAACTAATAAAACACATTGTGATGAAACCAGTAAGTAACTGATAAAACACAACGACAAAAATCCTCTAATTAATCCAATGATCAACTATTAAAACACAATGGTATTAGTCTGTTTGCTGGTAAAACACAATGTGAAGAAATCCTCCAGCAAATCAAACAAAAAATCAAGTTTAATACTCAAAGGTATTAGTATGTTTACTGGTAAAACACAATGTCAAGAATTCTTCCCACAAATCAAACAAAAAATCAAGTTTAATACTCAATGGTATTAGTCTGTTTGCTGGTAAAACACAATGTCAAGAATCAAGAAATCCTCCAGCAAAAATCATTGTATGGATTGTATGATTTAAATTAAAATTATTAAAACACAATGGTATTAGTCTATTTGCTGGTAAAACACAATGTCAAGAAATCCTCTAGCAAATCAAACAAAAAATCAAGTTAATACTCAATGATAATAGTGTGTTTGCTGGTAAAACACAATGTCAAGAAACCCTCCAGCAAAATCAAACAATAAATCAAGTTTTATCCTCATTGGTATTAGTATGTTTGCTGGTAAAACACAATGTCAAGAAATCCTCCAGCAAATCAAACAAAAAATCAAGTTTAATACTCAATGGTATTAGTCTGTTTGCTGGTAAAACACAATATCAAGAATTCTTCCAGCAAATCAAACAAAAAATCAAGTTTAATACTCAATGGTATTAGTCTATTTGCTAGTAAAACACAATGTCAAGAAATCAAGAAATCCTCCAGCAAAAATCATTGCTAGTAAAGATGTTGTGAAAGACTAGATTTACGAATTCCCTATGAATATGTTGTATGGATTGTATGATTTAAATTAAAATTGTCGATTTGAATTAAATGAGATATTTAGTTTCCATAATTATCTGGTACGTTAGTTATCCTAATAATATAATCCATAATTAAAATAATATTCAAATTACACAAATGCCCTTTTTATTAAAAACCCTCCATGTCACATGTCACCTTCTTATTGCTTCCTAGACTTTCAAGTAAACTTTGGCTTTCCAGCCAATTCCCACTCTCTTTCTCTCTCTCTCTCTCTCTCTCTCTCTCTATATATATATATATGGAAGGGACCTAAGAGAAAAACATACTAATTGAGAATCGTGAAATGATTCTGGACCACATATTTTCTCTAAACCAGAAAAAATAATAATTTTTACTTCTAATTGTAAGGTTTTTTTATATATACATATGTGTATGTTGTAAATTTTTAATTATACACATGTAATGTGTATACAAACGTATATACAATATAGTTAAAGATTGACAATATACACATATGTATATATAAAAAAACACCTGAAAGATAAAGCTACGATTTTTTAAAATAAAAAATTGAAATTGTTTAACATATTTTCTTAGCAAAAAATGTGTGGTACATAATTGTTCTTAAGGTTCTCAAATAGTCCAGTGATTCTCACATTACCCTAACCCTACATATATATATATGAGAATCAAGTTAGACGAAAAATCAATTTAATAGTAAAACATTAAATACTTTATAATTCCTTACATTAATTATTATCTCTCTAATTAATTACTCAAAATTTCATTTTATCCTAAGCATACAAAATTTAATCCAATATAAATCCTACACGTTATCGAATTTTATATTATAGATGTCGAAATTTATCTCTAAACTTTATCATACATAACTCGTAATTTATCATACACACGCCATGTTTATCTTACACTCTTGCTATATTTTATTTAAATATAAATTTAAAGATAAGTTATAAATTTAATATAGTTACCTATTAAAAAGAAAGACTAGAGGTTAATGATCTATGTAAGTTATCGATATACTTTTAAACTAATTTTAATTACAAATATTAAATGAAGTAAATGAAACATTTTTATTGGTTATTTTTTTTCTTTTTACAAAGACTTTCTTCTGATTTGGAACCTCCACTATATTTATAAACATATAGATAACAATAAAAAATAAAAAAATAAAATATATATATATAACAATAAAAAAACTGAGATATATAAACATATAGATAACAATAAAACAGTTAATTAAATACCTAATAATTTCATTTGCAAGTTTTTTCTGGAAATTTGTGCATTATGTTCGGAATTTATTAGCATTATAATTTTATTTTTGAGTTATTTATGTTTATTTAAGTAAAGTGAAGTCAGATAACTGAATAATGGGAACCTTTAAATGCGAACAAGAAACCTTACAAAAGCGATTGAGTAAGCATTAAGTTAGAGCAATATCTCTCCGCAAGGTGTTATTGCTTTGATCCTCTTGATCTAAAAACCTTACCGGCATATGATAGATTCGGAAGCCTCACTCGTCAGCCTTAAACTATCATCTCTCATAAAGATTCCTCGGGTCTTCAGTGAACAATGTTCTGCAGAACAGCTGTTGACTTTAGAAACCTGTAAGTTTTCTTGCAAAACTCTTCACGCTGGAGAATTAATTAAAATCCTCAAATATATGTCTATGCAAAACGTTCCACGCAGACCCTTAGGTATCACCAGAAAATCACGAACTTTACCGCTTGTGATTATGATTAGGAAGAGAAAAATGCCCAGATAGTCCCTGTCGTTTGCTCTATTTTCAGCTATAGTCCCTAACTTTCTAAAATTACATCTATAGTCCCCAACGTTTGCCCACCCATTTCTTGGATAGTCCCTAGCGTGGATGGGGGTTGCTTTTTGGTGTTTAGTGGGTGTGAGATGACTAAAATACCCTTCATTAAAAAATACAAATAAAACATTAATTGGTCCTTTATAAATATAAATGGGTACAATCAATATTATTTAATTATAACAACCCTACCCCAAGACCTTTCTCTCTTTCTCCTTTTTGTTCTTTCTCGTCGAATAGCCACCACTCACCACCACCATCACCACCACACTCCCCTCTCTCTCTCTCTCTACCCTCTCTCTCTCTTTTGGTCACCAAAAGAAATCTATGGAAAAACAATGGTGTGTAGGTGGAGCTGATCCATGATAGCGAGTGGTGATGGAGGCGGTGGAGGTGAAGGTGATGGTGGCGAGCGTTGGTGGTTGTGGCGGGGGGTGGTAATGGTGGTGGTGATGATGGCGACGATGATGATGGTGGTGGTGTAGGTCGATGTGATGGTGGTTGTGGTGGTGGTTTTTTAAAAGAAAGAGAATAGAGATAGAGAGAGAGAGAGAGAGAGGTGTGTGTATTGTATGTATGTGTGTGCTATATGTATATATAAAATAATATTATAAGAAGTGGGTCCCATAAACATATATATAATACTTAATTAATTTATTTTGTTTTACATTAAGGGTATATTAGTCATTTCTCACCCACTTAATAGCAAAACCTAATCCCCATCCACGCTAGAGACTATCTAAGAAACAAGAGGGAAAACGTTAGGGATTATAGCTGTAATTTTAGAAAGTTAAGGACTATAGGTGAAAATGGGGCAAATTACATGGTCTGTCCGGGCATTTTTCTCTGTTTAGGAATTTACCGAAGAAATCAAAATTATTAAATTTTTTATCCCCCCGTTTCTTTGGTGAATTCTCTAAACCTCAACAATTTCCCTCCTCGAAGCGGAACTGTCGTTTTCTTCTCTAAACAGATTCCCTCCACAAAGCGGAATTCTCTCGTGCGGAAATAAATTTAACGTTTTGGCCCACAATAGTCAAGTCACCAAATTTGATGTTACACCGGTAACTGTGACTACCCCACATTTGATGATACACTTGAGGGACTTGTATCAAGCCACAAAAAGATTTCTTCAGCAAACACACATGATCCAGAAAATGAGCATCATGAAAACCCATAGGTTGATGCATATATACTGTTTATTCAAACGACCACGAAGAATAGCATTCTTCACATCCAATTGGTGTAGTAACCAATCTCTAGAAACTACAATATTGAGGGCAGTGCAAATAGTAGCCGACTCTACAAACGGACTAATTGTTAACTTGGAGTGGCAACAAAAGTGAATGAAAATAAACGGTGCAAATGATAGAGTTTCAACTGTATTCAACAATTCTTGAATAGAGAGGCAACGACAATTCTAGAATAAGGAAAGCAACGCCAGTGTTGTAAAAAAATCGGGATCAACTCGAATAAAGTGGCAACGATAGTTCAAGAATAAGGAAAGTAATGACAATATTGGATAATAGGTGAAGTCAGACTAGAACGACAAAAGCAGAGAGAGACAAACTACCACATAGAGATAGCGGTCCACGCGCTCTCACATGACGACGTGCGGACGATTTGTGGAGTGAAGGCGACGCGCCTAGTGGTGGTTCGGTGACAAAAAATTGTTTCCTATATGGTGGTGTTTGACGTGATGGCGGTAGCGGTAAAATGTAATGAATACTCGAAAAAAGTTATTTAATAGGACTATACATTCCGCACTTACAAGGTACTCACAAATGGTTGGCTCTAATAGGAATAGTGAACGTTATAGGACAAGGGCGACAATTGATTAGGTAACAAGAACCCGGCTCTAATAAAATGTAATGTGAATTGAGATAACTAAATAATTATTTTGAATTTGGATTCATCTTTTTTACTATACTATATTATAAAACATATAAAGATATAAGGAGTACAAGAAGTTAATTTTATATAATTTAAAACTTGAAGTAATACAACTTATAAAACACATGGTGCGATCTCTTAAAACGCATTGTGACTTTTAAACTAATTACTCCACCGACTTTTAAACGATCATACTTTTTTATACATTGATATTTTATTTTCTTTAATTTGAGAATTTTTTCATTTACTCATAAAAGGCAAATTACAAATCATGGGTTGGTAGACGGGCAACAAGCTGCGCCGCCACCCCCTTTTGAATTGCAAATCCTACTCGGCTAAACACATAACTATGGCCTACAGACACTGTCGCATGCGCAAGTGCTGCCTTTTGAACCCGCTTCAAGAAACCGGACGCCACAGGGGCCAGACAACCAAAGGTATCAAACGCGAAAGGAAGGAAGGCATGTTGATTATCTATGCAGGCCTGCTCGTGCTTGGATATTTTCCCCGCCTCAGCCTTCCGCGTCGCTTGCCCTGAAACAAAACCACTGCCCCTGAAACCGGCAAGAGGCGACACCCCCGTAAGATCAATGCAAGCATGCTTACCCCTGGACCATCCAAAAACCAGCACATTGGCTGGTCGAAGGGAAGACCTCCCCTCCTTCGGGTCCGTTAGGAAATTAACCGGAGCCTCTTTTTTAGCAGCGATACCAGCTCGCTTGAGAACGTCAAACAACACATCTCTAACCAGATCGTGTCTGTACTTGAAGCCAGGGAGCTCTTTGCAGTGAAGGGCATGTTCCCCGAAGCTATCAAGACACACCTTCCGACAAACAGGGCACGGTTCATCCTCAGGGTACAACGGTATCATCAAACGATATTTGAGGACAGACCGATATTCTACTGCCGACATACATTGCCCCAAGCCCTCGATCGGGATAACAGTAAGGAAATCTTGAGCGTGGGGGGCTCGTAAACAATCAAAAACAGCTTTTTGCCGAGGGGATAACCCGAAAACACCATTGATTTCCTTCACGGTTTTACCATAAAAAGCACTCGCCAAAATAGTTTGAGGTTCATGGGGGGCGGTGTCTTTATTAGCAAAACCGCCAAGGTCAACATCAGGAAGAACGGCTTGTAAACCATCCAACGCAGCCCTAAATTCCGAATCCAAATCACCCATACAACAAGCTCGCAGAATATGATCTTGAAGCTCCAAAGATTGCACTCTGGAGGCCACGAAGGCAAAAGACGAGACATCCCCCGCCGATAGTAATCCAAGCCCACCCTCCTTGATTGGCAAGGAAGCCAATCGCCATTGCAAATCCCCAAAGAACGGCCCCCCGCCAACCACAATATCATCAATGGCTTGCCGAAGTCCTTCATCAAACAAAGTAACAGCCGCTCCAACATAAGATGGTTGGCATGTGCGGAGACCAAAGATAAGCTTGGCAACTCCCATGCACGAACGCAGTAAAAGGAGTTCACATTGTGGATTCTTAAGTTGCGGGAGTACCCTCATGAGATCGACAGCCCGGGAGGCCCTCTTAACAGCCAGGTCACTGATGAAGTCCCGATCACGGCTGACGGCACCCCCCAATAACTTGACTCCCAGCTTAGGCCTCCCAATATCCTTTGGGAACAACCCCGCAGCAAACTTCTCCCCATTGCATGATGGCCAGAACAATTCAGTCTTCCGAACATTTAGTTGGAGCCCCAAAGAAGGGCCTTCCCTTGAGATAACTTCTAAAGCCTTAGCCACTTCACGAACAGGACCAATAATCGTACCATCATCAAGGTACCAAGCATGAAAAAGTAGGTGACACTGCTCTTGGACCCGGGTAATGAGGGGGTGTAAAGCCAGAGCAAACAGTAAAGGTCCTAGCGGATCCCCCTGCTGAACCCCGGTGGTAGACCAAATGCAGTTATCCCCTACGTAAAGCCTAGCAGGTTGACCATACAAAAAATTCACCCATGGGGATAGGGACGGACAAACTCGATGCACCTCCTTTAACATTGCCGACCTATCCACCAGGTTAAACGCATTAGAAAAGTCAATGGTCAGCATGACCAACGATCCATCTGCATGATAGCAATCAAGAAACCGATTTGCACTATGGAGAACCGCTTCTGCCCCATTGGGGATTCCAACCCCAAATTGGAAGTCCCTCAAGTAGATAACCATATCTTCCCTAAGACGTCGCATTGCCACCTTAGAAACAAGCCGTCTCCAAATAGCCCCAACTGCGATCGGCCGTACCCCATTGTCTGGCTTAAGAAGAGGGGTTAGAGGGGCCGAGGCAACAAATTCTGCCAAAGAAGCCGGACACCGTCCAGCCAGCCAAAGATTAACCACCCCATGATAGCTTGAAAAAGATTAATATAGTTTTTTTTTTCATTTAAAAAAGATTAATATGTTACGTAATTAAAGGTACCTGTGTTTTTTTGCCACATCGTGCCCACCCCTGGTGGTCATAAACATACATATGAAAAACACTAGAAAAATATCTTGGACCCATAAGCAACATAAAACTTAAATCTAATAGATAAATATGAATCAATATAATTAACAATTTATGTTCGTATAAGTGTGTTTATATTTATATGAAAAAAACTACAAAAGTATCTTGGACCCATGAGTAGAGGTGCACAAATCGGACTTTTGTTAATATCTGGTTTCGGGTATAGAACCGGTTCCGGGTTTAATCAGGTATTAGAAAATCGGGTATTAAGAGAAATCGAGTAGGGTTCGGGTACGGTTATTGAAGAGAAAAGTAATACCCTATGTACCCGGGTAGGGCATAATCGAGTTCGGGTATAACCGGGTATTGGAATTGGGTATGAATCTGGGTATTAATACTCGATTTAAAAAAAAATATGTTTTTTTTACATAAAAATAAATGCGTTTAGAAATTAAATTTGGTTTGTAATTTGTAAAAGTAATTAAAAACAAATTACAATAACGTAAATTCACTAAAATACAAATTATTTATTTTATAATATGCATTTTTCAAAACTTAAATATAAAAAATGCAACGTAAACATAAAAATATACCGTAAAAATTCGGGTATTCTACCGGTATTAAAAAAAACCGGTATCGGGTATAAGGTATAACCGGGTTCGGGTATAGGGTATGACCGGTCACGGGTATTTTCGGGTATAAATCGGGTACGATTTCGGTTACGAGTATTTAGCCCAAAATGTATACCCTATCCAGACCCTATAGGTAGGGTCAGGTTCGGTTACAGGTATACAATACCCGGGTACAAAAATAACCGGTTTCGGGTTTTTTTTATCGGGTCCGGTTCCAGGTACGGATTTTTTGTGCACCTCTACCCATGAGCTATACAGAACTAAAGGGTTGTTTGGAACCCGTCATTTGAGCTATTAATACCTCTGATCGAAGTATCGAACAAGAGGCTTCATTTAGCATGTTTATATAAATCTCACAAATTCAGAGGCTCTATGTCTAATTCAGAGGTTTGTTTTAGTAAACAAAACATACTTTACCTTTGGTCGATTCTAAGGAAACCTCTTAATTGAATCATTAAAAAATCAACTGTAAAACAGCTCCTAAGCTGTAAAAGAAATATTAATAAATATAATTAACAATTTATCTTCCTATAAGTTTGCAAAGCCGGCTTTGAGCCTGTGAAGAAGGTGCTAGCGCACAGGGCCCATAATATCAGAGGACCCAAAATTGTTTAATTTTATATTATAAATATGTAAATATATTGTAGAAAACAAATATAAAGAATGGCTCTTTGGCTCAATTGGTCCATCTCTTCTCTATGGTACCAGAGTTTCCTTGTTCGAATCCTGCAACTGTTGTCTATTTTTTTATACTTTTTTTGGGTTCCTTCATATTTTGTTTAGGGTGCACGGGCACATGCGGTGACCCCATGCGGTGACCCAAGTTACCGTTCGGGTACACCGGCGCCAACAACTCGGGGAGGGGAAGCGGGGTGGGGGATCGGTGAGAGGTTACCGCATGAGAGAGAGGAGAGAGAAAGGGGGTGATTGGTTGTTAATGTGGGTCCACTCTTTTTCTACCAATCATATTTTTTCTTCTTTTTTTTATAAAAAAATTAATTGTGTGAGTGGAGTGATGCCATCAAATTGAGGGTGTGAGGGGAGTTAAGAGGGGAGTTGACGTGGCGCGTGCTGATTGGCCGTGCGTAAGAGAGGTGACTCCCCTAAGAGGGGAGTGCCCCTCTCACCCTTATGGGCCCCTCACGAATTTCAAGCCGATGTTTTAGTCACTAATTTTGATTTTCCACTTATAAATTTGAGTGTCCTTAAATTTGTAAGTTGTTAACCATTCACGTAAAAAACTTTTACATGTCATATTAAATTCGTAGTTTCTTTTATTTCTTATTTAATCTTTTACAATATAAACCTAGTTGAACTCAATCTCTTATTCTATTTATTTTATTTGCATGAAAAGGTTGGTATTGTCAAATTAAATTGGATACGTTTAAAAGTATTAAAGTTCTTTTTGTTCAAAGAATTTGAGTGCAAGTTCTTTTTACTTGTGTGGAGGGTGTTGAAACTATTGTTAGGTGTATTAATTTATTTGTAAAATGATGCTCAGATTTATTGTTTTTAATTGATGCTAAAGTTGAGTTGTGTATTCACTCTGTGAACATAGATAATTGTGATAATTGGTACGTTTTCTTATCATTCCTGAAACTAATTTTGCTGATTTTCATACTATTTTTAAGATGATACTTGAACTCTATATTTCTTCAATTGAAACATGTGATGTGCATATTTAATTTTGGTTGCTGATTGTGGACTTTGAGATATAGAAAATGTCGTCGGACACGTGGAAACTTATTCACCGCTTGAATGTGTATGGAGAACCTAACGTTCCGTTTAACTATTGAACATAGATCATTTTGCTACAATAACTTTTCTTATTTATTCTTATTACAACTATCGTTCTATTACCATTACCGATTATATATACATATAAATTATATTTAGGGCCAATTTTTGTTTACTCGCACATGGCCTAAGAATTCTTAAGGATTCTCGGGGACAACCCTGTAAATTTGTTTGTGAAAACTATCTTGGACCCATGAGCTTTATAAAACTAAATACTAATAAAGCAGTATTAATAAAAATAATTAATAGCTTATAAAACTAAATTCTAATAAAGCAGTATTAGAAAAATAATTAATAGCATATGCTCGTGTAAGTCTATTTGTGTTTGTTTATTTTCAACTATAAACAAATTAATATGAATGAACTTTATTTTTCTAAACGAACAACCAAATATATTTGTCTACAGTCTACGTGTTAGTGTTTGTTTATATGTTCCATTAAACATAAACGAATAACACAATCCCCATCATGTTAGCTGGTTAGTTTATGGACCTATATTAATTGAAACAAACTTGCAGGAAAGTGTTATACACGTATGTAACAATGTAATTAATCAGTTTAAAAACTTTGACTTGATGCTGGTAACGTTATGGTCTACGGCCGATCACATTAACATACTTTAATCTTGTGCAGATAACTAAAGAAGCTTTTGCAAAGCATTAAAAAATGGGGAGAATGATGTTGGAACCAATCCCTCCGAAATGGAAACAACTATGGGATACATGGGATCTCCGAAGCTTCATCATTTTAAGTCTTTCATTACAAACGTTTTTGATTTTTGTTGCTCCTTTGCGGAAGCGAACAAAAAGTAACTGGGTAATGATGTCATTGTGGACTGCATACTTGTTAGCAGATTGGGCGGCTAACTTTGCTGTTGGGCTTATCTTAAATAGCCAAGGGGACCCTAGTAGTAACTCTGGCAAAAATGGTAAGACCCGTGTGGTACATAAAGACCTTCTTGCCTTCTGGGCACCATTTCTTTTGGTGCACCTTGGTGGTCCGGACACCATTACGGCTTTCGCGTTGGAGGATAATGAGTTGTGGCTCCGCCATCTTTTTGGTCTTGTCTTCCAATGTGCAGCTGTTGTTTATGTGTTTATTATGTCACTTCCACATAACCGGCTATGGATTCCCACTATGTTGATGTTTTTTACGGGAATGATAAAATACATTGAGAGAACACGCTCGCTTTATCTTGCGAGTGCTGATAGATTCCGAAATTCAATGCTTGAAGAACCTACTAACCTGGATATGAGTTCTGTATTAGTCATGGATAAATATATTCCCATGAAGAGAGCCAAACTACCAGCTCAAATTGAAATGATTCCCGTTTCAGATAGAGTGAAAAAGGACAACTTACCTATAAAGCTTATAGATAAGAATTTAACACAACTTCAAGTGGTGGTGTGTGGTCATTTGTTCTATAGAAAATTTATTGGTCTTTTTGTTAATAGGATTTACAATCAAAAGGAACTGAATCAAAGCCGCGGTTTCTTTTTGAATCTGAAATCGAAAGAAGCATTCAAAGTGATTGAGGTCGAGTTAAACTTAATCTATGAAGTTCTCTTCACCAAGTTTCCTGTGGTTTACGGTAAGTATGGAGCCATTAGTCGATTCTTTTCTTTGGTGACTGTTTGTTTAGCAATCATAATATTCAAAATGAAAAGCAAAACAAACTTCAATGAAGCTGATGTCACGATTACTTATGGCTTGCTCTTTGGGGCATTGGCTTTGGATTTAACTGCTCTATTCATGCTCTTGTTTTCGGACTGGACCATCATTGCTCTTCAAGGATCACACGATGTCGGATACTCTCTCAAGAACAGAATCAGCCGTTATTTACTCCCCCCTTTATTCGCACTCAGGACCGACGGCACACTTGAGGTTGTATTAGATACAATATATCAGTTAGGAATTATTAGATACATGATTATTGTAGTTATGTCTGGCTAATATATTCTATCTAATACAGGACTCCGAAAACCATACTAAATCAAAAGCCGTTGATCAGCTACAACATGTTATGAGTCGAAGGTGGTCGGAAACCATTCCATCTTACAATCTTATCTATTACTACTTGCACCCACGTCCGAAATTATTGGGAAAAGTTGCCGACATGTTGGGGCTTAGTGGCGTTCTTGATAGCATATTTTATGTAAGACCAGAAGCATTCTCCTTGGATCTTAAAAACTTCATCTTTGAGGAATTAAAATCAAAATCAGACCTCGCAGATGACGTGGATACTGTAAAGGAGATCAGTTCCGCACGCGGCAATTGGGTGCTTCGAGCTGAAGGATTTTGGGAGGATAGCGTACTCATGAAGTCAGTAGTAAAAGTTCCCTACGATGAAAGTCTCATTCAATGGCACATCGCTACCGAATTATGCTACAACGAGGTACACGACATAGAAGACAGAAAGTATAGGGACATTTCGAAACTCTTATCTGATTACATGTTATACCTTCTATCCATGCAACCAAGCATGATGCAATCGGTACCAGGGATTTCACAAGTACGGTTTCTCAATAATTGCAGAGAAGTTTGCGCCCATTTCAAAGAAATGTCCAAACAAAGACCAAATAATTCCATGGAGATTCTTAGCGTGCCAGCAACCAATGTGAAGTCGATCTTGTTGAAAAGTCACAGCTTGGCGGAACGATTACGGGTTAAGCAACGAGGTATGGATGGAGATGTTCTCTATATTAAGTGGGATATTATAAGCAAGGTATGGGTGGAGATGTTGTGTTATGCTGCAAGTAACTCTCGACCCGAAACGCAAATAGCACCAGTGAGTAAAGGTGGTGAACTTATTACTATAGTCTGGTTGTTGATGACTCATTTTGGTTTGAGAGATGAATTCCAAGAAGATGAAGAAAATACAGAAGTAGCACGACTCGTTGTTGGCAAGTAATTACGAGTATTATCTCAACTGCATCAAGTATCCAGATCAAGAGCATAAATACTTTACCGTTTCAAGATTGCATAAATATAAATAAATTGAAGTAATTTTGATTATTTGCATTTGAGAACATAAATATAAATAAATTGAATTAATGTTGATTATTTGCATTTGAGAACTTTAATAAGTAGAATAATAAATGTAATAAGTGTTTTAAACTCATTGTTGCATTATACTTGGTTAGTGTGTGTCCGTTTTAGTTCTTATATATATATATATATAGGGAAAATGCTACAGAAATGTAACCAAGTTTGTTGATTGTTTCAATTAAGTCATCCAAACTTTTTTTGTCTTTATAAAGTAACCAAACTTTAATTTAGTGTTCTGTTAGTGTGTAATTATCAGGTCATTAGGTTACCATTTTTTCCTTTCATTTTTAAGTTTCTTTTATTTGCTTATGTGGATATTACGTGGCTGTTTCATTAGAAAAAAACTATGAACTAGGTTAGCAGAAACAACCGATCAAAACCTCGCCGTCGAGAAAACCCAAGACTAAACAAGCATCCCTGAAAATCGATTTGATTCCATGGTTTTTATCAGCATGAAAGAATCTAAACTTACCTCATTATTAGCTTGATTGACAATTGATTAGGCAAAATCTAAAACAAACGTGTATCCATAGACTATTTCAGGAATTCGTCTTGACGGTTGTGAGGCTCGTTCAAAGATAAAGTCATGGCAAGGGATGCTTATTTTGGGTTTTGTGAGACTCTTTCGAAGATAAACGATCTATGGAAATCTGCAAAAAGAAAACAAAAAGTGTTGCATATTTTGTAAAGTTATTGCTTTATTTCTTGACTTCAGTTCATAACCCATTATTTATTAGATTAAATTAAAACCTGGAGAAGATGAGTTGAAGAGTTGTTGTGCACATGAGTTTGAAATCCTTATATGGAATCGGGGTGATAAGGGAAATATTAGTAGGGTTCCTATGATCCAAGGGCTAAAAAGAAACTTGATTTTTTAGAGATGAATTAGTTGCAGGTTATTCGTAACTCAATGGAGAAGACAGAGTTTGGGCTTAATTTACTTTCTGTTTTATGTCTTTTTCTTATCACAATGGTGTTTTAGTTAAATATAAAAGCCACATCATCATATATAAATAATCCACGTAAGCAATTATGAACTAAAAAAAAGTTTACCCGACACGTCATCAAATGTTACCTATTAACTTGATAATTGCACAAGATTAGAACAGTAAATAAAAGTTAAATGACTTTAAAGTCACAAAAATAGTTTGAGTGACTTTAGTGAAACAATTGAGAAACTTGGTTACTATTCTATAAAGTTACCCCATATATATATATACTAGGTTATCACCAGGGATTGTTTCCCGGGCTGGAGAAAGTTATTAATAAATTTATTATTTATGATTAATACATACTTAAAATGATACAAAATGTATGACATATTAATGTGTTGGCTATAATTAGAGTCATAAAGTTGCTCCGCCATCTAAACAATCATCTATCCAAAAGAGTGTATTCTCTCTCGTTGAAAAAGTTCGACACGATAACTGAACTCAATGTAGGTCACAAATCTTTTCTGCAAGGTGTCATGAATATTTGCAGCTAACATGTTACATTAGCTTTAGTCTCTGCTATTGGTAAGTTTAAAATGTTGCATAACTTTTCATATAATAAGAATATAAAAAATAGATCATTAAAAACCAATCTTTTAGTCATAAACATGCTTTTAGAATATGAAATCGCTGAGCTGAGATTGTTTCTCATTTACCGAGTGTTTGTTGAAAATATAAGCGCAATCTTCCACTCCTGCATTCAAGCAATTCATCCTGTGCCTGTAAAACATCCACAGAATAGTTAAAAGTCTGTCCCATAATTCGAGTTGACTTCGCTTATTCAAGACTGATGTAGATAGTGATTGCAATTTAGCTCCACATTTTCATTTATTTTTTTGTAAAAGATTACACTTAACTTAAACAACTTTTCCCTTGAGCCAAAATAACTTTCATCAAAGTCAAAGTTAAAAAGTCAATTGCTGATAAACAAAGTTCAAATCGACTACTTGATTGAATCAACATTACTGAAAAGTCATCTGGAATGAATAAGCAAAGTTCAAATGGACTGCTGATAAAAAGTTCAAATGGACTGATAAAAAGTCATCTGGATTAGCTAAACCACTAACAATACTGAAAAGTACATGAATTGAATCAACATATTGGAGAGCTTTAAGAATTAGAAAAGGAACAATTTTAGTAATTTAGTTCACAATAAAAATTATATGTAACATAAAAAACTATTGTGAAAAATGTGAACCATACCAAGCAAAGTGATCTTCACAACAAACAGAGCCTGCGATGATTGAAATTCCTGCGGCTTTCCTGAATATTCAAGATTTAGTAACACATGTGATGAGTTGTTAAGACATACATATTCTTGGTTTATGATTACAAAGCGAAAACAAAGTTTTATATTTTCATGAAAATAGTTACATACTAGGTAGCATTGTACATGTCATAGAACTTGTCAAAGGCTTTATCAAAGCAAAAGTGACAAGCAAGAAGATCTTTGATACCAGTCACCTTGCAACTTGATTTACAGCATTTAACATATGACAATCACTAATTAATCACCATAACTCACAAAACATATAGAAGAATTTCGGCAAAAGAAACACAATTTATATGCAAAAATGCGGCAAAAAACACTCATAAGATGGTTGAGCTTAAAGGAGTAATACTTTCTATGGGAAGGATGCGTCCGGATATGCTCCAGTAAGTGTCCTGCACTGCATTTGTACAAAAAAAAATCAAATGTTGTTATAAGAAATATAGAACAAGTTCATATTATAGTTGTAATCACATTGATTATTTATAGAAGTCCTTCAAAAAAATGTATAAGAAAATCTATTTGTGGGCTGGTCCGACCAATCCGGGTTTGTTAATCGAACAACCCAATTTCGTACACCTGTTACTGAAACACTTATACTATTTGGCTTATATATATATATATATATATGGGAGATATGACAGGAGTTTCTTACCTATCACAAAATGATATTTTACAATCAAGGCATGTTGCCAGAGTAGATACCCTATGGCAGGCGTTGCACTTGGCTGCTGCAGAGTTCTTGCCGATTTGGTGGCATCTGTACATAAGGAAAAGCCGTATAACTGTCAGAATATGGTGCAGTAAAGTTAACAGAATCTTATTTTTTTTAAAGTATTCTTTGCAATAATGGGGTAGAAGAGTTAAATGCAAATCTCAAAGCGATAAAAAAGCATGGGCAAATACACGAGCTAGTGAAGAAAGAATATATAATACTATAATGAACCTTTTGTATAGCTCAAGAAGATCCTTGGGTATAACACTTGATCCATTTGAAGATGATGATGCCTACGCATAGAAATTAAGCAGTTTATAATGTTATCATACAGTTGACTAAAACGTCTTAGATTCAAAATACCAAAGTACCTTATAACAACCCTTCGAAAATATTTCCGACACCCCTAAAAT
Organism: Helianthus tuberosus; assembly: GCA_030545235.1. NCBI lineage: Eukaryota > Viridiplantae > Streptophyta > Magnoliopsida > Asterales > Asteraceae > Helianthus > Helianthus tuberosus. The sequence continues at coordinate 139,845,950 of CM060415.1, forward strand.
ATTTAGAATGTCCCTAAACGTCTTAAATACACCCCATATGCGAAAAAATACCTTTATTTTATAAAAATTAATTAAAAACAAAAATTAATGGGTCCTGGCGGGGCGCGACAAAGCCCTTAAGGGCCGTTGCGGGGCGCGAACGCTCGTCTACGAGGCGACACCCTGAGCCGCCACGTGTCACATACGCGTCGAACCTATACGTATGACCGGACAAAGCTACGTCGTAGACCCTAGCTCGCGGGCCGCGTAAGCCCAGCCCTTGGCTTTCGCGGGGCATGACGGACTTGACGATCAGCCCTATAAATTGCTTTGATCGGCCTCACTCCCAACTCGCTCAAAACTTTTACTTTCTCTCTCAAATTCTATAGTGTAGGAATTATACCGGGCACAATACCCACTAAAGTAGTGAAGCTTTGCCTCGTTGTAAGTATTTTAACCCCCGGTTAAGTATTAGATACGCTGCATGATTGATCTAGTGCCCCGTAACGGCTGTTGAGGTTCTGCCCGACGTAGTCGTTGGAGTTCTGTCTCGGGGAGGGTATAACTAATGTAAATATTGGGTTATTATACTAACGCGTGTGCATTGTTTAATTTATTAGATTATAACCAGGAAACCACAGGAAAAAGTCTAAAATAACATTGTGAGTAATCTCCTTTTTGTGAACCTGCAGGCATGATCACCAGCTGATGGGGTGGTGTCGATAGTGCTGCTGTGAGGGCTACCGAATACAATGGTGGCATCGAGTGGGTGAGAGACGGCTGATAGTACTGTGCTGTGCTCGTCTACTGGGTGGTGTTTCCTTGGGCCGCGGACATAATCACTGGCCCGGTGTTGTGACATGTGGTCGGTGCGGGTATGGATGATACCGGGGCGGAGGTGGCGGAGGTTACCGCAGTTGATTCCGCTTGTTTCTGTTACCATGAGGTGTATGAGAGAGAGTGCCCAGACACCGACCCATAAGTGATGGCCGAGATCTCCTGAAAACCAGGTGGAATCTCTGCTTCAAATTCTAGGTCAAGAGACCTGGTTACTGCTGGTGACGCAGGAGTTATAGTAGCTGTAGAGATTGTCATGGACGGCGGGTGGTTGGACGTCACCGCCGGGTTTGGTGGTGTTGTTGATGTGTTCTGACCGCTTGCCATTGGGTACAAGTTGTCTGGTGCTACCGTAGGTCCCACGGATGGCGCCAATGAAGAAACACTGACCTAAACGGTTAGGCTCCGGTAAATACTTCAACGCTTAGCGATCCGAACAGGTAGCTGCAAAACAGAACATCGTTAGGACTCGTTACAGGAATGCGGTTATTCCTGTAACCACCCTCCGGCGTGAGAATAAGTCTCGGTAATTTGGGAGTAAGAAAATATAGAGAGGGAGAGAGGATGTGAGAGCAGAATGTCCATACCTTTGACGTTTACCTCTATTTATAGTTTCTGGTTATGATTAGGGTTTCCTGTATGTTAGGAGTTCATCCGGTGAGTTAGGGATTTGCAATGATCTTCCCAGAATGTCGGAGATTTAGTTGCTTAGTTTGTTAATGCAGAATAGAACATTCTAGAATAAACGTGAGTATAGTTGATTATTTATAATAAAATAATAAGTGATGACTGGATCGGGTCAGCCGGTACGGGTCATTTCTCGTCATTCAGTAACATTAATCTTGAATAAAACGTTGTTTGCTATATGTATTGGTGCACAAAACACATTTTGCCTTTTCATTACTTATTCTTTTTTTAGCTTTTCCTATAGTTGATATACCTTGCTTGTCTGTTTTATAAAGTTGTTTTTAGGTCCCTCAAATGTTAATATACAGTAATATTAATCTTGTATAAAACGTTGTTTGCTATATGTATTGGTGCACAAAACACATTTTTCCTTTTACTTACTTTTTTTCCCTTTTCTTATAGTTAATGTACCTTGCTTTCGTATGAGAGTTTTCTTTATCATGAAAAAAATGAAAAAACACGATACATACTACTTTTATATTAAAGTTATTGTATAAATAAATTAGGTCTATCGATGAATAATCACATTATAATGCTGGAGGGTGTGGGATGGAGTCCCTATGGGCTTTATCAAGACACATCAGCGCCATCTATGATCCACGTCAGCCAGGGGGCTTTATCATGCCCTCCTTTAACTTGCATGGTGTGGGATGGAGCCCCCTATTAAACAAAATAAAAAAAATATTGGCTGAAATGATGTGGACCCCACCTGATAAAGCCCTTCTTCCTCGTTACCATGATGGAGGCCCATCAATGGCGCCCCGGTTTAATTTTCTTGGTGTGGATGGTGGCGTCGAGGAGGGCGCTATAGGCGGTGAGGTGGCACGATTGAGCCCCCCACACCCTCCGGCCTAATGCATTGATATTTTTAGTAACAAGGTTTTAAAACTTGAAAGCTTTTAACATTTGATTAATTTCTCATTTAATTATATAAAAGTTCACACAAGAACCAATATATAAACTAGAACTAAAGTAACACTATTATGAGAACCAATATATAAATTAGAAGTAAAGAAAACACTATTTAACTTCGTTACAATGGGAATGTGTATAAGAGAAACTCTTTAAGAATATGACCTAAGTGACAAAAGTAATTACTTCTTCCATAACTATTTTACAAATCTTATTTGAGCACCTTTCTCTCCCCCCCCCCCCCCCCCCCCCCCCCCCCCCCTTTCTCTCCTCTATATCTATCTATTTAACTTCGTTGTCATTTTGGTAATTACTCTATATGTCATTTTCATGTTTCTTTGTCTCTTTTAAAGAAGTCTCAGACTTTCTCGCTCTTACATGTTCTTTTCTTTTTGTAATGATCATACATAGAATATCTCCTAAAGCCTTCAAAATTGAAATACCTTTTTTTTTCCTTGAACTCAAGACAAAGGATAACACCCTTCATACGCTTTCGTTATATCAATCTTACAATATTATTTGAAGTACATTGATACGAATGTTCAACAAAGACAAACACAAACAAAAATAGAGATTTATTAAATAAAAAAACCCTAGCCATCACCACCGATTATTTGAAGTACATTGCTACGAATATTAAAAAAAGACAACCACAAACAAAAATAGAGATTTATTAAATAAAAAACCCTAGCTATCGACACCGAGTTCAAACCCTATTACAGCCTTGTTTTCAATTTCATTTCTTCTTTTCTATTTTCAGTTTGTTAACATAAAGCTTCATTATCAATACAATTTCATTACTCTATATGTCATTTTCATGTTTCTCTGTCTCTTTTAAAGAAGTCTCAGACTTTCTCGCTCTTACATGTTCTTTTCTTTTTGTAATGATCATACATAGAATATCTCCTAAAGCCTTCAAAATTGAAATACCTTTTTTTTCCTTGAACTCAAGACAAAGGATAACACCCTTCATACGCTTTCGTTATATCAATCTTACAATATTATTTGAAGTACATTGATACGAATGTTCAACAAAGACAAACACAAACAAAAATAGAGATTTATTAAATAAAAAAACCCTAGCCATCACCACCGATTATTTGAAGTACATTGCTACGAATATTAAAAAAAGACAACCACAAACAAAAATAGAGATTTATTAAATAAAAAACCCTAGCTATCGACACCGAGTTCAAACCCTATTACAGCCTTGTTTTCAATTTCATTTCTTCTTTTCTATTTTCAGTTTGTTAACATAAAGCTTCATTATCAATACAAGATTCAAGACACGATAGCTAAATCTTTACCGAGCAATCATCTAAAAAAAGTATTTTTAAAGATAATATAATGGCTAGTTTGTCACTATGAGCTAGTTCATTTGTTTGATTTAACATGGAATTAAAAGAAAACCTGGTTGTATTTGATAACACATATATTTGATTTTGTAACAGTGGTTATTCTTGTTATTAATCTAATTTATTTTCTTTATTATTATTATTATTATTATTATTATTATTATTATTATTTTTATTATTATTATTATTATCATTATCATTATCATTATCATTATCATTATACAGTAATCTCCAAATAATGTGATATGATAATATTAACAGGGGTGGAATTAGGTAAATACCAATTAGCGTGAAAAGCGTCGGAAGTGAAGAATAAAAGGACGGGATGACACTTTTGTAATGATAATTACACTATTTAATAAATAATTACTTTACAATAGAATTGTGCTAAGGTAATAAAATTACGCTACTAATAAACTCTAGCATAATTACTATTACTCTAATACAATTTTTTTAGGCCATGAGGTGTACTCTAACATTTGTGGTGTTAACGGTAACTTGGTATGTTAACCGAGATTGCAAACCACTTCCTCCTTGTGTTAAAGGGTATTAAATGGGTTGTATGTTAACATGTTAACCGGATGTTAAAAGACTGAATTAATTATTCTTTTATTTTTTAAACCAAAAACCACTAAAAATAGGGTTAGATGAAGTTAACGAGATTAAACCATTTCTTTGGAGTGAGGTAAAATGAAATGGGGAAGAAAAGTTGATGTGGCATTTAAGTGGAGTTAAGATAAGTTAAGGTATACCCAAAGGCCTTATAGCGTGATTACTTTATTCAGATTAATTATGAAAATGACACCGCAAAAATCTTTTTCTTAGTTCCTATAGTTGAAACGCTAAAACTTATTTATATACTCTTATAATAAAAGGTCGGTGACCTTCTTCACCAATCAAATTTTGCCAGATTTACTTTCCTTACATTGTTTGTTTATATTAATGAATGAAAGGTAGGATAAAATAAATAAAATGGATGGATTAGTGGGAGAGGCACACCCTATTCAGAGTTTCAACCTAAGGTTCGAATCTATATTTAACACCAGATGCTATTCTTTTTTATTACTTACCCTTCAACTACAATTTTCGTTTCTTTTTTTTAGTATAAATACAATTGTTAATTTTATTTCCATAAATTCCTATAATACATATTCACACACACTCTTTCTTTTGTTTTCTTTTATTTATATTTAACTTTAATTAAACATTTTGTAATAATGTTTAAAAACGGTTTTCTCCTTTAACAATCTATTGAAAATAAAATAAACACGTTATAGGCATGTTAGTTTTTAGTTTTCTATTTCCTTTACTATAAGTGCACACCGGAAAAGATCGAGTTCACACATGCCACAACGTGTGGGTCACACTCTCAAACTTTTGATATGAAACGCTATTAACCTCATCTTTAAGTAAATCACACATTCAATTCTAACTTTTGGTAATGGATAAATTTGACCCGCCAACCTTTTCTACTTAATAACTTGACACCTCATTTTAATTAAATTATTTTTACGACTTTACATCGTAACGTATAACACATTATACTTTTATTACCTATGCCTAACCACGCTAATGTTTAAATTACTTTTACGTCTTTAAACCGCTGTCTAAATTACTTTTAAGACTTTACAAAGCAACGTTCGAGACAATATACTCTTTTTTTATTATCTATGTGTAACAAAGTCAAAAACATGTAACGTCATGTGCGAGCACCACACGTTAATGTTATCGTTGTTACGCGTATAACGAAGTCACAAAGGCGATGTTGCCGCCGCAACGCGCGGCATGGTCAAAATTCTAGTTTGTATTAATTTCAAACTCATAGTAATATAATTTATATACTCTATTAACCAAACAGTCAACGGTTGTGCAAAGATTGTCGATATTAACAACCCTATTCTTATACGGCGACTTTAGAAGGTTGCTAGCACGTGGGATCCTTTTTGATTTCGCACGCTCAGCTGCAGCCTTATGGAGCCTTGTCATAACAACACTCAAAGGTATATGGTTGCCATTATCAATTTCCATATTCCTTTCCGGCACATAGGTTGGAGTGTTGAAATCAGCAGCGCATATTACATCCAACTGCGTAATACCCAAGCTGAATGAAGGTTCACATATCCCCTCTGAAGATGCATTCCCCCCACTCTTGTATTTATTAACCAAACAGTCAACGGTTGTGCAAAGATTGTCATAGGAATCAGGATCAGTCCAGAACTGTGATAATGGTTCTTTGTCAACAGTCATCAGCTCCTTCCCTTTCGATCCAGATCCCTCTTTAACCTGATTGGATTTATATTCATCATGTTTCGAAAACAACTCATCGTATTTAGTTGAAATTTTTTGGAGGTCCTGATTTTGTGGATTAGAACCTAAGGCTTCCTTTATGACCATCTCAAACTCCATCTTGTCCCGGGACAGAGACGACATCAGATGGTTCAACTTTGACACAAACCCCTACGCCATTTAATAGATAAATTAACAGGTTGGCGCATACTTTGTTTTTGAATAAAAGCCAATGTGTTAAACACTATCTTACCATTACTTGGTCTGCTCCAGAATCCATTCCTTCCATGTGAACAGCTTCTTCTTTACCTGCTTGTGCCTTTGATCTGGATTCACATACTCGTGTAGGGCCTGCTACACATTCCACAAAGAACTTCCTTATTTGTCCTTTCCCAAATCCTCCACATTGCATTTCAACATGCTGTCTTTGTTTAAGCCTTTTCATATCCAAATCGGCCAAGTTGATCCTATTTCTTTCAACGGGCAACCCAGAACAAGTCGTGCAATCAACATACAACATCTGGGATGACATTCATGCCAACAAATAAACAAGTGTGTTTAACATCCATGTAACTGTTAACCAATGCAGAAAAAAAACAGAAGACTACTAACCGTAAGAATTGTAAGAGGCTCAGCGAAATAGCACTTACGATCATCCCGAACCCAGTCGTCCTTACACTCAGCTATTGTCTTGTATATTAGAGAGCACCAATCTAGTTCACTAATATCTCTTTCCTCCGTGAAGTATGGGAGGAGACACATCTTGCATTTCCCGTTTTTCTGGCAGTCTATCATTATGCTTGAGAAGAGCTGCAGAAAATCAACCCTAAACATCCAATCTGCAACTTTGTGCTCTTCTAATCCCTCAACAATATCACCAGGGCTCACCTCATCCCTTGGATAGTTGGATCTCCATAGCTTGCTTATTGTTTTATCAGCTTTCTTATCATCAACAATATTCATCCACACTCCACCATTGGGAACACCAACTAACTTATGTATCACCTCTTTTGTAATATCAATCGATCCCCGCTCCAACTTAATACACATCTTGTCTGTATCCAAATTGTCCACAACGTAGTGTCCCAACTGTCCTGGTATACCGTCTACCGTAAACGACAACATCTTCCCAAACCCCATTTGACTTACACATTCTTTTTGTTCCGCAGACAACTTCTGAAGAGCTTCATGAAGCGATTTAGGTGATGATCTTGTCCGTATCTTATGTGTGTACTCTACACCAATATTTATTTCCTCCTTTATCTTCTTCTCTACCAACTTTCGCTTTTCAAGTTTTGGTACTACCATCTTGGGAACGGCTACAACAAAATCGTCATCTTCCACCCACCCGTCTGAGGTAGAACTAACATTCTTATCGACACCTACAGCAAACCAAAAAAAATTATGCATAAAAAATTAACGAATGTTTTCCGTATGTCATTAAAACAGATTAAATGCATGATCAGGGATTCATACCTTTTAAAGGCCTATTACCGTTAATCGGATTCCCAGAGTGGTGCCTCTTTCCTAACATACCAGCTACATGAACATTCACCATCAGTAAGACGGTGTGCAAAAAATAGAATATCCGACAAACACAGCACATAAATAATCCATACGCACGTTTTTATCGGATCACAAATCAGATTGATGATAGTTACATTAAGTTGACAACATAAAAGCCAAAACATACCCCATTCGACAAAAAACAAAAAAAAAAAAAAAAACATACCGATGAAACACCCTGCGCAAACACTATCCTTAAATCACATAATGTTGCTTCATAAAAACCTGATACATAAACCTATCCCACATATAACTACAATTTATCAATAAACACATGTCTGACAATATACTCAAACCCAACCCTTTCTCTTAATACACTGAATCGATAAAAATAATACGCTTTTTTAAATTCACCCACCCAGACCATGCATATAATTAAAATATAGTAGCTACACACGCAAACAAACAATAGCATATACACCGGATAAAAAACAAACGACGTTTACAGCAAGCAAACAAGCAATCATTTATTAAAATGAAATCTAATGTTCCTACGTCATTTAAAGTTAACACATATCAACTGAGTTTCTACAGACGCTGCCTACACACTTATTATGCACAACTCACCTGGTAACTTGAGTGATTACGCCATGAAGTGTAATCATATGTAACGACAGAACATCCCACATGCTTAATAAAAATGTATAAAACCACATTTAAGGAGACCAAAAAATCACAAAAATAATATTATATCCACCCCTCCCGGTACACAATAATCATCTCGACTACTCATACACGACAACACCAAATGCAACGATGAACCACTAACATCTGTACGTACCAATTTTTGACATGGATTGATATCAGACTTGTTTGGTGCCTTGTCCACGTTCACGCTGACATATTTGATATTTCCAATCCTCGGGCTTTTTCGTGCTGTGACTAATGCATTGTTCAATTTTAATAAACACATATAACATCTAACAAACATTTGCAACAACAGTTTCTATGCAATACATTGATATAATAATTTACCTTCAGACATTTTCACCCTCCAAAAATGGATCCTAACATTAGAGAACATAACAACTTTTAGGACGATCAGAATGTATACAAGAAAAAAGCACAACTTTTTAACCAGTAACAAAATGTTCAACAATCTATATCAGACTACACGATGTTGCAGACAAGTATTCTGAATCCTACACTACTTTTTTTAGACCATCATAGTGTATAAAAAAATTGAACATTTAAAAGTATACCAACCTACACAAGTAACGAGGTAGAATTATGCTAACCCTTTGAGAAACAAGAATGTTTTGATAGGGTGTGTGTCGCCTCTTGTAGGAATATGGGTTTATATATATCTCGACACCCAGAAACAAATCCTTATACATTAAGGGTTTTTTATTTCAATGAGATTGCTATGGGGAGGAAATCACGGTAGCCAAAAATTGGGGGAAATCATATATCTCAAATTATATACAGGATATTAGTGTGATTCCCATGAAATCAGACCAAATATTATCTTTTCAAAATCACCTACATATTTTTTTGGGAGCGTAAAATCAGATAACTTGTTAATGCCAGCTGATTTCAACACTTTATAAGTATACTACACTTTTTTAATGTCCAAATCCCTCTGTTTCATCAATTTCTTGAAGACAATTACGGTCCTACACATAAGCTGATTGCTACTAAAATCTAAACCAAATACCTGGACACAATGTTGATTTTGAATACACGGGTTGTGTAGTCCCTAATCGTGGAAGTCTTGAAGCTATAAACATCCAGTGTTGCATCAATTTTGACATATGGTGATATTAGGTTATGGATGACGAAGACAATTGGTGATTGTGGGGGGAGGAAATCACCGTGTTTGGTTGTGTGGGATTTTAGTAAATGTGAGGATATAAATGTCTGATGCTACACAAAATGTCCAAGATACCCTTTTTACTTAATGATTTGATGAAAGAGAGTGTAATATTTACATAAATGCATTGATCCTTCACAACCATTGATCAAAAAAAGTTGAATGGCTAAGATTAATTTCAATTTGTTCTTGAAAGAATAGTCTTCTCAAATGAACCTTCCCTTATATATATATATATATATATATATATATATATATATATATATATATATATATATATAGGGTCAGGATTTAGAGAAACGGTGAGAACAGAGAGAACGGTTATGGATCGTCATATCAAAACAATCTATGGACTAGATGACGTGGTGGCGTTTTCGTAAATAACATCACTTTTATTAGTGTGGCACGCTTCATTAAGGGTAAAAAATTCTTTTGACTTCTCTACACAAAACGTCATCTCATGAATAAAACACCACTAAATTACCGCCTTAACCTACATAGCACACACCATCCTAATCTAAAACGCCATTAGATATAAAACGCCAAACTTGTTTTAAACAATAAAGCTGAACAAATAGTGACTGAAACGACGGGACTTAATTACTAGCATTTATTATAATAAAATCTCGCCTAAAAAAACAGCCAAAAAACATCCTATATATACAACATCTCAGACCTTCCATTAAAACACACAAAACCCCAAACGCCATATTTAATATATACCATTCGTCTTAGAAACGCCAAAAAACCCAAACATCAAATATCCTCTAAAACAACACGTTTATTTGAAATTCAGTTTGGTTGTCGGTAAGGTTTCGCTCAATGTAATGGACAAAATCCTTAAGTGAGGATATTGTCCATTTCATTGAGTAAAATTTTATTGACTTTATCCTCAACTTCCATCCAATTTATAACGCCAAAACATACAAAAACATTATTGAGGTTTATTCTCAATAAAGTTTAGCTATACGGGGTGGACAATATTGTTAGACATCTTTCTTAACTGAGGATTAACAATGTTGTCCATCTCATACAGCAAAACATTACTGATTTTAGCATGACCAAATTTAGAGGTTTAAGGTACTTTTATTTAGTGGCATTCTTTTTCTCGGTAAAACGCCAAAAAGTTAAAAAATCAAACATCGTTCCTTGGAAATTCAGTATTGTTCTACGCGAAGTTTCACCGAATGGATTGTTAGGTGAAGGGTGTAACTCAATAACATTTTGCTGCATGAGATGGACAAATCTTCAAGAAAAAAGGCTGATGTCACACTTTGTGCTTCCAAACGGCGACTAAAAAGCTACTTCAAAAAAAAATGAATCATACGAAAGTCGAAACAGCCAGTTAAGATTATTCAAAAAAGAAGAAAGAGACTGGTGACAGTGAAGATTTGGAAGATCAATTGTTTATATATTTTTTTAATTTTCTTTTTCAGTTGATTGTTATATAATAACAACGCCATATATAATAAAAACGCCACACAGCCAAATGCTTGTCAAAACGCCATCATGCCATAAAACACCCCAAAAACTCTCAAACTATAATAAAATTACTTTAGACAAGTATTGTAAAAAACAAAAAAAATATATATAAAAACCAAACTTGAAAATGTAACTAGAAATAGTAACTACAAAACAGTAAAACTGAATCGACGGAAACTTTATTATATTAAAACCAAACTTGAAAGATGGGACGTGTTACAAACTTTAGATATAAAGCTTATCAAAAACAGTAATTACAAACAGTAACTAAAACGACGAATATTTTATTATAATAATGCATCGCCTAACCTACGCGCCAAAGACATCCTATAAAATGATACCACTCAGCAACTTCCATCTGATCACACCAAAAAAACAAACGCCAATATTCCTAAATACCACTCACAGTAAAACGCCAGAAATTTAAAAAAATCAAAGATGGCTAACATGCTTTCTTGGATATTCAGTATTGTTCTTCGTGAAGTTTCACTGAATGGATTGTTAGGTGAGGGGAGTAACTCAATAAGATTTTGCTGCAAGAGATGGACAAATCTTCAAGAAAAAGATACTGATGACAGTCATATGTCATTTTGTGTTCTTTGTTCTTGAAGAAGGCTTGGGTGAGGAGAAGAGATCAATGACACTGAAGAGTGAGATGATTATAAAGATGAAGAGCAAAGCGAAAAACCCACTCACACGTCATAGATCTATGTCCCCAAACATCCACAAAAGCCACTTCAACAGACGAGCAGACAAAATAATTAGACCGATGAGTTTATTAAGTTTTACATAAAACGCCATATATTTGGTGACAGTTCTTGTGGAATTAAAGAGAGAGACATTGATGACAGTGAAGATTGTAAATAGAGATCCGATTAGGATTTTTAATTTATTTTTTTCGCTTCTATTTTTTTCCCCTGTGGTTATAATATAATTTTTCGATTGTAAAACACCAAGATACCACAAACGCCAAAATGTATATAAAAAATAATAGAACAATGGGCAATCTTGTCTAAAACGTCTTTGAATCTGAGAACAAACAATGGGGCGTCATCCTAAAAAGTCCTGGCCATACTTAGTATGGATGAAGCCATTCAGATAGATATTCTGACCCTTGGGGTTCCAATGGCCTACGATTTGAAAAACGCCATAAACGCCAAAATATTAATACAACGAAACCATTAAAACGCCATGTAATTATTGAATTTGGTTAACGCCAAAAATAAATCAATATTGTGAAAAGCGGAATTGGAAAAGCGGAAGATAAAATGACAAAAAAAGCCCATACGCCCTAATTATATCGCGCGCCACGTGTTGGGACAGGATGCGTTCTCACCGTTCTCACACTTTTGGGCGTTTTCTCCTGATCCCGTACCTAAATATATATCTATATATATATATATATATACACACACATATAGAGACTGGTTAAAATGAAAACCATCTCCAGTTGTAAGAACCGTGAGAACCACTCTCCACCAATTAGATTATATCACCTGCACACTATTATTTTAAAACCAAAAGCTTATTTTGCTAATTTATTCTATATGCCATTTTCATCTTAAAGTCTAGACTTTCTCTCTCTTACATGTTCTTTTCTTTTAGTAATAATCATACATAGAATATCTCCTAAAGCATTCAAAATTGTGATACCTGTTTTTTCCTTGAACTCAAGACAAAGGATAACACCCTTCATACGCTTTTGTTCTTACAATATTATTTGAAGTACATTGCTACGAATGTTCAAAAAAGACAAACACAAACAAAAATAGAGATTTATTAAATAAAAAAACCCTAGTCATCGCCACCGATTATTTGAACCATTTCTTTGGAGTTAAGATAAGAATAACTCCACCCAATCTAATTTATTCTCTTTATTATTATTACTCTGAATAAAGTAATCACGCTATAAGTCCTTTGGGAAAGAAAAGTTGATATGACATTTAGGTGGAGTTAAGATAAGTTATGGTATACCCAAAGGCCTTATAACGTGATTACTTTATTCAGAGTAATTATGAAAAGAGTAAACTGCCATTTTGGTCCCTGTGGTTTGACCAGTTTTGCCACTTTAGTCCAAATCTCAAACTTATTACATCTGGGTCCCTGTGGTTTGCATTTTGTTGCCATTTTAGTCCAAAATCCAAAAAACCCCCTTTTTGACTATTGAGAGCTGCCTATTTTGTCCTTTAGTGCAGGGGCATTTTGGTTATTTTTTAAATTGAAAACTGATTATTATTTTTTTTAGCTCTCTCTCTCTCTTAATAAAGATTATCAGCTCTATCTCTCTCTCTTATTACCCATATCAATGAAATATGCTCTCTCTCTCTCTCTCTCTTCTCTCTCTATAGCACCACCACCACTGCCACGGCGCCACCTCCTCCTTCTCTCTCTCTAGAAAGAAACTCAGCAGCACACTGATTTGCGGAAGGAACTCCGATGACGGATCTGAGATTTGGGGAAGAAAGACGGTGGTGGCATACAGTCGCTTACCGGAGACGAGGATGGTGGAGACGAGGATGGTGGAGACTGGATCTGTCGACGGCGGATGGTGGAGACGATGGCGATGGTGGATCTTAATGGTGGAGACGATGGCGGTGGTGGATCTTAATGGTTGTGGCGGTGTTAAGCAGCAGGGGGCGGATGAGGCTGATGTGGTGGTTACGGCGGTAGTGGTGGCCTGCCCGGTGGTGGAGGTGTTCGTTGGTGGTGGTGGGTTTCGGGTGTTGGTGGGTGTTGATCTGTGATTTTGTGATGGATGATGATCTGTGAACCTAGTCCTTTTATTCACCACGAGGCTGTGATGATTTCACCTAATCCGAGTCAAAATTGGGTCAACATTTGAGATTTTCCGCAGCTTGGCGTGGCAGAATCGGAGGAGGGCAAGTGTGCTTGCAACCTCTGTTTGCAGCCATGGCGGTTTTGATTTGTTGTTGGAGCCTCGTTTCTTTTTACAAATCGGTTTTTGTTTTGATCTGTTGTTGTCTGTATTTTGATTTTTGTGATGGTTTCTGGTTTTGTTCTGGGTTGATTTTCTTGAAGATGATGTTCTTGATTTTCTGGATTTTCTGGGTTTTGATGATGATGTTCTTGAAGATACAGATCTGAGCCTCGTTTCTTTTTACAAATCGGTTTTTGTTTTGATTTGTTGTTGGAGCCTTGTTTCTTTTTACAAATCGGTTTTTGTTTTGATTTGTTGTTGTCTGTATTTTGATTTTTGTGATGGTTTCTGGTTTTGTTCTGGGTTCTTGATTTTCTTGAAGATGATGTTCTTGATTTTCTGGATTTTTTGGGTTTTGATGATGAAGTTTGATGATGTTCTTGAAGATGATGTTATTAATTATTGAAATGTTATAATAAATTAAGATGGACCAAAATGCCCCTGCACTAAAGGACAAAATAGGCAGCTCTCAACAGTCAAAAAGGGGGTTTTTTGGATTTTGGACTAAAATGGCAACAAAATGCAAACCACAGGGACCCAGATGTAATAAGTTTGAGATTTGGACTAAAGTGGCAAAACTGGCCAAACCACAGGGACCAAAATGGCAGTTTACTCTTATGAAAATGACACCGCAAAAATCTTTTTTCCTAGTTCCTATAGTGAAACGTTAAAACTTATTTGTATTTAATTCAAACTCATAGTAATATAATAATAATAATTATAAATGACTTTTTGGGTCGCCCATCTTTTTCTTTATATTTTTTTAATGGTAAATCTTAAATAGCTTTTTCATAAATGTGACGCCTAATAGACGTATCATATTTTGCCATGTGTTATATAGCTTTTTCATATGAGTTCAAAAAACTCAAGAAACTCAATAGACGTATCATATTTTGCCATGTGTTATATAGCTTTTTCATAAATGTGACGCCTAATAGTTTTTGTCAAGAGAGAAAGAGATTATATACCTTTTTTATCTGTTACATATGTGTAACATCACATGTTACACTTTTTTTTTTTCAACATCAGATTTTGTAGGGTTTACGAAGTGTAACATTTTCGAACTTAGATTGTTACGAGTTTCAATGTGTAGTGCATGTACAATATATTTTACATGTTTTATAAAAAAAAAATTAGTGTAACACACAAACCTATTATACCTTTTCGCGTCAAACAGAAAAGTGGAAAAATAAAAAGTTGTTATATTTACTTTTGTTAGTCTGTTACACATGTTAGAAAAGTTGCTTTTGTAACATCCAAATTTATCTATAGATTTTTTTATGGACAGTGGAGATTGTGTTTCTTGAACTCAAAGGGGATTTCTCTATATCCTTGTCCTATATATATAGGATCAAGATGAAGGGAAAACTCTCCCGAGTTGTGAAAAGTTAGCGAACTCTGCCTTTCCGTGCGAGTTTTGGCCCCATTATTTTCACACCCCTAGATTAAATTGTTTAGAAGGACTACTGTAAAAAAAAATTAAAATGGTGTTTTCCGTCTCCTTACAGCATCTGTAAAAAGCTAATGACATCCCTTTTTACAGCATTTACGGCTGCCGTAAATGACAAAAAAAAAAAAGACAAGATTTTTTTGAAAAGTTGATTTTTTTAAGAATTTTGGTAAAAAAAATTTTTGAAAAAACCTTTAGTAAGGTCGAGTTCTCTAAGTTCTCACAACTCATATAAGTTTTCATTTTACCCTAACCCTATATATATATATATACTAAAAGAAACACATGGTAATTGAGGACCGTAAAAAAACACATAGGGATCCTAAAAGAAACACTTGGTTATTAAAGACCGTAAAAATCATTCTGGATCATATATTTTCACTAAGGAAAAACTAACAAACAAAAAAGTTTACTACTAATTGCACATTTTCAAGGCTTTTTATAAGAATTATACACATGTGTATGTTGTCAGTTTGTAATTGTGCATATGTGCATATTATCAAACTTATAGGTATAATACTTATTTTTCAATTTTAAACACATAAATATATATATGTACATTAGAAAAATAATGTTCAGAACCATAATTTTTCCTTATGTACATATATGTACATCATTTACACAAATTGTACATATATATATACATTATCAAAACATATATTTATAATACTTATTTTTCAATTCTAAACACGGATATATACATGTGTATAATTAAAAAAACTAACTGGAATAGGGGCGATTTGAAAAACAATGTTAAAAATTTGCTTTTTTTTTTTTTTTTGCATTTTTTGTTTAGGAAAAATGAGTGGTTCAAAATTGTTTTCATCGTTCTCAATTACCCTAGTGCTTCTCACATTATTCTAACCCTACATATATATATATGGAGAGGATCATGAGAAAACTAGATATAAATGAGAAAACTAGAAAACTAACTAAAAAAACTTAAAAAAAAGCTAAAAAACATACCATTTTTTTTTACAATTTTTTATAAAAAAATCGCTAGTTTTTATATATAAAAAAAATTCAAAAAAAATATATATTTTTTTTGTTGTACTGCACATGTGTAGTATTACACATGTGCAATACAACAAAAAACTTTTTTTTTATTTTTTATTTTTTTGAAAGTTTTTTTCAATGCATAAAAAGCTGTGATTTTTTTATAAAAATTAAAAAAAAATTGGTATGTTTTTTAGGCTTTTTTAGTTAGTTTTTTTTGTTTTCTCATTTAAACTAGTTTTCTCATTATTCATCCCATATGTATATATATATAGAGTGGAGATCCTGCGAAAAGTGTGTTTTTCCTAAAAAGTGTAGGAAGCGATCTGGGCCATCAGATGAGTGTGTTTAATGGTTGAGATCATTTTGATGGTATTTTTGTAATATACATGTCTTTAAAATAGGCTAATTTAATCGATTGGGGGTAAATGTGTCATTTAATTTGTTTTAAATAAGGAAATAACTACTAATAATAAAACCACCTCCAAAAATGTCGCCATTTTTTTTTTCTCTCTCTCTAATCCCTCACATTTGAAAACACCAAATCATACAAAAATAACGATAAATCAGATCTAGATGTGTTCATAGTAGTGTGTTTTAGCGATAAAACACAATGTGACGAACTAGTGACTGACTGCTAAAACACAACATCAAGAATGCCAAAATCATATCTACCAGTAACTGATAAAACACATTGTTATGAAACAGTAACTGAAACCAGCAACCAATAAAACACATTGTGATGAAACTAGTAAGTAACTGATAAAACACAACGACAAAAATCCTCTAATTAATCCAATGATCAACTATTAAAACACAATGGTATTAGTCTGTTTGCTGGTAAAACACAATGTCAAGAAATCCTCCGGCAAATCAAACAAAAAATCAAGTTTAATACTCAAAGGTATTAGTATGTTTACTGGTAAAACACAATGTCAAGAATTCTTCCCACAAATCAAACAAAAAATCAAGTTTAATACTCAATGGTATTAGTCTGTTTGCTGGTAAAACACAATGTCAAGAATCAAGAAATCCTCCAGCAAAAATCATTGTATGGATTGTATGATTTAAATTAAAATTATTAAAACACAATGGTTAATCTATTTGCTGGTAAAACACAATGTCAAGAAATCCTCCAGCAAATCAAACAAAAAATCAAGTTAATACTCAATGGTAATAGTGTGTTTGCTGGTAAAACACAATGTCAAGAAACCCTCCAGCAAAATCAAAAAATAAATCAAGTTTTATCCTTAATGGTATTAGTATGTTTGCTGGTAAAACACAATGTCAAGAAATCCTCCAGCAAATCAAACAAAAAATCAAGTTTAATACTCAATGGTATTAGTCTGTTTGCTGGTAAAACACAATGTCAAGAATTCTTCCAGCAAATCAAACAAAAAATCAAGTTTAATACTCAATGGTATTAGTCTATTTGCTAGTAAAACACAATGTCAAGAAATCAAGAAATCCTCCAGCAAAAATCATTGCTAGTAAAGATGTTGTGAAAGACCAGATTTACGAATTCCCTATGAATATGTTGTATGGATTGTATGATTTAAATTAAAACTGTCGATTTGAATTAAATGGGATATTTAGTTTCCATAATTATCTGGTACGTTAGTTATCCTAATAATATAATCCATAATTAAAATAATATTCAAATTACACAAATGCCTTTTTTATTAAAAACCCTCCATGCCGCATGTCACCTTCCTATTGCTTCCTAGACTTTCAAGGAAACTTTGGTTTTCTAGCCAACTCCCACTCTTTTTCTCTCTCTCTCTCTCTCTCTCTCTATATATATATATATATATATATGGTAGGGACCTAAGAGAAAAACATACTAATTGAGAATCGTGAAATGATTCTGGACCACATATTTTCTCTAAACCAGAAAAAATAATAATTTTTACTTCTAATTGTAAGTTTTTTTATATATACATATGTGTATGTTGTAAATTTTTAATTAAACACATGTCATGTGTATACAAACGTATATACAATATAGTTAAAGATTGACAATATACACATATGTATATATAAAAAAACACCTGAAAGATAAAGCTACGATTTTTTAAAATAAAAAATTGAAATTGTTTAACATATTTTCTTAGCAAAAAATGTGTGGTACATAATTGTTCTTAAGGTTCTCAAATAGTCTAGTGATTCTCACATTACCCTAACCCTACATATATATATATATATATATATCTATTATATATAATAAACATGATAAATAAGGGCTTATGTGGCATGATATGGGGGCTTGCAAAATGATGTGGCATCACCTTAGGCAATCTAGAAATTGGTTTTGGCTCCAAAACCACGGGTCAAAAATTTTGGTATATGGGTTGAGGCGGGATCCATATCATATTATTATGACCCGACTTCAACTTTTTTCACTTCCCTTACAAACCCTAATTTTTATCTCATCGTTCTTCTGCCGTTCATTCATATTCGCAAGGAATCAAGACTTCAAAATCACCAAGAACCGCATCAACAATCAACATAATGTGGTATCTTCATTGATTCTTGCTTCCAATTTCTTATTCTCCGTATGTTTCTTAACTACTACAGTTTTTTTTTTCAAAGTTGTTTAGAATTTTGTTGTTTTTCGAACGCTGGGTTTTGACAAGAAAAGAGAGAGATAGAGGCGGTGTCGGAGGCACGGCGCCGGCCTTTCGCCTCAACTTGCTAGGGTTCCGGCACTGTCTACAGATTTGTCACTTTGTTCTGATCATCCGAAGACAAGTAATCGCTAGGGTTGGGACTTGGGTTCCGGCACCGTGTTCAAATCCTCAACTATCTAGGGTTTCGGCGAACTGTATGTTTTATGTGCTTCCTGTGTTGTTTTAATCTAAGTAAAATTGTTTTGTCAATAGATTATCATCAGATTTTTTTCATTTATTTTTTAATTTATATTGTGTAGGTATCTTTCTATTGGTAACCTAAGAGATGCTAACAATATTATGGATGAGATAGAGAAACTTGCTGAGGTCAAGGGGTATGAATTTCCTGATTCAGAATTGATGCGATTAATCAACTATCTCTTGCAAATGTTAGTTCTATCTTTCTCATATTCGTATGCATAACATGATCTGTTTGTAGATATTGAATGAAAGAAAATAGTATCCGACAAATTGTTATCGCAGGTTAATGAGAGATGCATTGCCATTATTCAATACGTTGAAACAAAAATTCAGCTCAAGTATAGAACGAGATCCTATGTTCTAACGAGGTGAGTACATTCTGTTTAAATCATATAGTCACTCAATCCTGACAATTGTTATGTAGTGAGATGGGGACCCACAATGACGCTTTCGTGTCTTCTCGTGCCATTAAGTGGGACACATAAAATAAATTGTTAATATTATTTGCGCGTAGTTGTTAGAAGACATTGGGGAAAAGTTATATGGAGTACGCCGTAAAAATCCCTTACAAGGGATGTTTGGAGAAAAGTTCCAGTATTTTTTTTGTTGTGGATGAAGTCACTTATTAGTACCATTATTTAGGTTTGTGGAGAGGATACAGAGTTCGGTAACATGCTGCTGAAATATCCGTGGATTCTTTCTACAAGCATCCAAAAAAATTATGAGGAAATCATTGCTTTCTTATATGCAGATAAGGTATGTAATTTTATACTTCATTGCATGGTGAGCTAAAAGTAATATGATAATTGTGCACTAGATTGGAATTGTTGAATAAAGTTACATCTTTCTTATTTTATGTGGCGTTATTAGAATAGGTGGAACTTTTTTGTAGATTACTTGGGTGACCCGCGTATATGGGTCATTGGTCAGTCATACTCTTAAGCCGGGGTTTGCTTCTGATCTTGGGGTAGACATTCTTTGTGATCCTTTCTTTTATTGAAACTTGTAACATTTAGTGTTTTTCAGTATTCATACCTTCAATGATACACGTATGAATATACATACGTACTTCCATATTTTTTGCATACGTAACTTTATCTGTTACATATATATGCATCTTGCTTCTTATGCTGTTCATACATATTCACATATTTACTTGGACATTTTTTTATTGCTCTTGCTGCATATAATTAGAGTAGTACTGTGGGTAAACCTAACCAGATTTGGTGTATCATGTACACCACAGTTTTTAAGCCAAAATTATTAAACTCTATAATTAATAAAACCATCCACGAATATGTAATTTGCAAATAATTTGTTTATTATACAGTTTATTAATGCAACAGAAGCAGTTTGGTCTGAGTGTTATTATCTTTAATAATGAATCCCGTCGTTTTATTCTTTAGATACTGCTTTTGTATTTTACTTGGAGTCCCTTTTCTTGATCCGCTTATTTTCTCACTCTGGTACACACATCACACGCACACGTCATCAAAGCTAAGCTAATACATGGCTTCAACTTGAACCATAGTTTTCGAAGGCGTAAGGCACACTCAAGGCATAAAGGGTTAGCCGTAGGCCTTAGTGCAAGGCGCTTAAAAAGCCATGGCTCTTATAGGCGAGGCATATAGTGGTGGTGTCGAGGTCGACTACACTACAGTCAGTGGCGGACCCATAAATTATTTACTGGGGTGCGGATTAGGTGTTCAACCATATTTTCAAGGGGTGCGGTCGGGTTTTTTGCCTAAAATATACACTAAATTTTTATTTTCAAGGGGTGCGGCCGCCCACCCTGGCCAAAGGGTAGGTCCGCCACTGACTACAGTAGAGGCGAGGAAAAGCTTTCTTTTATGTGTGTGTTTTAGGAGAGATCTTGACAGCCAAAGCAGCGATTGTATGTAATGTCATAATGGTAAATTAATTGAATTGCTGCAACTTAGTAGATTACTTTTAATATTAGTTTTCTTTTGTTTTCTCAAGGGATATCTTTCATGTCTCATGGACAATAGAGGTGGTTTCTTCCAGTTGCGATGTTGTTCGATTCTTTCAATTATATGTAAGCAATTTTTATACATCCGTTCTTTTTTTCTTTCCTTTGGGCTTTGGGTGACCATGAGAACCCGTTAAAGAAAAGTCATGCCCCACACATGTACTCCATTGTTGCATCAAACAACTTTTTAATTTCAATGTGAAATATTATATTGTTTTGCATTTGTTTTTAGGTCTACAAGAGGCGTGAAATGTATGCTCTGATGGTGAAAAGATCTGAAACAATGGATTCAAAGGTATTATTCTTACTACTGACACTACTAAACTTGGCCATAGGGAAGCCGACATAAAAACAAGTCAAAATTATCCCAAAATCAGTGATCTTTCCACCATTTTTTTTAGTTTTATTATATTGTTTTCTAGAAATTTATATAATCTCCTTTATTATGCGACTCTGTAACATTTTTACACAGAATGATTGTGCCCTAGCTGAAGAATTTTGAAGGTCTTATGTTAACTACAGTTCATGATGTAAGTGAATTATATGAGTAAAATTTCTTCTAATTTATATGGAATTATTTAATATATCGATGCAACTAAAGAAATGAAAGGCACAAATTGAAAGCGCTAAAATCAACACAAAAAATGGCTACATTATAGTGTTCCAAGAGTAATTGTTTTCTCGAAATGGCAACTTTAATATTACTCGATGATTAAAATTGTCCTTTTACCGTTTGATAAGTCGACAAAGGTCTTAGGTATCGGATTTTGACCGGTTTGAAGTCAAAATATTTCAATGATCATGCCAATGGAGCGGGTAAAAGTCAAGAGGTGAATCCTTCAATGGTAGATTTTACATTCTTTAGTAAACGATCTGGTGCAATGCAAAGTGTTAAAATGGATAATTTGTGTTTGCTTATTGTGGTCATTTGGGTTTGATTCACTGGTCAAAATGGGTCGCTCTTAAGAAACTTATTAACTTATAACGGTTTCAAATGTGCAAACACCACCAAGTGCAACTATTTAATATACAAATGAGTCAATTTGGGTTATGTTATATCTCTAATAGGTCAACACTGGTAGAAAGCTCAACTCGCTAATGATATATTAACTAGGTTTTACTGTTTTTTGTTTATTGTTCTTTTGGTAGTGGATTGTTGGTGGTATATGGGCAGACAAAATTGGTAGCTTAATTCAGTGAATGTCCTCAGAAATATGAAGGAGAAGAGAGCGAGGTAACGTTTTTCGAGAAGCTTGATGAGGATCTTAATTCAGTGAATGTCCTAATAGAGAAGGTACATTAGGTATGCGCCATATGAAACATTTTGAAGTCTAAAAAGAAAAATCGTAAAAGTATTGATGATCATTAACTTGAGTTCTGTATTGCAGAGAACAGACACGTGGGTTCTAAATTTGATGTCAAGGGGATCGATGATTCCTATAGAAACGGAGTGAATCCTGATAATAATGAATCGGATCCTTTGGATGTACTTGACCGTGTGAGGATTAATAATACTCTTGAAAGCCCAATGTCAACCATCAGAAGTGTTCTTAACGATTCAAAAGACAAGGATTTGAGATTTAAGAAAGAGGATCTAAAAGAAGTCGAAGGACAGCTGAAGGTATGAAAGTTTTGAGGCCAAAATGAAAGAGAGAAAAACACAGGGTAACATTCTTTTCAGGTACATAAGCAAGCATCCACTGTCACACAACGTTTTCAACTTCTATATATTATGATGCCATTGTCTGCAATTAAAAACATATATGTATAATGTTATTTTGTTCCACTTTTTCAGGATTCTTTTCTGGTTGCTCAATATCACTACTGATTGTTATCATATTACTTATACAAGCAAGGAAAGTAACTATTTGAAAGGAGCATTCCATGTATATAGACAATGTTTTCCCTCTTTACAGGTGATGTATTATTTAAAAGAAATAGAAATGATTCCCCTGGGCCTCTTATGTTTTATTGAACTCTTGATTAACAATTTTTAATGTACAGTTTGTATGCGTATATAATCCTAGATATGCTTATGTATGTCGCAAATATATACTTCTGGAGCCCTGCAGAATCAACTACTCCTTCATATTTGGTTTTAATCAAGGAACTGAATTAAGCTACCAGGATGTATTCCTCTTTAGCACGGGTCTTGCAGTTTATCTGTCATATACCACCAACAATCCACTACCAATAATCTTATCTTATAATTTATATAGGATTATCAGCCAATGTCCTCACAAATTTTAAAAAGGATGTCAAAGTTTGACACTTTGTTTATGTAACATTACACTTTGTATTTTATTTTATTTTATTTTGTTTATACACTTAATATATGTCTAATCAAATTTCTCCTACCCAGGAAGTTCCCGGGTGATAACCTGGTATATATATATATATGAGAATCAAGTTAGACGAAAAATCAATTTAATAGTAAAACATTAAATAGTTTATAATTCCTTACATTAATTATTATCTCTCTAATTAATTACTCAAAATTTCATTTTATCCTAAGCATACAAAATTTAATCCAATATATATCCTACACGTTATCGAATTTTATATTATAGATGTCGAAATTTATCTCTAAACTTTATCATACATAACTCGTAATTTATCATACACACGCCATGTTTATCTTACACTCTTGCTATATTTTATTTAAATATAAATTTGAAGATAAGTTATAAATTTAATATAGTTACCTATTAAAAAGAAAGACTAGAGGTTAATGATCTATGTAAGTTATCGATATACTTTTAAACTAATTTTAATTACAAATATTAAATGAAGTAAATGAAACATTTTTATTGGTTGAATTTTTTTCTTTTTACAAAGACTTTCTTCTGATTTGGAACCTCCACTATATTTATAAACATATAGATAACAATAAAAAATAAAAAATATATATATATATATAACAACAAAAAAACTGAGATATATAAACATATAGATAACAATAAAACAGTTAATTAAATACCTAATAATTTCATTGCAAGTTTTTTCTGGAAATTTGTGCATTATGTTCGGAATTTATTAGCATTATAATTTTATTTTAGAGTTATTTATGTTTATTTAAGTAAAGTGAAGTCAGATAACTGAATAATGAGAACCTTTAAATGCGGACAAGAAACCTTACAAAAGCGAGTGAGTAAGCATTAAGTTAGAGCAATATCTCTCCGCAAGGTGTTATTGCTTTGATCCTCTTGTTCTAAAAACCTTACCGGCATATGATAGATTCGGAAGCCTCACTCGTCAGCCTTAAACTATCATCTCTCATAAAGATTCCTCGGGTCTTCAGTGAACAATGTTCTGCAGAACAGCTGTTGACTTTAGAAACCTGTAAGTTTTCGTGCAAAACTCTTCACGCTGGAGAATTAATTAAAATCCTCAAATATATGTCTATGCAAAACGTTCCACGCAGACCCTTAGGTATCATCAGAAAATCACGAACTTTACCGCTTGTGATTATGATTAGGAAGAGAAAAATGCCCAGATAGTCCCTGTCGTTTGCTCTATTTTCACCTATAGTCCCTAACTTTCTAAAATTACATCTATAGTCCCCAACGTTTGCCCACCCATTTCTTGGATAGTCCCTAGCGTGGATGGGGGTTGCTTTTTGGTGTTTAGTGGGTGTGAGATGACTAAAATACCCTTCATTAAAAAATACAAGTAAAACATTAATTGGTCCTTTATAAATATAAATGGGTACAATCAATATTATTTAATTATAACAACCCTACCCCAAGACCTTTCTCTCTTTCTCCTGTTTGTTCTTTCTCGCCGAATAGCCACCACTCACCACCACACTCCTCTCTCTCTCTACCCTCTCTCTCTTTTGGTCACCAAAAGAAATCTATGGAAAAACAATGGTGTGTAGGTGGAGCTGATCCATGATAGCGAGTGGTGATGGAGGCGGTGGAGGTGAAGGTGATGGTGGCGAGCGTTGGTGGTTGTGGCGGGGGTGGTAATGGTGGTGGTGATGATGGCGACGATGATGATGGTGGTGGTGTAGGTCGATGTGATGGTGGTTGTGGTGGTGGTTTTTTAAAAGAGAGAGAATAGAGATAGAGAGAGAAAGAGGGAGAGAGAGAGGTGTCTGTATTGTATGTATGTGTGTGCTATATGTATATATAAAATAATATTATAAGAAGTGGGTCCCATAAACATATATATATAATACTTAATTAATTTATTTTGTTTTACATTAAGGGTATATTAGTCATTTTTCACCCACTTAATAGCAAAACCTAATCCCCATCCACGCTAGAGACTATCTGAGAAACAAGAGGGAAAACGTTAGGGATTATAGTTGTAATTTTAGAAAGTTAAGGACTATAGGTGAAAATGGAGCAAATTACATGGTCTGTCCGGGCATTTTTCTCTGTTTAGGAATTTACCGAAGAAATCAAAATTATTAAATTTTTTATCCCCCCATTTCTTTGGTGAATTGTAACACCTCGAAAATTCGTGTTCAATAGAATAACAACACGTGTCATGTATGACAAAAGCGTTATAAACCCGGATCCAAATTAAAGATGTAAGGCAGGATTTAAGAGTGTCGTCATGTAAAATTTATACCTCTGAACGACCTCATTTATAAATCCCAAGACCCTAATATATATCTTAAACATCTAATATACCTTCAATCCGGTAATTGCTGAAAATAATTGAATTCATTGCACAAGATAGGATCCTATGGAAATTTCTACGGTAAACCTTCATTTTCGGCACTTTCAAAAGGATTCAATGAAACATATCAAAGTGGTAGGGTATATAACTGTTCAAGACCCAAAACATGAGGCCCCATACTGTTAAAACATGGCCAAAAATTGTGTATACTCAGTTGCCCTTTCAAAGCATTGAAAAGCCAAGATTTTTGTTTCTGGTCAAGGTCTTACGGACCGTAAGACCCACCCCTTACGGTCCGTAAGGGTGTGCCAGCAACAACATATTCGACTGTTTGCTATTTAAACGCAATAACTGACCTTTAAACGATTTTCCTCATATTTGGGCGACCCCTAAATGACTCCTAGACACTAGGGACATGTGTTAGTGATCAGGGAACATTGCTAGAGTTGGGTGTCAATGATCTATGAGATCAAGAACACTATAAAAGGCCACTAAGTTGCAACCATTTGATCACACCTCATTCCTGCATTCCTGATCATTTCTGGAGCTCCAAATCAGACTCAAGTGATCACTAATCGTGCATAGGACTTCAGTAAATATGCTTAACCTTTCTTAGTTAAGTTTTTGCTTAGTTTTAGCTTAAAAGTCAAACCGTCGTAATTAACGGTTGACTTAACGATTAATCACTAATGGTCCAGTGATTAGTCGAATTGAAAGTAGTTATAAGTTGGTAATTATGTGGGCAATAAACCCTTAAAAGGGCACCCTCTGATTCCCACTCTAACTAGGTCAAATGTCGGGTCAAACTTGTTATTAAAAAGTCAACAGAATGCTTAATTTCCAATTTATGCATAATTAGCAATGTAGAACCCATACAACCTGTTTGATCATTAATATAACTTGGTAATCAATGTAAGAACATGTCTAAGCATGTTCAACCCGAAAATTTTCAGTAAAGACCCGGTTCGGAACCGAAAGTCGCATAAATTGACTTTTGCTTTGACTTTCAGTTCTGACCCGTTTAAGCATGTTTTAGAAATGCCTTAGAGCTTTAATAGGACCAGGTTACATGCAAGTATAACCCTATGTGATTATACACCTTGGTTCATTAGTTATCCAATTAATATGCATGGTTCCGTTAATTGCTCATATGTTGACCATTATGCCCTTTTCACCATAAAACGTGATTTTTGAAAATATAAAAGAGGAGAAACCTTAGTTACTGATTTATAAACTTGCACCCAAAATTTGACATCAGTTTGAGGTGTAGATTGAGAGTTATGCTCATTAGCGTAATTAGAAAGCTTATTGGCGATTAAACGACATAATTAGCATATAGCCTATTTAAACCTACTTTTTGATATCAAACTTTTTACCCACTGATATAATATATTATTTTGGGATTTTTGGAGATTTTTAATTAATTTTAGGCTGAGCATAACTTATAGTCATAGGCTTAACCCGGTAATTGTCGGTTTTGCCCTTACGGGCTATAAAATGAGTTTTACATATCTATTTGACTCCAAACCTTTTGCTACTGATTTTGAAAGATAAATAAGTTATTTTAAACCTTCTGGAATAATAAAAATATCAGCTTTATGTATAGAACCCGGAAATGGCTTCTAATCGCCTATCTAAGCGTTTTTAACGCATAGTATGTACTAAAACTATTTTTAACATACAAGGGTTGATACCTACTGATATTTTAGGTAAATTATTATATTTTAACAGTAAGCAAAAGTTATTTAACTCGTACTTCAGTTTTGAGTTTTTCGACTTATATGAAATTACCAAAATGCCCCTACGGTGCATAGTTTGATTATAATTGATAAGTTTCACATATAAACTTTGCCCTACTGTTATAACTTATCAAATTGAGTATTTTTGCTGATTACATCAGACCTGTAACTCAGGATAACACTTAAACTCTTTTATAACCTTGTAAATGACCAAAATACCCCTACGGGGCATAGGTTGTGTTTAAATTCGTTTCGGGCATAATAAATGATATCTTACAGATGTCACAACATATTTGAGGCATTTTAACTTAGGAAACCTGTATATGGATCTTACGGTTACCCGTTACGCTTCTTGCGCGTTAGGTTCGGTTTATGTAACTAGTTTGCATAAATTAGCCGAAACGGGTCAAACCTTATCGGTTTTATCTCAAAATCCAGAATGTGTATAATATACCCATATTAAGCAAGTCTTCAAACTTGTCGGGTCTAAATCATGTTCTATCCCGGTCTTCGCTTAATCGTGCGTACGAACCGTATCTTTAAAAACTAACCGGTCTAAGCTTAGGCTTAATTAAAGACCCGTTAGGATTCTAATAGGTTATTATAAACCTTTGTTCCAGAATAGGAGACCGGTAAAAGCTATCTGCATTTGCTAATTGAGAATTATAGTTGCAAAGGTAAATACTTTTAACTTATTTTCCCTATACGGGCTTGGGGTACGGTATATAAAATACCGCTTGGTCGGGCATTAAATCTTCCATCGTATGGTGGTTAATTGATATTTGATCGGCCCGTTTAAATTGTTTTGTTTACTTAAAGCCTTTGGGGGGTTAATGACCATGTCCCGGATATCCTTGGCATCATTTTACGAAATGGCCACGACCTAAGCGCGGGGTGTAGGCGTACACTCGTCAGTGCATAAATAGATAATGTGGTGTGTCTATTGATCTTTAACCCGGCACGATCCGGGCTACTGAACGCATAAGGAACATGTAATTCTTTTACGAGATTATATATTTAAATAATTATCCCAAGTTATAAAATATTTGTGCCATGTGCATCCAAATCAATTTTTAACCATTTTTAAAATGAGTCAGTTGATTGTATTTACCAGTGTAAACTGACGTATTTTCCCAAAAAGATTGAATGCATGTACTAAGCGTAATAGGCTGGATTTTCTCCTTAGCATCAATAGAAGTCTCGCAGGCTTAAGATGCCTAAAGTCTGTTGAACTACTGTTTCCTATTTATTTCTGATCCTTCTGTGGACAAACTTTCAACTATTGTGATACACGATATTACAATTTATTAAAGTTGAATGATATCTTTCATTTGCTTCCGCTGTGCATTTAAATATTGTGTTGTTTGACTATTATGTTGCCAACCACGTCACGATACTCCCCACCGGGCCCACCGGTGACACGTGGAATTCGGGGTGTGACAGGTTGGTATCAGAGCCAACATTGAGTGAATTAAACACTAGCCTTTTGTGTTTAATCTCAATGACACAATAGCACATTCCTAAACTTTCGAGTCTAGACAAATAACATAGGACAAATTCTCATTTGTTGCGTTTTATTTTGTCCTTTATTTTATATATTCTTGTCGTTATCTTATGTTATATTGACAGGATTAAATATGCCGCCAAGATTCTTTCGACGCAGAGGACGAGGTAAGGGGCCAATCACCGCCCTCAATGACCACGAGGCCGGGCCTTCGCACATGCGAGCTCCTTCCACCACTGCGAGTGCTGACCCTAGAGAAAACCGGAGGAACTTTCTTGAACCTGCTAGACGATCTGTCTCGCACAGTTCGACACCTCCCTTTCACAACTCTTATAGGCCACAGTCGGAAAATGAGCCCGACAACCCTCAACCTTCTTACATACCTCTTCAGCGATCCCTATCGCATAATTCCTTTGGTGACCCTACACCTGTTTTTAGGGGCCGGTTTAACCCGGCAAATTACATACAAGAACCAGTGGGTTTTAACCCATTGGGACCGGAGGACCACTTCTCGGGAGACAACACTATGGACATGGACGAGGACACTGATCCCGTCGAACCTGCAAGCGGTGCCCCCAACCATCCCATCGAGATCTGCGACGGATCTTCTTTCCACGGATCACCCTACGGTGGTCCAGACAGCTATCAAGCTAGGTTTAACCGGCATGAATGGTACTTCACACCTCCTCGCCATTCACCGCCTCACCAACAGCAGCAACAGCAGCAGCAAGATCCCTCAGAGGATCCATGTTTTGTGGCAGTCACGCCACCGCCTCCACCGCCGCCAGTTCATCAGGCGCCTCCGCAACCGCCGAGGCGTAGGAGAACCGGAGCACGTATGTCTGCGCGAGGAGGGGACTTTCATTTTAGCTCTCCTCGTCAATCAAGTGGCAGTCATTATCCGCCACAACAGGAGGACCCGCAAATGGGTGGACCTTCAAACCCCGTTGCACCACAACCACCACCGATGGCTTTTGATAACCCGATTCCTACCTACACTGTTTCGATGGCGTACAACCCGTTTGAGCAGCCGGCTCACACCAACTATGGTTACGCTGAAGTCGACCCATACATGGTAGCGGCCAACTATAACGCCCTTCATCCTGAAGGACAGTATGGAGCTCCTTGGGGAGTAGGGTACCCAACTCATGGGTACCAAATACCTACTAGACCTATAATTCGGCAACAATCGCAGCGACAAGGTTCTCCCCACCAGAGCGTGAAGAAATTCTGCAAAGGTTGGACCAAGTCGAGCGAGACTATTACAGAGACCGCAGGGAGCGACAAAGTTTCTTCCAAGGATTGACAAGCCTAATAAAAGGGAAGAGCAAGAAGGACCATTGAATCCTTCCACTGTTGTTGTAATTTCCTTGTATCAGTTGAGCCCCTGCGTGGGCCTGTCTTACTGTATTGACCCCTGCGTGGGTCTACCTTTCTGTTAACCCCTACGAGGGTGTGTTGTTTGTTTAAGTCCCTGCGTGGACTAGTATTTCAATTTGACCCCTGCGTGGGTATGTTGCTTTATTAAAAAGTCCCGTTTAGGGCGACGTGTAACCTATTAAAAAAATTAATGGAATGTTTAATTTATAAATTTCATTTTTGCCATTATATGCATAAATAAATTATATATGAAATAAATGAATCAAAATCATTCCTTTTAAAAATATATCTGCCTATTTAAATATTAACTAAGGATCTTAAAGGTATAACCTAGCCTGCATGTCATTTTAAGACCTGGCCAAGATGGTGAAACCTATTAAAAAGATTCAAATCCCAGTTAACATCTGAAAACATGTTAACGCTCCTGGCAGACGTGATTCGTTAAAATCACACACGTCATTTATATAAGGATTCTTCAAAGGATTCCTAACCCAATCTCTGAATCATGGGTTTAAATCATCAATTAAGATGATCATATTTTGACCATACATTGGTAATATAATGCCTACGGGCCCTTCTCATTTTTATATGAGACAAAAGACAGTAATAGTCTATGACCCTGTCTGAAAAGGTAAAGAACTATGTTCAAACCTTCATGCCTTGATTCTCTGAAATCATGGCTTATAATTTAAATTGTCCCTGTGACTAGGCCTTATGTGCTAATAATACTGTTATTTGTTTTATAATCAGGATAAATTATAATAAAATCCTAAATAAATGTGAGTAACAAATTAACCAAATATGGTCGATGTTTACCGTGGTTAATGAATTACCCTAAGGGGCAATTCCGTAATAAACTCTCAAATAAACTATTGTCATTGTCTTATGCAACAGTTCAAATTTAAATGGCTGACTCGGATGAAATTAATAGTCACCCAGTGGAGAATAATGATAACGCCCGAATTAATATAACGGGTGCTGAACTGAAAGCGTTAGTAGACGACGCTGTTACAAAGGCCTTAGAGTGGCAGTACGAGGAATATAGTGGGACTCAAATTAGGACCCTATCTACACCGCATTCGAAGCCACCTTCCAAGAAGGAAGAACCCAAGAAAAATGATGATAGACTCTCCTCAAACCACAACAGTGCTCCATCTCTGAAGATCGTACCGAAACAGGGGACCCAGGACAAGGGTTGCTCCTACAAATACTTTGTTTCATGCAAACCCAGGGATTTCACTAGGGAAAAGGAGCCATTGACTGCATGACGTGGTTAGATGAGATGGACACAGTAGTGGATATCAGCGGATGAGCTGAGAGGGATATAGTCAAGTTTGTGTCTCAATCCTTTAAAGGCGAGGCCTTAGCCTGGTGGATATCACTGATTCAAGCCACTGGGAAAATCCCATTGTACAACATGTCATGGGAGCAATTTGTTGCCCTCATCAGGGAAAATTACTTCCCTCAGCATGAGGTGGAGAAGATAGAGTCTGATTTTCTATCGTTGGTTATGCAGAACCTTGACTGCCAAGCTTACCTCACGAGCTTCAACACAATGTCCAGATTGGTTCCGTATCTGGTGACTCCGGAACCTAAACGAATAGCTCGTTTCATTGGGGGTTTAGCCCCGGAGATAAAGGCAAGCGTTAAGGCCTCTCGACCGACTACTTTCAGATCTGTGGCTGATATATCTTTGTCCCTCACGCTGGACGCGGTCAGACAAAGATCGCTGAGGAACAAAGATGCTGAGAAAAGAAAACGTGAAGATGATAATTCACGAAGGTCAAACAAGAAGCACCGAGGGAGCAATGACCACAGGAAAGGGTCTAATTCAAAGAAGGATGGGCATCAGTCTGGTGATAAGCCCAAGTGCAAGATCTGCAAGAAACAGCACTTCGGAAAGTGCAGGCTTGAATCGAACTCACAGACACAGTCAAGAACTTTTGCCTGTGGTATATGCAAGTCCAAGGAACATAAGACCTTGGATTGCAAAAAGTCGAAGGATGCAACCTGCTACAGCTGTAATGAGAAGGGGCATATCAAGACCAATTGCCCAAAACTCGCAAAGAAAGCTGATGAAGGAAAGAAGACCAATGCGAGAGTCTTCCGAATGGATGCAAAGGAAGCAGTACAGGATGACAATGTGATAACAGGTACTTTCCTCATAAATGATGTCTATGCAAGAGTACTTTTGATTCAGGCGTAGATAAATCATTTGTAGATAATAAGTTTTGCAAATTGCTGAATTTACCTGTTAAAACCTTAAGCGTAAAGTATGAGGTGGAGTTAGCTGATGGCACCATAGAAACCGCCTCGACCATATTAGGTGGATGTTTCATATCCATTAAGAACCACTCTTTTTCTTTGTCCCTACTTCCTTTGAAGTTAGCCGGTTTTGACATCGTTTTAGGCATGGACTGGTTATCTCATAACCAGGCCCAGATTGTCTGCAATAGAAAACAAGTGATGA
The DNA here is from genome assembly GCA_030545235.1 of Helianthus tuberosus. Lineage (NCBI taxonomy): Eukaryota > Viridiplantae > Streptophyta > Magnoliopsida > Asterales > Asteraceae > Helianthus > Helianthus tuberosus. The sequence continues at coordinate 139,878,836 of CM060415.1, forward strand.
TCAAGACTCCATCTGGCGAATCAATTACCATTCAGGGAGATACCCGGTATTGATTGCCTGAGCAAGTGACTATGCTCAAGGCCTCTAAGTGTTTAAAGAAGGGTTGTGTCATCTACATGGCACAAGTGACTATTGATGAGCCGAAACCCAAGATTGAAGATATCCCCGTCATTTCTGAATACCCTGAAGTATTTCCTGAAGAACTACCTGGTTTATCACCAGATAGACAAGTGGAATTCAGAATTGACATCATCCCCGGAGCAGCACCTGTTGCTAGAGCACCTTATAGGTTGGCACCAACGGAGATGAAGGAATTGAGGACACAGCTAGACGAATTGCTAGCCAAAGGTTTCATTAGACCTAGTTCGTCTCCTTGGGGAGCGCCAGTCCTATTTGTCAAGAAGAAGGATGGATCGATGCGTCTGTGCATCGACTACCGTGAGCTTAATAAGGTCACAATAAAGGATAGGTATCCTTTGCCCAGGATCGACGATTTGTTCGATCAATTACAAGGGGCAAGTTATTTCTCGAAGATTGACTTAAGGTCAGGCTACCACCAACTGAAGGTTAGAGATGAAGACGTACACAAAACTGCATTTAGGACTCGTTATGGTCATTACGAGTTCCTAGTGATGCCTTTTGGCCTCACAAATGCACCTGCCGCGTTCATGGATCTCATGAATCGCGTTTGCAAGCCGTACTTAGATAAATTCGTCATCGTTTTCATCGACGACATTCTCATTTACTCGAAGAACCGAGCTGACCATGAGAAACACCTTCGCTGTATTCTTAAACTTCTACATCATGAGAAACTCTACGCCAAATTTTCCAAGTGTGAATTTTGGCTTCGAGAAGTCCAATTCCTTGGACATGTGGTTAGTGAGCGTGGTATCCAAGTGGATCTCGCTAAGGTGGAAGCTGTTATGAACTGGCAAGAGCCAAAGATGCCTACAGAGATTCGTAGCTTTCTAGGCTTAGCAGGATATTATAGGCGTTTCATTGAAAATTTTTCAAGGATTGCTACACCCCTAACTTCTTTGACTAGGAAGAAAATAAAGTTTGATTGGGGGCCTAAGCAGCAAGAATCTTTTGATATCCTAAAGCAAAAGTTGAGCAACGCTCCTGTACTGACATTGCCTGAAGGTACCGAAGAATTCGTAGTTTACTGCGATGCATCACACACTGGCATGGGGTGTGTGCTTATGTAGAAAGGCAAGGTTATTGCCTATGCTTCACGACAGTTGAAGGTACATGAAAAGAATTACACCACCCACGACTTGGAGTTGGGTGCCGTTGTATTTGCACTGAAGCTATGGAGGCACTATTTATATGGAATCAAGTGTGTGATCTATTCTGATCACAAGAGCCTCCAGCACCTGTTTAATCAGAAGGACTTAAACATGAGGCAGCGCCGATGGATGGAGACGTTGAATGATTATGATTGTGAAATCAGATACCATCCCGGCAAGGCGAATGTAGTCGCCGATGCCTTGAGTCGAAAGGAAAGGGTGAAACCCATCCGAATCAATGCCAAGAGCATTGAAATAAAGAACAGTTTGAATGAAAGGTTGTTAGCTACACAGAAGGAAGCGGTGTTGGAAGCTAACTATCCTAATGAAAAGCTTGGAGTAACCGAAGAACAATTATCTCAGGGCAAGGACGGAATTCTGAGATTGAATGGACGAATATGGGTTCCAACTTATGGAGGACTTTGGGATGTTATCCTCCAAGAAGCCCATAGTTCTAGATATTCCGTTCATCCTGGAGCTGATAAGATGTACCAGGATCTAAGGGCAAGCTATTGGTGGATAGGCTTGAAAAAGTCTGTAGCTGCCTATGTAGCTAAATGCTTGACTTGTGCGCAAGTCAAAGCAGAACATCAAAAGCCGTCAGGCTTGCTACAACAGCTTGAACTTCCTATGTGGAAGTGGGAAATGGTAACTATGGATTTTATCACTAAGTTACCAAAGATAAGGAAAGGAAATGATACAATATGGGTGATAGTTGATAGACTGACTAAGTCAGCACATTTCCTACCCATCAAGGAGACCTATAGCTCCGACATGTTAGCCCAATTGTACGTGGATAAGATTGTAGCTTTACATGGCATACCTGTGTCTATTATCTCTGATAGAGATACTATATACACGTCCCATTTTTGGAAAAGTTTCCAACAATCTTTGGGCACGCGTTTAAATTTTAGTACGGCTTACCATCCTCAGACGGACGGCCAGAGTGAGCGTACTATCCAAACTTTGGAAGACATGCTTCGAGCATGCGTGATTGACTTAGGTGGTAGTTGGGATAACCACCTGCCGTTAATCGAATTCTCCTACAACAATAGCTACCATACCAGCATTAAGGCTGCGCCTTTCGAGGCCTTATACGGTAGAAAGTGTAGAACGCCCGTTTGTTGGGCGGCAGTTGGAGAGGTCCAATTATCAGGACCGGAGATAGTCTTTGAAACGACGGACAAGATTGTCCAGATTCGTGACCGTCTCAAAGCTACCCGTGATAGGCAGAAGAGTTACGCAGATCCAAAGCATAAACCCATGAAATTCGAAGTTGGTGATAAAGTGTTGCTTAAAGTATCACCCTGGAAGGGAGTGATGCGGTTTGGTAAGAAAGGTAAGTTAAGCCCGAGGTATATAGGACCATTCGAGATTATCGAATGTGTTGGGTCAGTGGCTTACAAGTTAAACTTACCTGAAGAGCTCAGTGGTATTCATAACGTATTCCACGTCTGCAATCTGAAGAAATGCCTAGCTGATGAATCACTAATCATACCACATACGGATGTGCATATAGATGAGAGCTTCAAATTTGTGGAAAAACCATTGTCGATTGAAGATCGACAGGTTAAGAAGCTTCGAAGGAAACATGTGCCTATTGTAAAGGTAAAATGGGATGCCCGAAGAGGTCCCGAATACACGTGGGAGGTTGAGTCTACAATGAAAGAAAAGTACCCTTATTTATTTAAGTAAATCTCGAGGTCGAGATTTCTTTTAAGGGGGTGATGATGTAACACCTCGAAAATTTGTGTTCAATAGAATAACGACACGTGTCATGTATGACAAAAGCGTTATTAACCCGGATCCAAATTAAAGATGTAAGGCAGGATTTAAGAGTGTCGTCATGTAAAATTTATACCTCTGAACGACCTCATTTATAAATCCCAAGACCCTAATATATATCTTAAACATCTAATATACCTTCAATCCGGTAATTGCTGAAAATAATTGAATTCATTGCACAAGATAGGATCCTATGGAAATTTCTACGGTAAACCTTCATTTTCGGCACTTTCAAAAGGATTCAATGAAACATATCAAAGTGGTAGGGTATATAACTGTTCAAGACCCAAAACATGAGGCCCCATACTGTTAAAACATGGCCAAAAATTGTGTATACTCAGTTGCCCTTTCAAAGCATTGAAAAGCCAAGATTTTTGTGTCTGGTCAAGGTCTTACGGACCATAAGACCCACCCCGTACGGTCCGTAAGGGTGTGCCAGCGACAACATATTCGACTGTTTGCTGTTTAAACGCAATAACTGACCTTTAAACGATTTTCCTCATATTTGGGCGACCCCTAAATGACTCCTAGACACTAGGGACATGTGTTAGTGATCAGGGAACATTGCTAGAGTTGGGTGTCAATGATCTATGAGATCAAGAACACTATAAAAGGCCACTAAGTTGCAACCATTTGATCACACCTCATTCCTGCATTCCTGATCATTTCTGGAGCTCCAAATCAGACTCAAGTGATCACTAATCGTGCATAGGACTTCAGTAAATATGCTTAACCTTTCTTAGTTAAGTTTTTGCTTAGTTTTAGCTTAAAAGTCAAACCGTCGTAATTAACGGTTGACTTAACGATTAATCACTAATGGTCCAGTGATTAGTCGAATTGAAAGTAGTTATAAGTTGGTAATTATGTGGGCAATAAACCCTTAAAAGGGCACCCTCTGATTCCCACTCTAACTAGGTCAAATGTCGGGTCAAACTTGTTATTAAAAAGTCAACAGAATGCTTAATTTCCAATTTATGCATAATTAGCAATGTAGAACCCATACAACCTGTTTGATCATTAATATAACTTGGTAATCAATGTAAGAACATGTCTAAGCATGTTCAACCCGAAAATTTTCAGTAAAGACCCGGTTCGGAACCGAAAGTCGCATAAATTGACTTTTGCTTTGACTTTTAGTTCTGACCCGTTTAAGCATGATTTAGAAATGCCTTAGAGCTTTAATAGGACCAGGTTACATGCAAGTATAACCCTATGTGATTATACACCTTGGTTCATTAGTTATCCAATTAATATGCATGGTTCCGTTAATTGCTCATATGTTGACCATTATGCCCTTTTCACCATAAAACGTGATTTTTTAAAATATAAAAGAGGAGAAACCTTAGTTACTGATTTATAAACTTGCACCCAAAATTTGACATCAGTTTGAGGTGTAGATTGAGAGTTATGCTCATTAGCGTAATTAGAAAGCTTATTGGCGATTAAACGACATAATTAGCATATAGCCTATTTAAACCTACTTTTTGATATCAAAATTTTTACCCACTGATATAATATATTATTTTGGGATTTTTGGAGATTTTTAATTAATTTTAGGCTGAGCATAACTTATAGTCATAGGCTTAACCCGGTAATTGTCGGTTTTGCCCTAACGGGCTATAAAATGAGTTTTACATATCTATTTGACTCCAAACCTTTTGCTACTGATTTTGAAAGATAAATAAGTTATTTTAAACCTTCTGGAATAATAAAAATATCAGCTTTATGTATAGAACCCGGAAATGGCTTCTAATCGCCTTTCTAAGCGTTTTTAACGCATAGTATGTACTAAAACTATTTTTAACATATAAGGGTTGATACCTACTGATATTTTAGGTAAATTATTATATTTTAACAGTAAGCAAAAGTTATTTAACTCGTACTTCAGTTTTGAGTTTTTCGGCTTATGTGAAATTACCAAAATGCCCCTACGGTGCATAGTTTGATTATAATTGATAAGTTTCACATATAAACTTTACCCTACTGTTATAACTTATCAAATTGAGTATTTTTGCTGATTACATCAGACCTGTAACTCAGGATAACACTTAAACTCTTTTATAACCTTGTAAATGGCCAAAATACCCCTACGGGGCATAGGTTGTGTTTAAATTCGTTTCGGGCATAATAAATGATATCTTACAGATGTCACAACATATTTGAGGCATATTAACTTAGGAAACCTGTATATGGATCTTACGGTTACCCGTTACGCTTCTTGCGCGTTAGGTTCGGTTTATGTAACTAGTTTGCATAAATTAGCCGAAACGGGTCAAACCTTATCGGTTTTATCTCAAAATCCAGAATGTGTATAATATACCCATATTAAGCAAGTCTTCAAACTTGTCGGGTCTAAGGTGCTGTTTGTTTTTGCAGACATAAACTGTCTGCAAGCTGATTTCATCTGTTTTTATGTCTGCAACTGAAGATGTGGTCTGAAGATCTGCAAGCTGAAAATATAAGACTGTTTGTTTTTATAAGTTGATACTGTCTGCATAAACTGAAAATATGTAAACTGTCAAACTTATTATATAGTTATTAACAGGGATAAGAAATCTCGACCAAACATAAACCGATCTCATCCATAATTATTAATGTTTTGTCATTAAATTTCATTGTAATCGAAGATTTCTATACATAAAAAATATTATTCACCAATTATTCTTAGCTTAAATTCTTTCAAGCAGACTCGAAAGTCAAAACACATAACAACAATAATTGCAAATCGGAAACAAGATGGTTTCAATTCCAAAAGAGCTTTAATTCCAATTCCAAACCTCTAATTCCTATCTAAAATCAAGAAAAAACAGAAACATGATATATAAAACTGCATCAATGATTACAAAAAAATTGAAAGTCTCCACAACGTCCATAGTCATTTCTCTCATCTGAACAACCAACATCAAGCCGTAGAAAACTCAGATCTGTAAGGATCTTTGAAGAAAATGAGAGGGAGTTGAAAAGTTACCGGAGAAGGAGACCGTCTGCCATCATCATCGTCACAGCACCGTCTCCGACGGGTGACCAAAACCGCCGCCCTTCTCTGTCTCTTTCTTCATCTCTCTTTCCTCCTATTTCTTTCTCTTGCTGATCTTCCTCTCTCATCATGGTTTTCGAGGAGTGAGTGTGGTAAAGGAAGAAGGTGGGTTGAAGGTGATGAAGAGGGGAAGTTTAGGGGGTGTTGTCGGCCGGTTACCGGCGCCGAAGATGTTTCACCGGAGAGGGAGCCGAAGATCTTCATCAGAGAGGGGGAAGATGAGGGAGTGTGTAGGTGGTTTGGTGAGATGAATGAGATTTGATTTCGGTAGATGAGGGAGGAGTTTTGTTGTGAAGATGAAAGAAGAAAGGGTATCATTGCTTTTTTTTTAAGCTGATAAAAGCCATTTTTAGATCTGATTAAAAGAAAAAAACAAACAGTCTTCAAGGGTAACGTCTGCGCGCCTGCAGACATTAGCTCCCTTGAAGATGTTTGAAGAAAAAACAAACACCCCCTAAATCACGTTCTATCCCGGTCTTTGCTTAATCGTGCGTACGAACCGTATCTTTAAAAACTAACCGGTCTAAGCTTAGGCTTAATTAAAGACCTGTTAGGATTCTAATAGGTTATTATAAACCTTTGTTCCAGAATAGGAGACCGGTAAAAGCTATCTGCATTTGCTAATTGAGAATTATAGTTGCAAAGGTAAATACTTTAAACTTATTTTCCCTATACGGGCTTGGGGTACGGTATATAAAATACCGCTTGGTCGGGCATTAAATCTTCCATCATATGGTGGTTAATTGATATTTGATCGGCCCGTTTAAATTGTTTTATTTACTTAAAGCCTTTGGGGGGTTAATGACTATGTCCCGGATATCCTTGGCATCATTTTACGAAATGGCCACGACCTAAGCGCGGGGTGTAGGCGTACACCCGTCAGTGCATAAATAGATAATGTGGTGTGTCTATTGATCTTTAACCCGGCACGATCCGGGCTACTGAACGCATAAGGAACATGTAATTCTTTTACGAGATTATATATTTAAATAATTATCCCAAGTTATAAAATATTTGTGCCATGTGCATCCAAATCAATTTTTAACCATTTTTAAAATGAGTCAGTTGATTGTATTTAACAGTGTAAACTGACGTATTTTCCCAAAAAGATTAAATGCATGTACTAAGCGTAATAGGCTGGATTTTCTCCTTAGCATCAATAGAAGTCTCGCAGGCTTAAGATGCCTAAAGTCTGTTGAACTACTGTTTCCTATTTATTTCTGATCCTTCTGTGGACAAACTTTCAACTATTGTGATACACGATATTACAATTTATTAAAGTTGAATTATATCTTTCATTTGCTTCCGCTGTGCATTTAAATATTGTGTTGTTTGACTATTATGTTGCCAACTACGTCACGATACTCCCCACCGGGCCCACCGGTGACACGTGGAATTCGGGGTGTGACAGGTTGGTATCAGAGTCAACATTGAGTGAATTAAACACTAGCCTTTTGTGTTTAATCTCAATGACACAATAGCACATTCCTAAACTTTCGAGTCTAGACAAATAACATAGGACAAATTCTCATTTGTTGCGTTTTATTTTGTCCTTTATTTTATATATTCTTGTCGTTATCTTATGTTATATTGACAGGATTAAATATGCCGCCAAGATTCTTTCGACGCAGAGGACGAGGTAAGGGGCCAATCACCGCCCTCAATGACCACGAGGCCGGGCCTTCGCACATGCGAGCTCCTTCCACCACTGCGAGTGCTGACCCTAGAGAAAACCGGAGGAACTTTCTTGAACCTGCTAGACGATCTGTCTCGCACAGTTCGACACCTCCCTTTCACAACTCTTATAGGCCACAGTCGGAAAATGAGCCCGACAACCCTCAACCTTCTTACATACCTCTTCAGTGATCCCTATCGCATAATTCCTTTGGTGACCCTACACCTGTTTTTAGGGGCCGGTTTAACCCGGCAAATTACATACAAGAACCAGTGGGTTTTAACCCATTGGGACCGGAGGACCACTTCTCGGGAGACAACACTATGGACATGGACGAGGACACGGATCCCGTCGAACCTGCAAGCGGTGCCCCCAACCATCCCATCGAGATCTCCGACGGATCTTCTTTCCACGGATCACCCTACGGTGGTCCAGACAGCAATCAAGCTAGGTTTAACCGGCATGAATGGTACTTCACACCTCCTCGCCATTCACCGCCTCACCAACAGCAGCAACAGCAGCAGCAAGATCCCTCAGAGGATCCACGTTTTGTGGCAGTCACGCCACCGCCTCCACCGCCACCAGTTCATCAGGCGCCTCCGCAACCGCCGAGGCGTAGGAGAACCGGAGCACGTATGTCTGCGCGAGGAGGGGACTTTCATTTTAGCTCTCCTCGTCAATCAAGTGGCAGTCATTATCCGCCACAATAGGAGGACCCGCAAATGGGTGGACCTTCAAGTAATAAATAAGTTTAAAAATAAGAATACACAATTTAAGAATGATTGCTTAAAAACTAAAATGATATGTACATTTATGATAAAGCATTAACATGCAAACAATATTAAAATAAAAATTTTCGGGTTAAAATGGTTGTTTTTGCATTAATTCGGGAATATACGTGTCGTGTTTGGGTTTATGTACGTGACATCACGACCCGTTTAGTAACCCTTATAAAATCAATAGGTGATTTTGGTTCAATAATTTTAGTGAAAGTTCTAGGTTGAATTGTTAATTGTGATCTGTAAAATTACATTTTAATTACAAGACTTTTAAAGTTTAATTTTTTTTTTTTTTTTGTAAAACTGTAAATGCAAACATATTAAAGTATAAATGCTTATATTATTAATGTAAAAAAATATATACACAGCTAAAAATCGTGTTATATTATAAAAATGTTAACACCAAAGTGATCTTATTTAGGTATACAAACATAGAAATAGATAAAAGCGTAACAATGAACAAAGCATATGTTATCATATGAATTGTATTTTTATAATTCGAATCTTTAATAATAGACCATCTCCAATATATATGCATTAATTAAAGTAAAATTTAAAATTTAATGTTGGATCATCTTTTCAAAAATAATAACTAGAAGATAATTTATAAAGGCTGATAAATAATAACTAGAAGATAATTTATAAATTACCCCCTTATAATTGATAAATTTCAAAAATACCCATAATAAGGTATAAACTAACTTGGTTAGGTTAAAAATAACCCATAATAAGATATAAAGTAACTTAGTTAGGTATTTGGATGAAAATGGCAAAAAGTTACAAACGTTAGGGGCAAAATGGTACAAAACCTTCATTTTGGACGAAAATGGCAAGTGTGCCCAAATCTCAGGGGCGAAAATGGCAATTAACTCTTTTTTTTTTTTGAATGGCTAATTTCTTTAATCTCTTGTCGTTTGTGCCTTTGTAGAACTTGAACCCAAGACCTCCCCTTCCCAACCTTGGTGTTTAAAGGTTTTACCTTTTCCAATTAACCACCACCCCATTGGTGAAAAAAACACACTTGAGTTAAGTTCCTTTTTATTTCTTTTATATTTGTGACGAATAACTTTAAAAACACAATTTACCCATAATAACACTTGAAAAGTACAACAATTTCAATACTTTGTCACCATTAGTTAAATGACACTTCTTGCCTGAGTTTAAACCTAAAGCCTCCCATTCAAAAGACCATATATCTCTACCAAAGGAGCTAAACTCACATTAGCTCCATTAGTTAAGTTCCTTGCCAGTTTTAGCAACTTAAAACCAACACTGATAACTAATCAACGCGCATCAGTTGATTGTACTATTCAGCTACTGGTATTCGCATTAGTTTGAATGTTTCAAATAATCGATTAAACAATCCAAAAGAAATTATAATTAGCATTAATCTAACAAAAAAAATAATAGTCATCCCAAAACAACAATAAAACCCAATTTACCATAATCCAACATGTCATTCAAACACGCAAATCCTTACAATCCATTCAACAAACTAATCAAAAAAAAAGATTAGCCACCAAACCCATACAAAGTTCGCCCCTGCCTCTTAAGAGCATACACAACATCCATAGCAGTAACCGTTTTCCTACGAGCATGCTCAGTGTAAGTAACCGCATCACGAATCACATTCTCCAAAAATATCTTCAAAACACCACGCGTTTCCTCATAAATCAACCCGCTAATTCTCTTGACTCCACCTCTTCTCGCCAGCCTTCGAATAGCCGGCTTTGTTATTCCCTGAATGTTGTCGCGGAGGACTTTTCGGTGACGCTTTGCTCCACCCTTTCCGAGACCCTTTCCGCCCTTCCCCCGACCAGACATGTTTTGGAATTAAAGTGTGTATTGGAAGATTTGATTTTGGTTTTGAGTGTGGTGAAGGTTGTTGATTTGGGTGTGTTTTAAAGGTGGCTTTTTTGGAGGGAGATTTTTGAACTTTTGGGGGTGAATGTGTGAGATCCGTGTGAAAGTTGTGTTGGTGATTTTGAGCCGTTGATTGATTATTGGGTGCAGATTTGTTTGTGAGTATGGATTGATGAGGTGGATTTTATGAGTATTTTCTTTTTGTTTGGCTTTTTTTTTTCTTGAAATAGATGATTTGTGTTGTTTTAATAAAAAGTGCAAAACATTTTGTTTTGAACTGATTCTAAAATAAAAAAATAAAAAAAAAAAGTTGTGTTTTGAAGGTAAATAATTTTTTTAATTTAGACTAGGGTGTTTATGGTTCAGTTTAAAATAATGAACGTGTTTACGGTCAGTTTTTTTTATTAATTTTTTGTCGGACAGTAAAAAAAAATTATAAAGTGTAATGAATGACCTGGATTACAATTTCCTGTGTAAAACTTAGCTGAATAGTAAGATTTTAGAGAAAAATGTCTGGATAGTCCCTGTTGTTTGCCTATTTTTCACCTTTAGTCTGTAACTTTCTAAAATTACAGCTATAGTCTCCAACTTTTGCAATTTCATTCCCGGATAGTCCATGGCGCGGATGGGGGTTAGTTTTTGGTGTTAAGTGGATGTGGAATTACTAAAATGTCCTTGTTATTAAAAAAATAACTTAAATGTAAAAAGAAATATATTTAAATCAAGTGGGGCTCACCTCTTCTTCATTCCAACACCACCTCCAACCACCCACCTCCACCATCATCTTCAACCTCATCCACCACCGCTACCACTGCCACCATCACCCTTCAACAGTTATAACCTAACAGAAGTATTCATAAAATTTCACACTATAAATTTCACGCTAGAAGAACGTTGCGAGTGGGGACGCTGGAAAATACAGACGACGACGGTGGATAAGTGTTTTGATCTGAATGTGATTAATTTTGGATGAAGATGAAACAAGTGGAGAGTTTAAATGAACTTGTGGTTGCCCTTTTGTAACGGGACTAGTTTGTTTTGTTTTACATTAAGGGTAAATTGGTCATTTCACACCCACTTAACTGAGAAAACTAATCTTCATCCGCGCCAGGGACTATCCGGAAACGAAATTGAAAAAGTTGGGGACTATAGCTGTAATTTTAAAAAGTTAGGGACTAAAGGTGAAAATGGGCAACCACAGGGACTATCCGGACATTTTCTCAAGATTTTAATATATTATGATTTTTTTTATATCTTTCTATATAATAAAGGAAAAGTTGAGTATGCCACGTGTCCTCATATCCAACCCCCACCCTAATTTAATCCAAGGTGTCAATTCCTCACAATTTTGATTTAAAAAAAAACTCTAACAAAAACATACGCATAATAAAGTAGGGGTGAGCAAATTAACCACCATAACCGATAACCGAACCATAACCGAACCACTAATAACCGATAACCAATATAACCAATGGTTATGGTTATGAAACTTTGTATAACCGCTCAATCGGTTATGGTTATGAAGCTTTGGTTAACCGATATAACCGTAACCGAACCGAACTTGTAATGCTAACTTTATGTAATGGATTTGTGTTTTACAAAATCATATAGAAGGTTTTTACTAAAATAAAAGTATGTTAGTAACAAAATGATCTTGATGTAAATGCCATTTATTTTAATAAAGAACTAAGATGTGATGTCCATAATTTTTTTTTGTTTGAGAATTACCTTATTAAAAAGAACCCCAAATCGGTAGTTTAACCAAAAAGTTTAGTCTCCATTATCTTATAAAATAGGCTCAAGCTAAGTTCAAATCGTGCACAACCCTATTTATTTCAAACCTTGCTTGGTTACTTAACCGAAATTAACCAAAACCGAACCATAACCGACTTCATAACCGATTAACCATAACCGAAGTTTGGTTATGGTTATAGTTACCAAAACTCCATAACCGAACTAGCGGTTATGGTTATGGTTAATAGTAAAAACCGAACCAAACCGACCCATGCACACCCCTATAATAAAGGGCTGGATAGGAAGTCAACCATAAAGACAAAATATCTGTTTCATCTTCTTCTTACTGCAAGTATCAGTTTCTCTCTTACTACAGGTATCAGAGCTTCAATCCTCACACGCCCTCCACCATTATTTCCCTTTCATCTTCTTCTTCCTTCCTTCCCTCTTTATCCCTCTGTATTCATTCCACTTCGAGCTAGGTTTCAAAAAACCCAAAACAACACTTCTGAATCTCACTTTCTAACTGAAACACATATCACACACTACACAGTCACATCTTTGCATAAAAATCCAATTCCTATTCAAGAAACACAAATCTCTCACAAGAAACACAGATCCTACGGTTGTGGTTGATTTTTAAACCAAATCTTACGGTGTAGATCAGCATTCACACGGATTCGTGTTTGAATTTTGGTTCATCTTCTGTATATTTAACCTGTGATGGAGTATATAAAGCCATACCATATCATACTCTCTCTCTCTCCGTTGTGCATCTGGTTTTGTTTTCTGGTAAGTTTATTGGTTTTCTGTATTTATATAGATTATTGAATTTTCTGTAGTTTATGAAGTTAATTAGTGAAGTGTATGTACAGGGTGTTAGCTATTGAAGGAAGGGTTGCTGTTGTTCAACAAATCAGGTTCGTGAATGTTACCTTTCACTTTAATTTTGCTTGAATTTGTATGTTTGTCTCCTTCGAAATTAGGGCAAATTTAGGGCAAATTTGTTGTTTCAACTCATTGTTTTATAGATTCTTCTTATCTAATAACATTAGATCTCATACGTGTTGTAAGGTACGATTAGATCTGTTCATGTTGTTAATTGCATAATTTATGAAGGGATTACATATTTTTAACTTGAATTTGTGACTTGATTGTGTTGAGTTTAACTTTTGGATGGGATCGGTGATGAGTTTTGATGAACTTGAGAAGTAGGTTGACTTTTGGTGCTTTTTATTCCATAAATTTCATTTAGTATATGATATATGGTGGTAATCAACAATTTATGCTCATTTCAACATGCTTTTTTTATTTTGTTAGGAGTAACAGATAGGTGATGGTTAGGTACCGAGTTATTTATCGATCCAATATCTGCATAGTAAACTTCAATAGTCACTATGGTAGTTTCAGATTTTAATGTTCTTAGTGAACTGATGTGAGTGAGTTACAATAGATTTCTCAGTTGAGATCACCATTTGGAAAACATGCTAGCTGATAAACTTAAATGCTGAAGTGTCTCTAGGTGTTCTACAGTCGTGAAAGATTATTGTATGAAAACTTGGAAAAAGTTTAGTTGATTGTTTGGTTAGATTTATTAGACCCTGAATTACCATGAAAGTGGTAGTCTTAATTCGACTTAGTAAAGCGTTTATACCAGTTCTGCAGTTTAAAGGATTTCAGGTTTTTACTTTGTAGGGTTCTTAAATATTTGTCGGTTAACCCATAGCACTAGCATTACACATGAGACTAAGAGCTCAAAGTCTCAAATTGCATAGGTTCTTAAATATTGATGCTAAAGTTTATGAGAAGTTGATTTTTTGCTAAAGTTTATGGTGTTGGACCGGCGCCGGACCGAGGACGGAGGGGGACGGCCCCCCATACCGTCTAGCCTTGGTAGCTATAGAAAAATTTTTGGAAAGAAAAATCCATCTGAAGCACATATCTTTGGTGTTGTTATTCTGTCCATCAAATATGATGTTTTTGTTGACCCAAACCACCTTTTTGCCCCGCATAACGAATCTTTATGGATCTGGAACTGGTGTAACGCTCCATAAATAACGGCATTTGTACCCTTCTTTTAAGAGTTATGTTGTCTCCCAAATTTTGGGGTGGAACACTTAACATGGCTGTTCATATTATCAATCTTTTGGCCACAACAACTCTTAACAGCCAGAATAAATAACTAAAGAAAGTAATGGACAAGGAATGAATATAGGGGAGTAAGACAAATAAAAACTGAGTTGTATAAAGGAACCAACCGAGCAAGTGTCCCCTGTTCGCGGCAAAAACACCACTCAAAATATATCTGAACCAAAGAAAATCTAACTAGATAATTGTGCAGGGTTCACGTACGATAAATATAACCGACCCGTTTGTGTGGATTGTTGTTCAGAAGAGAATTCTTATAAAATATGTGTCAGCTAGGATTTGGAAATTAGCTGCCTTGGAATGATAAAATAAATGTGTTTCTTAGAACGATAAATAATTGTGATTCTTTGGTTTTATAAAAGCAAATTTGCGTCGGTCATCCTGTACCCAGATACATATTTGTGCTCCAAACCTTCAATCATATAAACAACTACTAAAACTCAGGCTTTTCTCAAGTTAACAAACCGACTTCATCAATCATTTGACTGTTAGGTGTTCGATATAACCTTAGACCACATAATTTAACAATATATTATATCTTTATATATTTTTTTAACTTGAATTTGTGACTTGATTGTGTTGAGTTTAACTTTTGGATGGGATCGGTGATGAGTTTTGATGAACTTGAGGAGTAGGTTGACTTTTGGTGCTGTTTATTCTATAAATTTCAATTAGTATATGATATATGGTGGTAATCAACAATTTATGTTCCTTTCAACATTTTTTTTTTGTGTCGATGGATGATTTTGATTTAGTTTTAGAACTAGGTTGTGCTGGATGGGGCTTTTATGCTAAGGTTCATGATGACTTGATTCACTAAAACTCAGATTTTTTTTTTTTTGCTTTTTTATCTGAATTTATGAAGGGATTGCATCTTTTTTAGGTGAAAATGCAACTTAACTTTTTGAGGAAATTGAGAACTAGGTTGACTTTTGGTGTTTGATTGGGTTGTTTACTCTTTCGGTTGGTTGCTGTTTGTTTCATGAATTTTGATTAGGTTATGATATAGACGATGCTCGATGATTTATGTTCATTTTTACATGCATTTTCGTGTAGATCGATGATTTTGGTTGAATTTAGAACATGATCAAATAAATATGAAGACTCTTACATGCTATCACATAATAGTGCTTTCAAGTGACCAGGATCTTATCATTTCGTATTGCAAAATCAAGTCTGGATCTAAGGATTCTCTAACAAGGAAATGGTAAACTCCCAACACATTTTGAAACATAATTTTTTTTTTTGGGAAAGTATATAAGTTGTTTGCTCAATATAAAAAAAAAAAAACAGAGAAAGTTTTGATGTTGATTTTGATTAGGTCCATAAGGTTATTTTGGATTCTTTGAAATCTTTCTTGAATGGTGATTAAGATAACTTAGACCAATAGTTAAAAGCTAAACTTTATATTAAAAGTTGCAATTTCATCATGCTCTACTGAAACCAAAAAACAGGTTTTATCACAGTTTTATAGTAAGTGGTAATTGCATAAAATGATAACTTTGTTTCAATTTTTTTTTGTGACCGTGAGAACCCATTACCAGTATATTCACAGACCCACCAATACCATGCTACCCAATGGGATCAAGTCAAACGTAACTTACGTTGGCATGTGACCTTCAAGGGGGTTATCGGCAAAATACCAGTCGAAACTATATTCACTTACCACTCTGTCACCCCTTGAAGGTTACTTTGTTTTTCTCTTTGTCGTGTAATTAGGGCTGAGTGTTCATGCAACCTCTTCGATACTTTGTTATCGCATCAGCAAAAAGATTTGGGGGTGGATGACAATAGTCATTTAAATGTAAGCTCAAATGGAAAGAATTTCTCAGTCAAACAACGTAGAAGCAATGTTTCAACAAGAATGAGTGCATAAGTGCAGTGGGCTTGAAGCGGATGCTTAATCAGGTGGAATGGGAAGTGGCATACAGAACACAAGTAGAGGCTTTTATTAATTTACAAAGGTTGATCAAACAACGTAGAAGCAATCTTTGGTGTGTAATGGGAAGTGACATACTGATTAAGTATTCTTTTAATTTTATTTGTATAATGTTGCTTTTTTATTATTCACTTAGCATTTTCTGTAACTTATATTCATTGGTGTTAAATAATATAATTCAATTCTTCTTGACAAGAATACAATTAATTACAATATTCTTTCATGGTTGAGTTTAGTATTTTAAGAGGAAGTCATAATTTGAAAGATCCATTTGTAGTTTTGTCCAAATCCGTAAATGCGGTTTTGTGAATTCGGATATTTTTTAATTACAAGTGCAACTTTTCTTTTTCATTTTTATGTGTAATTTTCGTTATAAAAAGTTTTTACAAATTTATGAATAATATCGTTTTAAACTTTTAGTTATTCAACCCGTGTAACACACGGGTTATAAGCTAGTTACAAATATATGATTATTTGTATTTCATATTATATTTAGTAAAGGATAATAAATGAAAAACTGATTTCTAATTCTAAGCATACAAATGTTAAAAGTTGCTTAGATGAAATATCAAATGAAATTGGTTTAGAGTGGTCACAATTCGAGGAGTGGTAAAACTATTCTCTTCAGTAATGTCATGTCATTAGAGGGGGTAATTTTGACCTAAAGCCTTTCAAGTGGGTCAGTTTGAGTTGCTTTTAAAATTATATGGGTTGGTTTGGGTAAGATATTTTAACTAAATGGGTCACTTGAAATTCCATCTTGTTATTTTTGAGTCAAAGCGGTTCGACAACATTAAAGAAATGGGTCGATGTGGGTTAGTGTCTTAAAGAAACGTGGCAGGTTTCGGATCAGAATGAGTTCAGTTCAAATTGAGTTTCGGGCTGAGACCGGTTTCGGCACGATGCAGGTTTTGGATCGGAACGGGGTTGGTTCGGGTCGGGTTTCGAGCCGACACGGGTTTCTGCATGGGACGGGTTTCGGATCGCAACGGGTTTTGGGCCGACACGAGCTTCCGCACGAGACGAGTTTCGGGTCGGAACGAGTTTCGTACCATTTCAACCTGTACCGTTTCGACGCGAAGCGTTTCGACCCGTACCGTTTCGAATCGAACCCTTTCGACGCGAGCCGTTTCGACCCGTACCGTTTCGACCCGTACCGTTTCGACAGTACCGTTTCGACGAGAATCGTTTCAACCCGTACCGTTTCGACCAGTACCGTTTCAAATCGAACCGTTTCGACCCGAACCATTTCGACCAGTACCTTTTCGAATCGAACCGTTTCGACAAACTTCCGGAAATGATAAACAAATCCATGAACCTTTTTTGAGTGGCCTAGAAATGATAAAAGTAATTCCGAACAAACTTCTTGAGCTGGTTATGTTGCAAATTTATATGCTCTGGAGTGCTTGCTTGTGATTTAGTCGACGTTTGGATCAGAAGTTTGGTGCTACTGAGCATACGACCTCTGATCCTACTTTAGTTGAGGATGTGTGAGCTTATCGAGAGGAGATGGAAAAATATGTAACATTACTCATATTGGCCATTTCACCATCATGTGTGTTGTTTTAGTTTCAGGTCTTACAAAATTTTTTATGTGAGTCATGTATTGTTAAATTCTCATATCTTTGTTATGTTTTTGATGCTCTTATCGCATTTATACTCACAATAGCTATGCTATGTCTGCTTCTGTCACTTTCTAGCTCACTTTGGCATTCTAGACGTTGGGTTTTCTTAACTGTTTTTGAGCTTTGTGTCACCCTCCTATGTTCACCAACCTGACCCGAACCCGTTCCGACCCGAACCAAAACAACACTTTTTTTAATTGACCCGAACCCGTTTTGACCCATGACCCAACCCGACCCGTCCCGACCCGTTTTGCACTCAATCACTAGCAATGGTCAAACACATGGGTAATCTATTTCTTTTTTTTTTAATATATATTTTTTATATTAAACAATACACTCAAAAAATTGGTGAGTAGTCACCGCCGAAGCCTCTCACCGATCACCGAACCAGGGCCGGCAAAACATCACCACACGGTAAACTCCCCTCCTCGATTGAGTCACCGAGACCACTCCCTCCACCCTTAGTGAGATTGTTTAAGAAGCTTAAATCAGTTTGTTCTCATTTTGGTTTTCACCCAGTTTTGTTTATGTTTTCATAAACAACTTTATTATCTTTAACTTTATGCTTTTCATATATTTGTCTAATAAAGGCCAAATCGGAAGCAAACCATTTGTAATAGTTTGGTTTGGCTTTAAAATTTAAACATTCGGTTTTGGTTTTTGATATTCAAAAACTGTCAAAACCAGACTCTGGACACCCGAATCTTTGGCGGATATAGTTTAAACATGGAAATTACACAAGCCCTCCCTCACCCGCGGTCACCGTCTATTTTGGGTGTTAACAAATATCTATTCTAGAGACCAAAAGCGTAACGGGTGAAGGTTGGGACCATATATGTTAGCTACAAATTGAGAAGAATCACAAGAGAGAAGAAGATTGTTCAATTCACAGCTCCTTCTCATTAACCAACCTGGTAGTTATAGTAACTAACAACTACCACTGTTACAACTATTACAATTAGACAACTAACCCCCCAAGTATCACATTATTACAATCTAACCCCTCTTATTACAAACTATATCTAACAATATACGTAGGTTTTTTTTTTTTTTTTTTTTTTTTTTTATATAATTTCGACCTAATGTGAAATTTTGACTTGTCACATAACCATCTGTGTAATTACTCAACATAATTTCAATCGTGACAAGTATTTAACTATAATAACGAATGATGATTACTAAATGTATATTTAGTTAATCATCTATAATTATAAAGCATTTTGGTTTTTCTTTTAGTGATTTTAAAAGTAAATAAATGTTTCAATCCAATAGCATTTTGATGATGGTTATACTTCATCCATGGTTGAGAGATAATGAGCACCAACAAGATCACTAGATGAACCAAACATTAAGTAAGTGGTGATATCTCTCAATGAACCAAACATTCATTACATCGTTAACGCTATTAATAAAATGTTCGATGTGATGATAATTATTTGGACTTTGATATGAATACCACTTTCGAGTGGTGTTTGTTTGTGTTTGTCCATTTGTGTCCATTTATGTTTGGATATTCACCAACATTAAATGCTTCGGACCAGCACACATGTTTGACGCTTATTGAATGTGCACGTCTCAATGTTACAACAGGAGCATTGATGACGAAACATATCAAAATTCCAGCCGATAAATCCCCTATCTCAAAAAGAATGGTCACGCATTCACGACTTACTCGCATATATACTGCTTCCCTCATGACAAGCCTCATGGTGTTCGACAGGAGCCAACTAACATCCAACAGGTCCTCCATCCAAGCACTACAACAGGATCTTTACAACACTACCCATATGATAGCTTCGATCAATGACATAAATATACTTTGTTAAAAAAACTGGATCATTATCATGTATAAGCAAATGATCAAAATGAAGCGTAAAATCTAACCATATCATTGTTTCTAATCAATCACTGTAACAATACATAGCTTTAATACAACACAAGCTTTTAAATCAAGTTACACGATAACAGGACGGAACCCATCTTGTTGTTTTTGCATATTCAGAAAAAAAAAAAAGTAAAAAAAAAAATATTGTAAAGGGCCAATTTTAGTATTTTACCATAATAACACAGCACACAGAAGATGTTGTTTGAGAAGCTCCTTTAAATTTGCTTAATCTTTGGTCAATGTCTTTGATCTTGCTCTTAAATTCAAGAATATACCCCTATAAATTGAATTCAAAAATAAAGAAAATTAGGTCTAGTTCATCAATTTGTTATCAATGATTAGGGGTGCAAACGAGCCGAGCGGCTCGCGAGTTACTCGAGATCGGCTCGAGAAAAAGCTCGAAACAAGCCGAGCCGAGCTTGAGCCTAAAATAAAGCTCGTTTGTTTATCGATCCCGAGCTCGTGCCTCGCATGTGAAGCTCGTTAGGCTCGTCGAGCCTTGGTGTAAACGAGCCGAGTCGAGCCGAGCTTATTTAAACTTGTTTACAAGCCGACCTCGAACCTAAAAATAAGCTTATTTAGTAAACGAGCCCGAGTCCGAGCTTCACTTATCAAGCTCACGAGCCTAAAAGTCTATTATTTATATTATTTTTATTTAATATATTAACTAATAGATAATAAACGAGCCGAGCTATAGCTTGAGGAACCAAAGCTCGAATTGAGCCGAGCTCGAGCCCGAGCCCGAGCCCGAGCTCTCATAAGTTAATCAAGCTCGAGCTCGAGCCTGGTCGAGCTCGGGCTCGACTCGGCTCGTTTGCACCCCTATCAATGATGATAAAAGAATGGTGAAAAACGACGTAACCAAATAGACCATTCAATCTTTGTTATAAACTGAAAAGACGTACCAGCACATTGCGACAAAGCTTTGGAGAATGACACGGAATTGCAGCGGCACGTGGCGGTGGTTTATCCACCCAATTACCGGCCAGAACTGAACATTGGTTAATAAACATTATTCGCTTGTTACAAAAGTTTAAAATATGGGAAACTCAACAGAAAGTTAAAGCATAACAATAAAAACGGAAAAAGAGAATTACCGTCCACCCTGCATACTGTACTGTCGGGTATTCCTTCTTGATTTTGGATTTCACATGGATCCATGGTCTGCCTGCATATATTGTGACATAAGTTATTCTTCAAAGTTCAAACTACGACAATCACTTTCGAAACACATATCCAAACACCCACTTAACATTTTAAGTTTAAGCTGATTCATCTATTAATAAAAAATAAATATAATTGTAATGTATTAATATGTAATACCCGGGGCAGTAAAACCTTACCCTCAATAAGGAACCCATAGTAGAGCATAAAGATTAAGTTATTCCATGGACCGGATGTCAACTGTTCGACCACCACCTGCAAGATAAAATCAACAATTACCGATCACACAATTTGTTTGTAACTTGTAAGATTGTATATTTCTGTTGACACACGTATTCAAAGGTTGATAAGAATACCTTTTTGGCAACCGTTGTCGAGTCTTTTTTGCCCTTGAACAACTTATCCAACAAAATGTGGTAGTAATGCCCAAATGGTCCAAGATATGCAAACCCGAAAAGCTGCATAACTTCGCATGTTAATCAAACCATACAACCAAAACAAAATCTTTCAAATCATCTTAAAGATTAAACCAAGATTTCTGATAAATGATAAAGTCAACGGATTGACTTCAAAAAGTCAACGGATTGACTTCAAAAAGTCAACAAAAACAGATCAAACTGAATCATAAGATCCACCAAAGATTCGATTAAACCCTAAAATGAAAAATAATCAAATCATACCACTTTGAGAAGAAGACGACGGATTTGCAGTTTCTGAATGCCGGAGAGCTTCTGAGAAACTATGTCACTGATCGCCGATAATACTCCAGCCGTTATAGCCTAAAATTTTAACCAAATTCAATCAAGAATCACAAAATCAATAAGAAAAACAGTTCAAGATCATCAAATAAAACATACCCGGTTTCTAATTCATTAAATTAAATTAAACAAAACCCAATTCATGATTGAGCTAAAAACATAATCGATAGGAAAAACAGTTCAAGATCATCAATTGAAACATACCCAGATTCCAATTCATCAATATAAACAAAACCCAATTCTTAAAAATCAAGAATCACAAAACACAGTTCATGACTGAATAAAAAACACAAAATCAATGGCAAAAACAGTTTAAAGATCATCAAATAAAACCTACCTGGTTTCTAATTCATTAAATTAAAGAAAACCCAATTCATGATAAATCAAGAATCGCAAAACACAGTTCTTGATCAAACTAAAAACCCAAAATCAATAGAAAAAAACAGTTCAAGATCATCAAATGAAACATACCCAGATTCTAATTCATCAAAATAAACAAAACCCAATTCTTGAAATTGAAAACAAACTAGGGGATTAAATAAAGATGGTACCTTTGTTCTTAGGGGATGCTGTTGAAGCTGTAGTAAGTACTGTTGAAGCCCTCTTTTTGCGATCGACATTTTTGAGGATTTGTTGTCAAGATTCAATGTGTGTTTTTTCGGCTTTAAATTCGTCTGGTGTGTCGCACGTTTCTTCACAATATTTTGAAGTGAATTATTTGGTTTTTTCTCGGAAATTAGATGTCTGGTGTGTCACACGTTGTCTTCACAAGATTTTGAAGTGAATTTTTTATTTGGTATTTTCTAGGAAGAGTAAACTGCCATTTTGGTTCACGTGGTTTGGCTAGTTTTGTCACTTTAGTCCAAATTTCAAACTTATTACATTTGGGTCCCTGCGGTTTGCATTTTGTTGCCATTTTAGTCCAAAATTCAAAAACCCCATTTTTTTTTACTGTTACAACCTCCTATTTTGTCCTTTAGTGCAGGGGCATTTTGGTCATTTTTTAAATTTCATTTGTTTTAGTTTTTTTTAATATATATTGAGGATGATGATGTTGGGGATGATGATGATCATAATCAGTTCTCTCTCTCTCTCCTCTCTCTCTCTCTCTCTATAGCACCACAACCGCCACCTCCTCCCTCTCTCTCTTCTCTCTCTCTACAGCACCACCACCACCACCACCGCCACCTCCTCCCCCTTTCCACCGCCACCACTGAAACCCTAAAGCGCCACCACCGCTGTCACCATCAAAGCCGATACTGAAACCCTAAACCGCCGGAAGTTTAGCAGATCTGGAACCTTCTATGTTCGATCTACGATGGTGTAGCAAAAGTATTGTTGAAAACCAGGTAAATAATCTGCTTTTACAGTGTGGTCAGAGACGGTGGTGGTGGAGGGTTTACGGTGGTGGAAGGGAGACGGTGGTGGAGGGGAGACGGTGGTGGAGGGTGTACGGTGGTTGAGGGTGATTTTGTAACAAACAGGATGATCAAAACTTGAACCCAGTCCTTTTATTCACCACGAGGCTGTGATGATTTCACCTAATCCGAGTCAAAATTGGGTCAACATTTGAGATTTTCCGCAGCTTGGCGTGGCAGAATCGGAGGAGGGCAAGTGCGCTTGCAACCTCTGTTTGCAGCCATGGCGGTTTTGATTTGTTGTTGGAGCCTCATTTCTTTTTACAAATCGGTTTTTGATTTTCTTGAAGATGATGTTCTTGATTTTCTGGGTTTTGATGATGATGTTTGATGATGTTCTTGAAGATACAGATCTGAGCCTCGTTTCTTTTTACAAATCGGTTTTTGATTTTCTTGAAGATGATGTTCTTGATTTTCTGGATTTTCTGGGTTTTGATGATGATGTTCTTGAAGATACAGATCTGAGCCTCGTTTCTTTTTACAAATCGGTTTTTGTTTTGATTTGTTGTTGTCTGTATTTTGATTTTTGTGATGGTTTCTGGTTTTGTTCTGGGTTCTTGATTTTCTTGAAGATGATGTTCTTGATTTTCTGAGTTTTGATGATGAAGTTTGATGATGTTCTTGAAGATGATGTTATTAATTATTGAAATGTTATAATAAATTAACATGGACCAAAATGCCCCTGCACTAAAGGACAAAATAGGAGGTTGTAACAGTCAAAAAATGGGGTTTTTGAATTTTGGACTAAAATGGCAACAAAATGCAAACCACAGGGACCCAGATGTAATAAATTTGAGATTTGGACTAAAGTGGCAAGACTGGCCAAACCACAGGGACCAAAATGGCAGTTTACTCTTCTAGGAAATAAGATATTTAGTCCCCTTTTTTTGACAATTTACAATCTACACGAGAGTTGTTTCAACTCTTCAAGGACTAGGGCCCAGGGGCTGATGGCCGCGAAGCTTTGTTGAATTGATGAAAAGTTTTCTAAATATAAGATTTTTATACATTTATCTAATCACATACCAACAAAATTTTGCAACTTTTTTTTTATTTTTTTTATAGAGGACAAATATCATACTTGGATCAATAGGCCATGTGTTGATAAAAGTTTTATAGTTGCATGTTAGTTTAGTAGTATTTGTTTAAAATTAAAAATTATAATTAGTTTCACTTAAATAAATTACACTTTTGAGTGTTCGTGGTTTGGGTTAAATTATAAATCTTACTAGGTTAGAACCCCGTGTATTACATGGGTAAATATAATTTTATATATTAAATAATAAAGAGTTGTATCTTTATGAACTCCGTATATTGTACGGGTTAAATAAATGTAATTTTATATATCAAATAATAAAAAAAAGTTATATCTTTAAAAACCATGTGTATTACACAGATTAAATAATTGTAATTTTGTATAATAAACGCTAAAAACGTCGTGTCTTTAAAAACCCGTGTATAATCGGGTTGAATAAATCTGCCAAATAATAAAAAAAAATTACATCCTTAAAAACCCCGTATATTACACGTGTTGAATAGATCTAAAAAAGAGTTATATTTTTAAAAACCATGTGTATTACACATATTAAATAAATGTAATTTTGTATATTAAATACTAAAAGCGTCATATCTTAAAAAAAAACCGTGTATAGTTTGGTTGAAAAATCTACCAAATAACAAAAAATTATATCCTTAAAAACCTCATATATTACACGTGTTGAATAAATCTAATTTTACATAGAAAATGATAAAAAGTTATATCTTTAAAAACTTCGTGTATTACACGAGTTATATAAATGTAACTTTGTATAGTAAATAATAAAAAAAGTTATATTTTTCAAAACCCCACATTTTACACGAGTTGGATAAATATAATTTTGTATACCAAATAATAAAAAATTATATTTTTAATAAATTAGAATAACATTTAATATTAATAAGATAAGATAAGTAGGAAAGAGATGTATTTGTTTTAAAAATATATTAAATTAACAATTTAGATTTGAGGATAATATTTAATATTTTATTAAAGTATGATAAGATTTAATATTAATTTATTATTTATTTAGTTAATATAAGATAAGTATAGATTGAAGGATCCTCCACTTGTGGTGGAGTGGTGGAAAGGATTTGGTTTTCCTAGGATGGCCAAGTTCGATCCCCACACCCATCACATTTGGGGGAATGGCAATGAACGGGTGGAGGGCCAGTTGGTTCGAAACCCGGGAGCCACCCCGAGTTTTCTATTACAGTGCATTTACTCCAGAGAGTCCCCGACTCTTGTGGAGGGTGCAACTACACGCTCCCGGTTAATCGGGTGGGCAGTGGGCTGGAAATTTTCTCGGGGAACGCCTTAGCCAAACTCTGATGCACCAAGCGTGGGCCCGGTTAAGACAACATAGCCTTGGATGCCGGAGTGGGGCGGAGGGGCCTACCCGAGTTATAGGGTAGGTGCGATCTCTATCGCCTGTTGTAGAAATATCGCCGTTCAAAAAAAAAAAAAAAGTATAGATTGAAGGATACCTTAATGAATGACACGTGTTCAAAGTTGGTTTCTTTTATTATAGTAGATAGATTCATGTGTCATTTTTCTCTTATACATATAAGTAAAAATCACTATTCCATAAATTTCTCTTTTTTATAACTCTCCCACATCTCATTCCTTATCCATAAAAATATATGTGTTTACTTTAATTTTCTATTTAAGAACTAACTTTAGAATTCCTTAAAATAATATGGATAATGTGTTATGAACCTAGGTCAACAAACCCAATTAAGCGGCCGAACTCATGAAGCCCAACAAGTTGAGCCCACTTGTGTGAATGGTGAACGCATAAGCGCAAAATATATATATCAAGAGAGATGAAGATTAGGTGATCATGAATACTGTTAAAGAGTGTAATGGTTTCTTCTTCCCACCTCCTTTTCTGTAATCTCTGATTTCCATCCTCTTTTCTATGTTATTCATTCAAGTATTGTTTCAATTAGTAGTTGTAATCATTGCAGAAAGTAATAGAAACTCAGCCTAAGATTTTGATTTGATTACTAGTAGTTGTGTTCGTTAACGGCCCATTTAATTGTTGCTTTCATTTATTCGTCTGCACTGATGGCGGACGAAACGCTAATCCTTGAACTCATCGCTAACATCAGAACCAAGATCAAGATAAATAATAAGATGCAACGTACGGTGCAAGACATGGCTTCAACCTTGGATGCACAACAATCAATGATTATCCAACGAAAGGATTGGAATTATGACGGGACTGGTTTCACTAAAGGTGATATCGAACTAGGGCTCGTAATCGCTAATCCCCCGCTTTCTGATCTAGGATTCGCAAGTACTAATCCTCCAATTTTTGGTTTAAACTAATATGATAATAAGGTTGTTACTAATCCGTTCGGTGTTGTCAAGTCTAATCCGAACATTAATGAATCCAAGCTTCTACAGTTTCGGGGTCTACTTCCATTGTCAAATCCGACTGATTCAGATTTGGAGCTGAAGATCCAAAACCTAAGGCCGAAGCCTGAGATCTGAGTTTGAACCTTTGAAGAATGATCGAGGACCTGAACCTGCAAAAGAATAAACCGTTAGGCTCGCCGTAGAGATGGGAGGGCCCCTCTGCGACCACCCTCCAGCGTGAGGATAAGTATTTGATAGAGAGAGAAAGTAGAGAGAGAAAGTAGGACGAAGGTTTAGGAAATCATACTTGGCTTGTACTTTGATGGGGTATTTATACTAATCAACTGTGATGACGTCATTCGACTGGAAGCACATGTTGATGGTCCGTCCGTAGGCATCTGGGGACGGGGTTTTTAGGATATGCATCTGGTAATGGTCCAGCACGGCCTTCATGAGGAAGGTCCATCCCGGATATGTATCTTCAAGTCCCCCAGTTTATCAAGTCCAGGTCTGGACTTGGTAAAATGTTGTGCTTGGTTTCGGACGGATGATGTAGAGGTTTTGGTGCGAAGTTGACGTGGCGTTAGTGAGATACAAGTTCCTTAACCGACTGGTGACGGTATCGTTCCCCGTCTCGGGAACTGTAAGCGGCGCATGACGTGATAGTTGACATGATGGGCAAGCTGTCACCGACCTATTTTCTTCTATAAAAGACGTTCAAATTTTTCATTTTTTACTTTTTACTTCTTTGATTTTTCTCTCTTGTGTCATCCTCTTCAAATCTCCTTTTATAATCTTCTTCTTCTACAAGGTGCGTTCTTTTATACAGTTTAAAAATGGCTCCCGAAAAGGACAATCTTTCCGAAAGATTTAGTGTTCTATCTAAGAGACAGTTAGATAAGTTCGTCCTGGAATATCGTATTCCCACCGATCTTCATCCGGTTCTTCTGGCCAAAGATAAAACGATATATCCTTTCCTTCCTGGGAAGTTCCCTTTATACACTCGCGTCTGCAATTTTGCAAACTACCGGGTCCCTTTTACAAAATTTCTGATAAAGGTCCTTTAGTTTTTTCGGGTTCATCTCTGTCAAGTGAACCCGTTCGGACTGAGTCGGATCAATCATTTTGAAATATCCAGGTCTTTGAACTAGAAAGCGAACTTGAACGTATTTAGGATTTTTACGAGTTTATAACCGCCGGTGATTGGTATACTTTTGCTCATCGGAAAGGTATTCCTAGTTCTGCACGAGATGAAAAATCCAGTCCGAAAAACTGGAAGGACAACTTCTTCTGGTTGGACGATCTTTGCCTTCCGGCCGACATGGCATGGAGATTCAAGGATCAGTCTATGGACTTTGATCTCGGCAAAAATTTTGTTTTTAACCAAAAATTAACGACGGACTTGATTGATAACCGATCCCCTATCTGTCCCCTTCCTTGTTATTATTAGGACGGGTTTGCCACATTTGGGGCCGAGGGGACAGGGAATGGCCGGTGATCCGTAAGAGCGGTGAAAGTAAGTAATTCGGCCTATCCTCCCCCCCCCCTTCGGTGTCTTGTGATCTTCGTGTTGCTTATTTATTTTTGTTTGATTTGCAGGGGACGAGATGTCGCTTAGGGATGCATTAAAGGTGCCGAGCTTTCCGGTTCCTTCAGCCAAGCTAGCATCGTTCCTCCACATCACATAGTCTCCTTCCTTGAAACGGACCTCTTTGACCTTGGAGTTGTAGTGTTTTTCCAACTCTTTTTTGTACTTGGCCTCTCTGATGGCCGCAAGTTCTCTTCTTTCTTCGATTAGGTCGAGGTTCAGACGGAGTTGTTGTTCGTTCTGTTCTTGGCTTTGCAGCATTCGATGTGTGGGCATGCCTACTTCAGCCAGAATCACTGCTTCCGAGCCATAAGTCAAGCTGAAAGGAGTCTCCCTCGTGCTTGTTTTTGGCATTGTACGGTGTGCCCAGAGGACCACATCTGTAGAAGAAGAGGTGGACCAAACCTCTACACTCTGCAAGAAGAACGTTGTTTGTTTTTTACGTATGTAGACTTCTAAAGTAAATTGGTGGTGGTGTACGAACGGTGGTGGTTGGTGGTGGACATGGACGGTGAGTGGTGGTGGTGGACGGTGGTGGCGGTATGTTACACCCCAACCGATGGCGAAAACATCGGAGTGAGATGAAAACGAGATTGTAAGAGACTTCATAATGACTATTTGTGACAAGTATTTAATAATCAAATTTTGATTTCATTTCTAAATCGGAAATACACTGTTTGGAAGCAAGGTACAACATCATGTAACAAGGAAACAAAGTACAATACATAAGCAAATTTAAAGTGCGTTTCTAGTCGTCCTACTAGAATTCTTTTAACATAACGTCATCAAGATCCTGCAATACATATTAAAGTACATGTCAACACATAAAGAATTAGTGAGTATACAAGTTTGAATTACTAACATAGGTATAAAAAGTTTAAACAAATCCACATGGCATAAACACATACTAAGGCATATCATTACAACACTAGCATGCATCACATAATTGTCAACCCAAAGATTCTAGCTTAATATTGTCGTTGCAACGCAAGACCGTTTTTGTATAACATAACATGACCACAAGAATACCGGCGGTGTGCTACTCCTATAGCGCTATACATGTTAAGGTAGACTCGTACACAAGTTAATGTCGAATAGTGCAAGAATGGCTTCTAGCATGTACGAATTTCTAAGCATCAAGTATTAAGCATGTATAGAGGATTGTTTATTTGTTTGTGTAAAGCATGCTTGTATGTGATTGTGTGAATTTAATACGTTATATGTATCACACCCCAAAAAGTGTCTAAAATGAAAAAGGGGTCATGTATACTCCCGGTTTTCTAAGCTTCCAAAGTAAACGTGAATTGATGAGTCATTGAGGGTGGAACACCAAAGTTATCCTACATTGGATAAACAAAGGCGTATGAGTATATGGAGCTCGTAGAGAGTTTGGATTCGGAATTAATATGGAAAGTATATGTGCAGCGAAAATATATCTTGTCTAGATACTCGTTTGGACACTAAGTTTTCATGTGTCCTAATTTGCCCATTAGAAACACAAACGAGGAGTCTAGAAACTAAGATAATCTAACATAAGTTCTTGACATCTAACCATAATCTGGTTAGTATCAAGAGTTCGGTTAACAGGTATATATTATACATTATATAGTACATGTTAGAATTTCGTCCATCATGTATTATCATGTAAGGCAAGCACGGAGGTAAGATGATTTCCATCCATTAAACCTCATTGTATAATTCACCAAAGCACAAACTTATCAACTTAGTTTATGAGTTCGGATGGTCATGAAATATAAAATTAAATTTAACTAACTAACTAAAACAACCAAGTGAGCAAACTAGATGCGTGCATCTTGAGCATGGAAAGTGTTCGAGGACGTGATGTAGCCTTGTCACTTTATGGAAATTGTTTTTTTGTAATAAAACATACAAGTGAGGTAGTGGAACAATTTTGGAGAGTCAAAACTTCCATGGTTCACACATTACTCATACACAAGTCTTTCAACATTGAAGGTTGAAAGCTTGGATGGTTTCAATCACTTAGAACATTTTGGGCAGAATTTTAAAGAGGTTTTGAGTCTTGTTTATTGGTGGAAATCAACCACAACACAAACCAACAACTATGAGCTTAGTTGGGAGTTTGGTGGGTACAAGATTTCACAAAGTTTTAATCAAAATATGCGAGTATTAAGAATAAAATCAAAGCAGAATTATAACACTGCTTTGGACCTCAAATATGGTGAGGTTTGTCATACCCC
Source organism: Helianthus tuberosus (assembly GCA_030545235.1). Taxonomy (NCBI): domain Eukaryota; kingdom Viridiplantae; phylum Streptophyta; class Magnoliopsida; order Asterales; family Asteraceae; genus Helianthus; species Helianthus tuberosus. The sequence goes on from CM060415.1 coordinate 139,909,142, forward strand.
GAAATATCAGAGCTGGCGTGACTGGACCGGTATCTTCATTGCATAGCGAAAGCAAATATGCTAAGACTTCTAGAAAATTGAACACCTGCTAAGTACTCGAATTCCCATGGGTTCTCCTATTCCAACCGTTCCATAGTTTCGAAAAATGCCACCTGAGAAAGAACATGCGAAAAATCAACATAAAGTTGAGCGAGTTCATAGTTTGTTTTGAAAAACATTTAAAACAAATCTTTTTGATACCCGGTTTTAAAGTTGTCGAGAAATATAATAAAATCATTTTTTTTCTCGGCAAGTTATATGAAAATTATGGGTCTAGCCCACGAGAGTCTTTGTGCATTGCACGTGTGAGAATGGGCCGAGCCTAAAAGAGTCTTTGTAAGCAGGACCAACTCGTCCTCTTACTTGTACATAAGTTGAAAACGTTACCAAAGTTCGTACATCCATGTGTTATGAGTTTGTGTCAAATGAATCTTAAAGACATTTGAAAGTTTAAGTATCAAAATCGGGTATGTAAAGAGTCAATGAACATGTTGATCATTAATGTGTAGTTAGGACATTAATATGTGTGCCGACATAGGAAACCACCAACCCGTAAGCGATTTAGTACCGGTCCACCCGGAGAGGGTAACAAAGGAAACTCCATGTGGCCACACAAGGACCCATGAGTGGGGCTCGCCCTGTACCCGATAGATCTACCCCTTTGTTCTGTGGTCTTAAACAAGATTAATGGTGCTTTAAGTATCAGCCTATTCGCACGTAATCTACTAATTCATTCCGTAGCTTAACCTGTCACGGACCCGACCCAGTTGCCTGGACCGGAAGCCGCGGGACAGAAACCCGTGGTATTGGTGGTTGATTTGGCAGCGGAAATTTTAACAGGATCGTTTAACTGAAAACACCCAATTATTTTATTTCAAGTTTCGGGACAAACCCCGTGGTTTACAATAAAGGAATTTCACTGGGAAATCCCCTGATTACAAAAACATGTTTATTTATTTACTGAGCCATTTCATTCAAGCTGGAGTGCTACGCGACACTTTTCCTTGTTCACATTAAATCACCTGAAACATGTTTAAAAAGATTTTATCAGCGGGGAAATACTGGCGAGTCATTCAATTTGTACAAAACGACACATTGTTATAATCTACAGTATTAAGAGCGATTACAATGTTTACATATCAACCAATTACCCCAAATCGGTATTTGTCACTCGACCGTATCTGTGACTATGGTCATATCACCCATTGGCTAACCCGTTGTCCAATGGTGACGGTTATCAAGTAATGTATACAAAACCCCACATACCGGCAATAATTATAGATTACAAAGACTTAATCACTGTAATTATAACTGGGAAACATTTAGGGTTTTGCAAAGCAATTTGACAAAAAGAGAATGACTCACATTGCAAGTTTAGACGGACAGAGTATGCCTACTAATTAAGCCTGGTAACCTAGTTAAATAATGCAAATGAAACTAGGTTAGTAACTTAATACAACATTTACGATAATTTCACGAGATCGAAACCCTCACGACGAATGACAAAGTATAGCCCAAGATTCGGGCAGCACTTAAACATCCATCGGATTGGTTTTAATCGACCGGACATGGTATCGTAGCAGCGATCGAGTTATTACCCCGTTATCGTAGCAGCGTTTCACCACTAATATTGAATTTTCGAGCAGAAAGGAAACTGTTTGAGTGAAATATTTCGAGCAAACTGAACTGGCCATGCAACGTCGAATTTATAGCTGAAAATTAGGTCCTTCGTGGCCCGCGTAAACTTGAAGGGCAATCCTTCGCGGCTCGCGAGGGCCTCCCTAGCTACGGCTAGGGCTGCCATGTCAAACCCTAGACCTGCCACGTGTGTGACACGTGGCCCTAATGCTTATCCGGAGATTCACTTAGCTGTCGCGCCCCGCGAAGACTTTGCTTAAATCTTTCGCGACCCGTGACTGACTAATAAAACTTGTTTTTCTTGATTTTTCATAAAATTTAGGGTTTTAGGGGTTCGGGTTTTCACTTACGGGGAAATTTATGACATTTTTGCAGGTCCTTACATCCTCCCCACCTTATTTAAAATCTCGTCCGCGAGATTTATTGAAACAGTTAAGGATACTTTCGCTTCATTTCCGATTCCAGTTCCCATGTGTACTCATGTCCTCTTTTCGAATCCCACTTTACTTTGACAAGTACCAATCTCTTGTGTTTGAGGTGTTTGACCTTTCTGTCTTCTATTTGGAGCGGTTTCTCAATAAATTTCAACTTTTCATTTACCTCTATATTTTGAAGAGGTACTACCAGGGATTCATCAGATAAACATTTCTTGAGATTAGATACACGAAACACATCATGTACCCCGACTAGCTCTTCTGGTAGTTGTAATTGATAGGCAACTGGTCCTATTCATTAGGTAACTGTGAACGGTCCTATATATCTTGGACATAGCTTTCCTTTCTTACCGAATCGAACTACCCCTTTCCACGGAGAAACTTTCAAGAGTACCTTGTCTCCAACTTGAAATTCTAACGGCTTGCGTCGATTGTTTGCATAACTCTTCTGGCGGTCTCGGGCCATTTTTAGTCTTCCTTGATATGAGTTATCTTATCGGTGGTTTCCTGCACAATCTCGGGTCCTGATAATTTACTTTCTCCTATTTCTGCCGAGCATACTGGAGTTCGACATTTTTGTCCATACAGTGCTTAGAACGGCGCAGCATTGATACTTGTATGATAACTATTGCTATAGGAGAATTCGATTATGTCACGGCCCCCGACCCGGTTTGACCCGTTTCAGGAGCCGCGGGACAGAAAATCCCGTGGTATTTATTTAATTAAGTTTAACAGCGGAAGATTTCATCAGGATCTTTTTAAAACTGCAATTTCCTGATTATTTTATTTCACAACTCGGGATAAAACCCTGGTAATTTACAATCATATGATTTCACGGAGAAATCTTTATTTTACAAAACATGTTTCTTTATTTTATATTGAGCCACTTCCTTAAGCTTGTAGTGCTACGCGGCACTTTTCCTGGATCACAACAGATCACCAGAAACATGTTTGAAAAAGGTTTTGTCAGCGGGAAATACTGGTGAATCATTCTTTTTACTAAAATGACACATTTGTTATAATTTACAGTATTAAGAGCGATTACAATGTTTCCATATATCAACCAACTACCCACAGTATTTGTCACTCGAACATCCATCGGTAGCCTCTTAGCCCGATGGTGTCTGTGACTATGGTCATATCACCCCTTGGCTAACTCGTTGTCCAATGATGAAGTTTATCAAGTAATGTATACAAAACCCCACATACCGGCTGTAATTTGGTGACTACAAAGACTTAATCCCTGTAATTATAACTTTGAAATAAACATGCTTTTGAAAGTAATTTAATAAAAAGAGAATGACTCACATTGCAGATTTAATATGAACAGAGCTTAGCCTACTGATTAGCCTTGATAACCTAGTTTAAATAACAATGCACACAAACTAGGTTAGTAACTAATACAACATTTACGATAACTCACGAGATTGAAATCTTCACAACGAATGACAAAGTGCGATACTTAAACATCCATCGAATTCACGACGAATGACAAAGCATAAACCCTAATTCGGGCAGCACTTAAACATCCATTGGATTGATTTCTATCGATCGGACATTGAATCGTATCAGCGATCGAGTTATTACCCTGTATTGCAGCAGCGTTTCGTGAATCGTGTGTGGTTTGTAGTAAACAGACTATAACTCGGTGTATATAACGAAATTTTATGTCGTTCAAGTGCCAAAATTCAAGTCCCAAACCCATCTATTTATACTGAAATTTTGACCCCCTCGCGTGACGCGAGGGGTACCCCTTTGGGCGTCGCGTGGCGCGACGGGTCACACCCTACCATAGGGTAGCCCCGTGTGTATGTAGCCTTGCTGAGTCGACGAAACTTTAAAATTCGAATTTGACATCATTTTATGAGGCTAATCGTAAATAGGGAATACCCCCCCTGAGTTTTAGGGGCCCTGATCCTGATTCTGATTGTTCTGAAAATTTTAGGGTTTACTCAGAATCACTTGGGTGTCTTAATTAGGGTTTCCTATTGGACAAATTAAATAATAATTAGGACTTTTAATGAGAGTTGTTACAGATTAAGGGTAGGTGGTCATCCCAGTTTCCACCGAAGTCTATAACACAAGCCCTAAGCATGTCTTCTAAGGATTGGATTGTCCTTTCACTCTATCCATCTGTTTGGGGATGGTATGCAATACTTAAATTTAATCGCGTCCCTATTGCTTGTTGGAAGCTTGTCCAAAAATGAGAAGTGAAACGACCATCCCTATCTGACACAATGGAGAGTGGGACTCCATGTAGGGATACTATTTCGTCTACGTATAACTTAGCCAATCTTTCCATACTAAAGGTTTCCTTCATTGGTAGGAAATGAGCTGATTTGGTCAATCGATCTACAATCACCCAGATTGCATCGTTACATTTCCTTGTTTTGGGTAGCTTAGTAACAAAATCCATTGTTATTAATTCCCATTTCCATACCGGCATTTCTAATTGTTGAAGTAAACCTGAAGGTTTCTGGTGTTCTGCCTTAACTTGCGAACAAGTGAGACACTTAGAAACGTAACTAGCTATGTCCTTTTTCATTCCTATCCACCAGAAATTATTCCTTAAATCTTGATACATCTTGTTATTACCAGGATGCATCGTATACCTAGATTTATGGGCTTCCTCTAAAATCTTATTTCTTAATTCTCCTTGCTTAGGTACCCAAGTTCTTTTCTTATGGAATCTCCAAATTCCATCAGTCCCTTGCTCTAATTCTTTTATCCTTCCTTTCATTCCTTCAGCATCATCCTTGATTGCTGTTTCCTGAACGTTCTTCAGTTGTTCCATTAGATCTAATTGGAGATTTAATCTAAGAGCACGAACTCGTCTTTGCTTTTCATGGTACTTACAACTTAGGGCATCGGCTACTACATTTGCATTTCCTTTGTGATATAAAATATTACAGTCGTAATCACTAAAAATTTCCTTCCATCTCCTTTGCCTCATGTTCAATTCTTTTTGCCCAAATATGTATCTTAAACTCTTATGATCTGTATAGACAGTAAACTTACTTCCGTACAGATAATGTTTCCAAATCTTAAGGGCAAAAATTATTGCTCCTAATTCTAGGTCATGAGTCGTATAGTTTTCCTCATGCTTTTTCAATTGTCTTGATGCATACGCAATTACCTTGCTGCGTTGCATCAGCACACAACCTAATCCTAGCTTAGAAGCATCGCAGTATACTTCAAAATCTTCTGTTCCTTCTGGTAAGGCAAGAATTGGGGTATTTGTTAATCTTTGCTTTAAGATCCTGAAAGCCTCTTCTTGCTTGGGTCCCCATTCAAACTTAACAGTTTTACAGGTTAACTTGGTTAATGGAACAACTATCTTAGAAAAGTCTTTGATGAAGCACCTATAGTAGCCCGCTAATACTAGAAAGCTTCTAACTTCGGTAGCTGATTGCGGGACCTTCCAATTGGTGATCGCTTCTATCTTGGAGGGATCTATGTGAATGCCTTCGTGATTCATCATGTGCCCTAAAAATTGCATCTCTTGTAGCCAAAATTCACACTTTGAGAATTTGGCGTAAAGCTTTTCCTTTCTTAACAGGGTTAAGAGTGCATGCAGGTGTTCATAATGTTCATCCTGACTTTTGGAATAAATAAGTATATCGTCGATGAAGACAATTACAAATTTATCCAAGTACGGCTTACAGATCCTATTCATCATATCCATAAATGTTGCAGGAGCATTTGTTAATCCAAAGGGCATGACTGTAATCTCGTAGTGACCATACCTAGTCCTGAAGGCAGTTTTAGGTATGTGTTCTTCCTGTACCTTCAACTGATGGTATCCGGAGCGCAAGTCTATCTTAGAGAAATACCTAGCTCATTGAAGTTGATAAAAAAGATCATCAATCCTAGGTAATGGCTATCGATTCTTAATGGTAACCTTATTCAATTCCCTATAATCGATACACATTCGCATCGAACCATCTTTCTTTTTCACGAACAACACAGGTGCTCCCCAAGGGGATGAACTGGGTTGCATGAATCCTTTACTTAACAATTCATCTAACTGCTTTTTCAGTTCTAACATTTCTGTGGGTGCTAACCGATAAGGTGCCTTAGCTATTGGTGCAGTTCCAGGAATCAGATGAATTCTAAATTTTACTTCCCTATTTGGCGGAAGTCCAGGTAGCTCTTCTGAAAATACATCAGGGTATTCTGATACTACTGGAATTTCCTTAAGTTCTTTGCTTTTAGCGTTAATGATTACCGAAATCATATACACGATTCCTTGCTTTCGTTCATAACTAGCAACTTTCATTACTGAAATGAACTTCATTGGTTTACGCGACTTATCTCATGTCACCAAAATTACTTCTCCTGCTGGTGTATGTATCTCTATGGAATTTTTATCACAGAGGATTCGAGCATGGTTGGCTACTAACCAATCCATTCCTAACACGACATCGAATCCTGCTAAATTCATAGGGAGAAGGTTTGCAGAAAATTTGTGACCTGAGAGTTCTATCTTTCCTTCTTGGAGAACTTTATCTATATTAACAGAATTTCCTTCTGTCGTTTCTACCGTATAAATTTGCCTAAGTTTGGTTATGGGTTGCTTAAGAGCTTGGCAAAATGAAGTATTTATAAAACTTTGGTTTGCACCAAAGTCAAATAATACTTTTGCGTAAATGTCATGTACAAGAAACGTACCAGCTATCACATCCGGATTCAGATCTGCTTCTTGTGTAGTCAGCTGGAAGGCTCTTGCATTCTTTTTATTAATTCCTTCAGTTGCTTTTGTCTTGTTGTCAAATGGCTTGACCAGTTTAGGGCATTCTGGTCTAAAATGCCCAGCTTCTCCGCAATTGTAGCATATCTTTGATTTTTTCCTGCACTCCTCCTCTCGGTGCCCCGGTGCTTGGCAGAAATTACAATTTTCCTGACATTTACCAAAATGTTTCTTTCTACAGTTTCTGCAGAATGGAGGTGTGGAAGATTGCCCAGTTCCTTTTTTCTTGAAGTTACCATTAGTATTACCCCCACGGAACCCTTGGGTAATCTTCTGGGCCAATTCCTTTTTCCTGTTCTCTTCTCTTGTGCATACCAGCCCGTCGGTTAAGGTGTTGGCCAATTCAACGGCATCGTCAATCGTGCGGGGTCTCGCAGCTGTAACTATGTCGTGAATGTTGGTGCATGCATCTGTCGACTTCGTCTTGTATCGAGTCTTGTATTAGAATTATTAGATCAGGGCATGTTGTATGATGAAAATAGGAGGTTTTAGGTGTAACGGAGCTAATTCCGCTTGAATGGGCTAATTCCGTTTGAAAGAGACTTGTGCAGTTTCAAGCGAAATTAACCTGGTTAATTCCGTTTGAAACACATTGGCACTTTCAAACGGAATCACCTCTCCTATATATACCTCCCAAACGAAATCATTTAGAAGGTTGAGCTTTCCGGTACCGAACAGCTGCCGACGCGTCGTTTGATCTGTATTGCTGTTATATCAATAAAACAAGACATTTAATAGTGATACAAGTTGTTTTCCAAGTATGTTTCTTTGTTTTCGCCTCTGAAACAGACTAAGAACTCTTCTGATTGACTCGTTTGGGTCATGGATCGATCCTACAAGTGGTATCAGAGCTCAGGAAGAAGAGTTCTTGCCAAAACAACCATTTTTTTCTGACTTCTACACCTTCTTTTACATAATTCACAAAATTTTTTGGTCAAAATGATCTGAATTTCATACATAACTTGCGCAACAGTGTTTTAAAGAATCCTTGAAAGTATTGGACATTAATTCGGCTTAAAACTGGTAAAAATCATAATTCCGTTTGAAAACAGATCGAAAAAGATGATGTCAGCAGCATTTCAAACGAGATTAGGACTTAATTCCGCTTGAAAAATTCACCTTATTCCGCTTGAAAGTATCTAATTCCGTTTTTGGGTGTAATTCCGTTTGAGGAGGTTCAAACGAAATTAGTTGATTTCGTTTCAAGGCGTGATTCTGTTTGAAAGTGTGCTGGTTCAAACGAAATTAGTGATTCCGCTTCAAAGTAATTTCGTTTGAGGATGTTATTTCGCTTCAAAAGAGTTGATTCCGTTTGAAATTTAATTCCGTTTGAAACCGTATTCCATTTGAAACTTGGGTTTTTGTGAAAAAAAAATTTCGAAACATGGAAGAGGAATTCTACAATGCGTTTGCGACATCGATTGCTCCTGTTACTGCTGCCGAAACAGTGTACAGTGAAAATGAGACTGGAACTTACCAAAAACCACCTAAGCTAATGTTCATTGAAGATTTTAAAGGTTGGCAAAATCGATTTGAGAACTGGGTGCAAGCATATAAGTTTGATGCGTGGTGTGCCTTACACAAAGATTACGAGAAACCGAAAAACGAGCGTGCGCTTGAAAAAGCTTTTTGTGATTTTTCAGAGAGTGATAAATTGAAGTATACAAGTGAGAAAATGATGATTAGTCTTCTACAACAAGCAGTAAAGGAATATATCTTTGTTTTGCTTCAAAATGAGGATACTGCTAGATCGATTTGGAATGCATTGATTCAAAAGTTCAAAGGAAGCGCATATATGATTAAAAACAAAAAGGCGTTATTGAAGAAATCATTTGATATGTTTGCAGCTTTCGATCATGAAACAACAAAGATGACCATTGATAGATATTGTCATTTGGTATTGGAAATGGGAAGATTTGACATTAAGAAAGATGATGATGAATGGGTTGATAAACTTGCCGAAGCACTACCACAGCAAAAATGGGGAACTTATCTGTTGATTGTGAAACACATGAGAAAATCGAAAAATATGAATCTGGCACAGTTTCTTCAAAAGATTGAAGAGCATGAGTTGGATATTCAGAAAACGGCAATCATGAAGAATCCAAATGCTCAACAAGATGTCAGTTTATATTACAGAGGGAACAAGTTTGAGGCTACCCCCAGTCCTAGCCCAAAGATTCAAACTGGTTTCAGTGCTGATACTTCATCTGGAACTAAGGGTAGTAATTTGACACAGAGTGGTGGATCTTCGTCTTCATATTCAAGTTTTGATCCAAATTTTACAACATCAAATCCTCAACAACATAATTCTAATAATCTACACTGCAATGTTACCTTGAACATTCAAAATGGTCAAAATCTGTCTCCGGAAATAGCAAAGAAACACATGGCATCACTCGTTGCTATGTTGGAATCAAATGAAAGCTTGATTGGTGGCAGAATTGGAAATCCGATGCTTACCAAAGAGGATTATGACCAAATTGATGCAGAGGAACTTGAGTTGATGGATGTGAAGTGGTGTTTAGCCAGTGCTGTTCGAAGAGCAGAAAAATTTACACAAATCACTGGTAGAGATGATTTTCGGGGAATAAGTGAATCTCCAATAGGTTTTGACAAATCAAAAGTCACCTATTTTTGTTGCAAAGGAAAAGGCCATTTTAAATGAGAATGAAAAAACAAAGAAGCAACTGGGAGACAAGATGGAAAGAATGATTATTATCAAAAGTGAATTTTTCATCAGATTGTTCAACAACCACAAATTGATAAAGAACCACAAACTGCTCATGCACGTACCATTCAAAAAGAAGAGCTTGTTTTGGGATAATTGATCAAGATGATCAATTTGTTGCAGAAGGTTTCAGCTGGGATAAATACATTCCACCAAGTTCAGGTCTTGTTGCTAGAATTCTGGGTGAAGATGAGGCTAGTCAGAAAAGAATCCTGATTTTTCCAGATCTAGGAAGCGATATTGATACTGATGATGAGGAAGAATATCTTAAAAAGGCTAGAAAAGGCATAGATCCTGACAGTTTTAATTTGTTTTTTGCAGATAAAGTTGAGTTGCTGAATCAGAAGAAGATTGCCAGATTGAGGAGAGAGCTGGAAGCAGCAAAAATTCTTGATGGTGAAAAAGCAAAGACAGGAGAAGCTAATGTTGAACCAGTAACTGAGAAAGTAGTAGAGAAAATCGTTGAAGTGGAGAAAGTGGTGGAAAAAATAGTTGAAGTGGAAAAAATAGTTGAAGTTGAGAAACTTGTCGAAGTAGAGAAAATTGTCGAAATAGAAAAAATTGTTGAAGTTGAGAAACTCGTTGAAGTTGAAAAGACTGTCGAGGTTGAAAAGATAAGTGAAAAACTGGTTGAAGTTGAAAAACCATGTTTGAAGTGTTTAGAATCTTGCAAAGTTTGTGAGGAGAAAGATAAGAAGATTGCTGATATGGAGAAGATTAAAGAAGATTTACTGTCTGATTTGAAGTATAAAAGAGTCATATGATGTTTTGAACAAGACAGTTGATGGTTTGAACAAAACAAATCGAGAAGTTGATGCTGCTATGACAATGATGAGCTCAACATTAATGACAAAGCAGAGCGTCATCAATGAGTATATTGAAGACTGTGCTAAGCTGAAGCAGGAGTTGGAATTTGAAAAATTTGAGAGTGAAAGGATTAAACGATTACTGTTGAGTTATACTACTTGTGATTATTTGATTGATCGTGTTTATCCTACTGTTGCAGGTCTTGAAGCATTTCAAGATAAAGAAACTGAAGAGGATACTGGTAAGAAACCAAGTGTCAAATATAACAAGTGTCCGCCCCCGATTTGGAATAGTTATTCTCCCAGAAAGCCAAATGAGGAACGTTTAAATAAGGCTCTCAACATCAAGTTAAAGTCTGAAATCATTGATGAATTACCAGATAATATTGATGTTACATTCACAACATCTGACACTGATCATGAGTCTGAGTTGTTAAAGAAAGTGGTTGATCAGGTGTTGGATATGGATGAAGAGTCAAAGTCGGAGTCTAAATCTGAAAGTTCGAGTTCGTCAGAAAAGAGTCCGAGTTCACCGGTTAAAAGGGTTTACAATAAAGAATTCTTGTTATCAAAATCTAATTTGAATGATGGATCATTCAAAGTGGCTTATACTTTGAATGATTCAGACAAATTATATTCTGATGAGAAATTTCCAATAAGAAGTGTCAAAACGGAAATGATCAAACAGGTTTTCAAACTAATAGAAATTAACATTTCTGAAATAAAAGATTTAAATCTTACTGAAAAACCTAAAAGATACACTTCAAGAGTTCAACAAAGATTGAACAAGAAAAAGGGTTACAGTTCTGGTTCAGGTTATTGAAAGAAACCAAACCATAACGGTAATTTCAAAAAGCAAGGTTTAGGTTTTAGTTCTTCAGGAAATTATAAAAATGAGAAAAATTATAAACCAAAAACAAAATTTGTTACAGGAGGAAGTTCTGAAGAAGAGCAGAAGAAACCATTCTGGAAACAGACAAATCAAGAGTTTCTTGCTGAAATAAAGAAGAATGTGAAGAAATTTGCTTCAAGAGTTGACAGAAGAACCTGTTTCAAATGTCAAAAAGTTGGACATATTGCTTGGAATTGCCAACAGTTCAACAACATAAAACAGGGAATTTCTTTTAACTCAAAATTGAAAGAAAAATGTGTTGATGAAAAGAAACAACTAACTGAGAAATCTAAAGTGTTTGAAAATTCGACATTCGAAAATGGTGATGTTTCAAAACATTTTTACAAAAGAAAAGTCGATTTGAACAAACAAAGATAGGTTGTAAAATCTGAGAGTAGTTCTGACAATGAATCTGATTCCATAAAATCAGAGGAGTCATTTGTTGAAAAGAAGAATGAGAATTCCGTTCCTGAGATGAACGATGAAAATTCTCCAAAATTGTCAAAGGAAAATTTGAAGTTGAAGGTTGGTAAAACTGAGATTTCAGGACAATTCTTTGCTGATAAGAAAGAATTTGATGCTGAAAAAGTGTTTAATGGAAAAGTTAAACATATTTTCGGGAAGATGGTTGATGGAAAGGTTAAAGGTGCAAAAGAATTTTACAAATCAAAATGTTGGTGGGATAGATGTGTATCACCCAAGGCTGGTCAGGCTTGGGTGACATCGTTTTCTAACTGAAATCCTGATTTGCCGGAGCTCCCAGGTTGGTAAGTGTGGAGCAGGAATCGGCATCATTCTTGAATAGGTTTGGATGGTAAATCTACAGGTGATATCCTTATATTGTTATATTTTGATTTACAAGTGGTTATGGTTGGTGAGTGAACCTACAAGATATTGAAAAAGGTTTTCATTTACAAGTGGTAAATCAAGGACATTAAGTTGTACTTGAGTTTCCTACAAATAGTATTTTTGGAGAACAATATGATGAACTCCTAACCTACAAGTGGTAAAATCAACGAAACTTATCTTCCAGAAAAACCATTTGATTAAAACAAACTTAAGTGTTTTGAAATCACAATGGAAAAATAGTTTGTTGTGAGGGGGAGTTCTGATTGTTTATGCCAAGTGGATGGCGAATTGAAGCTTGAAAATCGGTTGTCATTTTACTTGTACAGTTTGTTTTCAAATTTCCTTTAAAAGTTTTTGAATTTTAGGGGGAGTAAGAAATTTCAGAAAATCCAAAAACATTTGAAAATTTGAAAAAGTCAAAAAATGATAAAATCAAAAACGAGTTTTGTTGTGAAAAAGAGGAAATGATAGTACATCAGTGGTCGATCACAGCATGCTAAAGAAATGGAAAGTTAAAAATGTGATAAACGGTCTCACTGATGATGTGCCAGTAGGTTTTTGCACATTTAGTAGATTGTGTCGAGATATAAACCTAAAATTCAAACTTGCTTATATCGTGGGTAACATCTCTCGGATATATGGGTAACCCCCGAAATCTTGTTTAAAGGACCCCTCTTTCTGAGATACTAGGTCTTTATGCTTAGTGATATCTGGGGTATTATCTCGGGACTTCTGATTTTGCGGAAGCAATGGCCTAGTCCCCGGAGAATACTTTACGTTTGCTTGAAACATAGCCTACCCTCAGCATAAAAAATGATGAAACATTGCAAAATGCTAATCATGTGCTGTTGAAGAAAAGATCCTCTAAAGGGGACATACCAAAAGTCGAAGCCGCCATCTCTCTGCTGAACGGAAGTTCTGACCTGAGCTCTCACGGCCCTCACAATTTAAACCCCTTACAGATATCATCTAGGTATACTTACCTGTAAGACTGAATATTGGGATCTGGATACGGGAGTATATTCTAAGGTGGGACACGCGAATAGGTTTAAGTCTTTAAAACATTAATCTCATATCTCGAAACAGTTGAACTTTGTGTGAAAATTTAAGTGGATCTGTATACTGACAATCTAAGTGAATTGTTTAGAACTGAAAATGTTTAAAGCTTAACGGTGTTGGTGATTTGTTTCATAAAACTGATATGATCCTCTTACACAAACTCACAAAAATATTGTATGTAAATATTTCTTTACTGCATTTCTGTTATTTCAAAATCCAAAAAGATTTTCGGTATGTTTTTAGCATAAATTTTGAAAAATTCAAAAAGATTTTTGACAACTGATGTTGAAAAGCTGATTTTTAAAATTTCGAATGCTAAACATGACGAACAGGTTTGGGAGTGTGTGTTTTGAAAAAATGATTTTCATACAAGTGGTTCATCAGAGATTAATTGTTATATCATAATTGGTCGATACTTGAAAACGATGTGTTCAGTTTGTGTCTACAAGTGGTTAGCAGGGTTTCTAAATTTGTTATATCTTATTTTTATGAAACTTATGTTTTGGGTAGAGATTTTGCAGGTGAAGCCAGGAATTGATCCTGAACCTGTAAACATGAGAGAAGAATATAATCCAGACTACGATCCCAAGCGTTCTTTGAGGGGAAGTCTGTTGATGTAGAGATTGAAGAATCAAGAGATCTGATCAAGAGGATATAAGAGTCAGCTTCAGATCCTGAAAATAGAAGAAGAGAGAAGATTGAGGATACTTACTCTGTCAAATATTTTGAAGAGGAAGCCCAAAGACTGATAAAGACTAAAGACGTTGAAGACTCGACACTTAAGACTCGTCAACATTCGAGGGGGAGTCTGTTGGTGCATGCGTCTGTCGACTTCGTCTTGTATCGAGTCTTGTATTAGAATTGTTAGATCAGGGCATGTTGTACGAGGAAAATAGGAGGTTTTAGGTGTGATGGAGCTAATTCCGCTTGAATGGGCTAATTCCGTTTGAAAGAGACTTGTGCAGTTTCAAGCGAAATTAACCTGGTTAATTCCGTTTGAAATGCACATTGGCACTTTCAAACGGAATCACCTCTCCTATATATACCTCCCAAACGAAATCATTTAGAAGGTTGAGCTTTCCGGTACCGAACTGCTGTCGACGCGTCGCTTGATCTGTATTGCTGTTATATCAATAAAACAAGACATTTAATAGTGATACAAGTTGTTTTCCAAGTCTGTTTCTTTGTTTCCGCCTCTGAAACAGACTAAGAACTCTTCTGATTGACTCGTTTGGGTCACGGATCGATCCTACAATGAATTTCGCTAATTAGTCCCCAAATGTAACGAGAAATAAGCACCGGTTCTGGCGAGGCCAGAGTTGGTACTATTCTAGCATACTCGAAAAATTTCGAAGTATACCCTCGACAGTCAACGTCCACCATCCGGTGATTCCTCCCAACTCATGGCATAAGCCACGTCACTTCCCTTAGCTTGCAGCACCGTGTTCCACCATTCTAATGCCTCTTCCTTGAAAAGGTGGGATACATACATCACCCGGTCTTCTTCTGCGCACTTACTTATTTTAATCACAGCTTCGGTCTTTTCCAACCAACGTAGTGCGGCAGTCGCCCCTTCATTGCTGATACATGGTCGAATAACGCTGCTTGTATATGTTTAAGTTTAGGTTTTTACTTGACTTTTAATCTTGAATAGCCTACTTTTAATTAGATTTGTGTTTTACACGTTTAATGAATAAGGAGCTTTTCGGGAGCTTTAAGGGTAACCGGAGTGAAAACCGGACCACCGGGACATCAAACGGGTCAACCGGGAGTGCAAAGTGGAAAAAAATGGAGAACTGGAGCTAGAGAGGTCGTCGATGACGCCCCTAGGGCCGTCGGCAACACTCACTTGTTTACCCCATCGGCCAAACATCTCGTATCCAGGAAAATAACACGTCGGACGAAAGCTGGATCAGGGGAGGCCGTCGGCGACGGGCCCCTGGCGTCGGCGACGGGCTTTGTTTTTACTAAACGCGATTTTTGGGTTTGTTGGGTATGAAGAACGATTTCTATTGGTTCTTTGGCAATTAATCCGTAAGTTACACTTTCTTTGAGTTTGAATAAGCATCTTGGAGCCAATTATCATCATCTCTTCCATTACCAATCATCTACCATCATCAACCTTCACCCGAATCAACCCAAATCACCATTCAATTCATCTTCATCACTAATCCATAAACCCTAGTTCATTCATCCATAATTCCTTTCACCATCATCACCCACCAAAACCCTAATCCTCATTGTTCCACCATTCCACAAGCTTCGAGATGATCCAAGTCAACTCTCAAACATCTGGTGATCAAGTTCCTTCAACCATGAGCAGCTAATCACCTTGGTTTCACCCCGGTGTAGGTAGTTGTATTATCTAGAGTTTCGATTTGTGTTTAGTTTTGACTTGTGTGACAAATTGTGTTTTGATTTTGAACACCTTTGATAATTGTCATGTATTTGAATTGAATTTACAAATTGTCGAACGATGATAAAGTTATGACTTTGTGAAATGAATTTGTGCACTTATGTGTTATCTTGGTTAGGATTTACTTGTGTTGATTACAAAGTGCATTATTGTCCATTCTTAGGAATGTTGATAGTTATTGACACCTAAGTCACGGTACACTAAATCTGTTAATCATTTATCCAATTAGGCCAATTCTAAAACTTGTAGGAACCTAGGTTTGCAATTACCGAAACCGGGTGTGAACCCTTTTTCACATTATTGTTTAAGTTATCAATTGTGTTTTTTGCATTTCTTAATTTCTAATAGATAATCAATCCAATTAATTTAGTGAACATTGTTCAACATCTTTTCAATAAACCAAAAACCATAAAAATAATTTAGCAAGCTTCATAAAAGTGACAACTATTACAATTCATTCAAACTCCATTCGCAAACCACATACTCTTCGTGGTTCGACCCCTTACTACCACTAGCTAATTGTTAAGGGTAATTAGGGTTCTAAATATTATCTTTGACCAGAGCGCGACACTCTGATAAATTGCCAGCAAATTCGACTGGCTTACAGGTGAGAAATTCTTTGTAAGTGCAACCAGTCATTGCCACTTTCATTTTCTTAAGAAATGGGGCTTGAACCACATTATTATTATCGCCGCCCCCATTCACATTGTTACTGAAATTATCGTCGCGGGTGCGTTTGCTATGGTTAGCTTGGGAAGGTTCAATAGGATTCTTAACAGCATCGACGATTGCTGGGATAGCGTTGGCTATTCCCTGAGCAACGATATTTTCTATATCTTTCCTATTGAGAAAATGGTCTTCATTATTGGGTTCAGATTGGTTAACTTCATTTGCCGGTTGGTTTACTGCGTTTTCCATCTGAATAATTAACAATATATATATATATATATATATATATATATATATATATATATATATAGGGAGCCGCTAAAATGAAAACCACCCCCAGTTGTAAGAACCATGAGAACCAGTCTCCACCAATCAGGTTTTGCCAACAAAAAGGGTATATCGGTCATTTACCCCAAATGTCATATCCTTCCTCTCTCCTCTGTCTTTCTTTTAATGTTTCCTCTCTCCTCTCTCTTTCTTTTATATTTATAAGTTGCAGACTCTTTCTCCATTTTTAAAATTGCATCTCTCATTCATCTCTCTATCTTGAAATCCAACCCCCACACCCATCTCCCTTGTCTCTCTGCTGGTGACTAAACCTGTTAACCGAAGACGATGATGACGACGACTGAACCCAACCCTGCGGGCGACTAAACCTGTTAACCCAAGCTCCGATTTGGGGGTAGTGAACTCCGATTTGATGTTGTGGTTGTTGGTGTCCCGATCTATGATGTTGTTGTCCTTCACCCCCAAATCTCTCTCTCTCTCAAGATCGTTCTAACACCATACATGTTACGGTGGTGGTTTGGTCAGCGGCGGTGGTTCTAACAGTGGGTTAGTGGGTTAGTGGCTGGTGGTGGCGGTTTGACGGCTGGGTGGTGGGCAGGCGGCGGAGGTCCTGGTCTCCTCCCGACTAGTTGATGCTCTGGTCGACTTTGGAGGTTATGGGTTTAGTTGGTTCAAGACTAGTTCTTCAGTTCCTTGGCCTGTGTTGTTGATTTCTCTGGTATTTTTTGGCCTGTGTTCTTGATTTTTCTGGGTTTAGTTGATTTTTCTGGTGATTCTTGGCCTGTGTTCTTGATATGTGTTCTTGAATGATGATGATGATACCGATGGTATTTTGGTATGTTGGTATTTTGATTTCTGTTTTTATATGTTGGGGATTTTGATTTAGTATGTTGGGGATTTTGTTCTTGATATTTGTTTTGATTTGGTATGTTGGGGTGATGTGTTCAAATATTAACATATAAATTTCATCAAATGAGGCATAAAACTAACCCCTTTTTAGTACTAATGTTGCAAAAAGTATGCTTTTGTCTTCCTTTTGTATTTTCAGGATTATATGAGCTCAAATTAACAAAAGAAGCAAAAAGACATCAAAATCTAACATAAATACAAGAAAAGGAACAAGACGTGACATGCCCGACCCCACGACAGCATCTTTCCAAGCAAAACAAGAAGACAGAAGACTGAACACGCCCCGTGCTCAGCCAGCACGGGGGCGTGCCCAAGTGTCAGCAGAAAAGACAAAGTGGTAGAAGCTTCTATTGCCCACCACGGGCCGTGCTCAGCGGACACGGGGCCGTGGTCAACTATAAGATTCGCACAATCCAGCAAATCTGCATAGTACAAAGATTCTTCTGCACCACGGGGTCGTGCTCAGCGGACACGGGGGCGTGGTCAACTAATAAGACAAAGCTGCATTTAATGAAGAAAGAGAAGGATGTGGACACAGGGCCGTGCCCGAGCTTCTGTTCAGCCTATAAATAGATGTGCTTGGCTCAAGCTCAAACCATCCCTTGGCACACCACCTCTCTCACACTTCACCCACCACCCACCACCACCATAACACCATCATCCACCACCATCATCCATCATCCATTGTCCATCGTAGAGTGTGTGAGTCGTCTCGGGATCCAAGGTTGATCGTAAGAGTTCTTGACAATCAAGGCCATGTTTGCCTAAGTCTCTTACATCACTTGGTGAAGACAAAGTGTCTAGTGTAATACTTTTTATTTCTAATCTTTTGCACTTTTTATTTGGTTTCGTATTAATGACTTTAATAACTAGTTGCTTATGTTGAAGGTGATCTTTCTTTATCGTTTGTCCGTGGTGTCTTGAAATTATTTTACTGTCTATATAAAATAAAAAATTTTCACCATTCATATCTCCACGGTCTATATGGAGGTATGTTGGCTACCTGGTCGGGGGTTAAGGGAACGGTTTGGTAAAGGTCTTGCCATTGTTCAGCGTTTAGAGGTCCTGCAATGGACCTGGGTCAAATTTAGTAGGACCTCCTTCAATACTTCACGGTATTGGATGGCGGGGGTCCAAACTCTTTGATCCCCTCATAAGTTAACTACTATTAATACTATAACCCGGCTATTTAGGACTGTATCCCTGCTGACTCAGACTACTTAGTCGAGGGTAACGTCACCTCCAAAAGAGGGGCCTACCATAATATTGCATTAATAACTTAATTCATTATCTTCCAATAATCCACCCTTTTAGGATTGTATCCTTGCTGACTCAAACTACTGGGGTGAGGGTAACGTCACCTTCAAAAGAGGGGCCTACTACAATAACTAAGATAATCTCTTAATTATGTGCAAAAGTGCGGAAATAATCAAAGGTTACACTAGATACGAGTCGGAACCAAGTGATTCATCTTGTCTATCTGTTTTTCTTTTATTTTTATTTTCAGCATTTTAGTTAGTTTTTATTTTTCTTAGTTTAAAACATTTTTCTAAACTTTTTATTTTGATTAGACGTTGAGGATAAACCGGTACTAAAAGCTCTTGTGTCCTTGGATGACCTCGGTATCTTGCCAACACTATACTACGCTCACGATGGGTGCACTTGCCCATATGTGTGTTTAGTGTTAGTAAAATATCGTGTTTTATAAATTTAAAACTTGGCTAAAAATAAGTGTTAAAGGGGCTTAAAATATACACCTAATATATATAACACTTCACACGCATCATGGGGATTTTCATATTTTGGCCTGTGTTCTTGATATTTGTTTTGATTTGTTATGTTGGGGATTTTGATCTGTGGGTTTTGATATGGTTGATTGGGGTGGCGATGATGAAAAAAAAAACCCGTAGATTTAGATGACGATGGCACGGCAAGGACGGCGGAGGGTAGGTTTTTTGAACCTGCATCCCCACTTTTGCAGCCTTTTGATTATCGGATAATCTGATCCAAACCCCGTTTTATTTTCGAGATACACTTTGTTTTGATGTTTTTTTATCCCCCCCTAGTCGATGATGATAACGATATATCTGAGACACCTCCCGAGTGTGCGATTTCTGGGTGCGTTCGTTTTTGCGAAAAAAAGTTTTTGTAAAAAAAAAAGTTAAACCGTAAACTTTTTAACGTAAAACGTAAAAAGTTTTACGTAAAACGTAAAAAGTTTTACGTAAAACGTAAAAAGTTTTACGTAAAACGTCAAACGTAAAAAGTTTTAGGTAAAACGTAAAACGTAAATTTTTTTAAGTAAAACGTAAATAGTTTTACGTAAAACGTAAAAACGGAAAAAAGTTTTATGTAAAACGTAAAAAACGACGATTGAAAAAGCCCGGCGTGCAAAAACCGGCTCGTAAAACGTAAAAAACGTAAAACGTAAAAAATGTAAAACGTAAAAAGTTTAACGCAAAACGTAAAATGTAAAAAGTATAAAAAATCTTTTAAAAAAATCTGAATTTTAAAATGCTTTCAATAAAAAAATTATGTTTCAAAAATAAAAACTAATATAATAATACAAAAACTAATAAAAAACAATAAAGACAAAAGGACAAAATAGAGTCTTTTTACTAAATTACTCTTTTGGATTAAAATATTAAAAACATAATAAGACAAAAAGTATTTAATATTATTTTTAGTTACTTTTAATCTTAGCGGTCCCCTATATATATATATATATATATATATATATATATATATATATATATATATTATTGTCACAAAATGGATAGCAACTAAACATAACAGAGCATCAAAAACAATCAATTCAACACGTATAATCAAAATCGTCGACATTGCGACATTTATATTTATATAATATTATGGGTCCATACAAAACTGGTATTTACAGATATTTTATTTTAGTATTATTATACAATATTATATATATATATATATATATATTCTCATATTATTATTATACAAAATATTTAACTACGGTTAACTGGTTTTTCAAAAACGACGCTCCCTCTCGTCGTACTTCCACGTGATGTTTTCCCCCACTTCTCGAATCCGATTTCCCGCATCCACAAGTTTCTCGCCGTAGCGGCGTAATTCGGCAACATTCTCCGGGTTCATGGGTGGAAAAGGAGCAGGTTCAGGTTCAAACTGGGGAAAGTACACATTTGGGTAATTCATAACGTTCTGAAAGTGCCAGTCACTAGTCCACCATTCTTCCAACTGCCCTGTAAAAGGTTGAGGGTTGACAATTGGGTCCGGAATAGCATGTTCCAAATTGATAGGAAGCTCTGATTGAGGGAGAAATTGAAAAGGGTTTCATCAGCAGGTCCGATGAGGTCACAGTTTGCCAGTTTTCAATCGAGTTCCTCCCAAGGTGGAAATTCCTAGGCTTGACCAGAGCTCTCCCCTACTTCTTTTCCTTTTCCTTTTTCTTTTGGATCCTCTGTCTTTTTCACCCTTTGGGCAGCGGGTTTCTTCTTTCGTCCTCGTTTCCAGTCCAGAAACATTCTCCTCTTTTTAGGTTTGGGTTTCTCCTGTGACTGGGCCTGAAACACTAGTGGCTCCTCGGTGTCAGCCTGATAACCGGATTGGGTTCCTGCTGTATCCATATCAGTAGTATGGATTGTGAAATTTCGGAGGGCTTCCGATAGTTCATTCATGTTGTTAGTCACACATAAGGAAACACACAAAAATCCAAATTAAAATTTTATTCATTGAAATTTTAAGTTTTCACAGAATCATAGAATGGCAAATTGAAAAATTAAGTATTTTTCAAATACTTAATTGGCTTAAATCAGTGGCTCTGATACCACCTTTTCTGTCACGGCCCCCGACCCAGTTTCCTGGTCAGGAAGCCGCGGGACAGAAACCCGTGGAATTGGTGGTTGATTTAGCGGAAATTTTAACAGGATCGTGTAACTGAAAACACCCAATTATTTTATTTCAAGTTTCGGGACAAACCCCATGGTTTACAATAAAGGAATTTCACTGTAAAATCCCCTGATTACAAAAATATGTTTATTTATTTACTGAGTCACTTCATTCAAGCTGGAGTGCTACACTGCACTTTTCCTTGTTCACAGTAAATCACCTGAAACGTGTTTAAAAGAGCGGGGAAATACTGGCGAGTCATTCAATTTGTACAAAACGACACATTTTTATAATCTACAGTATTAAGACCGATTACAATGTTTACATATCAACCAATTACCCCAAATCGGTATTTGTCACTCGACCGTATCTGTGACTATGGTCATATCACTCATTGGCTAACCCGTTATCCAATGGTGACGGTTATCATGTAATGTATACACAAAACCCCACATACCGACAGTAATTGTAGATTACAAAGACTTAATCACTATAATTATAACTGGGAAACATTTAGGGTTTTGCAAAGCAATTTGATAAAAAGAGAATGACTCACATTGCAAGTTTAGACGGACAGATTATGCCTACTGATTAAGCCTGGTAACCTAGTTAAATAATGCAAACGAAACTAGGGTTAGTAACTTAATACAACATTTACGGTAATTTCACGAGATCGAAACCCTCACGACGATTATAACTGGGAAACATTTAGGGTTTTGCAAAGCAATCGGGCAGCACTTAAACATCCATCGGATCGGTTTTAATCGATTGGACATGGTATCGTAGTAGTGATCGAGTTATTACCCCATTATCGTAGTAGCGTTTCACCACTAAAATTGAATTTTCGAGCAGAAAGGAAGCTGTTTGAGTGAAATATTTCGAGCAAACTGAACTGGCCATGCAACGTCGAATTTATAGCTGAAAATTAGGTCCTTCGAGGCCCGTTTAAACTTGAAGGGCAATCCTTCGCGGCCCGCGAGGGCCACCCTAGTTACGGCTAGGGCTGCCGTGTCAAACCCTAGACCTGCCACGTGTGTGACACGTTGCCCTAATGCTTATCCGGAGATTCAGTTAGCTGTCGCGCCCCGCGAAGACTTTGCTTAAATCTTCCGCGACCCGCGACTGACTCATAAAACTTGTTTTTCTTGATTTTTCATAAAATTTAGAGTTTTAGGAGTTCGGGTTTTTACTTACGGAGAAATTTATGACATTTTTTCAGGTCCTTACATAACCATACTAAAGTAACATGTATTTCCCCCCGAGAGTTGTAAAACCGAAACGTTAAAAAGAAAAGGGGGACATGAACTCACTGGGTGTCATGTACTTCAAACGCAGACCAACGCAGCCCCGTTGTTATAACTAGGACGATCCTGTCCCTACTTGTCATGGCCCTCGTCCCGGTTTTACCCGGTCCAGGAGCCGCGGGACTGAAACCCGTGGTATTTATTCATTGAGTTGACAGCGGAAGATTTTACAGGATCTTTTAAAACTTGAAATGCCCGATTATTTTATTTCATAATTCGGGATAAACCCCGTAATTTATAATAGAGGAATTTCACAAGTAAATTCCCTGATTTACAAAACATGTTTATTTATTTAACTGAGCCACTACTTTAAGCTTGTTAGTCCTCCGTAGCACTTTTCCTTGGTTCAAAGTAGTCACCTGCAACATGTTTTGAAAATATTTTATCAGCGGGGAAATACTGGCAAGTCATTCAAATTTGATAAAACGACACATAGTTATAAATTACAGCATAAGAGCAATTACAATGGCTTCTATCTAATTTTTATTCGGCGCCGTGTCACCTCCTGGTGACGATGGTCATACCACTATTGGGTCCTTTCACCCAAGTAGTGATGATTATCACTGTTAGGATTTATTAGCCTAACCGTGAGAAATTAGTAATGTGCACAATACCCCACTAGCCAGTGATTAAGATAACCATGACTTAATCCCTGTAATTATAACATTTGAAAATAACTTGGAGTATTGTAAAACATTATTGATAAAAAGAGAATGACTCACATTGCAGATTTAAACGGGCAGAGTTTAGCCTACTGATTAGCCTTGTAACCTAATTTAAATAACAATGCACACGAACTAGGTCAGTAACTAATACAGCATTTACGATAACTCACGAGATTAAAACCCTCACAATGAATGACAAAGTGCAATACTTAAACATCCATCGAATTTACGACGAATGACAAAGTATAGCCCTAATGTGGGCAGCACTTAAACATCCATCGGATAGTTTCAATCGATCGGACATTGAATCGTAGCAGCGATCGAGTTAATACCCTGTATCGTAGCAGTGCCTCACTACCTTAATTTTCCAAATTGAGCAGTAGCACTTCGTTTTTGAGAATTGTTTTCGACACCAGATGAGAGCCCATGCCCTGATCTATATATAGAAACTTTTTGGGTTTGACGCGGCCCGCGTAAACCCACACTTAATCTTTACGTGGCCCGTGAGGGGGCCTAGTCTACGTGTAGGTTTGCTGGGTCACGGGTAGGTGTGCCAGGTGGATAACACGTGGCCCGGATGCTTATCCGGTCAAATCTTAAGTTGACGCGGCCCGCGTAAGGGTCCGCTTATCCTTTACGCGGCCCGCCTGAAGACCAAAAATCTGATTTTCTTGGTTTTTGATATGGATTGGGGTTTCAGGGGTCCAGGTTTTCACTTACGGATCGTTTTGGGATATTTTTGAAGGTCCTTACACTAGTCATGAAAATTATGCACGTTTCGAAAATACGCATTTGTTTTGTAAAACCGGTATATTTAGTATAAATCGTTCGTAAACCATTTGAGTTCTTTGTAATCCTTTCGTAACACGGTTTAGAAATATTAGTTTTCGTTCATCGAAAAGCTGTTTATTTTTGCAAAACTTGCATGTCTTTCCACCCCCGAAAACGTTGGTAAAAAAATGTAAAACTAGAAAAAGTGGGGGTTATGAACTCACCTTGACATTCTCGTGCATAGCTAGCTTAGCGTGATTCCATAGTGTCGTTCCAAGAACGTGAATTGGCTAGCGTGCAACTAAGACATTCCTACGATGGAATACTTATAAGTTTCTAGTTTAAACGTAGTTAAACTAGGTGTCCGAGCTCTACCAAGTCGTTAACAAAACGACTCTACGAAGGAAGGTGTAAATATTTTGGTTTGAAATAACCAAACTATTGTTAGTTGATCCCGTTTATATTCGGGATGAAACTAAGTATCGGAAAGCGACCAGGTTTCCGAATGATTTAGGATATATATATTTAGAGTAGGAGTTGGGTAGAAAGCCTTATTTTCCTAGAAAGTCTAGGAAGAATCAGAACGTGACATGTGGCATTGAAGGATTTTAACTAAAAGGGCAATTGTGTAATTTGACCTTTTATTTTAATTTTGGAATTTATATCTCATTAACTAACTATGCACGATTTTATGGTAACTGTTTCTCCATGATTTGCGAATTACTACCAGACGTAAATATCAAACAAATTCTCATTCGTTCCTTCCACGATCTTGATCAACTTTATTCGTAAATCATTTTTTACGTGAGAGATAGTTATCGCTTCAAACACAATTCTTGATTGCGGATATGGCAAATACACTTCTTTTTCCTTTTACTATTATCTGGTCTGTATAGATTTTTAATTATGTCTGGAAACCACCAGAATGTTCTTGACGTTGTGTTTTAACAGCAAGCAGATTCATACAGTTGTGTTTTAGCATTCAGATTCATACAGTTGTGTTTTAACAGCAAGCAGATTCATACAGTTGTGTTTTAGCATTCAGATTCATACAGTTGTGTTTTAACAGCAAGCAGATTCATACAGTTGTGTTTTAACAGCAAGTAGATTCATACAGTTGTGTTTTAACAGCAAGCAGATTCATACAATTGTGTTTTAGCATTCAGATTCATACAGTTGTGTTTTAACAGCAAGCAGATTCATACGCTGTGTTTTACCATCCATGCTGGTAATGCTGGAGGATTTCTTGACGCTGTGTTTTAACAGCAAGCAGATTAATACGATGTGTTTTCTTGATGTGTTTCTTCATGAAGGATAGAAGGAAGAGATAGAGAGAGAAAGGGAGAGAGAGAGAGAGATAGAGAGAGAAAAAAATGCAAGAAATGTGGGATGGTTATGGAATGACAATTATTTCCATATTTAAAACAAGCTAAATGACATATCTACCCCTGATTAGTTAAATAATCATATTTTTGAGAAACACATATTACCAAAATGCCACCAAGATGATCTCAACCATTAAACACACCCATTGGATGACCCAGATCGCTTCCTAGACTTTCTAGGAAAAACACACTTTCCGTAGGATCCCCACTCATATATTTATATCCTTAAATATAAACATGACTATATTTATGAAGTCATTGCGGAGAGAAATACGTAGGTGAATAATGGTACGTATTCGAAACGTCGTATATGATACGGTAACATACCGTCGTAGTTTTCGTAGGGTGGAAATAAATAAACATATATGCATAGGACTATATGAGCTCATTGTTATCGAATTAATAATATCGTTGTTGAAATCTTTCGGAAAGGTGTCGTACTTCGTTTTCGAAGTTTGAAATACATAAAATTATTATATTTATTTTTATAAAAGTATACGAATCAACGGCATTTGAAGATATAGTTTACGAATTATCGTCGTCCGACCTTATATTTGTTTTGTAAAAGTGTTCGGGATTATTCGGGTTATCGGCGTTTTGAAAATAAATATAAAACATTATATTTATTATTGTAAAAGTATTTGTGGTTGTTGGTGTCCCGATCTATGATGTTGTTGTCCTTCACCCCCAAATCTCTCTTTCTCTCAAGATCGTTCTAACACCATACATGTTATGGTGGTGGTTTGGTTAGCGGCGGTGGTTCTAACAGTGGGTTAGTGGGTTAGTGGCTGGTGGTGGCGGTTCGACGGCTGGGTGGTGGGCAGGCGGCGGAGGTCCTGGTCTCCTCCCGACTAGTTGATGCGCTGGTCGACTTTCGAGGTTATGGGTTTAGTTGGTTCAAGACTAGTTCTTCAGTTCATTGGCCTGTGTTGTTGATTTCTCTGGTATTTTTTGGCCCGTGTTCTTGATTTTTCTGGGTTTAGTTGATTTTTGTGGTGATTCTTGGCCTGTGTTCTTGATATGTGTTCTTGAATGATGATGATGATACCGATGGTATTTTGGTATGTTGGTATTTTGATTTATGTTTTTATATGTTGGGGATTTTGATTTGGTATGTTGGGGATTTTGATCTTGATATTTGTTTTGATTTGGTATGTTGGGGATTTTCATATTTTGGCCTGTGTTCTTGATATTTGTTTTGATTTGTTATGTTGGGGATTTTGATCTGTGGGTTTTGATATGGTTGATTGGGGTGGCGATGATGAAAAAAAAAAACCCGTAGATTTAGATGACGATGGCGCGGCAAGGACGGCGGAGGGTAGGTTTTTTGAACCTGCATCCCCACTTTTGCAGCCTTTTGATTATCGGATAATCTGAGCCAAACCCCGTTTTATTTTCGAGATACACTTTGTTTTGATGTTTTTTTATCCCCCCCTAGTCGATGATGATAACGATATATCTGAGACACCTCCCGAGTGTGCGATTTCTGGGTGCGTTCGTTTTTGCGAAAAAAAGTTTTTGTAAAAAAAAAAAGTTAAACCGTAAACTTTTTAACGTAAAACGTAAAAACGTAAAAAGTTTTAGGTAAAACGTAAAACGTAAATTTTTTTAAGTAAAACGTAAATAGTTTTACGTAAAACGTAAAAACGTAAAAAAGTTTTATGTAAAACGTAAAACGTAAAAACGACGATTGAAAAAGCACGGCGTGCAAAAACCGGCGCGTAAAACGTAAAAAACGTAAAACGTAAAACGTAAAAAGTTTAACGCAAAACGTAAAATGTAAAAAGTATAAAAAATCTTTTAAAAAAATCTGAATTTTAAAATGCTTTCAATAAAAAAATTATGTTTCAAAAATAAAAACTAATATAATAATACAAAAAAACTAATAAAAAACAATAAAGACAAAAGGACAAAATAGAGTCTTTTTACTAAATTACTCTTTTGGATTAAAATATTAAAAATATAATAAGACAAAATGTATTTAATATTATTTTTAGTTACTTTTAATCTTATCCATTGATCTTGAAGATCTAATGGCTAGGAACTGGTTCTCGCGGTTCTTAGAACTAGAGGCGATTTTTCATTTTAGCGGTCCCCTATATATGTATATATATTATTGTCACAAAATGGATAGCAACTAAACATAACAGAGCATCACAAACAATCAATTCAACACGTATAATCAAAATCGTCGACATTGCGACATTTATATTTATATAATATTATGGGTCCATACAAAACTGGTATTTAAAGATATTTTATTTTAGTATTATTATACAATATTATATATGTATATATATATATATATATATATTCACATATTATTATTATACAAAATATTTAACTACGGTTAACTGGTTTTTCAAAAACGACGCTCCCTCTCGTCGTACTTCCACGTGATGTTTTCCCCCACTTCTCGAATCCGATTTCCCGCATCCACAAGTTTCTCGCCGTAGCGGCGTAATTCGGCAACATTCTCCGGGTTCATGGGTGGAAAAGGAGCAGGTTCAGGTTCAAACTGGGGAAAGTACACATTTGGGTTATTCATAACGTTCTGAAAGTGCCAGTCACTAGTCCACCATTCTTCCAACTGCCCTGTAAAAGGTTGAGGGTTGACAATTGGGTCCGGAATAGCATGTTCCAAATTGATAGGAAGCTCTGATTGAGGGAGAAATTGAAAAGGGTTTCATCAGCAGGTCCGATGAGGTCACAGTTTGCCAGTTTTCAATCGAGTTCCTCCCAAGGTGGAAATTCCTAGGCTTGACCAGAGCTCTCCCCTACTTCTTTTCCTTTTCCTTTTTCTTTTGGATCCTCTGTCTTTTTCACCCTTTGGGCAGCGGGTTTCTTCTTTCGTCCTCGTTTCTAGTCCAGAAGCATTCTCCTCTTTTTAGGTTTGGGTTTCTCCTGTGACTGGGCCTGAAACACTAGTGGCTCCTCGGTGTCAGCCTGATAACCGGATTGGGTTCCTGCTGTATCCATATCAGTAGTATGGATTGTGAAATTTCGGAGGGCTTCCGATAGTTCATTCATGTTGTTAGTCACACATAAGGAAACACACAAAAATCCAAATTAAAATTTTATTCATTGAAATTTTAAGTTTTCACAGAATCATAGAATGGCAAATTGAAAAATTAAGTATTTTTCAAATACTTAATTGGCTTAAATCAGTGGCTCTGATACCACCTTTTCTGTCACGGCCCCCGACCCAGTTTCCTGGTCAGGAAGCCGCGGGACAGAAACCCGTGGAATTGGTGGTTGATTTAGCGGAAATTTTAACAGGATCGTGTAACTGAAAACACCCAATTATTTTATTTCAAGTTTCGGGACAAACCCCATGGTTTACAATAAAGGAATTTCACTGTAAAATCCCCTGATTACAAAAATATGTTTATTTATTTACTGAGTCACTTCATTCAAGCTGGAGTGCTACACTGCACTTTTCCTTGTTCACAGTAAATCACCTGAAACGTGTTTAAAAGAGCGGGGAAATACTGGCGAGTCATTCAATTTGTACAAAACGACACATTTTTATAATCTACAGTATTAAGACCGATTACAATGTTTACATATCAACCAATTACCCCAAATCGGTATTTGTCACTCGACCGTATCTGTGACTATGGTCATATCACTCATTGGCTAACCCGTTATCCAATGGTGATGGTTATCAAGTAATGTATACACAAAACCCCACATACCGACATTAATTGTAGATTACAAAGACTTAATCACTATAATTATAACTGGGAAACATTTAGGGTTTTGCAAAGCAATTTGATAAAAAGAGAATGACTCACATTGCAAGTTTAGACGGACATATTATGCCTACTGATTAAGCCTGGTAACCTAGTTAAATAATGCAAACGAAACTAGGGTTAGTAACTTAATACAACATTTACGGTAATTTCACGAGATCGAAATCCTCACGACGATTATAACTGGGAAACATTTAGGGTTTTGCAAAGCAATCGGGCAGTACTTAAACGTCCATCGGATCGGTTTTAATCGATTGGACATGGTATCGTAGTAGTGATCGAGTTATTACCCCATTATCGTAGTAGCGTTTCACCACTAAAATTGAATTTTCGAGCAGAAAGGAAGCTGTTTGAGTGAAATATTTCGAGCAAACTGAACTGGCCATGCAACGTCGAATTTATAGCTGAAAATTAGGTCCTTCGCGGCCCGTTTAAACTTGAAGGGCAATCCTTCGCGGCCCGCGAGGGCCACCCTAGTTACGGCTAGGGCTGCCGTGTCAAACCCTAGACCTGCCACGTGTGTGACACGTTGCCCTAATGCTTATCCGGAGATTCACTTAGCTGTCGCGCCCCGCGAAGACTTTGCTTAAATCTTCTGCGACCCGCGACTGACTCATAAAACTTGTTTTTCTTGATTTTTCATAAAGTTTAGAGTTTTAGGAGTTCGGGTTTTCACTTACGGAGAAATTTATGACATTTTTGCAGGTCCTTACATAACCATACTAAAGTAACATGTATTTCCCCCCGAGAGTTGTAAAACCGAAACGTTAAAAAGAAAAGGGGGACATGAACTCACCGGGTGTCATGTTCTTCAAACGCAGACCAACGCAGCCCCGTTGTTATAACTAGGACGATCCTGTCCCTACTTGTCACGGCCCTCGTCCCGGTTTTACCCGGTCCAGGAGCCGCGGGACTGAAACCCGTGGTATTTATTCATTGAGTTGACAGCGGAAGATTTTACAGGATCTTTTAAAACTTGAAATGCCCGATTATTTTATTTCATAATTCGGGATAAACCCCGTAATTTACAATAGAGGAATTTCACAAGTAAATTCCCTGATTTACAAAACATGTTTATTTATTTAACTGAGCCACTACTTCAAGCCTGTTAGTCCTCCGTAGCACTTTTCCTTGGTTCAAAGTAGTCACCTGCAACATGTTTTGAAAATATTTTATCAGCGGGGAAATACTGGCAAGTCATTCAAATTTGATAAAACGACACATAGTTATAAATTACAGCATAAGAGCGATTACAATGGCTTCTATCTAATTTTTATCCGGCGCCGTGTCACCTCCTGGTGACGATGGTCATACCACTATTGGGTCCTTTCACCCAAGTAGTGATGATTATCACTGTTAGGATTTATTAGCCTAACCGTGAGAAATTAGTAATGTGCACAATACCCCACTAGCCAGTGATTAAGATAACCATGACTTAATCCCTGTAATTATAACATTTGAAAATAACTTGGTGTATTGTAAAACATTATTGATAAAAAGAGAATGACTCACATTGCAGATTTAAACGGGCAGAGTTTAGCCTACTGATTAGCCTTGTAACCTAATTTAAATAACAATGCACACGAACTAGGTCAGTAACTAATACAACATTTACGATAACTCACGAGATTAAAACCCTCACAATGAATGACAAAGTGCAATACTTAAACATCCATCGAATTTACGACGAATAACAAAGTATAGCCCTAATGTGGGCAGCACTTAAACATCCATCGGATAGTTTCAATCGATCGGACATTGAATCGTAGCAGCGATCGAGTTAATACCCTGTATCGTAGCAGTGCCTCACTACCTTAATTTTCGAAATTGAGCAGTAGCACTTCGTTTTTGAGAATTGTTTTCGACACCAGATGAAAGCCCATGCCCTGATCTATTTATAGCAACTTTTTGGGTTTCACGCGGCCCGCGTAAACCCACACTTAATCTTTACGTGGCCCGCGAGGGGGCCTAGTCTACGTGTAGGTTTGCTGGGTCACGAGTAGGTGTGCCAGGTGGACAACACGTGGCCCGGATGCTTATCCGGTCAAATCTTAAGTTGACGCGGCCCGCGTAAGGGTCCGCTTATCCTTTACGCGGCCCGCCTGAAGACCAAAAATCTGATTTTCTTGGTTTTTGATATGGATTGGGGTTTCAGGGGTCCGGGTTTTCACTTACGGATCGTTTTGGGACATTTTTGAAGGTCCTTACACTACTCATGAAAATTATGCACGTTTCGAAAATACGCATTTGTTTTGTAAAACCGGTATATTTAGTAAAAATCGTTCGTAAACCATTTGAGTTTTTTGTAATCCATTCGTAACACGGTTTAGAAATATTAGTTTTCGTTCATCGAAAAGCTGTTTATTTTTGCAAAACTTGCATGTCTTTCCACCCCCGAAAACGTTGGTAAAAAAATGTAAAACTAGAAAAAGTGGGGGTTATGAACTCACCTTGACATTCTCGTGCATAGCTAGCTTAGCGTGATTCCATAGTGTCGTTCCAAGAACGTGAATTGGCTAGCGTGCAACTAAGACATTCCTACGATGGAATACTTATAAGTTTCTAGTTTAAACGTAGTTAAACTAGGTGTCCGAGCTCTACCAAGTCGTTAACAAAACGACTCTACGAAGGAAGGTGTAAATATTTTGGTTTGAAATAACCAAACTATTGTTAGTTGATCCCGTTTATATTCGGGATGAAACTAAGTATCGGAAAGCGACCAGGTTTCCGAATGATTTAGGATATATATATTTAGAGTAGGAGTTGGGTAGAAAGCCTTATTTTCCTAGAAAGTCTAGGAAGAATCAGAACGTGATATGTGGCATTGAAGGATTTTAACTAAAAGGGCAATTGTGTAATTTGACCTTTTATTTTAATTTTGGAATTTATATCTCATTAACTAACTATGCACGATTTTATAGTAACTGTTTCTCCATGATTTGCGAATTACTACCAGACGTAAATATCAAACAAATTCTCATTCGTTCCTTTCACGATCTTGATTAACTTTATTCGTAAATCATTTTTTACGTGAGAGATAGTTATCGCTTCAAACACAATTCTTGTTTGCGGATATGGCAAATACACTTCTTTTTCCGTTTACTATTATCTGGTCTGTATAGATTTTTAATTTTGTCTGGAAACCACCAGAATGTTCTTGATGTTGTGTTTTAACAGCAAGCAGATTCATACAGTTGTGTTTTAGCATTCAGATTCATACAGTTGTGTTTTAACAGCAAGCAGATTCATACAGTTGTGTTTTAGCATTCATATTCATACAGTTGTGTTTTAACAGCAAGCAGATTCATACAGTTGTGTTTTAGCATTCAGATTCATACAGTTGTGTTTTAACAGCAAGCAGATTCATACAGTTGTGTTTTAACAGCAAGCAGATTCATACAGTTGTGTTTTAACAGCAAGCAGATTCATACAATTGTGTTTTAGCATTCAGATTTATACAGTTGTGTTTTAACAGCAAGCAGATTCATACGCTGTGTTTTACCATCCATGCTGGTAATGCTGGAGGATTTCTTGACGCTGTGTTTTAACAGCAAGCAGATTAATACGATGTGTTTTCTTGATGTGTTTCTTCATGAAGGATAGAAGGAAGAGAGAGAGAGAGAAAGGGAGAGAGAGAGAGAGATAAAGAGAAAAAATTGCAAGAAATGTGGGATGGTTATGGAATGACAATTATTTCCATATTTAAAACAAGCTAAATGACATATTTACCCCTGATTAATTAAATAATCATATTTTTGAGAAACACATATTACCAAAATGCCACCAAGATGATCTCAACCATTAAACACACCCATTGGATAAACCCCGTAATTTACAATAGAGGAATTTCACAAGTAAATTCCCTGATTTACAAAACATGTTTATTTATTTAACTGAGCCACTACTTCAAGCTTGTTAGTCCTCCGTAGCACTTTTCCTTGGTTCACAGTAGTCACCTGCAACATGTTTTGAAAATATTTTATCAGCGGGGAAATACTGGCAAGTCATTCAAATTTGATAAAACGACACATAGTTATAAATTACAGCATAACAACGATTACAATGGCTTCTATCTAATTTTTATCCGGCGCCGTGTCACCTCCTGGTGACGATGGTCATACCACTATTGGGTCCTTTCACCCAAGTAGTGATGATTATCACTGTTAGGATTTATTAGCCTAACCGTGAGAAATTAGTAATGTGCACAATACCCCACTAGCTAGTGATTAAGATAACCATGACTTAATCCCTGTAATTATAACATTTGAAAATAACTTGGAGTATTGTAAAACATTATTGATAAAAAGAGAATGACTCACATTACAGATTTAAACGGACAGAGTTTAGCCTACTGATTAGCCTTGTAACCTAATTTAAATAACAATGCACACGAACTAGGTCAGTAACTAATACAACATTTACGATAACTCACGAGATTAAAACCCTCACAACGAATGACAAAGTGCAATACTTAAACATCCATCGAATTTACGACGAATGACAAAGTATAGCCCTAATGTGGGCAGCACTTAAACATCCATCGAATAGTTTCAATCGATCGGACATTGAATCGTAAGCGCCTCACTACCTTAATTTTCGAAATTGAGCAGTAGCACTTCGTTTTTTAGAATTGTTTTCGACACCAGATGAAAGCCCATGCCCTGATCTATTTATAGCAACTTTTTGGGTTTCACGCGGCCCGCGTAAACCCACACTTAATCTTTACGCGGCCCGCGATGGGGCCTAGTCTACGTGTAGGTTTGCTGGGTCACGAGTAGGTGTGCCAGATGGACAACACGTGGCCTGGATGCTTATCCGGTCAAATCTTAAGTTGACGCGGCATGCATAAGGGCCCGCTTATCCTTTACGCGGCCCGCCTGAAGACTAAAAATCTGATTTTCTTGGTTTTTGATATGGTTTGGGGTTTCAGGGGTCCGGGTTTTCACTTACGGGTCGTTTTGGGACAGTTTTGAAGGTCCTTACACTACTCATGAAAATTATGCACGTTTCGAAAATACGCATTTGTTTTGTAAAACCGGTATATTTTGTATAAATCGTTCGTAAACAATTTGAGTTCTTTGTAATCCATTCGTAACACGGTTTAGAAATATTAGTTTTCGTTCATCGAAAAGCTGTTTATTTTTGCAAAACTTTCATGTCTTTCCACCCCCGAAAACGTTGGTAAAAGAATGTAAAACTAGAAAAAGTGGGGGTTATGAACTCACCTTGACATTCTCGTGCATAGCTAGCTTAGCGTGATTCCATAGTGTCGTTCCAAGAACGTGAATTGGCTAGCGTGCAACTAAGACATTCCTACGATGGAATACTTATAAGTTTCTAGTTTAAACGTAGTTAAACTACGTGTCCGAGCTCTACCGAGTCATTAACAAAACGACTCTACGAAGGAAGGTGTAAATATTTTGGTTTGAAATAACCAAACTATTGTTAGTTGATCCCGTTTATATTCGGGATGAAACTAAGTATCGGAAAGCGACTAGGTTTCCGAATGATTTAGGATATATATATTTAGAGTAGGAGTTGGGTAGAAAGCCTTATTTTCCTAGAAAGTCTAGGAAGAATCAGAACGTGACATGTGGCATTGAAGGATTTTAACTAAAAGGGCAATTGTGTAATTTGACATTTTATTTTAATTTTGGAATTTATATCTCATTAACTAACTATGCACGATTTTATGGTAACTGATTCTCCATGATTTGCGAATTACTACCATACGTAAATATCAAACAAATTCTCATTCGTTCCTTTCACGATCTTGATCAACTTTATTCGTAAATCATTTTTTACGTGAGAGATAGTTATGGCTTCAAATACAATTCTTGATTGCGGATATGGCAAATACACTTCTTTTTCCGTTTACTATTATCTGGTCTGTATCGATTTTTAATTATGTCTGGAAACCACCAGAATGTTCTTGACGTTGTGTTTTAACAGCAAGCAGATTCATACAGTTGTGTTTTAGCATTCAGATTCATACAGTTGTGTTTTAACAGCAAGCAGATTCATACAGTTGTGTTTTAGCATTCAGATTCATACAGTTGTGTTTTAACAGCAAGCAGATTCATACAGTTGTGTTTTAACAGCAAGCAGATTCATACAATTGTGTTTTAGCATTCAAATTCATACAGTTGTGTTTTAACAGCAAGCAGATTCATACGCTGTGTTTTACCATCCATGCTGGTAATGCTGGAGGATTTCTTGACGCTGTGTTTTAACAGCAAGCAGATTAATACGATGTGTTTCTTCATGAAGGATAGAAGGAAGAGAGAGAGAGAGAGAGAGATAGAGAGAAAAAATGCAAGAAATGTGGGATGGTTATGGAATGACAATTATTTCCATATTTAAAACAAGCTAAATGACATATCTACCCCTGATTAATTAAATAATCATATTTTTGAGAAACACATATTACCAAAATGCCACCAAGATGATCTCAACCATTAAACACACCCATTGGATGGCCCAGATCGCTTCCTAGACTTTCTAGGAAAAACACACTTTCCGTAGGATCCCCACTCATATATTTATATCCTTAAATATAAACATGACTATATTTATGAAGTCATCGCGGATAGAAATACGTAGGTGAATAATGGTATGTATTCGAAACGTCGTATATGATACGGTAACATACCGTCGTAGTTTTCGTAGGGTGGAAATAAATAAACATATATGCATAGGACTATATGAGCTCATTGTTATCGAATTAATAATATCGTTGTTGAAATCTTTCGGAAAGGTGTCGTACTTCGTTTTAGAAGTTTGAAATAAATATAAATTATTATATTTATTTTTATAAAAGTATACGAATCAACGGCATTTGAAGATATAGTTTACGAATTATCGTCGTCCGACCTTATATTTGTTTTGTAAAAGTGTTCGGGATTATTCGGGTTATCGGCGTTTTGAAAATAAATATAAAACATTATATTTATTATTGTAAAAGTATTCGGGTTTCGTTGATTTGTAACTCATGTGCGTCGTAATGTTATAATCTCGTTTTATAAGTTATAGAATATCGCCAAAGATAAACATACTTTATACTTATGTCACAAATATACTTTGCTTCCGATAAATGTCGTTTGTAAATTACAAATGTCTCGTGTTTCGAATTTTTTATGAAAATCGGGCAGAGTTTCCTTTGTTTTTGGACGATCCCGACGACTAAAGTGTCGATAAAATTCCAAAAGTCAATCAACAATTTACGCAAACAATATATATATATATAGGGGGAGGATCAAATAAAAAGTGAGTTTTCCCTAAGTAGCCTAAGAAGGATTGTGGAGCTGACACAAGGCATCTTTTAATTTTTTAACCTAAGGGTATTTTTGGAACATTCAAAAATTTCAATCAGGCAAGCTATACGTTGTAACTAACTGAAAACGATTTTGTACGATCAACAGGGAACTTGTTCGATCTAACATGATTTTGATCTGATTCTTCTCAAACAAGAGTGTTTTCAACAAATTTGATTGGTAATTTAATCGGAGATTGATGATCTATCATGATTTTGATACAGCGTCTGATTCTTCTCAGTCGGTGTATAATCAACTTGATTTCTTTGTTAGTTTCGATTGTAGGTTGACGATAATCAGTTTTCTCATACCAGATCAATTGTTTTTCATCTTCTCGACATTGAATATGTCTACTAGCGGTATCATCCAAGAACAGAGTAGTAGTATGTTCAATTGTGTTCATTAATCATTTACATAAAAGTTAGTTTTCATTATGTGTTGTATTTTTCTCATTATGTCCATTTTTTGCCTTTAAAATAAAAATCTGAAATCAATTTTGGCTTATTTTGTATAACATCAGTGCTGTGTTAAGTAGTTGTTCTGATTTATGAAGATATGTAATATGTGCTATATTTTTCAAATGCAGTGTTTGTTCTAATTCATATGTTATATGTACTGTATTTTTAGTTTTTTGTATTGTATTCATATGTTTGCATTGTATAAAGTATGATGTATCTTTTTAGTACTTGATTCAGTTATGTGCTTTATATAATTTGTTGTCTGAATGTATCGATGTACTGTATTTTAAATTTTTGTACTGTATTCATATGTAGCAATGCATATTAGGTTTTTGTAATGTATTCATATGTTTGCAGTGTATAAAGTATGACGTATTTCTTATCGAAAAACATCTGATCTTTTTAGTACTAGATTCAGTTATGTGTTTTATATCATTTGTTGTTTGAATGTATTGATGTACTGTATTTTTAGGTTTTTGTACTGTATTTTATATGTAGCAATGCATATTAGGTTTTTATACTGTATTCATATGTAGCAAACTAGCAATGCATATAGTATGATGCATTTCTTATTCATAAACATCTGATCTTTTTAGTACTAGATTCAATTATGTGTTTTATATCATTTGTTGTTTGAATGTGATGTACTGTATTTTTTTAGGTTTTTGTACTGTATTCATATGTAGCAATGCATATAGTATAATGTATTTCTTATTGATCTATTTAGTACTGGATTCAAATATGTGTTTTTTTACCATAGAATCATTCATAAGTACATACATAAAAATGTTTTGTGTTGTTTTATTCTTGCTATAATGTGTTTTTTTTTTGTATTAGGTGAGCGTATATCTCCCAATTCTGGTAAGATGTACTATACACCCAATGTTCCAACTGAATCCAAACCTGCGCTACATATGGTTTTTACCTCACTTGAAGAAGCATTTGATTTCTACCAGAAGTATGCAAGGTTATCAGGGTTCACGGTTCGAAAGACTACTCAATACGCAATAGGTGTTGTTGTTAAAAATAAGTACTTCGTATGTTCAAAAGAGGGTCATAAAACCTTTCAAAAGATTGACACACTTAAGGATAGTGTTGGTGCTGCTAAGAAATCAAAAGATGGAAGGAGGAGACCTTCAAAACGTACTGGATGTAAGGCACACATCAAACTGCAGTTAACGGATGCTAAGTGTTACAAAATATATGATCTAAATTTAGAGCATAATCATAGTTTTGTTGATAAAGAGGATTACCATCTTCTTCATGCCTCTAGAAAGTTGACGGTGGTGAAAGAAAAACTCATTTGTGACATTTCTAATATGAACATTGGACCAGTCAAAGCATTTAACATAATGAGAGTAATGTATGGTGGATTTGAGGAGGTTGGTGCGACAGCTGTTGATTGCAAAAATTTTAAAAGGGATCTTAATTTGTTTATTGGTGAATATGATGCCGACATGGTTGTGCGCCGTCTTATGAAGAAGAAAGAGTACTTACCAGATTTTTATTGTGACTATTGTACTGGAGATGGAGGTGACCTTGCTGGCCTATTTTGGGTTGATGAAGATATGAAGAGGGATTATTATGTGTTTGGTGACGTTATATCTTTCGATGCTACATATCATACTAACAGGTTTGGATTCAATACAAAGATGTGATGCTTTTTATTGGTACTTTATTTCTTAGTTTAACCTATGTGCTGCTTTTTGTTGTATCAACCATATAGCATGTGTTGTATTTTTTTATTCATGTTACATGTACTTAGTTTGTTAAATGTGCAATATTTTTTTATGTTTGTTTAACTAGTACACAGATCAGGTTTAAATCATACAAAGGTGTGCTGCTTTTTATTGGTGCTTTATTTCTTTCTTAGTTTAACCTATTTGCTGCTTTTTGATGTTGTATGTACTGATTTGTAGCATCAACCATATAGCATGTGTTGTATTTTTTATTCATGTTACATGTACTTAGTTTGTTAAATGTGCTATATTTTTTATGTTTGTTTAACCAGTACAAAGATGTGTTATATTCATCCACTAAAAATATGTCCTGTGGTTTTTATTCACTGGTGTGCTGTATTTACCACGTAACATTGTGTTTTTAGTGGTGCTACAATATGACAAAGGATTGTTTTGTACAGGTATGATATGATATTTGTTCTTTTCACTGTAATTGATAATCATCATCGCAACGTTACATTTGGTGCTGGTTTGTTAAGTTCAGAGACTGCAGATTCATATAGGTGGCTACTTGGAACTTTTTTGAAATCGTTTGGTGTGGCACCTAAAGTTGTTGTTACAGATCAAGACTCGGCGATGAAAGTTGCAATTAGAGATATATTTCCAGATAGTAGACACCGATTATGTATGTGGCATATAATGAAGAAGATTGGGGATAAGGTTATATTTTTATGTGTTGTTTTATCTATTTTATATATGTTGTTTCATCAGTGTAATAAGTATTTTTTTTTTCATAACAGGTTGGTATCAAGTTATCAAGTGATAATGTGTTTAAGCATAGTAGGTTATGTGACATTGTGTGGACAGATGCTATTGACCCTGATGTTTTTGAGAGATTTTGGAGTGAAATAATGATAGATTACAGCCTAAATAGTAACAAATGGTTGTCTGACATGTTTCAAATAAGATCTGATTGGATACCAGCGTACTACCGTCATGAACTTATGTCTGGTCTTATGCGGACTACCTCTCGGTCTGAGAGCGAAAACCATTTTTTTGGTCAGTTGACCAACACAAAGTTGTCTTTAGTTGAATTTCTCTGTCACTTTGACACTGCTATAGATTCTCAGAGGTTTACACATAGAAAAAAATGATCACGACACAAGAGACACAACACCCGACATGTCTACTAGTTATGAGTTGGAACCACAAGCTGATAAGATATATACGAGAGAAATTTTTTGGGATGTTCAAGGTGAAATACACTCTTCTGTGTACGAATGCGCTTCTAAGGGTTCCACTCCGGCCGGTGATTTTGAGTAGTTTTACATCGAGGAGCTAGATGTTGATGTCTCTGAACCATATTATGTGGTAAACACTCCTTGTTTAGATTTTGCTTTTTGTGTTTTGTGTTTTGTGTTTTGTGTTTTGTACTAGATTTAAAGATGCGATGTAAGTTAACAATAGGTTCAAGTTATGCTTGTTTCTATATTCATTACACACTATTTTTTAATAGAAGGATGTTCTAACATTAACATTCTTGTGTTGTTTTCTTTCAATTTTTATAACATTTATTTGTATGCTATTTCTAGGTTCTCTTTAGGAAAATGGATATGGAAATTACATGCAGCTGCAAGAGGTACGAGCAGTACGGTTTGCTATGTAGGCATATCTTTTGTGTTTTACGAATTTCTCGCATCAAGGAGTTCCCTGCAAAATATGTTATGAAAAGATGGACTAGGGATGCTGTACCGAGAAAGTCAATGTGTTCTTTCATTAATCGGGATGGTGACAATGTTGAGCGTGCTGAAAGCATTATTCGTGATATCATGTATTCAAACGAGTATATCGTCAACCGAGTAGCCAACAACATCGATCAGTTATCGAGTTATAGGGATCAATTAAAGGATGTCATATCTAAGGTAGATGCTTCATATATTGTCTCAGTGGCAAAAAATAAGAATGAGAGGTTTTCAAATATTGTTGGGGTTGAAAAGCCGTCTTCTGCAACCATTAAAAGACCTACTGGAATTAAAACCAAAGGGAGTGGTTCTCGTAAACGCTTAATGTCTTTTCGCGAGCTAGCATCCGTTCAAAAAAAGAAAAAAACCAGGGCGTGTTTGATATGTAAAATGCCTGGACACAATAGCCAACATTGTTCTCAATTCAAAGATTTTGGTGTTGGTTCTTCCAAGGGTAATCCAAGTACTGGAAATGATACTTCAAATGCAGGACATGATTAGTGTTTAATTTTACATTGATAAATGGAAATAAACAACACAGTGTGTTGTTTTTCTTTTAATTGTACTGTTTTCTTTTAATTGTATTGTTTCTCATAAGAACCCAAATTGTATTGGAATACCAAAGTTCTTTACGAAGTGTTGTTTCTTTTCGAAGTGTTGTACTGTCTCTTTTAATTGTACTGTTTCTTTAATCAACAATGAGTTGCATAAATTTTAGTCCATATGGTTGTTCATATCAAAAGTGAAATACTACTGCGATTTGTACAAGTTCACATGATCATTTCAAAAGGCTAAATTCACCAGCTGCTATACAAATATAGTAGAACCATGTCAAAAGTGCCAAATTCATTTACTGCTTTACAAAACAACCCAAAATAGTGCAAGTTCGCATGATCTAACCATTAAACCAAAACTGTACTGTTTTTGTTTTCAACCAATCATCCTAAAGCTTCCTTCCTTCGTTCTTTCTCTTATTCTTTTATGAGCATTTACTCTCATTTCATCCATTTCGGCTTTATCTAATTTTTCAAATTCTTCAACCTTAGATATCACCTGATCTCGTAGCATGTTGATATCTGCTAAGAGTATTTTTGTCAAATATTTGAGTCTAAGGTCAGCTAGCTCATCAGATTGCATTTTCGACTCCGTTGATAGCCCACAATCCTATCTTCTATTTTTTCCATGGTAGGTCTCCATATGTCTCATCGCAAATACGCCACAATCGGCAAAATTATTTGTAGTTCCCCATGGTAAGTCTAACCTTGTTGGCTCCAGATCTTTGATGTTTGCATACATTTTTGGTGATTCTTTTTTAAGGTATGAAAGAAGTATTTTTGTCTGAAATCAAAACAATACAACTTAGTTGTAACAAGATGTGATGCATCATAAACGATATGTTTGGGTTAGTGTATTACCATCATTCTGACACGTGTTGCATGCTTAGCTTTCAATTTACCCTTGTATTTCATGTTATCAGCAATTTCAATGGCTGGAGTTTTGAAATAAAAAATGAGGAGATAGAAGTGTTTGTCTTGTAGGATTGGAAGAAACAACATCTCCACGGCTTTAATGGAACCGAAGGGTAAATCACATAAAATGCTTTGCATGTTCAGGCGGAAATTTTCCAACATGATTTCTTCCCTCTTTTTAGAGAGGTTATAATCCCCCTGCACAACAAAAGTGTACTAAATTAAAAGTTGTACCGTATTTTTAATACATGGCCTAGACAAAGCATATATTTATTCTAAAGGAATAACAAAGCATGCCCTATTTACAGTGAAAGTTTAGAGATCATACCATCATATTACATGAGCCAAACAGCCTTGCACGTGAGTCACTGCTTCGGTATAGTTCCTAGCTGTTTAGAACGGCTGACCAGCTAGTGATGACACCGGCATGCAAATACTCATTTGGATAAAAAGTTTCCAAGGCTATTCTTATAGTTGTTCTCCCAGATGCAGTTTTAAATAATGGTTCCCTACATTATTGTAATACGAAAGGTTAGTTGTTCCCTTTTCGTAACAAAATTTGTTGTAATAAAAATTAAGAGATTTAAACAAGTACCATATGTCTCCATTTGCTGAGAATATCCAATCTGCAATACGGGCTTCAATCGTGTGCTTTTTTCATACAATTGCACAACACGTTCCTTATAAGGTGATCTTAGAGCTTCAGACGGTTTTGTTAGACGTGTGCTCTTTGGTTTTATACGTTTAGGTATTTCCTTTTCTACAAAAACAATATCCAATGGTGCTGGTTGTTTTTCACTCACTTTTTTCATCTTGTGTGAATGGAATTTGATCCTCTTCCTTTTCAGTTTTGTCAACTACCGTTATATGTACTGGTGTTTCTAGTTGAGGCTCCTCTCGGAATTCTAAACGAATTTCCTTTTTAACATCTTCATTTTCATCTTTGTTTTTCTCATCAGTCTTTATATGTTTTTCTATTTTTTCAACTTGACTAATAATTTCCAATATCATTGTACTACTCAGCTTGTACTCTGTGGGTGTATCAGTTGTTGATATCTCTTCTTTCGCCTTCTCTTCATTTGAATTGGCTTCTTCTTTCTGTTTTCGCTCTTTCTTCTCTTTCGCTTCTTGTTCTTTTTCTTCCTTTCTCACCTTTATAATCTCACTCCATTTTGAAAGTCTCTCCATCCATTCAAAAACAACTTCGAATATTTCATCATTTGAATTATATTGTAGAAAACATTCTTTGAATGAAAGCTCTACATTACTTACAAAATTATCAAATTCCTTTGTTTTTCCTTTTTTATATGTTACCCACTCCTGAAAAATGCAGTACCAGCAACCAAGTTTAAAGATAAAAATACAGTACTGTATTTTTAAAGTAACAGAACAAGATAAGAATTCAGCGTAATCTGACCCAACCCAACCGGACCCGTCCATTTTGCTAGGCATATTTTAAATATAACACGTTTGGTCAAAATATAACACTTTTAACCTTTTCATTTCTAAGATAAAAATGCAGTACAAGCAACCAAGTTTAAAGATAAAAATACAGTACTAGAAGTTACCCGTTTGGCCCAAAACCTATTGTGACCCATGACTAAATCCGCTAGCAGCCCAGCCCACTTTAAATATAACACGTTTGGTCAAAACATAACACTTTTAACCTTGTAATGAAGTAAAAGTATAATTACCTTTTCACTTCTAAGATGTGCTGGTTTGTCAAGTAATTGAAGAGTTTCATAAGCGGATAATCCTTCAGTCGAACTAGTTGTCTCTTGAAAGAATGATTGT
This sequence comes from Helianthus tuberosus, assembly GCA_030545235.1. NCBI lineage: Eukaryota > Viridiplantae > Streptophyta > Magnoliopsida > Asterales > Asteraceae > Helianthus > Helianthus tuberosus. The sequence goes on from CM060415.1 coordinate 139,952,836, forward strand.
CTCTCCCAATAATCATTAGTTGGAATAATATCCTCTGATTTCAAGATTGGGTTATCTTCACCGAGGTCTACTGGTTCACAAAGTTCATCAACACCTTTCTCATCTTCATTTTCTTTCTTTAATCCCACCTCAATTTCGTTTTTTTTACGTAATTTTATCTTCAGTTTGAGGTTTTTTGTACATGTGGGTTTACTGGAGCTTAATGGCAGTATTTCAAGTGCTGGTTCTTGCTTTTGTTCTTTAAAAGACCCTTTTATTAACTCTTTGCGTTTGCTTTCATCAAGTTGCCTAAGATTTTGATCCTTAATATACGATATTGGGATCCCTTTCTCCTTACGATTGCTTCTTTTGTAAGTGTCATGAGCGTATAACATCTGTTGAACAAAGTAGTACAATGTTAGTGCATTCCATTATTTATAGAAAAAATAATAGTCTTATATTGTTTCAACGTACCATAAGAAATGTAAGAGGTCCATTGTAGTGTTGTTTTCCATTCCATTTTCTTTTTGTTCTATCCAAACAGGTGATTATATAGGCACACCAGTCCATTGATTTGATATTTGTTCCTTCTTTTAACGATGTAAGGAACTTCATGTTTACCGTTGAGCCCTGGCACATTTCCCCTATTATTGTATTGAATAGTACTAAAAAGTTGAGTTTGAATAATCTTCCTGAATTCTTAGATGATTTGACTTTATCAAGAACATCTCTAATAGTAGGTATTTTTTTAAACGAGAGAGAATAGTCAAATTGTCTTCTAAATTCTGCTACAACTGGATCTTTCCTTGAAGGCTTTTTCTTTTCTGTCAGATGTACTTTTCCCATTGGAATCCCAAGTGTTTGGTGGACTAGTTCTCGTGTTATTTTGATAATATGTGAGCCCAAGTTCAATATGTTGTCGCTTGGATTATAGTTTGATAACAACCAATATCCTAGACGACTTGGCAGAGATTTTATGTTAAACGACTTTATGCTTGCAAATCCTATAGCATCGATACTATGCTCTTGTTCAGCAGTTAATCCTTCAAGTAGCTCACAAAACGTTAATGGGGGGGTAGCGGATACGAATTCTCTTTTTCTTGTATTGTACAAAGGCACTAGATGCCTTGGTTTCACTGGTTCCTCCTTTCTTTGTTGTTGTTCGTTTAAATCTTTTTGGCGGTGGTGTTTCAAAATCATCATCTAAAGAGTTTCTTATGCGCGTCATGTTCACTGTATCAAGGTTAAAATATAGTACATGTTATGTAATGCAAGGGAAACACAAAACAAAAAGAAAAACAAAAACAAAAACAAACTGAATCAAACTCACAGAAAAACGAAACAAACATCATATTCAGTACAACCATATCATTTTACTTATGTTATGCATACCATTAACTGAAGCATTAGTTGCCTTGTTTTTACTAGTCCCTTCTTTCTTTTCTGTTTCTCGTGTGAACCTTTTTGATGGTGGTGTTTCGAAATCATCATCTAAAGAGCTTCTTAGACGCATCATGTTTACTGAGAAAGATCAAAAGATTTGGTCAATAAATTAAAATACATAACATATTATAATCAGACAGTACATATTACACGCATCATGTGTACAAGCCAAAGTTCCATGTGATACACTACAATCAGATGCAATTTCCAAAATCAATTTCAACAACCACAATAAGTAATTACAATTGGTACATATTACACACATCAAGTGTACAAGCTATTAATACAAGCAAAGTTCCATGTGATACAGTACAATCAGATGCAATTTCCAAAACATCAGATTGTGGTCATGTGGCTATTCTTATACTAGTTTTCCTCATCTAAACCTCAAATGTCACTTTGGCTATTCTTATACTAGTTTTCCTCATCTAAACCTCAAATGTCACTTTTAATCACAAGCCTAAAAACACTTCGAACAACAATAAACACCAAAATCACTTCTTAATCAAGTAAACAACAAACAAACTCCAAAAAACTGTTAACACGGTACCTAGATCACATTGAATTCATGAAATTAGTAGTTTATCAGGTCTAATATGTAGCATATCGTGGATGTATCGATGTAAAACCCTAGGTTGAGACAAATTAACGGTAAATAAGAACGTACTTTTTTTCAAATTCCATGTGAAAAATACAGTACATGTTATATTCTTTATTGTTGAATTCTAGGGTTTCTATAAGTATAATTACAAGTAAAAACGGTACAATCATACAATAATACAAGAATCAAACAATCAAAATAGCAAAGAATCAGTACATTATCAAAGTAATCGAAGATGATTTTGTTTCTTGGCAAAGGAATCGAAGAACTCACCAAATAAGCAGATACGTCTAACGTAATCGAGAACCTTCTCGATCTGGATTGTTTTTTTTATCGAATGTGATGATTTTGTTGATGGATTTTGATCGTCACATCAGAGGAAACCAGTACAGGTTTTGAATCAAAATTGCGATTTCAGGGATTCTAGAATATCTGAACTAGAAAATTCCTATAATACCCTTGAATGGAATTTTTTAACCTAAAACAACTTGTGGCCCTTGATTAGATAAATGGATGGTTAAGATCCCTTCTTAGGCTACTTAGGGAAAACTCACTTTTTAGTGGATCCTTCCCCTATATATATATATATATATATAGTGTGAGGTTCATTGGGGAACACTAAAAAAGTGGGGAACAGTGGTGAACCGACTCAAACGAACTCCGATTGGACTCATTCCAGCGGCGTTGGAACCGTCTCGTCGAACCCTAACTAAGATCTCTTAACCCTAAACCCTAAATCATAAACCCTAAACCCTAAATCATAAACCCTAAATATATTAGGGTTTGGCTTTTAGGGTTTAGCTTTAGGGTTTAGCTTTAGGGTTTAACTATAGGGTTTAGCTTTAGGTTTAGCCTTTAGGGTTTAGCTTTTAGGGTTTATAGTTTAGATTTTACGGTTTAGCTTTGGTTTTAGCCTTATTTTTTAGCTTTAGGGTTTAGAGTTTAGGAGTTAGGATTTAGGGTTTAGGGTTAAGAGATCTTAGTTAGGGTTCGACGAGCCGGTTCCAACGCCGCTGGAATGAGTCCAATCGGAGTTCGTTTGAGCCGGTTCCCCGCTGTTCCCCACTTTTTTAGTGTTCCCCAATGAACCTTCCCCTATATATATATATATATATATTCTCGTCAATGATATCAAAACGTAACTAAATTTCTAAACGAATCAGTTCGAGCTCGGTCGCTTAACTAACTTAAAGTATATAACTATAAATTCAAAAATTTCGCGTCGTAATAGTTTACCGAGTCTCGGAATAACCATTGACTGCATTCGACTCATGTTGACCGTTCGTTGACTAGGTTTGACCGGCAATTGACCCGAGTTGATTGGTTGACCAGAGTTGACCGCTGTTGACCGAACAGATTTGACGAAACTGACTGGGTCGCGAAACTCGAACCACTCGAACTGATTCGAAACATAGCCTAACCTGAATAGCGACACCCGACTCTGAATCCGGAACCCACTGATGTGCTTGAAGACATTACATAGTCCCATACCCAAATCTGCCATCACCACCCTCGTTCTCAACCGTTGGTACCACTGTCGTCGGAACCCCTACGGCTACCATCAACCTTTACTCGAACCCCTAAGTGTCAAAACGAAACTGAAATGAAATCGATCCAAGTCGTGACACAAGGTTTCAAGCAAAATCACTTACCGGAGCCGCATGTCCGTCGCTGTAGGCACACCACCGCCGTCACCGACCACCATCATCTTCATCATCGCTCATCGCCCTCATCGTCTCATCATCTTCACCACCGCCGTAGCGGCGTTTCTGGTCACCGGAGCGACGGCTCCGCAGGGGCGTACCTAAAGCCAGCCCAAGGTGGGCGGGCGCACCCCCGGGAAAAAAAAATTTAGTGCTAAGTTCCGTCAAAAATCCCGTCCGCACCCCTTGGAATTTTTCTTCCGCACCCCTTGGAATTTTCTGTCCGCACCCCTTAGGTAAAAAGTGTTATCTCCTTAGAATTTTTCGACCGCACCCCTTAGGTAAAAAGTGTTATCGATTTATATTTTAAAATGCTTTTTAGTAAACTCTTATTTTTTTAAAAATACTACCTAAATTATACAACTTTTAATACCTAAATAACTAAACCCAAATACCCAATACATTTAACTAGCCCACTACTAAGTCTTAGCCCAATAAACAAATCCAACAAATCAACAATATTTCAAACTAAAATAAAATAAACAAGCGCAAAACCCTTACATATTCAATCCCGCTCTCTATATCGTCCCTGCACGCCAGCGTTCAGAAGTTCAGAATATCAACAGCGACACAGTGAACAGTCAGCAGCCGCATACCACCGTAATTAGCCACCATATCACCGCCGATCGAACACGGGTAAGTTTCTTTGTTATTTTTGATGATTTTTGGTTGATTTTTTGATGATTTTTGGTTGATATTATCCACCATCAGCAGCCTATTATAGCCGCATACTAACCACAGCCTATTATAGACGCATACTAACCACAGTAGACATGTGCTTCGTTTTGTTTTTCATTATGTTATGGTGGGTTATATTTTGTTAATGATGATATTTTGCCTTTTTTATAGCCGTAGGGCGACGTTTTAATTATGTTTGTAACAAGGTTTGACGTGTTTTTGATGATTATATAAATTTAGTTTGATATTCTTTTGTTTTACATGACCCGACCCGACCCGATACGAACCGATTTTTTTACTTATATACCTTGGGGCCTAAAATTTTAAAAAATGTTCCGCACCCCCATGGAAAATTTTCTGGGTCCGCCACTGCGGCTCCGTCGTCTGCACACTATCGCACCACCATAGAGGGGTGACCAGCACTGCTTCTCCATCCCGATCTCTCTCTCCCTTGCTGTTTCTCTCTCTACAGTCCTCTCTCTCTCTCTCTTCGATCTCTAGTCCGGTGTGGGTGTGAGCGGCTATGGATGTGTTCGAGGAGGAGTGGAGGTGTGCGACAAGCCGACAACCATAAAAGATGGCGCCGGAGCTCGGCCGGCACCTCTGGCTCCGGTCGCCGGACCTGTAACGAGAGAGAGAGATCACGAGAGTGGCGGCTGAAAGTTGAAAGTGAGAATGAAGGTTTTAATTTTCGTTTCTTTTATTTGTCTATCTTTAAATGAAGAAGAATTGATTTAGGGTGGGTACTGTGTTTGTGTGCCCAGGTAAGAAGAAGAATTGATTTAGGGTTTTGAAGTTTAGTGGGTGTATTTATACTAGGTTTATTTAAGTGGGTTTGGGGCCAGGCCCACAAGCTCGTTTCGTGCGGCCCGAATCGATTTTAGAGTCGTTTTCGCAACCGAGTGTCATAAATTGTCGTAAGATAGTGTTTTAGGGTCAAATGTCGTTAATAGACGATTCGTTCGCTTACTCGCGACAAATCGCGAAAAAGTCTCGTCCGTCGTTTCTAACCCGTTTTTCGATTCGTTTCCAACTACGGGTAATAAAATTTAAAAACGAAGTTAAATATATCATAATATATTAATATCAAGATGGAAATTCGAGTCCGGTGCTTCCGTTTTGTCGTTGATTGTCGGCGCGTCACTGTTTCCGCGTTTTTCATTCACGTTTGCGCTTTGTGTCGTTTGAAAGGATAATATTATCGCAAAACCACATTTGTATGTATAAGTTATACGTATAAACTTCGTATTTGTTGGAGTGGTCAGTATTTTGTACGACATTAGTTCGTTGTCGTTTATCGTTACTCAGTTCTTCCGCAAAATTACCATACGCGCACCGCAACGTCAATAAGTGTTCCTAGGCATTTCACGAGCCTAATTAAGTTAATTCGTGCTTTAAACACTATTTATTATCGCCTTAAATGTTTGTTAATCGCGTAATTAGAAGGCGTTAATTACCGGTTGTCACAAGGTTCCACCATAGTTTGCCATGGCAAACTTGTGGAAACCTTCCTAGAGGTTATCCAAGAAGTCCATAAAAGAAAAGAAGGGGGAAATGAGAGAAACAGTGGGTAAAAACTCACTTAGAACTCTTAGAAGTTCATTGCCTTGCTTAAAAGATTTGAGAGAAATAAGAGAACTTGAGAATGATTACGGTGAGTGGAAAGGATTTATGTAACACCACGAAAACGGGTTTGGTAATCAAACCCCGTTAATACTAAAAGACGGGTAAAATACCGTTGGCGGTAAAAGTAACCCGGAAAATATTAGGATTTAAATCAATAAACCTAATATTAAATAAACATGAATAAAAGCTTTTAAGAAAATAAAGTTTACAAGAAGCCCGAGTTAACGGGACTTAAAATAAACGTAGTCATAAATATTCTCGAACGCACCAAGTTAATTAGGAGTGTTTAACCTGGTTAATAAGAGGGAATATGGGTTTAAAATAATTAGGTTGTAACCTACTTAATAATTAACCAAACATGAGGGACCAAAGTTAGACAATTGGAAAAAAAAATTAATTTATAAAACAAGAAGAAAATAAAACACCACACACACTAAGTGTGTGCATGTTCTAATCGATCAGGAGACAAGCTCCATGGGAGCTAACCCTAACTCAACAAAACCTTCAAATTGGAGGATCAATCGAATGCCAAATTCAGATTTGAATACATAGAAACGATCATCAAGTCAAGGGGATCGTAAGGTATGTCGAATTTCTAACATTCATGAAGTTGTGAAAATTTGTTAACCTTGCATGATGCGATCTATGTATGAATCATAGAGGCTATGGCTGAATTAATGAAGTGTTATTGCTTAGGAACAAACCCTAAGTAGAAATTTGAAGTAAAATTGCTATGATTTGAATAATTTGATGATTTACCACACTTAGACAAGTGGGTTTTGATTATGTAGAGAATATGATGATATGCACATGTTTAAGATCATCATATTTGATAGTAGAAACAACACACTTAAACAATTTGCAAGTTTGAGTATTTGATCATAAGTGATAGTGGTTGAATTTTGATGTTAATCTTGGTAAAAATGACTAGTTATGAACTAGTTAGCAAATGTGTAGAATTATGCCCGTTAGATGTTTGTTAAAATGCCTAAATGAGAACTAAAGTGTTGAAATTCGAGTGAAACGCGTAATTGGCTAGCTTGACTAATTACATGAGATATGGGATAAAACAGGTTCTAATCATAATGTTGATTTGCCTTAATTGCGCATATTATATGATTAAAGGTAGTTGACTTTAGAAAGTCGAACTAACCTATGATGAAGTCGAATAGAAGTTTCGACATAAAATCTGTAAGATGAAATAGTCATAATAATGATGACTAATCTAACCATCTTACGAATTATGATGCTAGTTTGACTCTTAACAAGCTAGATGGAGGCTTGGGGAAAGAAGCGGGTCAAACGGATCGTATACGCGGAAAAGAGCATAATCCGGATACAAGGTAAGTATAGCTTACACTAGTCTTATATTTTAGAGTATTATCTTATCGTATTAATTACATATAAGATAAATACATAATCGAGAAATGATGTTCCGGCGTGTAGTCGTACGGAACAAGATAATGGAATAAGAAAAGAAACCGTATGATGATTAAAAAGTAGTTAAATCAATAATTCGATCATGATATAATTGAATGGAAAATGAGCTTTTGATGGTTACCTAATATGGTAAACCAAAACAAACAATAAGAGTAAAACGCTAATTTGGTCACTCGTTGACAATAACTGTTGGTTTTGAAAGACACTTTGTTACGTAAGCCTTAATAGGCCAAAAAGCGTTAAGAAATGATTTATAATTAAAATGACCACGCGGTGTAAACCGGGGCGAGTCGTGTAGACGAGATGGTAATAAACTTCATTTGGCCAATATAAGCGGTCATTTAGACCAAACGGGTCAAAAGGTGAAAATATCACCCTTTGACAATATCGACTAACGGTTTGTCGAGTTGTATGGTTACAGGAATAAATATCGAGTGGATATTTATGTCGCTATTACTTAGTGGCCACTAAGGCAAGGTATCGAAACGGGTCAATATATTGATCCGAGCCAGGTTTGTATAATGATTCAACTCATCATGTAGAACTTGAGGTTCTATAAGAGTTAGACAAGGATAAAATATAGATATTCGGTTATCTTTGAGCGTAAACGGGTTTTTATTAAGTAAGAAATCCGTGATTTGAGATTAATAAGATAGAAGATATTGAAATTATGAATTTCATGAGTTTAAAGATCAAATAAACATGTTTGTTTGATAAAATCACAAACGGGTCAAAATTTGGTAAAAAGGGTAATAATCCGAAGACTTAAAAGTCTGAAATTTTGATAATTTGGATGTTGGATTTTAACTCCATAAGATGGAGAATTAAATTACAGATGCGTAGGAAAAAGAATCACGTAAAACGGATGTGTAGATTGAAAGTTATGCACATTTTCGTAAAAAGAATCGGAGCTGGGAAATTGTAGCATCAGCTGCAAAACCTTCTGCCCATTGAGCTATCGTAAGTTACGGTGGCTACCATAACTTACGGTAGCGACTGAAGTTGTTACGCTGGAATTGTACTGCCTTACGGCAGCGCCTGTATGCCCAGTGGCTACCGTAGCTTACGGTGGCTACCGTAAGCTACGGTAGTGCCCAGTATTTTGTTGAAGTTTTGCATGTTTTAGTTAATCAGATTCGTTTAAAAGCATAGTTTCGATTATGCTAATTCCTAAGGATCTTAATACACCTTTATTATTGGGTGGTTTTGTTGATATTTGGCGTAGCGAAATTGTTTATGTGTGTCATATAACTATCATAAATAATGTTTATGGTGGTCGATTATAGAAGACAAGGAAGATGTCTATTACCCCCAGTGAGGGGCTTATTATCTGGCAAAATAAAACTGTTTATCTTGTTTCGTTCATGTGTTCAACTTGATTAAACACTTATAGACTGCGTGTGACTAACTCATTTCACGTCTATTAAAATGTAGGTATACCTTAGGGCGTCGGATGATGATCAAGCTCAACGAAGAACCGAACACACGAGATCAAAGCTTCCGCGAATAGTTTTTGTCGTCACGTTTTAAACGGCGAATTAAATTACAAAATGTTGGAATGTTTTATTTAGTAAAATGTTTTAACAAACTCGCATTTTTAAGTGTACGATTAATCTTAATACACTATTAGAATCGAAACTTATTGGTTAATTGATTAAAATGGATTGAGAGTCTTACAAGTTGGTATCAGAGCCCTGGTTTAAGAGATTCAAGTATGGTGAGGAAAACCATGCTTGGACTTAAACCTTATGCTCTTGATAAAGATTGGTGTTCGGTTCGAGGCTTGATCGCAAATCCGGTAAGTACATGTATGTTAATAGTTTAGCATGCTAAAGTGTTGTAAACAACACATAGGGCTATCGTGTGATACACGTTACCTCAATTAAATGATAAATATAGTTGACGAAATCGTGCTCGATGACGCGTATAGTAGAAAAGCCTTGTATTATAATACGGGCGATTATTGAAGTTGATGTTACTAATTCTTGTAAATGTTTTCATTGAAGGACACTCGCATCGGAATATAGCGAGAGTTTAACAAATTACGGATACGACGGTGGAGCGGTCCGAGGTATGATAAGCAGAGCATACTCATCAAGGACCTAAATCGCGTGACGATCGCGAACAAGGTTAACGACATAGAAAACCCGTTAGGGCAAGCATTTACAGGTGCGCATTTTAAATTATTACGTGAAAAGTAATATGCAACAAATACGTAGAGGTTGAAAGTTACATATGTAGATTAAAAACTTGGAAAAAACCCGAATAGAAAACCTATCCGGGATATTGTTTCCAAGAGAAACAAATAGAGGCATTACTTACATGGGGTGTAATGTGAAAATTATAAAAAGGTCATGTATACCAGGTATTGATCGCTTACTCTGGCCAAGTAAGTGGTGAGCACGTGGTACCATGAACTAGGGATGAGCAAAGGGTATAAAATACCGTCCTGATCCCGATCCCGAAATCCCGATCCCGATCCGTTTTCGGTACTGGAAACGTTATCCACTTTTGTGATTTTTCGGTATCGGTACGGTATCGGTAAAATACCGACTTTTACCCTTAAAATACCGATACCGTACCGATACCGTCCCGAACCGAACCGACGTATTTCGGTACCGGTATCGGTACCAAGTTTACACAAAATTCAGGATCGGTATTGGTCGGGATCGGGACGGTATTGGGACGGTATCGGTATTTGCTCATCCCTGCCATGAACTTTTTATGATGGACATGCTTACACCCGATGTAGTAAGGACGGGGTGAGTGGGACAAATTAAAAAGTACCCAAATGAATCAAATGAGCAAAATATTTGATAATAATGTAAACGCACAGCCGGGTGACGGAAGCGTATTACGTTAGGATAATGAGCCCGAGTGAAGGGACAAAGATTAATGTAAAATGATTAAGATATGCATTGGGAGGGGGTGTACTTACACTCAAACCCGGAGAATGCAAACATGTAAAATGATTTAGATATGCATTGGGAGGGAGTGTACTTACACTCGAACCCGGAGAATGCAAATATGCCTCTTAACGGGCCGTTTTTGTAAAACGTCAAACTTGAGGACAAAGTCGGAATATAAAAGTGAAGTGAAGTCTTAATGCATACCGGAAGGTTTGCAATAACAACGACTTCGGCAAAACACCCGGTTGATGGGTAAGGATTTAAACACATGCGTAGACCGAGAAACGGGAACTCGGATGGAAAGTTAAAAGACTCGGGTTTTGGAGTCAAGACTTAAAGACGACAAGATGATGTAAATAGAAATTTTGATAAATCATGTTCAACTATTCTAAAGTTGAACGGGTCGAACAAAGAATGAAGTTTGACATCCATAAATGATAAAATTTCACATGAACAAGTCAAACGGGTTGAATATAATATAATGCCGGATGGCATGAGTAAGCGCAAGCTGGATAACGGTAGCGTTAAATGACAAAAGAATTCACAATTATTTAAATTGTATTACGTCACAAAAATGGGTGAAGTCATTACCGAAATGACAACGGAGGGGGATAAACCCTTGGACGTAAATTCCTTGGAATTGTCATGAGTTAAAGAGAAAACGTGAAACTAAAATACAATTTTAGTGAGAAATAATGTTTTAACAAATGTGAATATTATGAAACAAATTCGGAAAATGATTAATATCAAGGAATATAGATCTTAACACCGATAGGTGCAAGGCGATACATTCGAAGGAAAGATTTCGATAATGAAAAGTCGAAATAGACTTAAACATGACGTGATGTGATCATGGTTACAAAAGTGATATAGAATACAATCAAGTCATAACGTGAGTTACGAAATATGAAAATCAGAAAACACGTAAAAGTCCGGGTTGGCAATAAGATATACCCGAAAGACAGGGAATAAGGTGACGGCGACTAATCAGTCTAGCAGGTAAAACCTTTTTAAAGTCGGAATAGTGTTACGACTTCTATAGAGCGCCTGTTGAAATAAGATTAGCTTGAAGCAAACATGTTGAAAATAAATACAACCGAGTGATCAGATGACAACTTGGTCAAATAAGTAACTAAAATAAGAAATACACGCTGAAAGTAATGGCCTACGAGGCCTTACACGTGAAAGGCGCATACGTCATACGCCTTAAAACCAAAAGCACACTACCCTACTTTTCTAGTAAGGTTGTTAATTGTGAGCAATGCTCTAGTAGTTGCCGAAACTAAGTCCGTAAAGTTAAACCTAAAGAACTACGTAAGAAAGGTTTCGGGGACGAAACCTCTTTAAGAGGGGTAGACTTGTAACACCCCAAAAACGGGTTTGGTAATCAAACCCCGTTAATACTAAAAGACGGGTAAAATACCGTTGGCGGTAAAAGTAACCCGAAAAATATTAGGATTTAAATCAATAAACCTAATATTAAATAAAACATGAATAAAAACTTTTAAGAAAATAAAGTTTACAAGAAGCCCGAGTTAATGGGACTTAAAATAAACTTAGTCATAAATATTCCCGAACGCACCAAGTTAACTAGGAGTGTTTAACCTGGTTAATAAGAGGGAATATGGGTTTAAAATAAGTAGGTTGTAACCTACTTAATAATTAACCAAACATGAGGGACCAAAGTTAGACAATTGGAAAAAAGAGGTTAATTTATAAAACAAAAAGAAAATAAAACACCACACACACTAAGTGTGTGCGTGTTCTATTCGATCAGGAGACAAGCTCCATGGGAGCTAACCCTAACTCAACAAAACCTTCAAATTGGAGGATCAATTGATGGCCAAATTCAGATTTGAATACATAGAAACGATCACCAAGTCAAGGGGATCGTAAGGTATGTCGAATTTCTAACATTCATGAAGTTGTAAAAATTTGTTAACCTTACATGATGCGATCTATGTATGAATCATAGAGGCTATGGCCGAATTAATGAAGTGTTATTGCTTAGGAACAAACCCTAAGTAGAAATTTGAAGTAAAATTGCAATGATTTGAATAATTTGATGATTTACCACACTTAGACAAGTGGGTTTTGATTATGTAGAGAAGATGATGATATGCACATGTTTAAGTTCATCATATTTGATAGTAGAAACAAGACACTTAAACAATTTGCAAGTTTGAGTATTTGATCATAAGTGATAGTGGTTGAATTTTGATGTTAATCTTGGTAAAAATGACTAGTTATGAACTAGTTAGCAAATGTGTAGAATTATGCCCATTAGGTGTTTGTTAAAATGCCTAAATGAGAACTAAAGTGTTGAAATTCGAGTGAAACGCGTAATTGGCTAGCTTGACTAATTACATGAGATATGGGATAAAACAGGTTCTAATCATATTGTTGATTTGCCTTAATCGCGCATATTATATGATTAAAGGTAGTTGACTTTAGAAAGTCGAACTAACCTATGTTGAAGTCGAATAGAAGTTTCAACATAAAATCCGTAAGATGAAATAGTCATAATAATGATGACTAATCTAACCATCTTACGAATTATGATGCTAGTTTGACTCTTAACAAGCTAGATGGAGGCTTGGGGAAAGAAGCGGGTCAAACGGATCGTATACGCGGAAAAGAGCATAATCCGGATACAAGGTAAGTATAGCTTACACTAGTCTTATATTTTAGAGTATTATCTTATCGTATTAATTACAGATAAGATAAATACATCGAGATATGATGTTCCGACGTGTAGTCGTACGGAACAAGACAATGGAATAAGAAAAGAAACCGTATGATGGTTAAAACGTAGTTAAATCAGTAATTCGATCATGATATAATCGAATGGAAAATGAGCTTTTTATGGTTACCTAATATGGTAAACCAAAACAAACAATAAGGGTAAAATGGTAATTTGGTCACTCGTTGACAATAACTGTTGGTTTTGAAAGACACTTTGTTACGTAAGCCTTAATAGGCCAAAAAGCGTTAAGAAATGATTTATAATTAAAATGACCACGCGGTGTAAACCGGGGCGAGTCGTGTAGACGAGATGGTAATAAACTTCATCTGGCCAATATAAGCGGTCATTTAGACCAAACGGGTCAAAAGGTGAAAATATCACCCTTTGACAATATCGACTAACGGTTTGTCGAGTTGTATGGTTACAGGAATAAATATCGAGTGGATATTTATGTCGCTATTACTTAGCGGCCACTAAGGCAAGGTATCGAAATGGGTCAATATATTGATCCGAGCCAGGTTTGTATAATGATTCAACTCATCATGTAGAACTTGAGGTTCTATAAGAGTTAGACAAGGATAAAATATAGATATTTGGTTATCTTTGAGCGTAAACGAGTTTTTATTAAGTAAGAAATCCGTGATTTGAGATTAATATGATAGAAGATATTGAAATTATGAATTTCATGAATTTAAAGATCAAATAAACATGTTTGTTTGATAAAATCACAAACGGGTCAAAATTTGGTAAAAATGGTAATAAGCCGAACACTTAAAAGTCTGAAATTTTGTTAATTCGGATGTTGGATTTTAACTCCATAAGATGGAGAATTAAATTACGGACGCGTAGGAAAAGAATCGCGTAAAACGGATGTGTAGATTGAAAGTTATACACATTTTCGTAAAAAGAATCGGAGCTGGGAAATTGCAGCATCAGCTACAAAACCTTCTGCCCATTGAGCTACCGTAAGTTACGGTGGCTACCGTAACTTACGGTAGCGACTGAAGTTGTTATGCTGGAATTGTACTGCCTTACGGCAGCGCCTGTATGCCCAGTGGCTACCGTAGCTTACGGTGGCTATCGTAAGCTACCGTAGTGCCCAGTATTTTGTTGAAGTTTTGCATGTTTTAGTTAATCGGATTCGTTTAAAAGCATAGTTTCGATTATGCTAATTCCTAAGGATCTTAATACACCTTTATTATTGGGTGGTTTTGTTGATATTTGGTGTAGCGAAATTGTTTATGTGTGTCATATAACTATCATAAATAATGTTTATGGTGGTCGATTATAGAAGACAAGGAAGATGTCTATTACGCCCAGTGAGGGGCTTATTATCTGGCAAAATAAAACTGTTTATCTTGTTTCGTTAATGTGTTCGAACTTGATTAAACCCTTATAGACTGCGTGTGACTAACTCTTTTCACGTCTATTGAAATGTAGGTATACCTTAGGGCGTCGGATGATGATCAAGCTCAACGAAGAACCGAACACACGAGATCAAAGCTTCCGTGAATAGTTTTTGTCGTCACGTTTTAAACGGCGAATTAAATTACAAAATGTTGGAATGTTTTATTTAGTAAAATGTTTTAACAAACTCGCATTTTTAAGTGTATGTTTAATCTTAATACACTATTAGAATCAAAATTATTGGTTAATTGATTAAAATGGATTGAGGGTCTTACAACTTTAAGAACTGTAGAAGTGTTACAAGAGAAAGAAGAAGAGAATTGTATAACTTATGAAAGTGTATACATGAGGTGCATATTTCCTTCTACCTTGAGCTAGTATTTATACTACAAAAAGATTAACTATTTGGTAGACAAGGTTAACTATTTGGTAGACAAGATTAATTATTTAGTAGACAAAGCTATCCCAAAGTTTGACAAAGAGTTCATCCACTTGCTTGGTAAATCTAGAGGTAAATCTTGATCTTTATGGTAAATCTTTAATAATATTCATAACACTCCCCCTTGGATGACACTTTGCAAACTTCGGGGTATTTAAGTACTGCCTCATTAAAAACCTTGCTAAAGAAAAACCCAATGGGAAAAAACCTTAGCTAAGGGAAAAAGAGTGCAGTCTATAACTCCCCCTCAAGTTTGCAATTTGTAAGGAATCACATTCGCCATACATGACGCATGCCAATGTCATGAACATGTTTCCTGAAAGTTGTTGTGAGTAGTGCTTTTGTGAAAAGATCGGCTGAATTGTTGCTTGATTGGACATATCTCATCTCGACCTAATTGTCTTTAATAAGGTCCCGAGTATATGCAAAGAATCTTGGTGGTATATGTTTTGTTCTGTCACTTTTGATATACCCTTCTTTCATTTGAGAGACACAGGCGGCATTATCTTCATGGATAGGAGTTGGACTTCGATCTTTCTCTAGTCCACAAGAAGTCACTATGTGTTGTGACATAGATCTTAGCCATACATATTCTCTTGAAGCTTCATGTAGTGCAATGACTTCAGCATGATTTGAGGATGTTGCGACAAGTGTTTGTTTCTGAGAACGCCATGAAATCGCTGTTCCTCCGTTCATAAATACATATCTAGTTTGAGATTTTGCTTTATGAGGATCAGATAAATAACCTGCATATGCATAACCAACTAACCCTTCTTTTGAATCGTTAGGATAAAACAAGCCTAAATCAACAGTGCCTCGAAGATATCGAAAAATATGTTTAATCCCATTCCAGTGCCTTTTAGTTGGAGCTGAACTAAATCTTGCTAACAAGTTCACTGCAAAAGAAATGTCAGGTCTCGTACAATTCGTAAGATACATAAGTGCTCCAATTGCACCGAGGTATGGTACTTCTGGACCAAGAACTTCTTCGTTGTCCTCACAAGGACGAAATGGATCATTTTCGACATTAAGTGACCTAACGACCATTGGAGTGGTTAAAGGATTTGACTTGTCCATATTGAAACGTTTCAACAGTTTTTAAGTATAATTCATTTGATTCACAAGTATTCCATTGCTCATATGTTCAATTTGTAAACCAAGACAATATTTGGTTTTTCCAAGGTCTTTCATTCCAAATTCTTTCTTTAAAAGAATAATTGCTTCATGAATTTCTTATTGCGTCCCAATTATATTTAGGTCATCAACATATACAACTATGATCACATATCCTGATGTTGTCTTCTTAATAAAGACACAAGGACATATAAGATTATTTGTATAACCTTTACTTGTCAAATACTCGCTCAAACGATTGTACCACATTCTTCCAGATTGTTTCAACCCATATAAAGATCTTTGTAAATTGATCGAATACATTTATTTGGGTTTTGAACTTAACGCTTCAGGAAGTTTAAATCCTTCAGGAACTTTCATATAGATGTTACTATCAAGTGATCCATACAAGTAAGCTGTAACGACATCCATAAGACGCATTTCTAACTTTTTAGAAACTGCTAAGCTGATTAAGTATCTAAAGGTTATTGCATCCATAACGGGAGAATATGTTTCTTCATAGTCGATCTCTGGCCTTTGTGAAAAACCTTGAGCTACAAGTCTCGCTTTATATCTTGTAACCTCATTTTTCTCATTTCGTTTTCGTACAAAATCCATTTATATCCTACAGGCTTTACAGCCTTAGGTGTAACAAAAATAGACCCAAAAACCTTTCGTTTATTGAGTGAATCTAATTCATCTTGCATAGCGCCTTTCCATTTATCCCAATCATGTCTATTTTGACAATCATTGACAGATTTTGGTTCAGGATCATCATCTCCACCCATGATGTCACTTGCTATAGAATAAGAAAATATCTCATCAATATTTTCCATTTCATATCGGTTCCATATGATATGTGTATGACCATAGTTGATTAATATCTCTTTGTTAGTATCATCAACATCTTTCTCATGAGAGGTTTCGGTATTTACTGTTTTATCAAGATCATTCACTTTGTGGTCAATTTCTTTTACAAGTGCTTTTCTTTTTCGTGGATTCTTATCCTTTGAACCGATTGGCCTTCCACGTTTCAAACGTTTTTGAGATTCATGATCTATCTTATTATCTATTGCCTTACTTGGGATCTCAACTCGAGCTGGAGCATTAGCAGCTGGTATATGAGATTTTGTAACTCTGTTTGTATCAGTAAAAGCATCAGGCAATTGATTTGCAATGTCTTGCAAGTGTATTATCTTTTGAACCTCTGTCTCACATTGTTTTGTTCTTGGATCAAGATGAGACAATGAAGGCACACACCATGAGACATCATTTTCTCATTTTTTATTTTCTCCCCCTAATGCTGGGAACATTGCCTCGTTAAAATGGCAGTCATCAAAACGTGCTTTAAATACATCACCTGTTAAAGGTTCAAGATATCGTATGATGGAGGCTGTTTCATATCCAACATATATTCCCAACCTTCTTTGAGGTCCCATTTTTGTGCGTTGTGGTGGAGCAATAGGAACATACACTGCACACCCAAAAATTTTAAGGTGGGAAATGTCTGGCTCATGGCCAGAAACAAGTTGTAGTGGGGAGTGCTTATGATTTGCACTTGGTCTCACACGAATCAGTGATCCAGCATGTAAAATTGCATGACCCCAAATCAACACAGGAAGTATTGTTCTCATTATTAATGGTCTAGCGATTAGCTATAAACGTTTGATCAATGATTCAGCTAAGCCATTTTGTGTATGTACATGAGCAACAGGGTGTTCGAAAACAATTCCCACAGACATACAATAATCATTAAAAGCATGTGATGTAAATTCATCAGAATTATCAAGTCTCACCCTTTTAACAGTGTAATCAGGGAAATGTGCTCGTAGTTTGATAATTTGAGCAAGAAATTTTGCAAAGGCAACATTACGAGTTGATAATAAAGAAACATGAGACCATCTGCTGGATGCGTCTATCAAGACCATGAAATATCTAAACGGTCCACATGGTGGATGAATTGGTCCACATATATCACCTTGAATTCTTTCAATAAACATTGGTGATTCCTTGTCAACTTTTAAGGACGAAGGCCTTGTAATTAGTTTTCCAAGTGAACAAGAGGTACATAGAGGCATTTTATCTGATTGGGGGATCTTTTGATATTTCAATGGATGTCCATGTGTGTTTTCAATAATTCTTTTTATCATTGTAGATCCTGGATGGCCTAGTCTGTCATGCCATAAGTTAAATGTCTCAGGATCACAAGAACTTTCCTTTACTGCCATATATGCTTGAGACACATTAATGTGTGTATAATACAAACCAGAGTGGAGCATTGGCAGTTTTTCCAATATATGATCTTTGCTCATGATATGTAAATATTTCTTATTATCAACAGTCCTTGACTGAGTATCATATCCATTATGATATATGTTTTTGAAACTCAACAAGTTTCTTGTTGATTTCGGGGAAAATAAAGCATTCTCTATTAAGAGTTTTGTACCATTTGGTAATATTAAATTAGCTTTTCCCACTCCTTATATCAAGTTTGTAGGACCTGATATTGTATCAACGGTTCCTTTTGTTGGTTTCAACTCATAAAAATATTTCTTAGATTTAAGTATAGTGTGTGTGGCTCCACTATCCACTACACATATATCTGCATCATTTGTCTGCTCTTGTGCTCCAGTGGTATTCATTTTAATCTTGAAAATATAAAGAGAAATAATAATAAGTGTATAACGAAGGCATTGTGAATTATTTTATAATAAGAAGTTTATTTATTAGTTGAAAACGTTACATGAAAAGAAAGACTACTGAAACATAATAAAGACACTTATAATAAAGGAAATTTCATAATTGTTGCATATAATTATTATGGTTTAGCAACATTTGTGTAACACCCCGTGTTTCGGAAGTCAAAGTCAAAGTCAAGATTGAAGTCAAAGGAAGAAAAGATTACTAATTACGATCTGTCTCCCCTTGCTCAATTCATGTTTTGACTTCTTTGACTTGTAATTAGTCTATTTTATTTTTGCTTTAGTTGTATTATGTGGAGTATCTATTAATAATCGCATAGTAATCGCTATTTATCGCTTGATTAATAGCCTTATCGCAATCGCACTCGCAACTCGAATTACACATTTTGGTTATTGTTATACGTGTGTGTATGCCTTATGTGTTGCTTGTGCATGTTTATTTATGTTATGTGTGGAAATCAATCAAAACACAATCGAACTCAATCGCAATCGAATCGCAAACGCTAAACGAATACGAAGTAAGGATGCTTGTATGTTGATATAGTAGTTGGGATTAAAAGTAATTTGACTAGGAAACTTTATTACATCGCAACGTTCGCAATCACAATCGAAGCGGCAAAACTTGTCGCACCGAACACTCAAACAAGGTGACTGATCGACCAGGTGACCAGTCGATCGAGCAGCCGCTCGAAAGGACAACTGACCGATCGGACTGCCTAACCGATCGACCAGCCCCTCTCCTATCCACTCCTTTCCACTTTGGGTAACCCTATAAATACCCCTTGTCACTCTCAAACTTTCCACTTTTGGAAACTGACGTCCGACCAGTGCTCTCACCTTGCTTTTTCTCCGATTTCTCGCAATTCCGGTAAGATCTCGTCCTAAATCTTGTACTTCCTTAATCTACACGCACTCCTACACCTTTTCGTCTTTTAAATCTTAACTTTTAACCGTGAAATCATCAAGATTCAAGGTGTTCTAGGATGACGTCATCACGTGTCCTTGAAGAACTTCATGTTTTGGCCTCAATCCACCAAGAACAACTTAGATCTAATCGATTTCCACATAAACAAACAAAGATCTTTCATAGATCTAGACATATTCACAATGAAAGAGATTGAAAGATGGTTTTCCCACTTTCTTTCAACTCTTTTACACTCAATGCATTCAAAATTGATAGAATTGGAGCTTGTACCGACTTACTACTCATTCTTGTGATTGTGTTGGCTCAAGATCTGGATTCTATCCACGAGACCTACCGATTTCGGGTTAAACATAGAACACTGTCTTGAACCGTTAACTGACCGGATTTGGGTGATTCCTGTCCGATCAGGGGTACCAAGTATTGACAAGGTTCTTGTTGCTTAAACACGTTATCAAAACATCTCGGTAAAACGAAAAACAATCAAAACAACCAAGTGTAAGACGAACAGGTCGACCAGGACGGAGTGCCGTCCGATCGGACTGCTGTCCGATCGAACAGCCAATCCGAACGACTGGCCAATCCGAACGACTTACACCTTGGTCCCACACTTAACCTTTATTTTCAAACCTCGAAGGATGAACATTGAACTAAGTGCTGACCGATCGGATTACCATCCGAACGGGCTGCAACTTGACCATGTAATGATCAGACTTCAACACTTAAACAATTTTCAACATGTTCAATGTACAAGGAATGCCACCCGATCGAACCATCGTCCGATCGAGTGACAACCTGCTGTGAACTTGTTCTCACTAAAGTGTCCAACCAATCAGGTTGTCGTCCGATCGAACAACCGTCCGATCGACCGACCTGAGAGGTAGAGATACTTCTATGTTTTCAAAATGCTACAACGAAAACTTCAAAAGTCAAGCCATCATACACAAACACATCATTCTCAAAGGAAGAAAAATCCACTCGAACGGTCATCCGACCGGACGACCGTCCGAATGGACTGTCACTCGCACGATCGGCCGTTCGATCGGACTACCATCCGATCGAACTACTGATCGACGCAACTATCATTTGTTCCATTTTACGCGACGCTTATCGTTATGCTATCAATCTGTTTAGGCTAACCCTACTCTCTAGCGCTCCCTTCAATCCATCAACCGTTGTGAGTACACTTGATCCTTTTTTGCTTTACGCACTTTTGGGTGTTACATACGTTACTTATACAAAATCACATCGAACACACTATGCAATACTTTAAACGCTAACCGTTATCGCATGTATACGTGACTAAATGAATGCTTGTTTATTATGTTTACACATGGAATCTTGTCTACCTGCCTTAGCAACGGTAGTACTATTAGTTTGGACTCAACACCCGTTCACTCGGGGGTTGTTATGGACAATTACCTACATGGCTCACAGTGGTGAGTATGTATCGCGAACTGCCTTGGGCAGTCAACCCGCAGTCATTGGTATCGATAGGTTCATGTCGATAACTAACATGCCTCATTTCACTCTGTGTACGTGCTGGTTATACGTAACACTTTCAAACTCTATATGCTATTATCAAACTTGTATGCTAACCTTTACACTATGTGTATTGACTTTTACTTTAACGTATGTGACAGGTGCTTAGGGTGCTTATTTGTTTTCTTTGCTGTGAAATTGAGGCTAGGAAAGACCTAGGTCAACAATAAACAATTGTCTGTAATAAAAATCTGAGTTGTCGGAACAGAACAATTTGACTAGATCTTTTCTGTAAAAATTGTATTATCATTTATGACATGGTATGGGACGTGTTGCTTTAAATATTTGGTAAATATAGTTGTTATGGAAACTTTTGGACAATCTGTTTAGCTCAGTGCCGTGCCCCGATGTTTCCGCCATCGGTTGGGGTGTGAAAGATTGGTATCAGAGCCATAACTATAGGGAATTAGGCAAGACTCGACCTAGTCCAGGTCGATGTCTTAGAGACCTAGTCTATAGTTAGGAACCAACAGACCGACTCGTGCATATCCAGTAGGGATTATGTGTTAGCGTACTGCTATTTCTCGCTATTCTCGCCTATACTACACTATCACTGCACTCGAATTTTAAAATAAGATTGCGTGATTAAGTCAATATTAGGTGTGAAAACCGCAAACTCTCGACTAAATTGCTTGATCAACCCACATTTTTTTCTATAAACACGAGAAATTGCGTTGAAATAGGAGTGAAATCCATACTTTGACGCATAACTCTCTTTTATTTTATCAAAACAAGAATGAAGTTGTTAAGCCAGGGGTGAAACCCTAACTTTGACAACTTGTTCCGACCTTTACTTGGTTTTTCAAAACTTTCACCAAAGTCTCGACGGACTCAACGACCTGAAGTCACGGTATGACTAAATGGATGCAAGCCGAACGCCCAAGAATCGAGGCAAAAGCACAATCCTGAAGGTCAAAATGTGTACAACAAGTCCTTGAGAATAGTCGAATCACTTTGGATAGTCAATGTCTAATAGCCGCAGACGATCTATTTCTCGATTTTTATGTGTTTCGACTCTGAGCCCGCAACTGCTGACTCTGATGATTCGTCGATTTTATGTGTTTGTATGTGTGTTTACCTGTTTATATGTTTAAATTTTGGAGACTTATCCGATTTTTTCTTTCTCTTCGATTGACACGCACGACCCGCATTGCTTATCTATCTCAGAACGTTGACAAATTGCTATCACATGAGGAACGACTTTACGCCATGTTGTTTGCTATACTATTATCCCTTATACTATACTACCCGCTATGTTATTCGCGATCGCTATTCTCGCACACTCGCAGACTTTGAATGATAGGTTTTTGTATTCTGAGGCAGTCAGAAGTTGTTGTGTGTACTATGTACCTCTTGCCCTACATGCTTATGTGCTTATGTGTTTCTGTGCCCTATGTGTTTATATGCTTCTGTGCTTATGTGAATCTGTGATTATGTACCTACGAGTTTATGTGATTGTACGTATTCCTGAGCTTTAGTAGTATTAGGATTGTGAGGTGAGATTCGATTATACTGTGTTGAGTCCTGTGATGATGTCTGTTGCAGACAATGTCATCATCTGGATCTCGTGCTATCCGTGATGCTCGCCGAAAGCAAGCAGACAAACGCCTCGCTGCCATGATTACTAAGCAAATGGCAAAGGTTGTACCCCAAGTCGTCAGTGAACTGTACGAAAACAAGAGCAAATCATCTGAGGAATCCAGGACCGAGACTCCCAAAGCTGCTTTCAGCTTCAAACAGTTCAAGGCATGTGGACCGAAAGAGTTCACCGGCGAAGAAGGCCCTACGGCTTTGTTTCAATGGTTTGACTCGATCGAAGTCACTCTGCGACAGAGCGGATGTCCTGATAATCTCCGCACACTGAACGCGACCGATGTCTTCCAGTCCCGCGCTCTAGACTGGTGGACGGCCGAAAGGAACAAGCGGAAATGATGCAGCTTACGGTCTGTTATGGGACGAGTTGAAGAACGTTATGCTCGAAGAGTTCTGCCCTCCCCATGAGCGCCAGAAGCTGGAGGACGAGTTCTGGCACATTAAGCAGAAGGAAGGTGACAACGCTGCCCTGACTGCTCACTTCAAGCAGCTCAGCATCATCTGTCCTGATCAAGTGAAGACGCTCGACATGGCGATCAAGAAGTACATCCGAGCTCTACCTGACTGTGTTGCGGATTTTGTGCATGCCTCAAAAACCACAACGATCGAAGAAACTTACTTGCTTGCCGCAGAAATCAACGACAAGCGAGTAAAAGCTGGTTTTTGGGATAAAACTTCGAAGAACCTGCATCAAGTCACCACCGCACCAGCCTCCGAAACTGCCGCTGCTCAATCATCAAAGTCCTCACGCCGCAAGAAAAAGAACAACAGCAGCAGCTCCAGCAACAAGAACTGTGCTGTCACCACCACTGCTGCTCCACTTCAAGCTGTACCGGCTCAGCAGCAGTCTCACCACCGACCAGCACCAGTTACTTATGCACCGCCTGCAAAGCGTGCATACACAGGCCCTCACCCTGCCTGCCCAACCTGCTCTTATCATCACCCAGTGGGTCTCGCCTGCCGTTTCTGCGCTCACTGCAATATGTACGGCCACTTCACTGCTAACTGCTGTACTGGTCCCCATCAAGCACCAGCTCAAGCCACTACTCAACAAGCTCTGCTCCCAGCCCCACAAGGCCAACAAGCGGCTCAGGCACCCGCAGTCAACGCCCGAGTCTGCTTCGCATGTGGTGATCCCAACCATTTTGCGAACATGTGCCCAAACAATGTTATGAAATAAGAGCCCCAGCAGCAGCAGCAACAAGCCGCACGTGCCAGGACTTTCAACATCAATGTGCGCCAAGCCCAGGCTGAAAACAACGTGGTCAATGGTACGTTCCTTGTGAATGGTATTTATGCTTCATGTTTGTTTGATACTGGAGCCGATAACTGCTTTGTGTCGTCTGAATTCGAGAAGCTTCTTAGTCGTAAGCGCTCCCATCTCCCCTCGACGTTCGATGTTTAAGTCGCCACCGGAAGAACTGTCTCCATTAATTCTGTTCTTCGTGATTGTAATCTTGAGCTCAACAATCACATCTTCCCAATCGACCTTATCCCTATGCAACTCGGAAGTTTTGATATCATAGTAGGCATGGACTTTCTTCGCGAAAACCATGCTGAAGTTGTGTGCTTCGATAAGATGATTCGATTCTCGCTCGCGAATGGTGATTTATTGTGTGTCTATGGTGAAACTGCTTCAAAAGGTCTCAAACTCATGTCATGTGTCCAAGCTAGCAAGTATATCCGCAAGGAATACAGAGCTTTCTTGGCCAACATTGTAGTAGCGGAGAAGGAAAAGAAAGGAAAGACAGAAGTTAAAGACGTTCCTGTGGTTCGTGAATTTCCTAATGTGTTCCCTGACGACCTTCCCGGCCTACCGCCAAGTCGTGATATCAACTTTCGTATCGACCTCATTCCTGGAGCCAACCCTGTTGCCAAAGCTCCTTACCGACTCGCACCGTCCGAAATGCGTGAACTCTCGAGTCAGCTTCAGGAATTACTTGAGAAAGGCTTCATTCGCCCGAGCACCTCTCCTTGGGGCGCGTCAGTCCTTTTCGTCAAAAAGAAGGATGGGTCGTTCAGGATGTGCATCGACTACCGGGAATTGAATAAGCTAACTATCAAGAACCACTATCCCCTGCCTCGCATTGATGATTTGTTTGATCAGCTACAAGGTGCTACATGTTTCTCGAAGATCGATCTACGCTTAAGCTATCACCAGCTACGCATTCAAGAGGAGGATATACCCAAAACCGCATTTCGTACTCGCTATGGCCATTATGAATTCGTTGTTATGCCTTTTGGTTTAACCAACGCACCTGCGGTTTTCATGGATCTGATGAATCGCGTGTGTAAACCATATCTCGACCTTTTCGTCATCGTATTCATCGACGATGTCTTGATCTATTCCAAGTCGAAGGCCGAACACGTGTAACATCTACGTTTGGTTCTCGAGCTACTCCAAGGGAATCGACTCTATGCCAAGTTCTCCAAGTGTGAATTTTGGCTGGAGGAGGTTCAGTTTCTGGGTCACATTGTTAATAGTCAAGGAATTCACCTCGATCCCGCGAAGATTGAAGCAGTTAAGAGTTGGATTACACCCAAGAACCCTTCTGAAGTCCGTTCTTTCCTCGTATTGGCGGGCTATTACCGACGTTTTATCGAAGGATTCTCAAAGATCACTGTGCCGCTTACCACTCTTACGCATAAAGACAAGCCTTTTGTTTGGGGAACTGAACAAGAGCCTGCCTTCTAAACCCTCAAGCACATGTTTTGCAATGCTCCAGTTCTCACATTGCCTGACGGAAACGATGACTTCATTGTCTACTGTGATGCCTCGAACCTTGGTCTTGGTTGTGTTCTTATGCAACGGGACAATGTTATAGCTTACACATCTCGTCAGCTCAAAATCCACGAGAAGAACTATACAACCCATGATCTCGAGCTAGGCGCAGTTGTTTTTGCGTTAAAAATCTGGTGACACTACCTGTATAGTACCAAGTGTACGATCTTCACCGAGCATAAGAGCCTACAACATATCTTTAACCAGAAGGAACTTAATATGCGTCAATGCCGATGGGTGGAACTTCTCAACGACTATGACTGTGAGATTCGTTATCATCCTGGCAAGGCAAATGTCATTGCCGACGCTCTCAGCAGACGGAGTTATTTGCTCAGCATTCGTAATGTTCAAGCCCAATACGAACTCGAAACCCTCATCCGTGAAGCCCAACATGCCTGTTTTAATGAACGCACCTTGAAGAAGGAAAGAATCTACCACGATGGAGCCCAACTTGTGAATAAGTCAAATGGGATATTCCACTTTCTGGACCGAATTTGGATCCCAAAACGGACCAACTTGCAACAGATATTGATGGACGAAGCCCAAAAATCCCGGTATTCTATTCATCCCGGTGCCGATAAAATGTACCAGGATCTTCGCTACAAGTACTGGTGGCCGGGCATGAAAAGGGATATTGCTCTCTACGTTGGAAAGTGCCTGACTTGTGCAAAGATCAAGGCTGAACACCAAAGGCCCTCTAGCTTACTCGAACAACCGCCGATCCCTATGTGGAATTGGGAAAGTATAGCCATGGACTTCATAACCAAGCTCCCACACACGTCATCAGGTCACGACAGCATCTGGGTTGTTGTTGATCGTTTGACCAAGTCAGCTCACTTTTTGCCAATACGGGAAGACTACAAGGTAGAACGATTAGCCCGAATCTACACCAATTAGATCATTTGTCGACATGGGACGCCTCGCGACATCATCTCTGACCGTGATGCTCGGTTTACCTCGCAACTGTGGGAAACGTTTCAAACGGCTCTCGGTACTACGCTTAATCTAAGTACGACATTCCACCCTCAAACCGACGGTCAAACTGAAAGAACGATCCGTACCCTTGAAGACATGTTCCGTTCGTGTGTCATAGATTTCGGTGGTAATTGGGATGCATACCTGCCGTTAGTCGAATTCTTGTACAACAACAGCGATCATACCAGCATTCAGATGGCACCATTCGATGCTTTATACGGAAGAAAATGTTGATCGCCTATTGTATAGCACGAGATCGGTCACTCGCAATTAACCGGTCCTGAGCTATTGCAAGAAACGACTGACAAAGTCCTCCAAATTCGAGACAACTTGTTGAAAGCTCAAAGTCGACAGAAAAGTTACGCCGATAGACGACGCAAGCCCCTTGAATTTGACGTTGGCGACTACGTACTCCTAAAGGTATCACCTTGGAAGGGTGTGGTCAGATTCGGCAAGAAAGGAAAACTAGCGCCTCGATATGTTGGACCTTTTAAGATTCTGGAAAGGATAAAAAAAGTCGCCTACAGACTCGAACTACCGGAGGAACTTAGTAATGTCCACCCGACTTTCCATGTGCCAAACCTCCGAAAGTGCCTGGCTGAGCATGACTTAATTGTACCTCTCGATGACCTCCAAGTAAACGAAACACTACACTTCGTGGAGAAGCCTGTCGAAATCATGGATCGCCAAGCCAAGCAGCTCAGACGCTCGCGCATTCCTATTGTGAAAGTCCGATGGGAAGGCAAATGAGGCGCAGAGTTCACTTGGGAACTCGAAAGCGACATGAAGGTGAAGTACCCACAGTTGTTTGTTACGGCTTCAGCCTAATTTCAGGACGAAATTCCCTCAACTAAGGGAGGCTGTAACACCCCGTGTTTCGGAAGTCAAAGTCAAAGTCAAGATTGAAGTCAAAGGAAGAAAAGATTGCTAATTGCGATCTGTCTACCCTTGCTCAATTCCTGTTTTGACTTCTTTGACTTGTAATTAGTCTATTTTCGCTTTAGTTATATTACGTGGAGTATCTATTAATAATCGCATAATAATCGCTATTTATCGCTTGATTAATCGCCTTATCGCAATCGCACTCGCAACTCGAATTACGCATTTTGGTTATTGTTATACGTGTGTGTGTGCCTTATGTGTTGTTGGTGCATATGTCTGTCGACTTCGTCTTGTATCGAGTCTTGTACTAGTTTAGAAAGATCAGGGCACGAAGTTCTAGTAAATAGGTATACAGGTGATTTCGCACGAAATGACTTAATCATTTCGTACGAAATAAGGATATGTGTTTTCGCACGAAATGACTTTTGGTCATTCCGTACGAAATGCTATTTCGTATGAAATGGTTTCGTACGAAATAGCCTGGCCTATATATAGGTGTTTTGAGATCTCATTTGTAACTTTCCGGTTTCAGAGTCGAACTGCTGCCGAAGTGTCTACTCGCTGTAAAACATTGTTATATCAATCTAAAGACAGTTTAAAGTGAATTGCAAGCTGAATTAACTCAATACGTTTGTTTCCGCCTCTCGTATTGAGGAAAAACTCTTCTGAACGACTCGTTTGGTCGTGAAAACGATCCTACAAGTGGTATCAGAGCTCAGGAGGAAGAGTTCTTACCATTTCAGCTGAAATTTCTGATTTCTACACCTTCTTTTCAAAATTAAATAAGATTTCACAGATAAAATGGATTGATTTTCTCACATTATAAGCGAAATTGTGTTTTAACAAAGCCTTGAAAGAATTAGATCTAAAATCGGACTAAAACCTGTTCAATTTGACAAAATCATGGCCAAATTGATGACATCAGCAACATTTCGCACGGAATAGAATCTGTTTCACTCATTTCATATGAAATCATCCTATATTGTCATTTCGTTTGAAAAAGTACTTCATTTCGCTTGAAAGTTCAGCTATTTCGTACGAAATCATCTATTTCGCACGAAACCAGTCATTTTGCTTCAAAAGGCATTTCGCTTGAAAAGTTATTTGGTTTGAACAAGGTCATTTCGTGTGAAGAAGTGCATTTCGCACCAAAGTTCATTTCGTTTGAATTGTACTATTTTGTTTGAAAGTCTGAATTTGTAAAAGTTTGATACCGAATCTTGGAAGAAGAATTTTACAACGCCTTTGCTACTCCGATTACCATTGCACAGCACACAATGTTAGAAAATGAAACGGGTACCATGCAAAAACTGCCAAAGCTCATGAATATCGAGGAGTATAAAGGATGGGAGGAGAGATTCGAAAATTGGGTTCAAGCAAATTATTTGGATGCTTGGGAATGTGTTGAAACAAAATATGTTAGACCGGTGAATGATGATGAAGAGGTTATTGCAATTAAAGATCTAAGTGCTGAAGAGAAAAAGAAATACAAAGATGAAAAAATGATGACAAGTCTATTACATGATCGGTGTATTTTAGGAACACTTTATTTAATATTAGTTATGGTAAAAATGCATTGATAATAGTATATAATATGGTTGTTGATGTGGTTTTTATTGTCACGCGGGTTGAGAAGAAAATGAGCTAAAACGATCAAATTAGAAATACAAATAAATGTTGGAAAACTACATGATATTATAATATTTTATGATGATATTTTTATAACTATTAATACATGTAGAATCTATTAATTAAATGAGAATACTGATTATTATGGAAATTAACAAAAAGTGTTGTGACATTTTGGCAGGTTATTCGAGAATTCATTAGGCAAAAGAAATTAAATGGAATTAGAATATATGTAACATGGGCCTAATTATTAAATGGGTATATGAAGTTATGTTTTGTTTGGCTGCCCAGAATGAAAAGCAACGGTTGGGTTCGAAATAATTAAATTGGGCTGTGAGTTGTTGGGCTGCATTAATTAGTTGCCAACCGGATTGAGTATTAAAGTCGGTGGATGCTTGGGGAATAAAGGATATATCACACATAATTGAATGATATCATATACGGGAGAGGAGATCTTTTGGCAAACGGCTGTGAAGTTGAGGACGCAAGACAGAGGCGCACGGAAGGCAGCCGCCTTTTGGCGGCTGTCCACGGTTCAAGACATGAACGTTTAGGTGGCTTTCTTCAAGTGTATGGTTCATAGGGTTTGATACTTTTCTTAATTTTATTCATGATTGGATTTGTTTTTGACATTGACAACGTTGTTAAACAATTTGATGTGTTGGTTTCTTTGAACTATTTTTATGTGTTTTGAGTTCTTACTTTACAACTTGCTCGGTTGATGACAAAACTTTGTAGCTCGTTGGGTGACATAGAGTAGGTTGACTCACACTAGTAAATAGGGTAATTGAACTGTAAAAGATCTGATGACAAAGACCTATTTTTGATTACCACTTAAATTAACCAACTTTTCAGCACCATGTCTATGTGGTGTCCAATTAATGATTAAATTGAGTTTTGTGTAAACCTAGAATCTGAAACTTGGAGGACGTTACCTTTATCTTTTTGCTTGTGGCTTCTGCCCGGATGAACGATTACTTTGTTTTTCATTAAACTTTGTTTGCGGATTCTTTTAAAGTGGTAAAGCTTGACCACTTGTGTTGAATTCTTGGTAAACGTTTTTTATGTTTGAATTATTTGTCGTTTATCAAGCGTATTGGCGATATACTTGCATCGTTAGCCGGTTGGTAAATTGGTGGGTAGTTGATATAAATAAATGGATTATTAGGTTGTATGGTGAATCTTAAAAACTATCCCTAATAATTAATCAAATTCATTAATTCCGAGGCCATGTCTATGTGGTGTTTTGAATCGGTAAACATGTTTTCGTGTTAAACTTGCAATCGGGATTCTGGGTGGGAGTTGCTTTCCTATAATATATAATAATTATCTAGTTAAACACTAACCACATATTCCCCGTGGATACGATACCCTACTTACGCTATCTACGTAGTTTAATTAGGTTTTTGATTGACTCTGACGACAGTCATCATTACATCAAGCTGTGAAAGAAGATATCTTGGTTTTATTGCAACACAATGGAACTGCATATTCAATCTGGAAAACATTAAAATCAAAGATTGTTGGAAATAAAGAGATGATAAAGAATAAAAAATCACTTTTGAAAAAAGAGTTCGATTTATTTCGTGGTTTGAGAACTGAAAGCACTAAGCAGATCATCGAAAGATATTGCAATCTATTAGTTAACATGAAGAGGGTGAGCATCACTAAAGATAATGAAGAATTAGTTGAAAAGTTGGCTGATGCATTGCCACATGAAACTTGGGGCACGTATCTTATGATGTTGAGAAATAAAAAAGATTTTGGGAATTTAACACTGGGAAAGTTCATTGAAAAACTTGAAGCTCAAGAGATGGAACAAAGCAAGATCTCTAGAATGAAGGATTTTGATGGTGAACAAGATATTGGGCTTTATTACAAAGGAGGTATCAATGATAAGACCTACATGTCACCAAAGATCGAAACTGCATTCAATGCTAAAAGTTCTTCTGGAGGGTCTTCTCAAGGATCAAATAGCAAAACGGGATTTTCTTCATATTCCTCATTTGATCCAAATTTTTCAACGACAAAGAATGGCAAAGTTCTACAATGTAACATTGCACTAAATCTTGAAAATGATCAGAATTACTCAGAAAAAGTTGCAAAAAGTCACATATCTTAGTTAGTGACTATGTTAGAATCGTATGGGAGTTTAGTAGCAGGAAGGATTGGAAATCCAATGTTGACAAAAGAGGATTACGATCAAATTGATGTTGAAGAGATGGAATTAATGTACATAAAATGGTGTATGGCAAGTGTGTTGAGAAGAGCTGAGAAATTTAAACAAATCACTGGAAGAGATGATTTCCGTGATGCAAATGTTTCTACTTTAGGATTTGATAAATCTAAAGTTACTTGTTTTCGTTGCAGGGAAAAAGGACATTTCAAGAGAAAATGCACAAATCGCGAAGCAAGTGGAGCTCAAAATCCATTCAACAACAATGATTACTATCGGAAAGCGATCTATCATCAAGTTGCTCAACAACCACATCAATAACAATCACAAACTGCTCATGCTAAGAAGGAGATTGAAGAATCAAAGAAAGCATATTTGATGAGCAAATTGATCGATCAAGATGATGAAAGATTACCAGAAGGTTTTAGCTGGGACAATTACTGTCCAGATAAAGAATTCTTGGCTAAAGCTTTTGTTGCTAGAGTTGATGAAGACAGTGATAATGATAATGATTATTATGCAAACAGAATGAAAGAACATTTAAGAATGTTAGAGGAGAGTGACAGTGATGATGGAAAAGTTCGAAAGAAAAAGAAGAAAGTTAAAAAACAAGTTAGCAGTGATGATGAAGAAGTTCCAGTGATAAAGAAAAAAGTAAAAGAAGTACCAGCTTTCACAGTTGAAGCAAAAGCTGATGCACAAAAGATTCCTGTGAAATATGAAAACTGTGAAGCAGTGAAGAAGCAAAACAGTACTTTGATTCATAACATGAACAGATTGAAAGAATCTTATGATGTTCTAAACAAAGCCATGAATCAATACAATCAATCAAGCAGTG
Organism: Helianthus tuberosus; assembly: GCA_030545235.1. Lineage (NCBI taxonomy): Eukaryota > Viridiplantae > Streptophyta > Magnoliopsida > Asterales > Asteraceae > Helianthus > Helianthus tuberosus. The sequence continues at coordinate 139,984,961 of CM060415.1, forward strand.
AACAAGCAACAGCTATGAAGACACTTCAAGGAGCTTTCATGACAAAGCAGAAAATTGTTAATAATTACATTGAAAAGTGTGCTGTGCTGGAACAGAAATTGGAAACCCAGAGGATAGAAACAGAAAAAGTAAATAGGTTATTAAAAAGTTACTCATGTACTTCTTATGTTATTGACAGGATTTATCCAACAGTGGAAGGCATGAAGGCATTTGATGAAGAAGTATATGAAGAAAAGAAGAAGAATACTGAACTGAATGATTCTGGTAAGAAACAAGGTTTCAGTTACAACAAGTGTCCACCCCCGCTTGAAAATGGATATTCTTCACGAAATCCAAATTCAGAAAGAGTCGAAAAGGCAACCAATTTACAGTGGGAATCTGAGTCTTCAGATAATTTGCCAGACAATATTGATGTCACTTTCACTTCATCTGATATTGATCATGAGTCAGAGTTAATAATGCAAGTGGTCGATCAGGTGTTGGATAAAGATGAAACCGAAGAGTCAAAGTTGGAGTCAAATTCAGAGTCAAAGTCTGAAACTTCAAGTCCAACAGTAAAAAAAGGGCAAACGGGTTTATAATAAAGAGTTTTTGTTATCAAAATCTAATTTGAATGAGGAAACATTCAAAGTAGCTTATACTTTGAATGATTCTGACAAATTATATTCTGATGAATAATTTCCAATAAGAGGTGTTAAAACTGAAATGATCAAAAAGGTTTTCAAACTAACAGAAATTAATATTTCTGAAATAAAAGATGTAAATCTTTCTGTAAAACCTAAAAAGTACACTTCAAGAGTTCAACAACGTTTAAACAAGAAAAAAAGTTACAGTTCTGGTTCAGGCTATCGAAAGAAACCAAACCATAATGGTAATTTCAAAAGGAAAGGTCTTGGATTTATTCCACCGAAAAATCATAAAAATGAGAAAACTTATAAACTAAAAACTGTTTTTGTTACAGGAACATCATCTGAAGAAGAAAAAGAGCAATTGTTCAGAAAGCAGACAAATAAAGAATTCCTTGCTAAAAAGCAAGAAGAAATGAAGAAGGAAGTTGCTCAGAAAAAGAAAGAAATGAGAACCTGTTTTCAATGCAAAGCAATTGGTCATATTGCCATGAATTATCCTAAAGCAATTCAAACAAAACAGGGAGTTTCTCTTAAACTGAAAGAAAAGATGGTTGAGAATGAACCAGCAACCAAACCTTTTATAGTTTTCAAAAACTCGAAATTTGAGGTTGGTGAATGTTCAAAAGGTTTTTACAAAAGAAAAGTAAATCTTGACAACCAAAAGTGGGTCGTTAAGAAATCTGATGATAGTTCTAGAAATGATTCTGATTCGTCAAAATCGGAGGAGTTATTTTCTGGCTATGAATCTGATTCCACAAAGTCAGAGGAGCCATAAGTTGAACCAAAAGTTGAAAAATCAGTACCGCTAATGGATGATGCAAATTTTCCACCATTGAGGGCTGAAATTTTAAACAAAAAGTTGGTAAAGTTGAGATTTCGAATCAATTCTTTTCTAAAAAGAAAGAATTTGATGTTGAAAAAGCCTTTAACTCCAAAGTGCAACATATTTTTGGAAAAATGATTGATGGGAAGGTCAAAGGGGTAAAGGAATTCTATGAGAAGAAGAAGAAAGGAAAGAAATCGAGTGTTGATAACTCGGAATCTCCCAAAGTATGTTAGGCTTGGGAGAATCTCTTTAACTAAAAAACCTGACTTGCCGGAGCTCCCAAGTTGGTAATCGTGGAGCAGGAATCGGCATCATTCTTGAATTATGTTTGTTTGGATGAACCTACAAGTGGTTATTGGTTTGTTCCTACAAATGGTGAATCAAGGACATTAAATTGTACTTGATTTATCTTTCTTACAAGTGGAAAATGTTTTTTGTGAAAAACCGTCAAGTGTTAATTTTTACAAGTGGTTGAAAGAACAATGTGATGAAACCCCAACAAAACTAATTTTCCGGAAAAACCATTTGATTAAAACAAACTTAAGTGTTTTGAAATCATAATGGGAAAATAGTTTGTTGTCAGGGGGAGTTCTGATTGTTTATGCCAAGTGGATGGCGATTTGAAGCAATTCACAACAGTTGTCAATTTACTTGTATAGTTTGTTTTCAAATTTCTTTTAAATGTTTTTGAATTTTAGGGGGAGTAAGAAATTTTTAGAAAATCCAAAAACATTTGAAAAGTTTAAAAAATAAAAAACATGATAAAATGAAAAATGAGTTTTTGTTGTAAAAAGAGGAAATAATAGTTCATTAGTGGACGATCATAGCATGCTAAAGAATTGGAAAGTTAAAAAGTGATAAACGGTATCACTTATGATGTGCCAGTAGGTTTTTGCACATTTAGTAGATTGTGTCGAGATATAAACCTAAATTTCAAACTTACTTATCTCGTGGGGAACATCTCTCGGATATATGGGTAACCCCCGAAATCTTGTTTGAAATGTCCCTCTTTCTGAGATACTAGGTCTTTATGCTTAGTGATATCTGGAGTATTATCCCAGGACTTCTGATTTTGCGGAAGCAATGGCCTAGTCCCCGTATAATACTTTTCACTTGCTTGAAATATAGCACCACTCTCAGCATACAAAATGATGAAACATTGAAAAATGCTAATCATGTGCTGTTGAAGAAAAGATTCTCTAAAGGGAACACACCTAAAGTCAAAGCCATCATCTCTCTGATTTTGTGGAAGCAATAGCCTGAGCTCCCATGGCCATCGCATTTAATCCTTTACAGTTATCATCTAGGTATACTCACCTGTAAGACTGAATATTGGGATCTGGATACGGGAGTATATTCTGAGGTGGGACACGCGAATAAGTTTAAGTCTCTAAAACATTAATCTCGTATCTCGAAACAGTTGAACTTTGTGTAAAAATTTAAGTGGATCAGTATACTGACAATCTAAGTGAATCGTTTAGATCTTAAAATGTTTATAGCTTAACGGTGTTGGTGATTTGTCTCAAAACTAATATGATCCTCTTACACAAACTCACAAAAATATTGTATGTAAATATTCCTTTACTACATTATGTTAGAATCAAAAATTCAAAAAAAGATTTTCAGAGTGTTTTAGCATAAAATTTTGAAAAAGACAAAAGGATTTTGTTTCATCTTATTTTCGACATCTGATGTTGAAAAGCTGATTTTCAAAACTCCAAGTGCTAAACATGATGAACAAAAGGTTTGGGAGAGTTTGTTTAAAATAAAAAATTGTTTGAAAAGAAATATGGTATTTCTACAAGAGGTTCATCAGAGATTAACATTGTGAAATCATTTTTTGATTGATTATTGTCTGCAAGTGGTATATAAATTTGACAGATTTTAAATTTGTGAAATTTATTGTGTGGAAGAGATTGTGCAGGATAGCCAGGTTCCTGATTCTGGTGTCATAGAGAGCCAGATTTCGATCCTGATCTTGTAAAAGCCAGGCTACGATCCCAAGTACAACTTAAGGGGGAGTCTGCTAGCAAAGGGGAAGATTAGTTGATAGAGAGAATAGAGAGGATTGAGGATGCTTTACACTGTTAAATTCTTTGGAATAGAGTGAAAAGACTGATAAAGACTGAAGATTAAAAGACTCGACACTGAAGACTTCGTCAACATCCAAGGGGGAGTCTGTTGGTGCATATGTCTGTCGACTTCGTCTTGTACTAGTTTAGAAAGATCAGGGCACGAAGTTCTAGTAAATAGGTATACAGGTGATTTCGCACGAAATGACTTAATCATTTCGTACGAAATAAGGATATGTGTTTTCACACGAAATGACTTTTGGTCATTCCGTACGAAATGCTATTTCGTATGAAATGGTTTCGTACGAAATAGCCTGGCCTATATATAGGTGTTTTGAGATCTCATTTGTAACTTTCCGGTTTCAGAGTCGAACTGCTACCGAAGTGTCTACTCGCTGTAAAACGTTGTTATATCAATCTAAAGACAGTTTAAAGTGAATTGCAAGCTGAATCAACTCAATACGTTTGTTTCCGCCTCTCGTATTGAGGAAAAACTCTTCTGAACGACTCGTTTGGTAGTGAAAATGATCCTACATGTGTTGCTTGTGCATGTTTATTTATGTTATGTGTGGAAATCAATCGAAACGCAATCAAACTCAATCGCAATCGAACCGCAAACGCTAAACAAATACGAAGTAAGGATGCTTGTATGTTGATATAGTAGTTGGGATTAAAAGTAATTTGACTAGGAAACTTTATTACATCGCAACGTTTGCCATCGCAATCGAAACGGCAAAACTTGTCGCACCGAACACTCAAACAAGGTGACTGATCGACCAGTCGATCGACCAGCCGATCGATCGAGCAGTCGCTCGAACGGACAGCTGACCGATCGGACTGCCTAACCGATCGACCAGCCCCTCTCCACTCCTTTCGACTTTGGGTAACCCTATAAATACCCCTTGTCACTCTCAAACTTTCCACTTTTGGCAAATGACGTCCGACCAGTGCTCTCACCTTGCTTTTTCTCTGATTTCTCGCAATTCCGGTAAGATCTCGTCCTAAATCTTGTACTTCCTTAATCTACACGCACTCCTACACCTTTTCATCTTTTAAATCTTAACTTTTAACCCTGAAATCATCAAGATTCAAGGTGTTCTAGGATGACGTCATCATGTGTCCTTGAAGAACTTCATGTTTTGGCCTCAATCCACCAAGAACAACTTAGATCTAATCGATTTCCACATAAACAAACAAAGATCTTTCATAGATCTAGACATATTCACAATGAAAGAGATTGAAAGATGGTTTTCCCACTTTCTTTCAACTCTTTTACACTCAATGCATTCAAAACTGATAGAATCGGAGCTTGTGCCGACTTACTACTCATTCTTGTGATTGTGTTGGCTCAAGATCTGGATTCTATCCACGAGACCTACCGATTTCGGGTTAAACATAGAACACCGTCTCGAACCGTTAACTGACCGGATTTGGGTGATTCCTGTCCGATCAGGGGTACCAAATATTAACAAGGTTCCTGTTGCTTAAACACGTTATCAAAACGTCTCGGTAAAATGACAAACAATCAAAACAACCAAGTGTAAGACAAACAGGTCGACCAGGACGAAGTGCCGTCCGATCGGACTGCTGTCCGATCGAACAGCCAATCCGAACGACTGGCCAATCCGAACGACTTACACCTTGGTCCCACACTTAACCTTTATTTTCAAACCTCGAAGGATGAACATTGAACTAAGTGCTGACCGATCGGATTACCATCCGAACGGGCTGCAACTTGACCATGTAATGATCAGACTTCAACACTTAAACAATTTTCAACATGTTCAATGCACAAGGAATGCCACCCGATCGAACCACCGTCCGATCGAGTGACAACCTGCTGTGAACTTGTTCTCACTAAAGTGTCCAACCAATCGGATTGTCGTCCGATCGAACGACCGTCCGATCGACTGACCTGAGAGGTAGAGATACTTCTATGTTTTCAAAATGCTACAACGAAAACTTCAAAAGTCAAGCCATCATACACAAACACATCCTTCTCAAAGGAATAAATAATCCACTCGAACGGTCATCCGACCGGACGACCATCCGAACGGACTGTCACTCGCACGATCGGCCGTCCGATCGGACTACCATCCGATCGAACTACTGATCGACCCAACTATCACTTGTTCTGTTTTTACACGACGCTTATCGTTATGCTATCAATCTGTTCAGGCTAACCCTAATCTCTAGCGCTCCCTTCAATCCATCAACCGCTGTGAGTATACTCGATCCCTTTTTGCTTTACGCACTTTTGGGTGTTACATACGTTACTTATACAAAATCACATCGAACACACTACGCAATACTTTAAACGCTAACCGTTATCGCATGTATACGTGACTAAATGAATGCTTGTTTGTTATGTTTACACATGGAATGTTGTCTACCTGCCTTAGCAACGGTAGTACTATTAGTTTGGACTCAGCATCCGTTCACTCGGGGGTTGTTAAGGACAATTACCTACATGGCTCACAGTGGTGAGTATGTATCGCGAACTGTCTTTGGCAGTCAACCCGCAGTCATTGGTAACGATAGGTTCATGTCGATAACTAACATGCCTCATTTCACTCTGTGTACGTGCTGGTTATGCGTAACGCTTTCGAACTCTATATGTTATTATCAAACTTGTATGCTCACCTTTACACTATGTGTATTGACTTTTACTTTAACGTATGTGACAGGTGCTTAGGATGCTTATTTGCTTTCTTTGCTGTGAAATCGAGGCTAGGAAAGACCTAGGTCAACAATAAACAATTGTCTGTAATAAAAATCTGAGGTGTCAGAACAGAACAATTTGAGTAGATCTTTTCTGTAATAATTGTATTATCATTTATGACATGGTATGGGACGTGTTGCTTTAAATATTTGGTAAATATAGTTGTTATGGAAACTTCTGGACAATCTGTTTTGCTCAGTGCCATGCCCCGATGTTTCCGCCATCGGTTGGGGTGTGACAATTTGTTTCAGAGTTCCATGTTATTGGTAAAGTCGACGACATTCATTTCGACGTTGATATCATTAAAATTATCCACATGGTTCATCTCCTTTTCTTTTCTTTTGAGAGAGGCTTGGTAAAGTTCACATAAATGTGAAGGTGTACGACAAGCCTTTGATCAATGGTTTGCACTTCCACATCTGAAACAAGAAGTGCCATTGTTTTCGGACCTACCAGCTTCATTCCTTTTGTTATACTGGTTGGGATTGGTATTTTGTGGAGTGTGGTAATTGGGGGTTCTTTGATTTCGACCACGACCGCGACCACGTCCACGACCATGGGAATTACCTCGGAAATTATTATTTCTTTTGAAGGAATAATTGCGACCATTACCTTTACCAAAATGGCCACGGCCATGGCCTCGTCCCCATTTTTTTCCAGAGTCTTTAGTATCATCATTAATAACAACATTTGCTTCTAGAATGGCTAATGATCCAGTGGGACGAGCTTGATGATTTTTCATTAGTAGCTCATTGTTTTTCTCTGCTACGAGGAGAAATGAATTTAGATCAGAATATCTTTGAAACCTTTGCAACCGATATTGTTGTTGCAAGTTTATATTTGATGCATGAAATGTGGAGAAAGTTTTCTCCAACATATCTTCCTCCGTAACAGTTTGCCCACAGAATCGGAGCGTTGAGCATATCCTAAACAAAGCAGAGGTGTATTCATTCACCTTTTTAAAATCTTGGAACCTGAGATTGTTCCATTCATCTCTAGCAGTGGGAAGTAAAACTTCCTTTTGATTATCAAATATGCTTTTTAAATCTTCCCACAAAACGTATGGATCCTCAAAATTTGAATATTCAAATTGCAACATCTCATCAATGTGTTTATGGAGGAAGACATCGGCTTTTGCCTTGTCTTGATCGCTACAGTCGTTCCACTCCGTTATCGTTTCCAAAACACCCATTGACTTGAGATGTCGCTTAACATATGTCGTCCACGACATATAATTTTCTCCGGCGATATTAAGAGCCGGGAATTCAATTTTTTGCGATGTTTGCCATTTTTGTTGCTGAACATAAATAAGATAAATATTAAAATCTAAATACTCATTAAAAATGAGATAACATACAAAGGTACAACTATAAACAAATAAATGAATACATAAGCACTAAAAAGATGAGGTGGAAGCTCATATATTAAGGTCGGCAACAATATTAATATTATGCCGGCCAATATTAAAACCGGGTGAATCATCTTCGAAATTTTTTCTTGAATAACTTTGAGAAGAAGAGTGTTTGCTGTGGAAAAAATGAGATTGATAACTGGTTATTTATAGTGGTAAATTATAACCATTTTGTAACGGTTATATTACCGTTTTATAGCCGTTGTACAACGGTTATATATATATATATGTATATGTATGTATATATAATAAATGATGTATTAAGGAAATGTTATTTTATAAGCTATAAAATTAGGATGTATAATAATAAGAATAAAAATGTTAGTATACATGAATGTAAACTCTAAATTAAATGTTAGTATGTGTGTATAAATAAATGTTAGATGCATAAATAAATACAAGTGCTATCAAGTCTTTCAGTCTCTTTATTTTATTTTTTCATTTTTTTAAGTATGGGACTTAATTGTTTTTATGATAGGAGTGTCTGGATAACAGGGTCTCCTAAAGGAAAACAATCCCACGATACATAAAAAGACATGTTACGTTTTTGTAGTCCAACAACGATCGTATGTCCATCGTAAGATATATCTGCACTGGTATTAGTTTATCATAACAATTATAGTTTATATATTAATCAAATGCTTACTTTGATTATAATTGCTTGAACGTTTCCTTGGCTAGAGCCTCGTGCTGATAACGTGTTATAATATAACAAGAATTAACACAAGATTAGTGCTAAAACTTTAAGAACTTTAGAAGTGTTACAAGAGAAAGAAGAAGAGAATTGTATAACTTATGAATGTGTATACATGAGGACATGAGGTGCATTTTTCCTTCTACCTTGAGCTAGTATTTATACTACAAAAAGATTAACTATTTGGTAGACAAGATTAACTATTTGGTAGACAAGATTAACTATTTAGTAGACAAAGCTATCCCAAAGTTTGACAAAGAGTTCATCCACTTGCTTGGTAAATCTAGAGGTAAATCTTGATCTTTATGGTAAATCTTTAATAATATTCATAAGGGGAGGAGGGGTGGTCACTAGTGATAGAATTCTATCACTCCCAATATCCAATCAACTCATGCCATGTCATCACCCAATATTCTATCACTAGTGATAGAAATATAGTGGGGGTGGTCACTAGTGATACAATTCTATCACTCCCAAATTTTTTAATTTTTTATTTTTATTTCACTAATTTTTTTAATTTTTTATTTTAAATTAGAAATTAACAATAAAACACTAAAATTATAAATTTCATTAAATTTAAAACATACTACTTCAATTTAACATACTACAAATCATGAAACATACTAAAATTATAAATTTCATTAATTTTTTTTAATTTTTTATTTCACTAATTTGATCGGGAGGGTTACCTGTCGCTAGTTGGCGAATGGCGGATGTGCATTTTTGTATCGGCGTGAAACTTGGTTTGCCCCTCGCATCGTAACGTTCTTGAAACCATTCCTCGCTTGCTTCGATGTCTCCAACAATCTTTAAAAATAATTCTTTGGGTAAACGAAACCGATCTCTAAATGTTTCGGCATTGTAGAGCGGATTTTCCATAAAATAATCGTTCATTAACACTTCGTTGGCACGTACACGATCACGGTCTACCATCTTCTTCTTTGGGCGGGACGACTCTGCATCAAGTTCGTTATACACCGACACAAAATATTTTAGCGTCTCATTGTCGGAAGACGACTCGGTATCGCTATCGCTAGACATCGGAAACGTCGAATCTGTAGGGAAATCCATTTGAGAAAGATGTAGATTGTGTGAAATGGGTTTATGTTTTTTATGTGTGTAAAATGGTTTAAAATGGAGATATATAAAAAAGGTTTAAATCTTTTTTTTTAATAAACTTACCGTTGAATAACGGTCGAATGTGCCCAACGTTCAAATTCGTTCAAACTTTCAACGCGTTATAAATTCCACTCGTTGAAAACATCACGCGTGATACCACTAGCCGCGGAGGTGTGCGTTATAAAATAACGCGTGATGGCACATCCATCACGGACCCCCCCCTCCGCCCTAACACTTTAGTTATTTTTGTATTATGAGTGGGTTATATTTTCAGGTATCGTATATTTTAATTTTAGTCCCTTTAAGTTTTGTCTTTTATTTTGGGTATTTATGTTAAAGCTTTTTTTTTTATATAAATTCGACTTTGTCTACGGTTTACACCAGCCCACTATATAAGTTCAAATTTGGATTTGTCTACGTGTTACGTCACGTGCCGATATAAATTCGCGTTTTAGTTTTAAGTTTTTCCCAGTTTTGACCGTCATTAGTTACTACTAAGCACGACTTTGCGACTCCCGCACCCGCAACGCGGGGGTTAAACACTAGTTTCCTATAAGACTAAAGGGTATGGGCACCGACTTAGGCCCGGCCTGGCCCGCCGCCAGCCCCCCACACCGCCCCTCGGCCCGGCTAGTCCCAAACGGCTCCCACACGATGTGGGCGACGTGCCTCCTTTTCAAATTTCTAGCCTTTACAAACGGCTATATTAATAAAAAAACCTTTTTAACTTTAAATAAATACCCCTCATCTCATCCATTTTTATATCAATTTCTCAATACTTCTCTCATTCTCATCCAATTTTATAAAAAACACTCCATCTTTTTTACACAATCATGAATCCATTCAACCCAAAGAACCCCAACCCGAACAATCCCAACCCGAACAAACCAAACTTTTTTTCGACTCCCGCTTACACTCCGACTATCGATCCTTCATGGGTGTCTCCGCAATTTACGTTTTCGGGTTTCCAACAATCACCCAACGCCTTCAAACAAATATCCCAAGTTTAACAAATGCAACATTAACAAGAACTCCAACAAATCATGCAACGCAACTCGTTTGAACAATTCCAATCGCAACCGCCAACTTCCCAACCGCAACCGCCGGTTCAACTTGACGATGGTGATGAAGAAGTCGTCCCCGAATCGCAACCTCAAGAGCTCAAGCGCAAAAAAAACAAGGGGAAGGGGAAGGCGGTTGAAACCGTAGCCGAAACCGCGCCAAAAAGCAGTTCGAGAGCAAAGCCGAGACCTTGGACAAAAATAGAGGAGGAGGCGCTAGCAATGGCGTTTGTTAAGTCCTCAACTTGCCCGATTATCGGTATGAACCAAAGTTTATTTTTTTAATTTAAATTTAAAAAGATTTATTTTTTTATTTTTACTAATGCATTTTTTTTAAATTTAGGGAACAACCAAACGGGTAGTAGTTTTTGGAAGGCGACAACGGAAAGATTTAACGGGATTATGGAGCAAGGCCCGATGCGTGATCTCGATTCCGTCTCGGGCAAGTGGCGTAAAATGAGCTAGGCCATCAATACCTTTAGCGGGTATTATAACCAAATTTACACTTATCCTCCTAGTGGGAGTAACGACGAGGACATTCTTAACCTTGCTTTGGCTAAGTGGGACGCTAAAAATTCAACGCCTTTCCCGCACCTCCGAGCATGGAACATTTTAAAGAAAGAAAACAAATGGAAGCCGGTTCCAAATGAGGTCGCAACCGCTAAACGAAGTAAAACTTCCGAGTTCGGAAGTTATAGTGCGGGAGGCTCCACCGCTCGTTGTGGGGATGAACTCAGTGGTTACATCAGTGGTTTGAACAGACTTTCCAAAAGCAGTGTTTTCATCATCATGTTTTCTATAACCAACTCCAAATTTCACATTGCTTTTTATATGTTTTTCAAGCATAACCTCATACCCTTTGCATGATTCCACCCATCGCTCACATGTGATCTGGGTGGACTCTAACTCCTTTTTGCAAACTTGGTATTTTTCTACCATAGTTTGGAGTTGGGTTTTGGTTATGCTCTGCTCTTCTTTCATGCTGCTAATCTCCTTTTCTTTTTCAGCCAATTTGTTTTTAAGTTCTTTTAAAGATCTTTCAAATTTGACTTCATCAGTTAAGATTTTATCCCGAAGGTTTTCGTTCACCTCTTTGATGTTAGCAAAAGCAATAATGCAATTTTCAGAACACAGTTTTTCAAGAACTTGAGGTGATACCTTGGCAGCAGCCATCATTGCACAATCACATTGAGGATTTTCTTCATCTTCAGCTCTTTCTTCTTTCTCACCTGCTTTTGCTTCTTTCTTTTCTTCCTTGTTCTCTTCGGACCATGGGTCTGTCAGTGGTTCAATCAGGGTACCTGAACTTTCTCCCAACAGTAGTTCACCAGCCACAGCAGTAACCACTGCTTCAGTCACCTCATCCACTGTTTCAATACTCAGTTGTTCCTCTTCAGTTTCAACCCCCTCCTGTATTGACTCTAATGCCATCAAACAAAATTCATTATGAGAAGAATCATTAGAAGCATAGAGTGCAAAATTTTCATCACTAAGGTCTTCAGGCATACTGCTCCAGTCAACAAACCCTTAAGTGAAGAAACTTTGTTGATCTGGTTGTACTGCTGCTGGAGCAGTGGTTTGAGGTGCAACAGGTTGTACTTGTACCTGTGGAGCAGGGGTTTGAACGTACTGAATTTGTGGGACAGTAGTTTGGACATAATGCACAGGCACAGGGGCAGCAGCATAGTGAGTAGTGTTCACTTGAGCTGCAGGTGTGTATTGAGTATAGTGTACAGTGTTTTGACTTTGTGGTCTAGGGTTAGAGCTAGGATGAGTAACTATTGGTCCATTGTTTTGACTTCTGCATTCCCTAGCAAAGTGCCCTAACCTATTGCACTTGTAACACTTGATTTTTGATTTATCCAAACCAACCCTCAAATTCCCATGAAGTCCTGGGAATTTTCTCCCTGTTCTTTTATAGAATTTGCTAGTTCTAACACTTAGCAAAGCCAACTGGTGCAGAATATCCATCTCTTCTAAGTCAGTGGGATCAAAATGTTGTAAATCATTGAGTTCAAAGCTTAAATTGTCTGACATCTGGTTTTCGTTTGCAGTGAATGCATAACTAGCAGAGTGAGGATCAGGGTTGTTAAAATTTGCACCAGCAGTTATGTCAATGAAGTGATCATAACCCTGATCCTTACCACTGCTCCCAGATTCTTCTTGACCCAGAAGAGCAGTGTTACCGAAAGTGTAATCATCAGTAACTTTTCCTGACTCTTGCAACCTCCTTTTCTGGTTCAACTCCCTTTCGTAGGTCAGGAGTCGACCGTGAAGTTGGGTCAAGGTCAGATCCTTGAACTCAGGTGAGTTTATGGTGACAAAAGCTATGGTGTCCCATTTTTCTGGCAGTGACCTGAGGAACCTGCTATTTTGAGTTGAGTTTGTAAAAGTGGTGTTAACAAGCCTCAGTTCACTGATGAGACAACTGAAACACTCAAATTGTTGCGTTAGTGATTCACCTTTAACGTAACAAAATGTTTCGTACTGTTGGTTCAGGATTTCCCTATTGTTTTCTATGACTTCTTCGGTCCCCCCAAACTGTTCCTTAAGTGCGTCCCATAACTCTTTGGCACTGTTACAGTGTAACAGTCCAGCATATATTTCATTGGGCAGCGCTGATGCTATGATGCTAAACGCTTTAGCATCTAGTTCGAACTTTTGATAATCGGTTTCGGTATAATTTTCAACTGGTTTTGGAACGAACTTTTTAGCATCTTCAGCGCTTGGCACTGTGGGAACGTGAGGACCATAGATGACAGACCTCCAACAACCTGTGCTTTGTTGAGCGAGGATGTGACCCATCCTCCTCTGCCAGATGTTGTACTCATTTCTTTTTAGCATAGGTGGTTTAAAAAGCGAGCCGATGTTGTTTTTATCATCCTGAGATTGTGACGTCATTCTTGTTGTTTTACAGACACTGAGAAATCAACTTTAATGGTGATTAATCCTTGCTCTGTTTTTCAACAAACGAACAAACGATCAGTATCAACTGTTATGAGCTGAACTATTTACGTCAAAATGATTGTTAAATCAAATTTGACTATCCAGGCTCTGATACCAATAGTTGGATCTGAGTTTGTTTCTGATTGTATTTTGTGTTTGTAATTAAAATGAAAATGGATGAGTGTGCAGCGGAATTATGATGAAAACAAACTTTGCATACAATCAAACGAGAGTAATACTTTAATCAAACATCTTTTCACAATGAATCGGAAGATTGAATTTATTTCAATAACGATTACAATGATTGATGAATGAATGCAAACTCCCCCTCAGCCAGAGCTCAGTTGTTTGTTCGTGCAAAGAAGACGATGATGCAAAAGAGCTCATAGAACAGTACAAAGTACTGAACTATTTATAGGCACTTGCAAACCACTGAGCATCTTAGCTGACGTCACCATGAAAGTGACATCTAACCTCCTAACAAACTCTAACCTCTGATCTATACAAACACTGCTATGTTAACTACTGCTATTACATTACAATACAAAACAGACTATAGATCAGCTGCTGCAACCTTCCACTGCTGTGAACCCAGCAGTACTTGTCCAGATCAGCAGTGCTTGACTCAAGGCAGTAGATTGAATCAGCAGGGCTTTAGTCTTGCATCAGTTCTTTACTGGAGCAGCAGTTGTAGGTCAGCAGTTTGCAAGATCAGCAGATGTTGAAACCACTTTCAAGGGGAGAGACTTGTATGTAAACATCTGCTTATTCTGGATCCACTGCTCTGATCCAGTTTTGGCTTTAATTTCCTCTGATATGGTTCAATCCTAACAATCTCCCCCTGGAACAGATAATGCCAAAACTCTTCATTATTGTGGACATTTATTGTCTCATCAACAGTTCCCTTATCTTACCTTTAAATTGTAGTTTAAAGTCTAGGGCATCTGTGTCTTCATCATCCCTGCTAAGTGGAAGATCAAGGAGATCCTGCAAATCTTCAAGACTCAGGCCAAGAGCTTGTTCCCTTGATATTTTCTCCACTTCTCCACCAGACCTGAGCAAAGTCAATACGCAGGTCTGTTTGTCAGTTTCCCACTTTTGTATTTTTGAGCCTGGTGGGTTTCTTGGGAGATGTTTATTTGCAGAGGTATTTGGTGAGGCTGGCCTATTCATAACTGGCTGAGCAGCACTTGCAGATTGTTCCAATTCAAGATCTTCTTTTATCATTAATTTCATGTCTGCTTTTACAATAGCATCACCAGCTATTAGATCTTGAATTGTTTCAGTACTCGACTGGTTTTGGCTCCTTCTTTTGTAGATGGCAGCACCAGCTGGAGCAGTAGTTCTTTTAGCTTGCAGCTTTGGTGGTCTTTTTGAGACCTCTGCTTTAGAGTAGTCAGGCTTTTGTGGAACTTTTGGATCTTTCTTTCTAAGTTCCTCTAACTTCTTGTAGGTAGCCCTGACCCTATCTTCTCCCCACTTTGACACAGAATTCTTCGACCCATAATCAGCTGCTATCAGCTCCTCTTTCATTCTCTTCAACATTAATGCCTTCTCAGCTTCAAATTGTTTGAATTTTTCAGGGGGAGTCTGCTTGACCTTATTTTTGATCATTTCTTGAATCCTGGCTGCTTCTTTTTCAAGCTCAGGAATGGTCCAGTTTTTGTACATGTATTTCTCCCCCTTGTATTTCTTGTAGGTCATGATATTCTAAATGTAGTCTTTTCTCAAGGACTCATCTGCCCTTTCTGAAATTTGCTGACATACATTTTTAGCAAATCGCTCCATAGCATTGACCTGTGAGAGTAGGAACTGATAGTTTTGTTGAAATTCTCTATCAGATTTCCCTCTTCTGTTTTTTATTGCAATATCCTCTGCTTGCTTGGCCTTGAGTTTCAAGTATTATTCAATATTGTTAGGCCTGGGATATCCTGCAACTGATGGCAAACTCCTTTTAACTGGGTCGTCCTCATAGTAGAAGGATTTGATTTCTTCCCTGACTGCAATGAGTTCCAGAGGAAATGAGACACCAGCAGGAGGTAATGGCTTTAAAGTTTGAGCTGAAAAGAGAGGTATGGGTTTAGGAATTGTGACAAGTGACAGAGATTGTGAGGATGTTGGTGGTGGTGAAGGTGAATCATCATCTGATATGTAAATCCTTCTCCTTTTTGTTTTAGAAGAGGCAGATGATGTTTTGGGTGGATCAGTGGTGGTAGATTGTATGGCAGTGGTTTGTGTTTGACTAACAGCTGTTGAGACAACTGGTGTCTCAACCACTGTTGTCTTTACAACAGATGTTATAACACCTGTTGTCTTCTGCTTTTTGTCAGCAGGTGAAAGTGGTGGTGAGATTGTTTTTGGTGGTGACAGTGGTGGTGGTAAAGTAGTGGTTGTGGTGTGTGTTGAAGTAGTGTGTGTTGAAGTGAGAACAGATGTTGAAACCACTGAAGTACCAGTAGTAGTTGATACAGCAGGAGTTACAACAGCTGTTTGGGTGGAGGTTTGATGCAGATGGCTTTTGGATGGTGGTTTTGGAGGCTTTGGAAATCTGGATGGGATGGACGTAGGTTTCCTTTTTGTCTTAGGATTTTTAATATCCTTTGATCCAGAACAACCTTGCTCATACAGTTCCATGAAAACTCTTTTCTCCTCATTCCATCTTGAGATATCCTTTTCCATTCTATCTCTTTTAACACTTGCTACTCCTTCATCAAGTGCTTCTTGAGTTGCATCAACCTTTTTACTACCATCTGGCACAGCAATTTTTCTGGTCATAGCATACCTTTCAGGTTCAATATAGAGACCATCATCTATTCCTTTCTTTTTCCACTCCTGAATTTTCTCCCCCTTTTTGGCATTATCTTCTGGGAGTATATCAATGAAAAGTACTGTTGGAGGAGCAGTGCCAGTGGTGTGCAGGATCTGAGTTTTGAGAGCCTTTAGATCAGCCTGAGTGTTCTTGAACCTTGACTCCATTACATTTCTCAGTTGTTGAACATGTTTTTCATGTTGCTGATCTGCTAGTTGTGCTTGTTGATGGAGAAAAGGTTGGAATAGATTTCAGAGCTCATTTGTAGCAGATGCCTGTTGTGGAGCAGGTGCTTGAGGTGGAACAGCAGTGGATTGCATCTTTTGAGTTTGCAACACCTGCTGTAGCATGTTTTTAAGATCTGCAACAGATGTATCCAACTTTTCAATTCGTTCCGTCAAATCCTGATATTTTAAATCATCACCCAATTTAATGGGATCATCTGATTTCCCACTAACTGTGGTTTTATCAGTGGTTGAGGTAGGGAGTGTACTCCAAACACTAACCACTGATGCCCCTTTTTCTTGGTACTGGGGTCTTCTTCCTTCAACACTTGACAACCTTTTTATGTTGCCAGTAGGATAAATAAATCCACTAGTGGTTGGCAGAGGTGCTATGTAAGGAATTGCCTCCAAGGAAGTCTTATTAATGTAACCACTGTCCAACTGTAAACCAATGGGTTCAACAGTTGTAGTGGCTGCTTCACTTGGACTACCACCAAGAGTTACGTGTAACTCAAGGGGTCTAACCTCCTCAGGTTGTGTTGGTGGGTTAGCAAAGATTGATACATCAGACCCAGTCAGTTGTTGAGGTATATTCTCATTGATAGGTAATTGAGAAGGACTGGTGAGTGCCTGGTTCAAATCAATTGCATCCAACAGCAGTTTAGTTGGTGGGGGAATTGTGGATGTGATGTTTGGTGAAGAAAGAGGATTTGCTCCGGGAATTGAGCTGTGGATGATGGAAACGAGTGTTTCCAGAGCATCATGATGTGGTGTCCCAATGTGTACAACCTGATCTTTTTGTGAAGAAGCAGGAGGAGTTTTGGTCATGGGTTGAGATATTTGTACCAACTGCTGTGAGGAAGTAGCAGCAGTGGTTTCTTGTGACATTTGTGTTGTCACAGTCAGTAGCTCTGGTATCTCATCCTCCAGAGTTGCCTTTTTTATGGGTTTTGGGAGTTTTTGAATTTTTCTTTTTGGCTTTTTGGTGATTGTAGGTGTGGGTTTCAAAGCAGTTGTGTTGCCACTTTGATCACCTTGAGCAGTGGGCTTAGCAGCAGATACCTGAGGAGCACTGGTAGCTGCTAAATTCTGCTCAGGCACCTCTGCTTGTGTTTTACAAGGTGCTAACATTCTTGAAAAAGTTTCAGTTGTTAAACTGTTTATTTGAGTAGAATCACCTTGATTTATTACAGTTAAATCATCCTTACTGAATTTCTTTTCAAAATAGTAACTTAAAAACCTTGGAAACAGTAAAAATGATTTTGTTTCAACATTATTAACCAAATCTTTAAAAATTTCCCTGGAATAGTTAAAATTTTCTTTTTGAAGAATTGCATATCCCAGATTTTGAATCTTTAAAGGAATTTCATTGAAAGAAGTGGTTTTATTTGAAACACATAGTAGGAGGGTATGAAATAAAAATCTGGTTGCAGAAGGAAAATAACCTTTTTGTAAGGTAAGTTTCTTCATCATTGTGGCTTCATACCCTCTTTCAATGAAGTCAGTTTGTAACTCGTTTTTAGTGAAAGAAATTTTACCTTCCTGATCACCGAGTTGAAAGACCTCCGAGATGGATTGTGGCGTGATTTGGACAGCTTTACCCTTTATAGAAGAGTGTATGGTGGTTGCAGTGTCTCCTTGTTTTTCAAGGGTTGCATTCTTCCAGAACTCTCTTTGGGTCGCCAAATAGATTGGTGCATCGGCGGTGAACAAAGTTTTATACTTTGATTTTGCCATGATGTCAATGATGGAATCGAAAACTTTGGTGGTTCCTGGCTTTGTGAGAAGACCCAGGAGATTGTGAGATGGTTTATATGGGATTTCAGTGGAGATTGCCTTTTGAGAGGCTGTTTTCGATGTGGATTTGGATGAGGGTTTTGCAGATGGCTTCGATTTTGTCATTTTGAAGATGATGATCGAAGAAATTTGTGAAGAAATGAGATGAAAAACTGTTTTGAGAAGAGAATTTTTAAGAATTCAATTCGACAGTAAAACCCTGTTTTTGATGTAAAGTGGGGGTTTTATAGAGGAAAAGTGAAGGCTGACGTGGCAGCGGTTACAAAAGTACTGACCACTATGTACTGCCCACATGCCAAACTCTGATGAAATGAAGGACAGTACTTATGTGAAAGCTACTGATGAAAGCAGTGGTAGTAAAGCAGTGGATGATTTTCACTATCAGTGGATAGCATATCAGTGGATAAGACACTGCTTTTGAACAACAGAGTTTATCAAGGGAATGAGAGAACAGAAGATGGCTTTCAGCAGTGGACAGACTTTAAAGCAGAGCAGACTTTTAAACAAACAGTGGTTAATGGCAGATTTTTAAGGATTTTAATGAAAAATTTCATTTTTAGCTATTTTTAAGGATGGATTTTTGATTTTCTGAAAACATTTTAGTGCTTTTATACATAGAAAAACAAGATGTTGCTTGTTATTCCATGTTTAGCATCCCAATTCTAGAGACCAAGCTTTCAAAGGTGGCAGTATCAAGTGCTTTTGTGAGCACATCTGCCAACTGGTCTTTAGTTGGGACATGATGCAGAGAAATCAAACCTTTTTCATAGCAATCCCTCACAAAGTGATGTCTGATGTCGATGTGTTTGGTGGTAGAGTGAGAAACTGGATTTTTGATGATATTTTCTGCTGCCTGGCTGTCCAACATGAGTGGTGTCTTTAAGGCAGTGATACCAAAACCCAGTAACTGATTTTGAAGCCACAGGAGTTGGGCTGTACAGCTTGCAGCAGCAATGTATTCTGCTTCAGCAGTGGATGTTGAAACTGCTGCTTGCTTTTTGCTTTGCCAAGAAACCAAGCAATCACCTAGAAACTGGCATCCTCCTGATGTGGACTTCCTTGTGGTGTGACATCCAGCAAAGTCACTGTCTGAAAAACCTGAAAGCTTGATGTTCCCATTAGCTGGATACCAGATACCAAGTGTGGGAGCACCTTTTATGTATCTAAAGATCCTTTTTACAGCAATGAGATTTGATTTTCTGGGAGCTGATTGACTTCTTGCACAGACACATGTTGCAAACATGATGTCTGGTCTAGATGCAGTTAGGTACAATAAAGACCCAATCATGCTTCTATAAAGTGTTTGGTCAATCAGCTCATCTTTTTCATCAGACATGACCAGCTTATTTGTTGCCATGGGTGTGCTGCATGGTTTACAGTCATTCTTATCAAATTTGGTCAAAAGTTCTTTAGCATATTTACTTTGATGAATGAAAGTTCCATTTGGCATTTGCTGTACTTGGAGACCAAGAAAGCATTGCAGCTCACCCATTGCACTCATTTCAAACTCAGCTGTCATGAGTTCTCTAAACTCTTCACACATTGTGTTACATGTGCTTCCAAAAATAATGTCATCCACATAAATTTGGACAATCATTAAATCCTTCCCTCTCCACTTTAGAAACAGTGTTTTATCAATGGTACCTCTTTTGAAACCATTTGAGAGTAGGAAGTTGGAAAGAGTTTCATACCAGGCCCTTGGTGCTTGTTTCAGGCCATACAGAGCTTTGTTCAGCCTGTAGACATGATCTGGATAAAATGGATCCTCAAAACCTGGAGGTTGACAAACATACACCTCTTCTTGAATTGTACCATAGAGGAAAGCACTTTTGATATCCATTTGAAACACCTTCATGTTGTGGTTGACAGCAAAGGCCAGGAACAGTCTAATGGCTTCCAATCTTGCAACAGGGGCGAATGTTTCATCATAATCAATCCCCTCTTCCTGTCTGTAACCTTGAACCACAAGCCTGGCTTTATTCTTGACAACAATGCCCCTTTCATCAGTTTTGTTCTTGAAGACCCACTTTGTGCCAATGGGACTGACCTCTTCTGGCAGTGGTACAAGCTCCCATACTTGTTGTCTTTTGAACTGTTGGAGCTCCTCTTGCATGGCTTCTACCCAGCTGTTGTCTTTCAGTGCCTCTTGATACTTGACTGGCTGATGGAGTGATAGAAAGCCAGCAAAAAGATAAATGTTTTGGGTTTGGTTTCTTATGAGCACCCCTTCATTTATGTTGCCAATGATTTGATCAGGTGGATGAGATCTCAAGAAGATTAAATCTCCTTGGTATGGTATGATGGCATTTGTGGGTGAAGGCTGCAAATGTGTATCATCTGAGCTAACCACTGCTGGTGACTTTGATGACCCAGCAGTGGCTTCAAAAGGTGGTGGAATAGGAGGTAATGAAGTGGACAACTGCTGACTTTTATCCACTGTTTGAGGACTTTTGTCAGCAGTGTTTGAGGATGTGGAAGCAGTGGTGGATGGGCTACTTTGGTCAACAACTGTTGAGGTAGCAGTGGTTGAGCTTTGACAACTGTTTTGAACAGCTAGTGCTTTTCCCTTTGTGGCAGACCTTTGAGGGATGATGATTTCATACCCATAGTCTGGTGTTGTATCCTCTGATGGACCTGCACTGTTAGTCTTGATAGCAGTATTTTCAAAAGTAAATTTTTCAAGATCAAACAGATCTGCAGGATTTGTTGGGATTTTCATTGATGAAAGTTCATTGAACTTTACATTCAAAGTCTCCTCCACTGCCTTGGTCCGTGTATTGAACACTTTGTAGGCCTTGGCAGTGGTTGAGTATCCCAGATGATAACCACAATCAATTTTGGCTGCAAATTTTGAAATGGAATCTTTTAGGTTTAAAATAAAGCATGGGCTGCCAAACACCTTGAAATATGAGATCAGTGGTTTGATTTTATACAGAATTTCATAAGCAGTCTTTTTGTGCCTGGGGTTTATTAAAACTCTGTTCTGGACATAGCAGGCAGTGTTTACTGCCTCTGCCCAGAAAGTTAATGGCAAACCTGAATCTGCAAGCATAGTTCTGGCAGCCTCAATCAAAGTTCTGTTCTTTCTTTCAACAACCCCATTTTGTTCTGGTGTTCTAGGAATGCTGTACTGCCTTACAATTCCTTTCTTCACACAGAAGGCATCCAACTCCTTATTTTTAAATTCTGTGCCATTGTCACTCCTGAAGCTTTTCACTGCAAGGTCAAATTGCTTTTCAACCTGTGTCACAAAGTCTTGCAAAATGCCTGCAGTCTCATCTTTTGAGTGTAAAAAGAAAGTCCATGTAAACCTAGAAAAGTCATCAACAATAACCAAACAATATCTTTTCTTCTTGAGGCTCATGACTTGAACTGGGCCAAACAAATCCATGTGTAGCATCTGCAAACACTGGGTTGTTTTGGACTCTTCAATGGACTTATAAGAACTTTTATGTTGTTTTCCTTTTAAACAGGAAATGCAATGTTCAGGACAAGAAAACAATTTTTGTGGTAGGCCTCTCACCAAACCATTTTTTGAAATTTCAGTGATTGTCTTAAGATTTGTGTACCCCAGCCTTCTGTGCCAAAGTTCTGTCTCTTTGTTAGAGGCAGCTGAGAACAGACAGGCATCAGCTCTGGGACACTCTTTTGACATGTCAACAATATAAACATTGCCACTTCTTTGAGCAACAAGTTTAGTTTGACCAGTGTTGATTATTGCTTCAATCTTTTTGACCATTTCTGGTCCAACAATCCTACAACAATCTTTTGTGAAGAATGACCCAAACCCTTTGTCACTCATTTGTGATACACTCAGAAGGTTGAATTTTAGATTGTCTATCAGATTGACATTTTCAAATTTTATATTTCCAGATTGCACTGTACCAGACCCCAGAACTTTTCCTTTACTATTATTCCTAAAGGATATATCACCCCCTCCATGGATTTTAAAGTCTTTGAGGAGGGCTTTACATCCTGTCATGTGCCTGAAGCCTCCACTATCTACATACCAAAGACTATCAAAGCATGCAGAAGCTCCCTGCACATGAAGTAAAAGGATTAGTTCATTAGGGTCTCCAAAGCCAGCATGGCTTTGGATGGGGTCTCAACAGTGTCTGGGATGGATGCAGAATGATGGACAGTGGTTAGGTCAGGGGTTTGGACTATTTTAGGACAGTGTTTCTCTAACCACTGTTGTGGGTCCTGACCAATCACCTGCTGGTAACCAAAAGGATGCCTGTTCACTCTGGGTTTAGAGGGCCTTTTGTAGGCCTCATAAACGTGTGGAATCCTTTGGTAAGACTGTTTTTCCTTGCCTTTTCTGAATTGATTAGCAGGAGGTGCATCAGTAACCTGAACATCTCTTTTGACAGATGTTTGGTTCAGCTGTTTTGTGACAGCTGTTTGAACCGGCACAAACAGTGGTTGTTTCTTGGTGAATTTGACAGATGATGATGATGGACTCAAGGATGTTTTAGCCATGTACTCATTCTTTTTCACATCAAAGTTTTTGAGATACACACATGCTTGAGTTTTGTGGTTTGTTTTACCACAAACAATGCAACTTTCTGCTGAAACAATGACACTTGTTCTGTTTAAATCATAAGCTTTTAAGTGGAAACAGTCTTTTGTTAGATGATTCCTTTTCTCACAGAATTCACAAAACAAGTTATCAATTTTTTCTTTCTTCTTTCTCTTTTCAGACTCCTTTGCAGCAGAGGTTTTAACCACTGCTGGGATGTCCTTGAGAGGTATGACTTTAGCTTTTGGAGCTTTAACACCATCAGTTGATGTAAAGTCCATTGGCTTGAAATTTTCAAGAATATCACACTCATCAGACCATTTTGGTTTAAACTGATAATCTTCAAGCTCCTCAAAAGTAGAGGATCCCATTGGTCTGTCAAGTGTGACTTTGTTACCAAGTTTGTCAGTGATTTTCACTTCTTGGCCATTCTTGTTTGTGGGGATGAACTCAGTGGTTACATCAGTGGTTTGAACAGACTTTCCAAAAGCAGTGTTTTCATCATCATGTTTTCTATAACCAACTCCAAATTTCACATTGCTTTTTATCTGTTTTTCAAGCATAACCTCATACCCTTTGCATGATTCCACCCATCTCTCACATGTGATCTGGGTGGACTCTAACTCCTTTTTGCAAACGTGGTATTTTTCTACCATAGTTTGGAGTTGGGTTTTGGTTATGCTCTGCTCTTCTTTCATGCTGCTAATCTCCTTTTCTTTTTCAGCCAATTTGTTTTTAAGTTCTTTTAAAGATCTTTCAAATTTGACTTCATCAGTTAAGATTTTATCCCGAAGGTTTTCGTTCACCTCTTTGATGTTAGCAAAAGCAATAATGCAATTGTCAAAACACAGTTTTTCAAGAACTTGAGGTGATACCTTGGCAGCAGCCATCATTGCACAATCACATTGAGGATTTTCTTCATCTTCAGCTCTTTCTTCTTTCTCACCTGCTTTTGCTTCTTTCTTTTCTTCCTTGTTCTCTTCGGACCATGGGTCTGTCAGTGGTTCAATCAGGGTACCTGAACTTTCTCCCAACAGTAGTTCACCAGCCACAGCAGTAACCACTGCTTCAGTCACCTCATCCACTGTTTCAATACTCAGTTGTTCCTCTTCAGTTTCAACCCCCTCCTGTATTGACTCTAATGCCATCAAACAAAATTCATTATGAGAAGAATCATTAGAAGCATAGAGTGTAAAATTTTCATCACTAAGGTCTTCAGGCATACTGCTCCAGTCAACAAACCCTTGAGTGAAGAAACTTTGTTGATCTGGTTGTACTGCTGCTGGAGCAGTGGTTTGAGGTGCAACAGGTTGCACTTGTACCTGTGGAGCAGGGGTTTGAACGTACTGAATTTGTGGGACAGTAGTTTGGACATAATGCACAGGCACAGGGGCAGCAGCATAGTGAGTAGTGTTCACTTGAGTTGCAGGGGTGTATTGAGTATAGTGTACAGTGTTTTGACTTTGTGGTCTAGGGTTAGAGCTAGGATGAGTAACTATTGGTCCATTGTTTTGACTTCTGCATTCCCTAGCAAAGTGCCCTAACCTATTGCACTTGTAACACTTGATTTTCGATTTATCCAAACCAACCCTCAAATTCCCATGAAGTCCTGGGAATTTTCTCCCTGTTCTTTTATAGAATTTGCTAGTTCTAACACTTAGCAAAGCCAACTGGTGCAGAATATCCATCTCTTCTAAGTCAGCGGGATCAAAATGTTGTAAATCATTGAGTTCAAAGCTTAAATTGTCTGACATCTGGTTTTCGTTTGCAGTGAATGCATAACTAGCAGAGTGAGGATCAGGGTTGTTAAAATTTGCACCAGCAGTTATGTCAATGAAGTGATCATAACCCTGATCCTTACCACTGCTCCCAGATTCTTCTTGACCCAGAAGAGCAGTGTTACCGAAAGTGTAATCATCAGTAACTTTTCCTGACTCTTGCAACCTCCTTTTCTGGTTCAACTCCCTTTCGTAGGTCAGGAGTCGACCGTGAAGTTGGGTCAAGGTCAGATCCTTGAACTCAGGTGAGTTTCTGGTGACAAAAGCTATGGTGTCCCATTTTTCTGGCAGTGACCTGAGGAACCTGCTATTTTGAGTTGAGTTTGTAAAAGGGGTGTTAACAAGCCTCAGTTCACTGATGAGACAACTGAAACGCTCAAATTGTTGTGTTAGTGATTCACCTTTAACGTAACAAAATGTTTCATACTGTTGGTTCAGGATTTCCCTATTGTTTTCTATGACTTCTTCGGTCCCCCCAAACTGTTCCTTAAGTGCGTCCCATAACTCTTTGGCACTGTTACAGTGTAACAGTCCGGCATATATTTCATTGGGTAGCGCTGATGCTATGATGCTAAACGCTTTAGCATCTAGTTCGAACTTTTGATAATCGGTTTCGGTATAATTTTCAACTGGTTTTGGAATGAACTTTTTAGCATCTTCAGCGCTTGGCACTGTGGGAACGTGAGGACCATAGATGACAGACCTCCAACAACCTGTGCTTTGTTGAGCGAGGATGTGACCCATCCTCCTCTGCCAGATGTTGTACTCATTTATTTTTAGCATAGGTGGTTTAAAAAGCGAGCCGATGTTGTTTTTATCATCCTGAGATTGTGACGTCATTCTTGTTGTTTTACAGACACTGAGAAATCAACTTTAATGGTGATTAATCCTTGCTCTGTTTTTCAACAAACGAACAAACGATCAGTATCAACTGTTATGAGCTGAACTATTTACGTCAAAATGATTGTTAAATCAAATTTGACTGTCCAGGCTCTGATACCAATTGTTGGATCTGAGTTTGTTTCTGATTGTATTTTGTGTTTGTAATTAAAATGAAAATGGATGAGTGTGCAGCGGAATTATGATGAAAACAAACTTTGCATACAATCAAACGAGAGTAATACTTTAATCAAACATCTTTTCACAATGAATCGGAAGATTGAATTTATTTCAATAACGATTACAATGATTGATGAATGAATGCAAACTCCCCCTCAGCCAGAGCTCAGTTGTTTGTTCGTGTAAAGAAGACGATGATGCAAAAGAGCTCATAGAACAGTACAAAGTACTGAACTATTTATAGGCACTTGCAAACCACTGAGCATCTTAGCTGACGTCACCATGAAAGTGACATCTAACCTCCTAACAAACTCTAACCTCTGATCTATACAAACACTGCTATGTTAACTACTGATATTACATTACAATACAAAACAGACTATAGATCAGCTGCTGCAACCTTCCACTGCTGTGAACCCAGCAGTACTTGTCCGGATCAGCAGTGCTTGACTCAAGGCAGTAGATTGAATCAGCAGGGCTTTAGTCTTGCATCAGTTCTTTACTTGAGCAGCAGTTGTAGGTCAGCAGTTTGCAAGATCAGCAGATAGGAGGTCAGCAGATGTTGAAACCACTTTCAAGGGGAGAGACTTGTATGTAAACATCTGCTTATTCTGGATCCACTGCTCTGATCCAGTTTTGGCTTTAATTATCTGTTCCTCTGATAGGGTTCAATCCCAACAACATGTGAAGTGGAAATGCTCTCATCTGGTTTTGTGCCATGTGTTAGTCCAATCAACAATGCGACATTATGTTAAAAAGTGTGTAGTGGGAAAATGTCCAAAGCAATCATTACCCAGTTATTTATTTTTTCAAATTAAACCTAAGAATATTTTATTAATTAAATAAAAATTATATAAATAATAAAACACACACACATAATATTACTTGTCTTAATTTTCGTCTTCGCTTTCGCCATTCTCGTCATCTTTATCTTCCTCGTCATCCGATTCTTCCTCACCCTCGTTTGGAATATACCGAACCAACCATGCGTGTTCAACCAAATCAACCGCTAACGCATTATGTGCGGCTTCAGACCGCATTTCATGTGCAATATTCACTATGTCTTTTCATTTGAACTATCTAATACACACACACACACACACACACACACATATATATATATATATATAGTGTGGGGGTCGGATACAAAGTCCATTTTTCCTACAAAGTGTACAAAGTCATAAAACACCACAATTTCAGCCATAAAACACACTCAAAACCCACAAATAACAGAGTGAAGATCACTAAAACACAATATCTAAACCCCAACAATCCATAAAAACTTCAACACACCATCGTAGAACTATGAATATAAAACACAATATGATAATCAATATAAAACACACTAATGTTAGTCATTCGATAATCAAAGCCTTATCATCCAAAACACAACACAAAACCCGCAAACACGGCATTTTGGTAATCTTTACTTTGTTATTTGTGGGTTTTAAGTATGTTTTATGGTTGACATTTTGTTGTTTTATTACTTTTTACACTTTGTAGGATAAATGAACTTTGTATCCAACTCCCACTATATATATATATATATATATATATATATATATAGTGGGATGGATTATGAGAAAACTACTTTAAATGAGAAAACCAAAAAAATAACTAAAAAACATACCAATTTTTTTTTATAAATTTTCGCGAGTTTTTATGTATAAAAAAAATTTCAAAAAAAAAAAAACTTGTACTGCATATGTGCAATAATACGGAAAAACCCAAACCACCTAATCCACCCCTCATCGACACCCCCCAAAAACATAAACCCCCCACCCCTAAAAACCTAAATTCACCCTCCCACCAAAAGCCTAACCCCTCACCCCCCCCCCCCCCAAAAAAAAAAAAAAACTAAAACCAAACCCTAAACATAAACCCGAAAAAAAAATACCCCCCCCCCCCACACACACACACAAAAACCTAATCCTAATTCTAAACCTCAAAAAAACCTAACCCTAAAAGTTACACTAAACTCAAAAGCTAACTTTAAGCATATAATGCACATGTGCAGTAAAAAGTTTAATTTTTTTTTTGAAAAAAAAGGTTTTTTTATATATAAAAACTAGCGAAAATATGAAAAAAATTGGCATGTTTTTTATGTTTTTTAGTTTTCTCATTTATATGTAGTTTTCTCATAATCATCTCCCTATATATATATAGGTAGAGGATCCTGTACAAAGTTGAACTTTTGTGAGAAGTGTGAGAAATAATTTAGGAATGACAAGTGTCCTTTATCCTAATTAATTTAAAAGGGTATATTAGTAATTTGACATTCTTATCATTTAATTGATTTCCAAGATAACTGCCAAAAAAAACTGGCGATGAGTTTTTATAGGGATTGAATCGAATTTTGAATTAGGAGAAATTTTAGGAAACATATTTGTTTTTACGATTTTATACATCTGATTGTTTTATCTTCTTCGTCATCTTTTAATCGCAACATCTTTTAATCATACATTGTTCATGGCGTGGTGTTTTAAACATCTGGATACATTGTTCATGGCGTGGTGTTTTAAACATCTGGAGACATTGACTATGATTCAAGTCATGGTGTTTTATCTGGAGACATTGTTCATGGCGTGGTGTTTTAAACATCTGGAGACATTGACTATGATTCAAGTCATGGTGTTTTATCTGGAATTCAAGTCAGATAAAACACCATGACTTGAATCATAGTCAATGTTTCCAGATGTTTTAAAACACCACGCCATGAACAATGTCTCCAGATGTTTAAAACACCACGCCATGAACAATGTCTCCAGATAAAACACCATGACTTGAATCATAGTCATGGTGTTTTAAAATCTGGGAATGTTTTGTGTTGATTGTCCAGATAAAACACCATGACTTGAATCATAGTCATGATGTTTTAAAATCTGGGAATGTTTGTATTGAATCATAGTCATGTTTTGTATTGTATTGAACAATGTCTCCAGATAAAACACTATGATTCTAGTCATGGTGTTTTCTGGATTCCAGATAAAACACCATGACTTGAATCATAGTCAATTTATCCAGATGTTTTAAAACACCACGCCATGAATCTGATTACAGTTCTTCTAAACGTAAAACACCACGCCTTGAATCTTATATAAAACAAAGAGGCTTCCGATTTAGATCTTGGTTATTAATTCCGATTTTTAAGGAAAAAGGAGTGAATGTAGGTTTTTTTGGTTGTGTAGGATATGGTTACCATATTTGAAACATTGAAAAAGACACTATTGCCCTTCAATTTTACATAAGGTCCCTCTAATTAAAACACAATTTACATTTTTATACCCTATTGATCTCAACCATTAGATCAAATATCCAATGGTTTAAAACACTTCTTACCCTTCTCACATTTTAAACACTTTTTACCATATCCCTACCCTATATATATATATATATAAATGAATAATAACAATAATTTTTTAGGAAGAAGTAGAACTATACAGGAAGCTAGAAATTCTACAAGTAATATAAATGATAGTATAACATCAGACAATTTTTTAAATAGATTTAAGTCAAAACATAGCAATATTTTATTGCACACCAGATATTTTAAAAGATATTAAAGATTTACAAAATATAAAAATAGCTCTGCAAACAAAAGGATACGAAGAATATGAAGGAAATAACCTAGTAGTAAGTATAGGAGTACTAGGAAAAGCTAGTAACAGTTCAGGAATGAAATACAAAGTAAATATAGAAGGAATAGTAAAAACAATTGCATCAAAATCTATAAAAATGATAGAACCAATAAAAATAGATCCAGAACAGTTAACAGGATTAGAATGGGATTTAGAAGATTTACAAGAAAAAGAAGATAATACAGTTTTAATACCTAAGAAAAGTTATATATATGAAGAAAATGATGGAAAACAAAAGTTAAGGTATAATGATTTTAAAGAAAAACAAACAGAGAAAAATAATGATGAAGAATATCATTTTATGAATATAGAAAAAGAAGAAACACTTTCTACATATGATACAGATAATGAAGAAGATGAAATAGATATAAATTTCTTAAAATTTGAACAAGAAGAAACAATGGATTATACACTATTAGATTATGAAGAAGAATCAATAGATTGCTTTAAAGTAGAAGAAATAAATAAAACAATAGAACAAATTATAGATCGAAAATTTACAGAAATAAATATACAACAAGAGGTAGATGATATGATTATAGAATGTATAACAGAATTAGGATTAGATTATGAAGAAAGTTATAAAAAAATTACAAGAATATTATAATTTACCATTAGTAGAAGATATTATGAAGGGAAAGGTAATGTTATCAGATTTTTTTAAACAAGAACAAAGTTTTATGTTTAATTCATTTAATCCCTTAAAAAGACCAAAAATAGAATGAGGATGAGAATATAGTGGTACACACGAAAGTCTTGGTAGAGAACCATGGACACAACCAACAGTTAATTATCAACAAGAGTCTAATTCTATAGGAAAAGGAAGAAGATTGCCTATAGGACAAATATACAGTGGAAATATGTTATTATTAGAACAACAAAAACCCCAGTTATGGATAGATGAAGTTTTAACATGGGAACAAAATGTAGTAAGATTATGGGAAACAAATAAAAAAGATAGCGTGGATATGTTTTCATATTTAGAAACTACATTAGGACCAATAGCATTAGGAATATGGCAAAGTAAGAAAACACAAAATCCAGAAGAAATAAATAATCTTAAAGCATTAGGGGATAATCCTTATAATTTTACATCACAAATTAGAACACTTATATTAGGAGTTGATCCAGCAAAAAATAACTCTCTAATACAGGATACAGCTATTAGGAATCTAGAACCATTAAGTATAGCAGATATGAAATATATAAATGAATTCACATTAGATTTTACAAGATTATTATCACAAATAGGAAAAGCAATGGATGATAATCTATGTGATAAATACTTTACAAAATTACCAGGTGATTTAGGAAAATCTATACACGAAGCATGGAAAACAAATTATGGTACACAACAAAATTTAGGAATAGGACCAAGAATAACTTAAACATTTGGTATATTAGAAGAAAAATGCAAAGAAGTAGCATTACAAGAACAATTCAAAAGAAATGCTTATGCATTTTGTAAAACAGCAATTTATACACCACAAGCATATGGAGTTTATGATAAAAAGAAAAAGATACGAAAAAGCACAACATATAATAGAAATTATAGAAAAAATTATAATACAAATAAATATGTTAAAAAACCACAATCACGAAAATGTAGATGTTACACTTGTGGAGAAACAACACACTTAGCTAATAAATGTCCAAATAAGAGAAAAAATATGGAAAGAGCTAATTTAATAGAGTAATTACAAGATTATGATATAGAAGCTCTAGGAACAGATGATGAATCTGATAATGAGTCAGTATATAGTATTTACAGTGAAGAAGAAAATCCAACAGCAAAAGTAACATATACATATATGAACACAGAAGAAAATTGTGAGCATAATTGGAAACAAAATAAAGGAAATAATCACATAAGATGTTATAATTGTGGATATTATCCTAGTATAGAAAAAAGGTCACAGTGTAATAAATGTTTTAAAGAAATTTGTTTTAAATGTCTTAAGGAAATTTATGATACAGATATAGCTACAACATCTAAAGTTAAAATAAATTCCAAAAATAATGAGAATGAAAGAATAGACAAATTAGAATTAACAATAGAATTACATAGTTTAAAAATAAAAAAATTAGAAAACAAAGTAGAAGAACTTGAGAGATTAAGTAAGACAGAAGAAATAAGTAAAATGACTCTACAGAAACCAGATGATCAAACGTACATACAAACACAAGGCTCAACAAACATGATAAACATACAATGTCGTTTATGGCTAGATAATAATAAATACCTAGATTTAACAGCATTAGTTGATACAGGAGCTACAAAAAGCTTAATCTCATACAGTTTAGCACCTATAGAATATCACAAAAAAATTATCATATGAATTAAGTACAAGAACAGTAGAAGACAGATTAATACCTATTACACATTGTTTAGAACCAGTAGGAATACAATTCTTAGACTTTGCAAACAATTACAGTATAAAATATGAAATGCCACAAATAAATATTAATTCACCAAATATAAAATCAAAAGATTTTGTAATAGGACTAAATTTCATATTAGGATTAAATGGTGCAGTCACAATTACAAGAAATTTTATAACATTAAGTAAACAATTATATACAATACCAACCCTTAGATATATGAATACAACACAAATTGTTCAAAAAAGAGGGGATAAAGGGAATTTAGATTTTTTAAAAACACAAAACAGAAAAAAGTTTATAGAAAATGAATCATTAAAACTTTTAATAGATTTTCTAAGTCATGAAATAGAAAAAGGACAGGATATTACAAAAAGTGTTAACCATCCTATAATATTACATTTAGAAAAAATAGGATATATTGGAGAAGATATAACAAAATCAAATGTAAGTTATGTTTGTAAATTTAAATTAAAAAATCCTGACATAATAATAAGAACAGCTAACATAGAATACAGCCCATTAGATAAAGAAGAATTCAAAAAACAAATCCCTAAGATGGTAAATCAATGATTAATTAGAAAATCAGAAAGTCCTCATAGATCTACAGCTTTTTTAATAAGAAATCATAGTGAGATAAAAAGAGGGAAAGCTAGAATAGTTTACAATTATAAAAGATTAAATGATAATACAATAGATGATGGGTATAATATCCCTAACAAAGATAGTCTATTAAATCTTATACAAAACAAAAAAGTGTTTTCAAAATTTGATTTAAAATCAGGATATAATCAGTTAAAGTTAGAAGAAAGCTTTAAACCATGGACAGCTTTTACATGTTCTGAAGGGCAGTATGAATGGAATGTCCTTAGTTTTGGACTAAAAAATGCACCTTCAATTTTTCAAAGATTTATGGACAGTATATTTTTAAAATTTGATTTTTGTTTAGTAAACATTGATGATATTTTAGTTGCAAGTAATACAGTGCAGGAACATGAGAAACACTTACAACAGGTCTTTGGAGAAATAAAGAAAAACGGTATAGTAGTTTCAAAAAGAAAAATGGAACTTTTTAAAAGAAAATTTTCTTTTTTAGGATTAGAAATTGGAAATGGAAAAATAGAATTGCAATCACATATTTCTACAAAAATTCTAAGTTTTCTAGAAAAATTTGAAAATTTAAAACAGATACAAGCCTTCTTGGGTTTAGTAAATTATGCTAGAAAGTTCATTCCAAATTTGTCAAAATTGGTTGGACCTTTATATGGTAAAACCACTAAAAACGGTCAAAGTTATTTTAATCAAGAAGATATTAAACTAGATAAAGAAATTTAAAAAACAGTCAAAAACATTAAACCATTAGAGTTACCATTAGTCACAGATTATATAATTATTGAAACAGATGGATGCAAAGAAGGATGGGGAGCAGTCCTTCTATGTAAACCAAACAAATACACTCTCAAGGAAGAAGAGAAAATTTGCGCTTATGCAAGTGGTAATTTTCAAAACAAATTGGACTATAATTGATTTTGAAATACAAGCATTAATTTATGCATTAGAGAAATTTAAAATTTTTCTTAATAAAGAATTTACAGTAAGAACTGACTGTGAAGCAATAGTCAAATTTGTAAAAAATGATCAGAGTAAAAAAGTAAATAGAACCAGATGGGTTAATCTGCAAAACACTATACAAGGAAATGGATATTTTGTAAATTTTGAACATATTAAAGGAAAAAAATAATGGGATAGCTGATATGTTATCTCGAAATATAAACAAATGGTTTGTTTCAGATGGACAGGAAAAAAGATAAGGAGAAATTAAAGCTTATACACCCAAAGCAGGGGAATTCTTCCTCGGATGAAGAACAAATCCAACAGTCATATCTACATTCAACAGAAAAGATATACAATTCTCCTCACATCTCATTACCACAGATAATGACAGGACAGTTTTATAAACAACAGCAATCAAAGGCAGCTGGCAAACGACCATTATACACAAATTTCTCACCCAAGCCGGTGATTGAATTTGGAACATATGCTTTACAGATATGTAATGAAGTTGATAAAAAGTTTCGTCCGATTATGGGAATGAAACTTACAGATAAACAACAATGTTTATTAGACAACTTATGGCATATTCAAACCATGCCACAAGCTTCATCATTCAAAGTACAGGTTTTAAATGCTTTAAGCATTTACTTTCAGGAACAAAGCTCGAAAACACCTGAAAGACAGTTTAAAATAAAACCAAATTATACACATTATGTAATATTTAGGGGTACAAAGGTTGGTATTTTTAACAAATGGGAAACAGTTGCACAACACATAACTTGTGTAGGAGGATCACTTTGGAAAGGCTACACAAGTTTTGCTGAAGCTCTTCAAGCAACAAGAAACAGTTTTGGTATACAAAGTTTTTACATAGAACCTGAAGAGGTTAAGAGTTTTGCTGATTTGGCTAAAACAAATCCCGAGCATTACATAAAAGCTCAACAAGAAATTATTTCTACATTAAGAACACAGCTCGAGGAAAAAATAAGAAATGCACAAGATATACAATTAAAAATTGAAAATAGCCTGTTAAAACAAAAAATGTGTTTGCTCGAATAAAAAAATGCACAATTATTACAAAAGATCAAGAAGAAAGAAAACAAAGATAAAACAGATGTACACAGGACTTTTGAGTGTTTCAGGACAAGGATTCTTGATACACCTTGGCAGCAATGTCTAAAACCAGTTACAGAAAGATTCCCGAAATTTGAGAATCTTGTTTCACAGAAAGTTTGTGCAGAGTTTCCTCTAATTCTGTACAATTTGCAACAACAGCTGGTAGACATGGCATTCAGATTTGATAGTGAACAACAAGGATTCAAAGTGGTGGAAAGAATGAATGAAACAGGAGAGGGAATTGGTCTTCTATTGCTTCAAATACACCATCCTACAAAATTGACAGATGAACAAATAATTCAATTTTATCATCATGGTATGATTGATTATTTGGAAATCAAGTTAAACAAGAAAACAGAAGATCTCCTCAACCAGCTTGGAGAAAAAATGATTCTAGTTGCAGGAAATATTGCAATAAGATCGACAACCTCGATCATTGGTTGCAAAATAATTTCCTCATTTCCTTATACAGATTCATATACATACAGACCAGCGAGTAAGAGAATTTTTATTGAACATAAAAATGCATGCTATCATCTACAAACATCAATGACAAAAACTAACATAGAGTTTGTAACTCTACCTTGGTTAAGTCATTCAAATGAAAAGATCCCAGATAGTTTTACACAGTTTATTAAAAAACATCAGGAAACTCCAGAAATTCCTGACTATTTTCCATGGAGGAACTATCAATTGGTAGGTGAAGGGCACTACATACAAGTCTACACAAAAACAAATTGGAGAATGCTTCTACCCTTTGCAGGGGAAGGAGACACTTTACAGTTACAGCACATCATAAACCTAGAAGACGAAGATTGTGAACACGAAGACTGTTCGAGTCCACAGTCGATAGACAGCACACACAGAGACTTCTAGAAGATGACGTAAGAAATGACGACAGAAGACTGAAGACAAAAAACGTGCCGTAAGCAATGACGTTTTAAAAGCTCAATTATATACAGAAAGTGGTCGACAGAGGGCAATAATTTTCAACACTAATTTTGGAATTTAGTCTTGAAATTATTCGTCTACTTTACTTTCTAGACTAGGCTTTTTGACTTTTGTGTTTAGAATAGATGCTTTGTTTCTTTATTTCTGCCTATATATAGAGGCATTGTAAATCGTTGTATGATATCAAGAACCATTACCAGTAATAGAATTACTACTTCAATGGCACACTAAAACTCTCTCCACATCTCTTTAGCTCCACTCCCTTAATATCCCAAATTTTCTCCAGATCTTCATATTGTATTCCAACACACATAAAAAAAAAAAACTTTTCTTCTGCAACCTTCTACTCCGCTGTGCATACTCTCATCCATCATCATCATCCGCTGTGCATATCTCCATCCTCTCTGTAAGTTTTAAATATCCTTTTTATTTTCAGTTTTTAAATTATTTCCAGTTTTTCATCACCACCCTCTCTGATATATTGGTATCAGAGCAAAGGCTTTCTTAAAATCTAAAAGACTAAGACATTTTTCCTTTTATGGCGTGTTAAGCCAGTATTTTTGGGAAATTCTCTTAGGTGAAGATTGTGGGAAAGATAGTTGCTTTGATAACTTATATATTATGACTAGTTTTTATATTAGACATCTTTTAAAAAAGATTAAAAAGATATGATAAACTAATTCTTTCTTTAGACTCAGCAGATTGGTTAGATTATATAGATGAATACCGCTTAAGATATTATATCTATGAACGAGCTAAGTTAAAAGAAAGAATATATAGATCAAATCGGTTAATAGATTAGTTTGTATATTATTATTGTTCTTTAATAGTTGGAATATAAGAAAACATTCAAGAGAAATTTGGAATAAGGGATAAAAGCTAAAGAGAGTTGGAATTTATTAATCATTGGAACTTCTCAAATAATCAAGCGTTTAGAATTCTTAAATTTAGAATTTTCTGAAAAAGCTCACCGAAAACCTTTTATAACAGATAATTTTACTATAGTTTGTAATATTAAAGATCTTTATGAACATACTTTACATACAAATAACTCACAGTTAAACACTTTAGTAGATTTGTTTATAAATTTGAGTATTAGTCTACAACAAGAAGCTATAAATAATAAACAAACAATAGAAAACTTAATAGTAGAAATTAAAAAATTATCACAAAACCTAGATTATATTAAAAATCAGTCTAATATATTAATAGAAAAAAATAAAAATAGTACTGAAAATAATATACCTCTAGAAGTTGAAAAAAATCACAGTTAAGATCATTTCAGAACCCTATATATTTTCAGAACTTACAGAACTAATTGTAGCCACTAATTTAAGTTTATTTTATCTTTTCTTTATTATGTTAGTGAAGGATATAAAAATAATTTTGGCTACCCCAAATTATCACTTGTTTTTATATTTCCTTGTTTATCTCTTTCTTGTTGGGTTTTGACTTTTGACTGATTATTATTGTATTACTTTCTTATTTATTAATTTTCGAAAGTTAGTATTAGATCGTAATCTTATGAATAAAAGTGAAATCATGTAATTGTTAGAAATTACACTAATCACAATCCATATTGGCCATAATTTTCGTTTCATATACTTTGTATATGTTTGAAGACTACTGACATGATTCTATATATTTGATTAGAGTTGCAATATGCAGTTTGTATTTACGTAGATTTGTTTATCATTTACATGTGGACTTTCTTTTTTCTAACTTATATACGTACATGTGATTAACTTATTTACATATATGTAGTAGATCATTTTACATGTATGTAATTCTTATGTTCCATATGTGTAACTTATAATACGGTAGAGATAGTGTACATTAATTCAGAAGTATGAGAAATGTATTATAACACTATATAACTGTTGGGTTTCAGTGGTGTCAATTTACTTTTATCAAAAACTGGTTTGATATATTTTATTAATTAAAAAGGTAATTAATAAACACAGCGGAATAAATATATTAATCAACACCAAAAGGTGAACCGAACAGGATCATGGTTACAGACATGCAAACACGGTATATGAAATAATTAATCTACCGATGAGAAAAATTATACCTTAGTGGTTAAAGACTAACCGGTTGAGACACCGAGGTACAATGAACGAGTTGCTAGAAGACGAACTAAAACGGGGTGCGTCGGGTAACCGGTGGTGTTCAACTGAACAGCAGCGATTGAACAATATTTGAGACCTTTTTCTCTCCAACACAATATGCTCGAAAATGAATATCACCCGTTTTTATTCTTGAAGCCAAGAAAAAATTGAACTTTCAAAAGCAAGAACTTTTGGTGAATTATTTCGTCAGTCTATGTTCAATGGTGGACATTAGACTTCTTTTTATATCATGTTCTTTTCATATATTAATTGCATTTAATATGTTCACACATAGCAATGCACACACCTCCCATTAAATATATTCACACATGCAGCCATATGTGAAAAGGTTTAATAATAATTAAACAATAATTATTTATAATTAAACGGGTACTAAATAATATATGTAGTACATGTTCAAGACGCGACAAAGCCCGATAATAACAGAATAAACGTTATACATATTATTTATAATTAGTATAAATAATAGGTCCGTTTATTTCGTTAATTGTTCGTGATTACCAGTTAATCGAGTTAAGTGGATTTCGTGTTCATTGCCCAAGGTGTAACTCTTACGGGTCATAGCTCGGTCAGCAGCGTTGACTTATCGAACCCGTACATAAAATTCCAACAATCTCCCACTTGGACGGGTTTCGATAAAATCCTCAACGCAGACAGTCAGGGGCGCTCTAGCTGCACATGGCTGCCTCCAACAAGGTATGACACTTTAAAGTCATTAACCAAAACACCTTGTCATTAGTAACAACTTACTAATGCAAGACAACAGACTTATGGTAATTGTTGTCATTCATCCTTTCTGTAAAAGATATAAATTGAATCAATGAGACATGGATTAAGTTCATTCTCATATGGCGTTCAATTATTATTGTTCTCGATCAAGAGTCAAAGTGGTCCGAACAAACACACAGTAAGTTTGGGTAAGGCCTTACACTTCACCAGTTTGAATCAACGAGGGCGCCACAATGTCTAACTGTTACATATCATGTAAGAGTACAGAATCCCTTATCGACTACATACAACTCCCACTGAACTTCAGAACTATTCCCAATTAAAGCCTTTATGACTGGCAGTTACGCGACAGCGGTTGACAGTAATCAAAGAATAATCCTTGGTAAACGGAAGTTCTAATATGTATCTCAGGTCAGAGGATACTAAATGAGTATACCAATATCAAATCATCTTATGACTAAGATCCATGAAGATAATTTGACGCGAGTTACATCCAACGTCATTCATAATGAGGTCTGTGAGTTTGGAAGTCAATTCCTTGAGTCCAAAGTCAGAATAGTCTTAATTCAGAGTCGTTCCCACGAGTCTGACCGACTACGGATAATTTAGAATACAAGATTCATGGATTAAACGTATTAAAATCGAACACAGTTGTAAGATTCAAAGTTTGCATTTAACCAGTAAATCAAAGGTGAATTCAAAAAGTACAACTGTTTGAATGTTCGTACATCCAAATACTAAATCAAAACATACTGCTAGCTAATCTAAGCCCGATAGCATCCATGTGCTGATCATGTTTGTCCTGAGTCATGGGCTTAGTGAACGGGTCTGCTAGGTTTTGATCTGTGTCTACTTTGCTTATTACGATGTCTCCACGTTCCACAACTTCCCGTATGTAGTGGAACTTTCTTAGAATGTGCTTGGCCTTGTGATGAGACCTGGGCTCTTTGGCTTGAGCAATAGCACCTGTGTTATCACAGAATATCTCGATGGGTTTCTTAATGCTAGGAACCACATCGAGATCGGTTATGAATTTCTTCATCCAAGCAGCCTCCTTTGCAGCATCTGATGCGGCTATATATTCAGATTCGGTGGTTGAATCCGCCACTACACTCTGCTTGGAGCTCTTCCATGAGACAGCTCCTCCATTTAGAGTGAATACGAAACCTGATTGTGAGCGAGAATCATCTCGGTCAGTTTGAAAACTGGCATCAGTGTAACATCTTACAGTGAGCTCTTCTTCTACTCCTCCAAATACTAAGAACATATCTTTAGTTCTTCTCAGATACTTCAGAATGTTCTTGACAGCAGTCCAATGGACGATGCCAGGAGTTTGCTGATAACGACTAGTCATGCTTAAAGCATACGAGACGTCAGGTCTAGTACATAACATAGCATACATGATAGAACCAACCGCTGAAGCATATGGAACTGCTTCCATTCGCTTAATTTCAATGTCCATTGAAGGAGATTGCGATTTGTCCAACACAGTCCCTTTAGTCATAGGAACACCTCCTTTCTTGGAGTTTTCCATCTTAAAGCGTGTCATTATTTTGTCTATGTATGTATTTTGACTTAGCCCTAGAAGCCGCTTAGATCTATCTCTGTAGATCTTGATTCCCAGAATATAAGCTGCTTCTCCAAGATCTTTCATTGCGAAACAAGATCCCAAATAGTGTTTAACTTCATTAAGCATAGGGATGTTATTTCCAATGATTAGTATATCATCCACATACAGGATGAGGAATGATATGGTGCTCCCACTAGACTTTCTGTAAACACAAGGCTCATCTTCATTTTTGACAAAACCAAACTCTTTGATTTTCTGGTCAAAACGAAGATTCCAGCTACGAGATGTCTGTTTGAGTCCATAAATGGACTTATTCAGCTTACACACTCTACTTGGATATTTAGGATCGACAAAACCTTCAGGCTGAACCATATAGACATCTTCAGATAGATGCCCATTTAGAAAAGCAGTTTTGACATCCATTTGCCATATTTCGTAGTCATAGTACGCGGCTATGGCAAGTAATATCCTGATTGATTTGATCATAGCAACGGGCGAGAAGGTTTCATCATAGTCAATACCCTGAGTTTGAGTGAAACCCTTCGCAACTAGCCGTGCTTTAAAGGTGTGTATATTTCCATGCATATCGGTTTTTCTTTTGAAAATCCATTTGCTCCCTACTGCCCGAGATTCGGGGGGTAGCTCAACCAAGTCCCAGACTTGATTATCACGCATAGATTGCATCTCAGCGTTCATGGCTTCCAGCCATTTCGCAGATTCAAGATCTGAGATAGCAGATTTGTAGTTAGTAGGTTCGTCATTAGACTCATCTACTACCAAGACTTGAGCACCTTCGAGATGCCAAAGGTATCTGTTAGGTTCTTTACGAGTCCTGCTACTTCTGCGAACGCCTGTGTTCATGTCTGATTCATCAGCAACAATTTCTTGTTGTTCAGACGTTCCGACTTCATCAGCGGTTGTTGTTGTTTCTCGAATTTCTTCAAGATCAACCACATTATTTCCAGTTCCTCGATTAAGAAGTTCTTCCTCGAGAAAGTGCCCCTTTCTTTTGATGGAAATAACATTTGCATCAGGATGGTAGAAATAATACCCGCTTCTTTTATAGTATCCGACGAAAACAACCTTTTCGCCTCGAGGATCGAGCTTATCATCAGCATCACTGGTGATGTATGCATCACATCCCCATACTTTTAGGTATTCCAAATCGGGTTTACGCCCATGCCATATCTCATATGGGGTTTTGTTTACCTTTTTAGTCGGAGCCAGATTGACAATGCGGGCGGCAGTCATAAGAGCATAACCCCAAAAGGAGTGAGGTAAGTTAGTTCTACACATCATTGATCGAACCATATTAAGTAGGGTTCGATTTCTCCTTTCGCTCACGCCATTAAGTTGGGGTGTGCCAGGTGGAGTGGGTTATGAAATTATTCCACACTCTTTCAGATGATTGAGGAACTCTAAGCTGAGGTATTCGCCACCTCGATCTGATCGAAGTATTTTTATCTTTCTACTAAGCTGGTTTTCTACTTCATTTTGAAACTCTTTGAACTTTTCAAAAGTTTCATGCTTATGCTTCATAAGATAGACATAAGCATATCGACTATAATCGTCGATGAAAGTAACGAAGTATCTTTCATGGTTTCTTGTCATGGTTCTGAAAGGGCCACATACATCAGTGTGAATGAGTCCTAGCAGACCATTGGCCCGTTCACCAATACCAGTGAAGGGACGTTTTGTGAGTTTGCCAGCTAAGCAAGATTCGCAATCATCAAAGGAGTCTTGTCCAGTGGATTCAAGAATCCCATTGGATTGGAGCCATTTTATGCGTGCCTTACTTATGTGGCCAAGTCTACAATGCCATAGAAATGTTTCATTAATACCAGCTTTGTTGCGTTTAGAAAGATTATATATATTATTGTCAGTTTGAACATTTATCTCATAAATACCATTTCGAGGTTTAGCCTCAAAATAAAAGATATTATTCAAGTAGGCAGAAATAGCAATACCATTAAAAGCGTACTTAAAACCTTGTTCAAACAACAACGAAACTGAAATGATGTTCCTGGTTAAACCAGGTGCAAAAAGACAATTGTTCAAAACAACAACAAGACCAGAAGGACATGTAAGATTAAATGTGCCAGTTGCCAGAACTGAGACTTTATTTCCATCACCAACAATTAGCTCCATGCTCCCTGGTTTCAGTTTCCTCCACTTCTCAGGCTCCTGCAAGACATTAACGATGTGATAACCACATCCGGTATCAAATACCCATGTGTTGCATGAAACAGTGAAAAGTTCAATAACATATATTAGAATACCTGAAGAAGTGCCTTCTCCATTAGCCTTCTTCACTTTGAGCTTGGCAAGATACTCGGGACAGTTACGTTTCCAGTGTCCCATCTTGTTACACTCAAAGCATTGCCGCTCTTCAGGAAGAGGGGCTTTCACAGCTTGCTTACTCTTGTTGGTGGCAGGTTTGGCAGCAACAGGAGCCTTTCCTTTGTTTTTGCTGTTATAACTTTTCTTCTTTGTTTTGGGCTTCTTAACACCACCAGATCGAATCATTAACACTTGGTTTGTTTTGTTGGAAATGTTCAACTCTGCCGTTTTGAGCATCCCATGCAGCTCTGGCACTGTCTTTACCCAGTCATTCATGTTAAAGTTCATAACAAATTGATCATAGTGACTGGAAAGAGAGTTGAGAATGAAGTCAACAGCCATCTCATCTAGGAGAGGATAACCAAGTTTGTTTAATTGATCGATGTAGCCTTTCATCTTGAGGACATGAGCACTAACTGAGGAACCCTCTTGCATTCTACAGCTTATAAGTTGTTTCATGGTGTCATAGCGTTCCTGACGGGCTTGTTTCTGGAACATGCCTTTGAGTTGCTCAATCATGTCAAAGGCATTCATGTCTTCCATATTCTTTTGGAGATCTGGGGACATGGTGGCTTGCATGAGGCAAGCAACTTCCATGGCATCTTCTTTGTGTTTATCGAAAGCCTTCTTCGCAGCAGCAGTATTATTTTCAGGTGCAACTGGGATTGGGGTTTCCAAAACATAAAGCTTCTTTGCCATTTTGAGAACAATTCTCAAGTTGCGGTGCCACTCAAGAAAATTGGTGTTATTCAGTTTATCTTTCTCAAGTATGGACTTGAGAGCAAAAGAGGAGTTGTTTTCAGATGACATCTGTTAAGCAAAGAATTATTTAATTAGTATTTTCGATGTATACTTCCTTATTTAATTAATGACCCATTACAGTAATTAAAGCAAGGAATGAGAATCTGGCTATGTCAGTATTAAAGGCAGCTGTGGCATACACTTTAATAAGTGACTAGGCAGACTGACAACGAGTGTCAATTGTGAGAATTGCACAACTCTCGGATATGAGGCCGCTAAGACAACTCTTGTCTATGCATTGATACGTTTAGCCTCATCTATGCCGACTTTTTACTTTCAAGACAGCTGGAGCATGTGATGAGAAAAGAAAAAGTAATAGTCGTCCTAAAGAAGGTACTTGTGGGAGGGCCGGATGTGTCAACGAAACCCTTGCACCTTGGAAAGATAAGCTAGACATCAAGTGCGGTGCTGTGGCTCCAAACACTGATGGTTCGCATTATGTTCCAAGTGTAGCTTGTGATAGGATGGCATAGACTATTGATTTTAATTATGGGTTAATTTTAATATTTACCAAATAGGGTCGAGAGAGCCAATTTTAGTATATATTTTAGTCGTGACATCTTGATGAACCCTTTCATCTCTCAGGACACTTAGTTTTAAATAACCTATTAAAACTAAGTTTGTCGCGACTTGGAATAACCAATTTTAAGTTAATAGAAAACTACTAAGTTAATAGTTTTGAAAATAAAAACTAGTTTAATTTGCAAAACTTAATTGGTTATTATTTGTTTTAAGAACAACCTTTGTTTTATAACAAAAACTTTAACAAGTTGTAAAAACAATTTAGAACTTGTTTTAATGTGATTGTTTTAATATTTTAAAACTCCTTTTAAAATCATGTTGGTATTTGAGTTGGTTATGTTATAACAAATTATAAGATAAAAGCAACCACAATAGCAAAATAAATATGTAAATCTATATGGCCAAAAATTGTTCGATCTTGCTAGAGCCTTATAGCAAGATCAAACGGGTCACGGGGTCACAACACACAAACAACCACAAGGATGGATTTGAGTGCATCCAGTTGTCTCAAGAAACTCCCACTAACTCCAAGACTCCTCTTGGCATTCGGTTTTCTTCGGGTCTTCGTATCAACAATATTTAACAAGTAAATATGACAAAGACAAAAAGAAAAAAAAACTATCTATTACAACTTTGAACCACACGACGGGCCAAAATAATAAACTAATTATTACAACTTTGAACCATCTCAGTGGCAAAAATAATAATTACAAAACCGAATAAAATATACAACCATAAAAGTAAGGTCGGGCCAGATTTACATATTCCACAACAATCACAAAATATACAGGGCAATCTTTTGGTCAAGCAAAACAAA
This sequence comes from Helianthus tuberosus, assembly GCA_030545235.1. Taxonomy (NCBI): domain Eukaryota; kingdom Viridiplantae; phylum Streptophyta; class Magnoliopsida; order Asterales; family Asteraceae; genus Helianthus; species Helianthus tuberosus. Next base: position 140,029,182 of record CM060415.1, read on the forward strand.
TAAAATATTGACCAAAATTAAAGTCGCCCTTAAAATTATTTAGATCAGAAACTTTAAAAAAAAATTAAAGTTTTTGTTCTAATTCCGGTTAAAAGACCGGTACCGATTTGCATGTTGTAAGCGTGGCTCTGATACCACTGTTGGGTTTCAGTGGTGTCAATTTACTTTTATCAAAAACTGGTTTGATATATTTTATTAATTAAAAAGGTAATTAATAAACACAGCGGAATAAATATATTAATCAACACCAAAAGGTGAACCGAACAGGATCATGGTTACAGACATGCAAACACGGTATATGAAATAATTAATCTACCGATGAGAAAAATTATACCTTAGTGGTTAAAGACTAACCGGTTGAGACACCGAGGTACAATGAACGAGTTGCTAGAAGACGAACTAAAACGGGGTGCGTCGGGTAACCGGTGGTGTTCAACTGAACAGCAGCGATTGAACAATATTTGAGACCTTTTTCTCTCCAACACAATATGCTCGAAAATGAATATCACCCGTTTTTATTCTTGAAGCCAAGAAAAAATTGAACTTTCAAAAGCAAGAACTTTTGGTGAATTATTTCGTCAGTCTATGTTCAATGGTGGACATTAGACTTCTTTTTATATCATGTTCTTTTCATATATTAATTGCATTTAATATGTTCACACATAGCAATGCACACACCTCCCATTAAATATATTCACACATGCAGCCATATGTGAAAAGGTTTAATAATAATTAAACAATAATTATTTATAATTAAACGGGTACTAAATAATATATGTAGTACATGTTCAAGACGCGACAAAGCCCGATAATAACAGAATAAACGTTATACATATTATTTATAATTAGTATAAATAATAGGTCCGTTTATTTCGTTAATTGTTCGTGATTACCAGTTAATCGAGTTAAGTGGATTTCGTGTTCATTGCCCAAGGTGTAACTCTTACGGGTCATAGCTCGGTCAGCAGCGTTGACTTATCGAACCCGTACATAAAATTCCAACAATAACACCATATAAACACCGTATAACACTATGTAACACCATATAACACTATATAACAATATATAACACTATACATCTATTATAGACATGCTATCAGACAAAATATAGTGTTATATTTGTTATATAATGTTATATAGTGTTATATGGTGTTATATGGTGTTATACAGTGTTTATATGATGTTATATAGTGTTATACATAGTGTTATATTACACTTCTCACACTTCTGGATTAATGTACAGGATCCTCTACCACTTATAATATATCAAGTTACTTATATGTAACTCTTTTTTTAACATGCATAATTAAACAAGTTACATATGTATAAGGGGTAGTGGAGGGTTCAAATGAGAAGAAATTCTTTGTAAGAAGAAAAAAGAAGAAATTTCAACCAATAGGAATGCTTCATTAGACTTCATTTAATATTTGTACTTAATGTAACTATAAGGGTATATTAGTAAACTTACATACATCATTAATTGGTAGTTTCATCTTTAATAACTAACTATATTAAATTTGTAACTTATTTTTAAGATATATATTTTTCACAAAAAATAAAAATTCATTTAAAGTGTAGGATAAATACGAGGCGTGTAGGATAAATTACGAGTTGTGTAGGATAAATTTCAATATGTGTAGGATAAATTTCGAAATGTGTAGGATAACTTTTGATGTGTGTAGGCAAAAATATTTAGTGTGGAGGATTATAGGCTTAATGACTAATTAATTAGTCAAACATAATAATAAATGAGATGAGAAAAAAAAAACTATTTAATGTTTTACAATTATACGCTTTTATTCTTTTTCTTCTCAATAAAATTTTCTTCTCAAATGAACCTTCCCCATAAGGGGTATCCTATGTATAGGTGACCTATTTAATTATAACATTTATACCCCATTAAAAAAATATAACATTTACACATATGTAATTAGTGTATTTACATATAGTATTTGTCTTATTTACATATATGTTACTTCAATGTATACAATATTTACACATATGCAATTAGTTTATTTACATACATGTATTTGTCATATTTTATATTTACATGTATGTTAATTCAAAATTTTGAATACATGTAACATGTACACATAGGTAGCTTATAATCTGTAATGTATGTAATTACATAAATGTGAAATTAACGTACAATACATATTAAAATTTTATGTATAATATTCATACAAAAACAAATGCATACAGAAAACAAATAATAAATTATTGGGTTAAACATGCATAAAGAAAATAAATAAATTATTTGCTATACAAAGTTTCTGGATATCATAACGAGGAGGAAAAGAAGTGGTACGTGGATATAGGATTGATAGGAAAAATCGGGATATACGTTGTTTTTTTACCGAATTCAAGTGATTTTTTACAATAATACCCTTAGACCATTTACAAATGCCTCTATAATTTCCCTTTAATTACACTTATACCCTGATTTAATTTCAACCATTGATTAATAGATCAATGGTTCTAAAGAGTTCTTAAAGTTCTGTATAAAATATGAGTTTTGTATGGAACTCAACCCTATATATATATATATAGGGGAAGGTTCAAATGAAAACCACTTTTATTGCGAAAACTCGAAAACTAACTAAAAAAAGCCTAAAAACACACCAAATTTTTTTCTTCTATTTTTACATTTGTTATTAAAATTCGCTAGTTTTTATATATATAAAAAATCTTTAAAAAAAAAAATTGTAGTGCACATGCACATGTGCACTTCAATTATTTTTTTTTTTGAAAAAAAGTTTTTTTTATATAATTTAAATAGCGAAAATTGGTATGCAAAAAAAAAAAAAAAATTGTATGTTTTTTAGGTTTTTTTAGTTAGTTTTCGCGATAACTACTAGTTTTCATTTGAACCTTCCCCTATATATATATATATATACTAGTGGGTTTACCCGCGCGTTGCCGCGTGATCTAATGTGTACAAAACTCAAAAATGCATATAGGATTTCCAAATAAACTCGATTACCCATTTCTCCATCTTTAACTCGTAGGACTATAACTTGCATGTTATCCACTATAACCTTTGGTGACCCTCTAGTTATATCCTAAGGGTATCCGGGGCACTCCCCTAAGAGGGGAGTCCCCTCTCTTACACATAACCAATCCTCGTGTGCCACGTCAACTCCCCTCTTAAACTCCCCTAACACCCCAATTTGATGGCGGCACTCCCCTATTAGGTGACTTGTTTTTTTATTCAAAAAAAAAAAAAGAAAAAAAAGAAAATTTTTCATTGGTCCATCAGTTCCCTCTCTCCTTCCTTTCTTCGGTGACTCCCCACCGATTTGGCCCCCCGATTTCCCTCCCCTCTTGGTTGGCAGCACATCACCGCTCGGCAACTTTGGTCCCCGATGGGAGTCACCGAGGGTGCCCTGGATAGCCTAAGTCATGAAATATTATTTGTAAAAAATTGAATAAAAAACAAATTAATGACGTGGCGATATTATTAGATCAAACAAACTTCTCAGATTCAATAAAATTCATCATTCCAGTAATTCCATCTCTCCTACGTTAAATCAATCTCTTCTTCTCCTCATCGCGTTTACAGGTAAAATCACTCAAATTCGATTGATTAACTACCTTTATACTTTCACTTTTCATCAATCACATCTATCTATTAATTAATTCACTTAACCCTAAACATCATTTTAGGGCAACTGTAACTCGATTGATTCAACGTGTTTATGCTTTTAATTGACTCATATTATGTTGTTTTTATAGCTGTGTAGCTCGTTTTATTTAATTGATTCTTTGTTAAAAGCTCTTATTCATCGTTTAATTTTGACTATTAATGTTACAAAGTTACAAACCCTAAATTATTACATTATTGAATGCACAATTGATATGTGAATTATGTAAAGTGAATTATGAAATCAGTTTTTTTTTTTTTTTTGAAATTAAAAGGTTAGGATCAATAGAGATTTGAAGTCCAGAATCATTTGCATGTTCAAGGTTTTTTTTTTTAATTATTAAAAAATGTGTTTTTAGTGTTTTAGGGTTTTCATGTTCTTTTGGCTTCATTGATGATGTACGGTTGTGTTTGTGTAGGCAGGATTGTAAGGATGATGAGTGCAACCATCAGGCGGAAAGCGTTGTCTCTGTGTTCGTCTGCTGTAGCGAATAATGTATGTGTGCCTTAGACTTTATGAAATGTGCATTGTTAATTGTTAATTGTTGGTTTTTATTTGTGTGCACGAACATATATAGATGTAGGGCTAGTTTTGTTCAGACCTTGGTTTTAAAAAGCGTGCCTAGGCTGCAAGACAACCTCAGGCGCAAGGTGTTTCACTCTTAACTACCTAAAGCGCACATTGTACAAAAGGCACGTGAAGTGCACTGAAAATAGACTTGAGGCGCGCCTCTTGAAATTGGAGGTTTTTGTGCATCAGGATGTCGTACAGTAGGCTTTTTAGGCATTACATGTAGGTAATGTATATATTAAATCATATATAAAGCCTATATATAGCTAAATTTTGGGTAGGGGATACTAAGAATTTACATAAGAACCTTGTGCCTTGCGTACAAAAAGCGGTGTGCTTTTGCGCTTTGTGCCTCAGTTTTAGACCTTGTCGCCTCGGTGCACTTCTTGCTTTTTAAAACCAAGGTTCAGACCTGTCCAAACACCCCTATGTCTGTGTATGTATACTTGTTATTAATCTGTGCATAATTGATATATTCATGATAAATTATAATAAGTTCAAGTTGTAAACAGGGCATTGTACAATCATTGGAGAGGACCCAACCTGCATTAGCAGGATCCGCATCACGAGGATATCTTGCTGGTATCCCAATGTTTGAGGTAGTTCAGTTCTTACCTTTTTAGTTAACGTATGTCGCATGTGTTTGTGAATCTGTGATGCACATTTACGGCTCCGTCTGTTTCCATTTAAAGAGACGGATTGTTAAAAAGGTCAATGTCATACCGATGATTTGTATTTTATGAGAAATATCAAATCCGTCAACTGTGTTTTTAACATACTGCTTTCCAAATGCTAAAATGTTTATTTTAATTTTTTGGATTTTCAAGAAAGGTTATAAACTCTGTTAATAAGTATTCAACTTATGCTAAACGTTCATAGGTCTTTGAATCATAGTTGTCAGTAGTATAGCACTCGCTATAGCGCGCTAGATAGCGATGCGGCGGCGCTTCATGGTGTTTAGCGACAAATAGCGATGCTCATTAGGGGTTTCTTTGTTTTACGATTGAAAAAAGAAGCGTATTTAGATTATTAGTGATAGCGTATTTTAGCTACTTTTGATAACATATACATGTAAAATATTTCTTAAATTTTCTACTACATTATCGCTAAACATGAAATAGCGGACACTATTTCGTTGCTATCACTATGTAACATATAGGTAGCTTGTCGCTATATACCGCTATCCGCTATTGACAACTATGTTCTGAATATCTAATTTTTATTTTTATTTTGATTGGAGTAAAGTACACAGATGGTCCCTGTGGTTTACCAAAATTTTGGATTTGGTCCCTAGCTTTCCAAAAGTAAATGGATGGTCCCTGTGGTTTGCACTTTGTAACGCATTTGTTCCCTAACTTGGACATGCTGAAACCTTTAGATTTGTTGGTTGGGGACTAAATGCGTTACAAATTGCAAACCACAGGGACATCCATGTGACTTTTGGTAAAGTTGGGGTCTATATTCGTTACAAAGTGCTAACCATAGGGACCATCCATGTACTTTTGGAAAGCTAGGCACCAAATCCAAAATTTTGGTAAACCACAGAGACCATCCGTGTACTTTACTTTTTTGATTGTTTATCATCTGTATGCAACTAAACTATGCAATATCTAATGCGTCACTATCCCTTTAACTACAATAATTCTTTAGCTTATGATGTTGCTTTATATTGTATATACTTCATACTATAACACAAAATTGCACCTCTCTGAGAACATGGTCCATGATAGGAACTCGTGGAGACGTAGGATTAAGGTTAAGGATTTCTAGGAGAGGGTACATTTGTGTTTTTAGGTGTAGTGTATGGCCGTAGATAAGTAGCTTTGTGTATATGATGTTTTGTACAGTTGTGTTTCTAGGTGTAGTGTATGGATGTAGAGGTGTAACTATGTGTATAGGCTGTTTTGTGTTGTCTTATTTGTTCTGTTATTCCATGCACTTTTTCGCAACTCATACTTCATTGGTAGCTTCTTTCACACACACACACACACACACCTCATGCTCTTTTTTTTCTTTCCTGGGTGTTTTGGAGCCGAGGGTCTCTCTGGAAGCAGCCTCTCTATCCCTAGGGGTAGAGGTAAGGTGTGCCTACATCCCACCCTCCCCAGACCCTACAAATAGCTTTGCTATTTGTGGGATTTTACTGGGTATGATTGATTGATTGATTGATATAAGAGAAATTAGAAAGTAAAGTAAAACATGCTTAAATGTGTTTCTCTTAGTAACCTTGAACATTTGTACTTGTTAGCGCTCAGTATTTTCTTTGTTTTAAGGTTGTCATGCCACTTTGACTTATGACATTGCTTGTTGCTATCATGTGCTAGGGATTTGGAAAAAAATCAAAACTAGTACCGGAATTTCATCAAGGTATGTTTAATTGTTTACTATTCCACTGAAATTTTACGAATCTGTTAACATTTAAATGATTGCAGGTGCTCCTGTTTATTCGAAACCCTTGAGGTAGAGATATTCTCCTGTTCTTTATAAATACTTTTTCATTTGTTTCTCATTGTTAATTTTATGAAGAAAGATAATTGTTGAATTTTTTGATGATAAGTTTATTAACTTATAGTTTATGTAAAATATTATTGTAGTTAGCAGATGATTATTACTTGTTTTAATGTGTTGTTATAAGGAAAAAAAATATAAAATGCACATCCAAACACACCCTTATTGAACTTACACTTAAAGTTGAACTTTCTTTATAACAATTTCTGTGGCACAGGGACGTTGTATCATCACGTAAAACAGATTTTCTGACCCATACGTGGAGTAGATCTTTCTTTACATACAGTGGTATGCTCTTTCGATTGTCTCCAACAATCTTCTTATGAACTATGCAAATTTTTGAATATACAATTCATGTTGAATGCGGTTTGTGTTGTTGGACCTTTATTGGGACTGATGACATTCTTAACCGAATACTGTTTGTTGATTTGGTGTTAGTTTTCTTATAATTTTGAAACAGAACCTGCTAAAATAGAGAAGATAGTCAACACCTCGGTCAAAAGGACACATACTGGCCCTGCTTATTTTACTGCAACGGGTGCTGTGGCTGGAAGTATTTTAAGTACTCCCATTGTAAATGCTCCACAGGTGCGATGCTCAAATCCTTTCTTTTTGATTTACGTAACTTAATTTTCAGCCATTTTTTGTAGTTTTAATATACTTTTGTCGGTTGAAAAATGGCTTGCCAAATACAATTTTGTTTCACTGAACTATATTTGTCAAGTTTCTAAAGTAAGGTTTATGACTATATACGGAATAGACCACATATAGTTATCATTGGTTCTGATTAGAGGTGACAATTTCGATCCGTTATATATGTATATGTTGATTTGGGTTATGTAACTTATGTTTATCTCTAAACTGGTTATTTTGACCCGCCACGCATTGCGGAGGTAACTCGAATTTATACGGTCAAATATTTGACCCGACTTGTTTTCGAACAAAATTTACGTCAAAACGTAGACCAACTGAAAACGCACATAAAAATAAGCATGAAAAGGTATTATATTTGACCCGTCTCATTACCGAGAAAAATTACGTTAAGAGAATGGTACCCCGCGTTGCAGCGGCGTCGAAACGTAAAGTAACTTGAATTTATACCGACAACAAAATATGTCAAAACATAGACCAACCGAAATCGTACATATAAATAAGCACCGAAACATATTATATTTGACCCACGTACATAAAAATAAGCACGTAAAACTTGAGAGGGTCAAAATGAAATTTTACAAAGTTTTAGAAGGTAAAGGGAGTGCAAAATGCCAATGCTGAAAGTTGAGGCCAAGATACACAAAAAGAATAAAAACCAAAATGAAAAAGTTAAAAGAAAAAAAACCCACTGTAGCTAGATTTGACTCCAGCTACAGTGAAAGAGTCTCCCAAAATTGTTTATATAGTAATTTCTAACGGGTCAAATTGGTAAAACAGAGATTAGTCAATTAACTTGATAGAAATGGGGCATATGGTGGGTTGCAAATCCTCTAAAAGTGTATTTTTATGCATAAAACCTCCTAGTCTCCTATGTACTTTGAAATGTTCAAAGAAATTTGCATTAATCTAGTTTTTTTTTCTCTCTTTTTTTTTTTTTTTTTTTTTTTTTGTGGTGCTGAAGGCGGCTAAACTGGGCATGGGGTCGACAGTCTCACCAACTTTTCTACCCAATCTTGCTTTATTCTGGCATATAAACAACGGCATTGAGGAGATTCTGGCGGATTATGTTCACCATGAAATGACTCGCAGCTTGATCTTGGTGATGATGAGACTCTTCCTTATAGTTGCAGCAAAAGATGTTTTTGTGGCTACAAATTGAATCTGTCGTTTTCGGAATCCATAGGTTTGATCGACAATCATCTTCTTTTATGTATGTTAAAGACGGTGAACGTGCTGAATAAATATTAGTCCTAGAAAGTTGTAGGACTCATGAATGATTCAGTTTTGAGGTTTTGGTTTGGCTGATGGAATCGTTTTAATTTGGAGTTGACTTTTTTTTTTTTTTAAATTGTAATGGGTGTTTAATGGACTTGATCATGCTGATCATGGTTGCTTGACTATCAATAAATATTAGAGGGAACCCGCTAGGATGTAGTGGAGTGGTCAATTTTACTACAATAATTTATATACTATATTATAATGTATTTGAAGATACTTAAAAGTTAGTTTTTTTTTTTTAATTTAATGTAGAAATTACTCTTATTCTAAAAAGCATTATAATTAATTGTTTTAAATTATTAAGGGTGAACGGGTTGCATGTGGCAAAGAGGGCGGTGAACCCCTTCACCGCACAGGGAACACCGCCGCTGCCACTCTTTGCCGCGCGGGGTGTTACATGTGCAGGGAGTAGCCACCGCTTGTAGGGGAGAGGAGAGAGAGGGGTTCCAACCAATCATGCATTTTTTCCTTAAATTTTTTTTTGAGTTAATTATTGTTTTCGTCACTGTGGTTTGTCAAAAATCACTATTTCAGTCCATTCGTTTAAAAATTGCGATTTCAGTCCCTGTGGTTTCACTTTCGTAACCATTTCAGTCCCTGTGATTTCACTTTCATAGCCATTTCAATCCATTTATTCAGTAAGTACAGGGACTAAAATGGTTACGAGGTGGGCTGAAATGGTTACGAGAGTGAAACCACAGAGACTGAAATTGCAATTTTTAAACTAATGGACAGAAATAGTGATTTTTGACAAACCACATGGGCGAAAACAGTAATTAACTCTTTTTTTTTTTTTGAAAAAATGGTTTGGGTGAAACCACCCCTTGTAATTAAGTGCTTGAGGGGAGTTGGAGAGGGGAGTTGACATGGACGAATTTCATTGGCTCCAGTGAGAGGAGTTGAGGTGAGCATTGTTTACCTGTTAATTGGGCTCTTAATGGTTCAGACCTCTTACTGGATTAGCACTTAATGGTTCAGACTGTTTGTTTCGCGAGCAAATGTCTGAATGGTTCAGGCATTTGCCTCTGAATGGTTAAGCACAATACTGAGTCTGAATTGTTAAGACCTCTAATTTGAATTGGTCAGACATTTGCCTCTGAACGGTTAAGCATTATACTGGCTCTTAATGGTTCAAGCCTCTTACTAGTTCAGCACTTAATGATTCAGACATCTTACTGGTTCAGCACTTAATCTTTCAGATGTTGCGAAACAATCCCTAAGCAATTATAAAGTGCTATTTCCAATAATTTATCATCCATATATGGTTATCACAATGGATACAGCTTCTTGTTTTTGTTTGTTATTCTTCTTGTAAATGTTTCTACAATCTTAAATCTAACTTTTTTAAAATACGCCTTGGTACCATCAGAAATGGTTAATGACTCACACATGATGTTTCATTTTGCATGCCATCATTTGTGGCAACTATCTTACATAGTACTCAAATATTGCTTGAGTTAATAAATAAATTATGTTGTAGAGTGATGCCCATCTGCCAAACAGTTTGGGAGCATAGTAGACAAAAAGAAAAAAAAAACAACTATGCTAACAATACAAATCCATGTTTAGAAAAATACATAATCATCTATATGAAATATAAAAATTACATCATGAAAAGCACACTACAATTGAAAACCGATAATGGTTAGAACATGGGGTTTTTGTAGTAAAGAACCTGTTTTTTGGGCTTAAATAGGTATCTAGAAATGTAAGTGGATCGAATTACATCAAAAAAGAGGCCAAATTGCAGCACCACATATAGCAAGACCGGCATCACGGCAATGGCACCAATAAGGATTGGCATCCATATCTGACCCTTATGATAAAGTACGAAAAAGCTGACACTAAAAGCGACTGTCATGGTTACTATAGAGAGGAAAAGAGTTGCAAGACCTAACATGAGTTTTTTTGGTAATGATTCCAAAAAATCACGTTGAGCATAACGAGATGTGAGGATAGAAAGGAACATCAGAATTGAAGCAGATGATGCAAATAGGGAAATGGCATCTGCCACAACGAACACCATAAAGGTTGCTTTTGAACGGAAGATTGGGATGCCATTGTCTTGGTTATATCCACCGGGAACTGTAAAAGCTGCAGCAAAAACTATGGTTGCAATAAGTGCGGCAACAACCATACATTGACTAGCAGTGTCTTTCATCCACTTCTCGCCTTCCATTACCAATTGTTTGTGTTCCTTTGTAAATAACTCCTCTGGTGTTAAACCATCCTCGTTCTTCCGTTCCTTATAAGAAGGAGGAATCATACCCTCTACTTCCTTCAATGCAACATACAAAATCAAAGACATTATAATCGTTGTTAGAGTGGCGGGCAGTGCGGAACTAGAACTTTTAGTCGAGGTAACCACAAGGTTCTCTTCTCAACTGATTACAACTATGTGGTCCAATTCATGTTTTTCTTAAAAGAAAACTCATACTTATATAAAAATCTAATAAATTTTAGTGAGCGATGATCAACAGATCCTCCTCACCCCTTTGTTCTGCCATTCGTGACGAGGTCAATGGATACATTTGTTTCTTCCTACTTTTACAAATTATTTTATTTTTAAAAACTACCATTATTAAAAAAATCAAGACACATCTATAGCAATTCCTAACCCAATTGACTCTCTTAATTGAGTTGATTTTCATTAACTATCATTATAAGAAACAAAAAGATTAGGGGAAAAATATATGTACCTTGAACCATAATAGTTCTCGTTGCATTTTTAAAGCAACTCCTGAAACATCTTCGAGTCGCTTTCGCTTTGCTTGTTTCCCAACGAAATGCAACATATTGTTTTGCTTTTCATCTTTAAGAGGAGTAATCAAATCTTTCATTGAGCCTATCTCATATAATAGGTTGTAGATACCTTCATGACGATGTTTGACGGCAATGTGAAATATACTTAGCTTGTCATCATTTACTTTCCATATAAGATCAGGATATCGACGGATGAGCTCAACTACAAATTTAGTATTACCAGTTTCTGCAGCAAGAAATAATATTCGAGAAGAGTATGTTTGCTTTTTTGCTGGCGTTGTGATTATACCATTTGTTTCAACATGCATTTTAGCAATATATTCAGAAACACATGTTTGTAGTTGTAGAACTTGATGATCTTTGTCGCTAGCCGACATTTGCTTAATTATGTTGTGGATATCAATATGCATGTTCACGATACGTTCGGAAATGAGGGACTGTAGCTTCGTCTGTGGTTTGTTGGCTTGGTTTTTATCTGGCGGTCCTCTTAATGCATCATCAATCTCTTTCTTAGATTTTTTTGCTATATCTCCCCAAATGATTCTTAGTAATTCCAATGCGTAATCTTCCTTTTCAAGGTAACCCCCCTTTAAACCAATGCACAAGGAAACTAAAAACAACAACAAAAATTTAATAAATACAAACTAGAAGTAGAACATAGGGAAAGGATCAATCAAGCACATGAATTTCTTAGCGGGTGAAGCGCAAGAGAAGTTTTGGGCCTATGATCAAGCAATCAAATGACTGAGATTAGATGATCCCTTAATATATGTAGAATTCACGTGACATAAAACAAAGGAAATAAGTGGAGAAATGACAAAAAGAAAGATCAAATATTGGTGAATCATAAACTCAGTTCTCTTTTTCAAATGACTATAACTTTTCATATGATAATAGTTTTTTAAAATAAATTACACCGTATTAACGAGCTCCTGATTTTCTTCGATTTAAGTAGGCTATTGCTAGTTTTCTTAATTAAAATATTATTTTACAAGCTCTAAAGTTACGTGATTATATACCCGTACGTAATTACGTTATACACATTTTATACTTGAAACAATTATAATGTTACATGATTATGTATCAGTTGTAATTACGTAACAATAGTCGACTATGTACTATTACGTGATTATGCGATTTTGAATACCCATTATGTGATTTCATTAGAATATTGTGAAAACCCACTAAGTGATTACATAATTACGTACTAACTATAACTGTAATAAAAAACAAAACGGAATGCCTAATATTTAGGGATGACAATCGAACCCGAACCCGATGGGTAAACCCGAAACCCGACATACTTGGGACGGGTTTGGGGTCCGATAATCGGGTTTGAGACTCGTTTTTGTTTTTTTCACGGGTTTGGGACGGGTTTGGGATTTGGTGATATAACTGTTTACCCGACCCAATTACCCGATAAAGTGTACCCTTTACCCGATTGTATACCCGGTATAATTTCTTTTATATTTTTTAATATTTATATATTTGATACATCCATTTTTATACATATAGGTATTTTATTTTATTTCATGTACTTTGTAGTTATTTGATATATTTTTAATAGTAAATGTAACTGATTAGTAGTATCCGATAGATACCAGTTGGGTTTTGGGTCGGGCATACCCAACGGGTAATTCTTTTAGATTAACGGGTTTACCGAAACCTGTTAGTATACCCGATGAGTTTTGGGACGGGTTTGAGATTACCTAAACCCATCCCAAACCCTACCCATTGCCATCCCTACTAATATTTTAGGTCTAATCATGTATTGAGTATAACTGTATACAAAACATTAACCAATCAACCTATAATAATCACGTAATGTCGTATATTACAAATTTACTCACGTAATAAAACATAAATAATTAAGTTCTCATTATTGAATGTGTAATCACATAATAAGTATAACCGTAATAACATCAATTATAACAACTCATATTGAATGTGTAATCAGGCATCCTGTAAAAAAAATTTAAAAATTACGAAAACTATAGCAATAGACTAATCAAGTTCAACAAATGAAATGCTCGTTAATACAGTGTAATTTAAAAAAAAAATATAATCGAATATCAAATGAAAAAGTTATAGCGGTTTGAAAATTGTAAAGGAAATGGATTTAAGAGTCAATAATATTATTCTTACTATGATACCCTTGTCTTTAAAGATCTCTTACCTTTGAATCTCTTTTACAATAACCATTCCCCTAGAACATATACCCAGATTCATATATAAAATGAAAAATGATATGTAACCCGTATTTATACATTATACATTAATATATAGAAAGAACAAAAGTGCATTATTAACGTGTAAAACACTTGATGACTTTCAATTCATGTAACTAAACATATAATAGAATAAAATGTTACGGAAGGTTAATATATCCAAACAAACCGAAGGTATTTTACTAAAGACATTCTAGACACACAAACATATGCAATTGTGTATAAATTAAATTTAAAATGTATTAATAAGTTCTCCAAAAAACATGATGACACTTATTTTGAGGTGTTTAATGAGTAATAATCAGTGACGTGTAAAGGTGTTTACCTGACTTGATGGTTCTTTTGATGAAGTTAGATTTCGTTTCCGGAAATGGTTCAGACGTATCTATAGGTCTAGTTCTGCTACCAATGTCCTTATTTTGAGATGGTTGGTCATGTGATATAAGAATCTTGGAGTAGAGATGTTTGCACCAGTTGATCGTTGCCGGTATGATTTTAAATTTTGTTTCAGGAAATGCTTCAGGCTTGCGAGCCAAAAGTCCAAGTACATTTCCAGTACGAAGTTCTGGATAAGTGTTCACAATCCTTAGAGCGACATCTAAGAAAAAAATTTTAAAGTACTTTGTGAGGACATGAATTAATTTTCTTTGGGAATATAAGTTATGCATAAATACTTATTAATTAGCACAGGGTAGGGAGACTTTCAAATAAGAACCATCATTGAGTTGAGAGAACTTGTGGGAACCGTATTTCTATGTGAGTTTTTCAACCAAATTTTGCACAAAGGTAGCAACACATAACAAAGCCCCATGTGAAAAAAAAAAAAAAAACCGAAAAAAATTTACAAGTCGGGTTTTTTTCGACATACAAGTCTGATTTACAGTGGTGTTAATCACTGTAGCGTAGCGGCAGATAAAAGTGGCTACTGCGCTATCGTACAAAGTGACTTAATTTTTTTACACCTAGCTAATTTTTTTTTAAAATGGTTTTTGGTGAATTTTTTTTTGAAAAAATAAATTGTAAGTCGAGTTCCTAGAAGTTCTCACAACTCGATTTGGTTTTTATTTTAACCATTCCCTATATATATATATATATAGGCCGGTTATTGTACAAAATGCTTTAACATATGCTGCGTACGAGATTCAGTATCAACATGCGAAATTTGGTTTATAACATGCGACTTTCATTTTTTTACATGCGATTTCACTTTTTTTACGTACATGCGATTTTGAGTTTTTTTAACATGCGATTTCAGTTTTTTTGAAACATGCGGTTTTCAGTTTTTTTTGTAACATAACGTGCGATTTTACCATCACATACGCAACGTACGTTAAGCCGTATTGTGCGATACACTTTCTCTCTCTATATACGTAGAGAGAGAGAGAGATCAATAGTTACTATGAGATCTTGTATAACAAAACGGAGTAATTCATTTTTGATAATGAATATATCTATAATATAAAATGATATTTGTCTTTTCAGAATAACTAAAATGAAATATATATATAGGGGAAGGTTCATTTGAAAAGAAAATTTTATTAAGAATAAAAAGAACAAAAGGGTACAATTGTAAAACATTAAATAGTTTTTTTCTCATCTCATTTATTATTATGTTTGACTAATTAATTAGTCATTAAGACTGTCATCCTCCACACTAAAAAAATTTGCCTACACACATCAAAAGTTATCTTACACATTTCAAAATTTATCCTACACATATTTAAATTTATCCTACACAACTCGTAATTTATCCTACAAGTCTCGTATTTATCCTACACTATAAATGAATTTTTATTTTTATTTTTTGAGAAAAATATATATCTTAAAAATAAGTTACAAATTTAATATAGTTAGTTATTAAAGATGAAACTACCAATTAATGATGTATGTAAGTTTACCAATATACCCTTATAGTTACATTAAGTACAAATATTAAATGAAGTCTAATGAAGCATTCCTATTGGTTGAAATTTCTTCTTTTTTCTTCTTACAAAGAATTTCTTCTCATTTGAACTCTCCACTATATATATATATATATAGAGAAAGTATAATGTACAATACTGCTTATCATACATTATCGTACGCGACCAAAATAGAACTTGCGTGATTATCTTCCATGCGTGATTATCACCAACTTTTGATCAACTGAACTTGCGTAATAACGTTCCCATGCGTGATTATCTTTCAAAATCTGATCCCATGCGTGATTAGGGCTCCCATGCGTGATTACATCCAGATCTGATGGTTCACGGCGTCGCGTACGTTTTGTAGGATAAGCCCTTTTGTATGTTAACCTACCCCTATATATATATATATAGTGGAAGGTTCATTTGAGAATAAATTTAATGTGAGAACAAAAAGAAGAAAGGACATATTAGTAAAATGCTATTTCATTTATAACTCATATCATTAATTTTTCTCTCTTTAATTAATTAGTCAACCAAAGATTAATTATACTACACATATCAAAATTTTCCTACATGTACCCTACACGTTATAGAATTTTATCCTACACAGTCGAAATTTATCCTACACACCTCGAAATATATCCTACACAACTCGTAATTTATCTTACACAACTAGTAATTTATTCTACACTTTATATTAAGTTGTTTTTTTAATTTGGAAAAAGTATATATTTTGAAAAGGAGTTACAAATTTAATTTAACTAGTTATTAAAGGGGAAGAATACAAATTAATGATTTATGTAAGTTTTCCAATATACCCTTATATTAAAATTAAATACAAATATTAAATGAAGTAAAATAAAGCATTCTTATTGGTTGAAACTTCTTCTTTTTTCTTCTTACAAAAAAATTCTTCTCATTTGAACCCTCCACTATATATATATATATATATATATATACTAGACATATAAAAGGGGTGTATAGGTTATTAGTATATGAAAAGTTAGTTTGATGGGTTTTTTTTATGTACGTAACCATTCATATTTGTCGGTAAAAAGTGGAAATTATTTAAAATACGAACAATTGTTACAAAAATCAAACATTTTGGTTTGTTATTTGATTCTCGTAATAATATGTTGTTGTCTAGTGAACCTTATCTAATATTTTGTAATTTTTATATATAAATATTTATGTTTGTTTGCATAAACACCATCAAACTAATCTTTCTCATATGTTTTTAAGTTTTAAGTGTTACAAGTCAATGTGTAGGTTCACGTGTAAGTAACATAACATACATACACATGACTTTCACATGTGAAAAAGAGTACTAACAACTCTATGAACAATTGCCCACCGTACCCCCACTTTCACTTGTAGCTAGCTTATATATATATAAAATAAATTTGTTCATAATTTATTTTTCTTTACAAATTTCAGGTGGAGAGACGGATAAACATTACCTTTATATAAAATGTTATTTATTTATTTTTTAATTAAAAAGTGTACATTTTTGTTTTGTGTGTTATTCACAATATTTAGTGTTTTGTATAGATATCTCCATCCACCCACACATATATGTATAATGCAAAACAAGTTCTATCTACTATGCTTACCAAACATATCCATCTCGACGCATTTCTCAAGCAACCAACCACGATTCAGAGGTGTCCAACCTTTATCACCCAACTTGTTGGAATTATTGTACATATATTTTACCACATCCTCATTTCGAAACAAGACCGCTGCGTATAAGGGCATCACTGTTCCATTAGCACCAGCGATGGACAACAAGGCCTTGTTCCTTTCCACCATAATTTTAACGGCTTCAATATTTCCAGCTACAGCTGCTAAATAGAGAGCCGTGTTGTGATTCTCGTTTTGTAGTTCCAAGTCTTCGTCTTGCATCATACCCACCAGATTTTTCACAAACTTTTCAACATCTTTTGGATTTTTTGCTGACGCAGCAACATGAAGCGCCGTTTCACCATTTTCGGTGATGCTGTACCTTTCCAAGTTCATCTCGTTGTACCTATAAAAAATGGCTTTGGCAGCCTTCCAGTCGCATTTTATTGATGCCTCGTACAGAGGGACACCGATCTGGAGATAATCGTCTCTAGGTCCTTAAAAGTATTTCCAAACAAATATTTAGTACACATGTTGCCGGCTATTTCTTTCAGTTATGCATATGATACAAAAAACTATTAGATGTAATACATTTGTTAAAAGATCATTGTAATTATCTTTACCGTAATGAAAATGTATGATTTGATTAGTTTCTTGTGTACTTGTATAATCATTCTAATTGCATTCCTACATATATATACTAGGTTATAACCCCGTGTATTACACGGGTTAAACAAATAAATTTTGTATAATAAATAATAAAACAATATATCTTTAAAAAAAATTTTATTGCACGGGTTGAATAAATATAATTTCATATATTAAATAATAAAATATTATATCTATAAGAACGATATGTATTGTACGGGTTGAATAAATGTAATTGTATATATCAAATAATAAAAATGTTATATCTTTAAAACAACGTGTATTACACGGGTTAAATAAATGTAATATTGTTTACCAAATAATAATAAAAAGTTATATTTTAAAAAACTCTCGTGTATTACTCGGGTTGAATAAATATGATTTTATATACAAAATAATAAGAAAAATATATATAAAAAACTAATGGATATACTCGGTACGTGATAGATATGGTGATTGCGGATAAAATCGATATAATAATTTTTAATAATAAAAATAATATATTAATACAAAGTTTGGTTTTGATGATAAATAATTTGGTTCGGTTTTATCTCTAGCATTATATATGCTATCGTAAAAGTTTAGAGTTTATTAGAGAAAATTAAATCATCGAAAAAATTAAGAGTAAATTTGTATATTATAAATAAAAAATGTGAATTATACATTAAATTTAAACTAAATAATAGTTATCTATAATTAAGTAGAAAAGATGCTATTTCAGTCCAAAAAAATAACCACAGTTAAAAAATTCAGCTAGCTTAGGGGTAAAATTCGTTTGTTTCTCAGCAGCTGGTCACGGGTTCGATCCCGGCCAGCTGCAATTTTGACTATGGTTACCCCTAAGCTAACTGAATTTTTAACTGTGGTTATTTTTTTTGACTGAAATGGCACGTTTCCAAAATGTTAGGGAGGAAAACGGTGCAATTTGGTCTGATATAGCAAAAGTGAACAAACCACAGGGACGTAAATAACACTTAACTCAGAAAAGATTAAATAAAATAATATTTAGTAGGAGAGTTATCAATAATTAATTAGAAGAAATTAAATTAAATACTAATTATTCATAAGAGATTAAACTAAAAAATATTTAGTTGGAGACTTATCTATAATTAATTAGAAAAAATTAAACTAAATAATAGAAAAATTAATAGATACATAGTTTAATATGATAATAAGTCTCTCAGATATGGTTTCTTTTATTATATAGTATAGATATAGCTGGATTAATACATGGGGTTTTCATTCTATTGTTTCAAAATAACAATTCCCTAACCTTTTACAACACGTAAAAATGCAAAATAATGATATGCACACCAACACATCATAAAAAATCGGTGTCACGTCACCAACGATATAAATGTTAAATGGTAAAATAATGAACTGATTATTATTGAAGGATCCGTTACAATATATAGAAATTGTAATAGAACCCTAACAACCTAATGGACCATACTAAACTAATAATTAATAAACTCTACTATTTAATAATAAAATGGGCCAAAATAAGTTTTAAGTTGTTAACCGGGAGGCGGGAACCCTAATTTACTTACCGTTAATGAGATCTGGACAAGCTGGCTTCTCTGGTGGTGGTGGCCCTGAATGAGCACCCTGAATGTTAATATGTTGCTGTTGCTGCTGGCTTAAGGGTTTGCGTTCATCTATTGTGGGTAGTTGCTCACCTGTTTGGTTCGTCATCTGCACACTTACACAATTAACCTTAAAAATTGATACTACCTTTGTTTTATATCAATTTTTTTTAATGTATGTTATTGGAGGAGGTGTGATTATTTGAAGATGCATTCTGTCAATTATATAGAGTTTCTACAATTGTCAACGACTAAACTTACAAAATAATTAATTGGTATTTTCCTTATAATTAATAACTAGCAGACAATGTGTACTAGTTCTAACAACTATCCAAATATTTTTGGAAAATCATTATTTTATTAACATCATGTCTAGTGGGCATTAGAGGGACATGAAGGGAATATAATGCTCTCGACACAGTCCTCGTGAGCGTTATAGAGGCATGGATGGAGGGACGTTTCTAGTATAACATCAAATGAGAAGAAAAAAGTAGAAATTAATAATTGAAAAGGCAGAGGTGTTAAGTATTATACATTGTTTGAAGGAGCATCATGATACTGATTTGTGACGGAAAATAATAACAAATTTATGAAATAATAACAACAAAAATAAAAAGAAGGAATAATGAATATAAATAATCCTAATTATTATTGTAAACCAATGGACCTTTACTGCTAGAAAAGAAAAAGGACAAAAAAAAAATTAAGATTTTGTTAGTAAAGATCCATTATTTTATAATATATGAAAAGATAAGATCACAACTGGTTATTTTTTAAATTGGGACCATTGTCAGTAACGACTAATAGTTGAGATTATTAAAATGCAATAATAATAATAATAATAATTATAATTATAATAATAATAATAATAAATATTTTTGGTAAATGACGTCGAATTGATTACATCACATGCCTACGGGTATCTATTATTTCTTCCGACGAGGTGTGATTATTTGAAAATGCGTTGTCATTTGTATAGAGTTTCTACAATTGTCAACGACTAAACTTACAGAAAATTAATTGGTATTTTCCTTATTATTAATAACCAGTACAAGACATTTGACATTTTAAATAAGTGTTAAATTCTTTTTATATTATACTAGGTTAGAACCCCGTGTATTACACGGGTTGAATAAATGTAATTTTATATACTAAATAATATAAATATATATATATATATATATATATATATATATATATCTTTAAAAATCTCGTTTATTACACGGGTTGAATAAATGTAATATTGTTTACCAAATAATAAAATAATACATCTTTAAAAACCTCATTTATTACACGGGTTGAATAAATGTAATTTTATATACCAAACAATAAAAAAATTACATCTTAAAAAATATGCGCATTACATGGTTTGAATAAATGTAATTTTCTGTACTAAATAATAAAAAATATATATCCTTAAAAAAACCCCGTGTATTGTACGAATTGAATAAATGCAATTTTATATATCAAATAATAAAAGGTTATATCTTAAAAAACCTCATGTGTTACATGGGCCGAGTAAATGTAATTTTGCATAGT
The DNA here is from genome assembly GCA_030545235.1 of Helianthus tuberosus. Taxonomy (NCBI): domain Eukaryota; kingdom Viridiplantae; phylum Streptophyta; class Magnoliopsida; order Asterales; family Asteraceae; genus Helianthus; species Helianthus tuberosus. Next base: position 140,050,130 of record CM060415.1, read on the forward strand.
GAAAATAAAAATATTTAATATATTAATACAAAGTTTGGTTTTCGTGATTAAAATAGATTATTTTGTTGTTGCAAAATTTGTTAACGAAGTCTCAATAAATTTAACCCTTTATAATACAAACTTAATTAACAAATTATAATTTAACATTACCAGATTTCTATCACCTTCAGTGGCGGATCTAGGATTCACGCCAAGCCGTAACGTTTTATAAATAAGCCGTAACGAAATCGAAAAAACATCAAATTTTTCCAAAATTTACACTAAAAATGTCAAATTTTTCCGAGCCAAGCCGTAGCGGAGGCTACCCCCCGGTATACACTAGGTCCGCCCCTGATCACCTTACGACTATGGATTAACGCAAAACAGAAAATATAAAAGAAACATATTTATTATTTGTTGATTAATAGTAATTCATTAATATCGTCAATGTATTTTTAATTGTTTTATAAAATTTGATTACAAAATCCCAGAACCTACTATAATAGCCGGATTTACGTATTAGATTCGACATTCATTACCTTTAGTTTCGAAAGCTAGCTGTGGCAACTTAATCTAAGTTATTTCAAGATTTAATGTTTGAAATATTAAATTTAATTTATCTATAATTAATTAATTAATTAGAAGAGATTAAACTAAAATAATAATTATCTATAAGAGATAGTCTAATATGATGACAAGTGTCCCTAAAGTGGTTTCTTTTATTATATAGTATAGATTACAACTCAGTTCATATATGTAATTTATATTTTTTTTCATTTATCAATTAAAATAAAAGATTCTTTTAATATAATATTACAAGAGGGAACTATACAAGTATAACTTATAACCCAGACAACGTGTACTCTTTTAGTATAATATTACAAGAGGGATCTATGTAAGTATAATTTATAGGCAAAAGATCAAATACAAATAAACTTAACCTACTAAACATACAAATTAAAGGAAAAGTAAAAAAGACAAGGTGGCATTTTTGTAATTACCACCAACAATCAAAGTTACTATACAAATGTGAACTCAACAAAAAATACCTAAAAAAAACAATTTTTTTTTAAAAAATCGCTACGTTTTGTAAAAAAAAAAAAATTTTTTTTTGCTAGTAAAAGTAGCGATTTTTTTATAAAAAAGTATTAAAAAATTTATTTTGTGTGTTTTTTTTATTTTTTTAGGTTTTTTGGGGGTTTAGTTTTTAGCATTTTAGGTTGGGGGGGGGGGGGGGGGGGTTAGGTTTTTTTTAGGTTTTTGGGGGGTGGGGGGGGGGGGGTTAGGTTTTTTAGATACATTTGTAGAGAAACTTTGATAGTTATAGATAATTACAAAAATGCCACCTTGTCTTTTTGACTTTACCTTCAATTTGTATGTTTAGTATGTTAAGATTATTTGTACAAGAACTTTCCCCATAATTTATAACCCAGACAATGTGTACTAGTTATAACAACTATCAAATATTTTTGGAAAATCATTATTTATATTAACATCATGTGTAGTGGGTATTAGAGGGACATGAATGGGATATAATGCCCTCGACACAGTCCTTGTGGGTGTTATAGAGGCATAGATGGAGGGACGTTTCTAGTGTAACAACAAATGAGAAGAAAAAAATAGAAATTAATAATTGAAAAGGCAGAGGTATTAAGTACTATACATTGTTTGAAGGAGCATACCCGTTAAAGGAATTAACTACTACAAATAGTCTAAGGGCAAACTGGTAGAAATAAATAATTTGTAATTACAATTTGCATGTTACCTTTAATCTAATTAAATATTAACAAATTTATGACATAATAACAACAACAACAATAACAAGAAGGAATAATTAATTTTAATAATCCTAATTATTATTGTAAATCAATAAACCTTTACTACCAGAAAAAAAAAAAAGGGCAAAAAGAAATTAATGTTTTATCAGTAAAGGTCCATTGTTTTATAATATGTGAAAAGATGAGATCACCGCTGGTTATTTTTTAAATTGGGACCATTATCAGCTAACAGCTAATAGTTGGGATTATTAAAATTCAATAATAATAATAATAATAATAATAATATTTTTGGTAAATGACGTAGAATTCACTAGTACAGAAGTGAGCATTAGACGGGGTTAAAATAGTTTTTAGTCGCGGTTTCAAACCCCGACTTAAAATGCCGTGGCTAAAAATGGGTTGTTTATAAGACGCGGTTTGCTGAACCCTGACTTAAAATAAACCACCGCGACTAAAAAGATGTTCATACTTTTACAGAAATATTTTTAGTCAGCATTATGAACCGCAACTTAAAATCATTTTACAATTTTAGGAAAACTTTTTAGTCAGTGTTGGATGAACCGCGACTTAAAATAGTTTTACAATTTTAAGAAAGGTTTTAGTCGGTGTTGGATGAACCGCGACTTATGATCAATGTTGTAAGAACAACAAATTATGCTGTCAAATTTCAAATAAAAATCTGTAGTAAAAAAGAGATACGTAAAAATGACATAATATGCAGTAAAAAAAAATAATATGCACTCCAACATTGATGTCAAATCCAATCAATCCTTTTATATATTCAACGTAGTCAAATCCGGACAAGTAAAAAAGTGACCCAATACACATTCAACCCGAAAGTCTACAATATTAATTGGTAAAATAACAATTCACTACTTAATCTATTCAAAACCATAAACAAACTATATTTAAACTAAGGAATACCCAACCCGTCAAATAAAATTGGCATCAATTCCTTCAACGTCTTTTCTATATCTTCATCTGTAGCCACTTTCGTGTCATTCCACATCTAAAAAATAGAAAATATTATAATTATTAGAAATTAGTTAACATCAACGAACAAATTGTTACAAACACATAACTACTTGTATGTGTGTGTGAGCATTTTTGCGCATGTTATCTTGTATATACTTATGTACATCTAAAAAAATAGAGTAAATTGCCATTTTAGTCCCTGAGTTTTGTCCAAATTTGCCATTTTGATCCAAATAGTTTTTTTTGCATCTGGGTCCCTGACTTTTCACTTTATTGCCATTTTAGTCCCTGAGTTTTGTCCAAATTGCCATTTTAGTCCCTGAGTTTTGTCCAAATTTGCCATTTTGATCCAAAAATTTTTAGTGTGTTGGATCAAAATGGCAATAAAAGTGAAAACTCAGGGACCCAGATGCAAAAAAAAAACTATTTGGATCAAAATGGCAAATTTGGACAAAACTCAGGGACTAAAATGGCAATTTACTCAAAAAAATAATTAAGAAATAGACTTACCCTGGGAAATTGCTTTTGATACACATTGACAAAGTCGAACATAGATTGAAGAAGTATATAGCCGCATTCCCATGTCTCAACTTGTTGATTGCACTACAATAAATTAACAATTATTATTTATTCAAATTTTTGAAAATCAAACTAGGAAATAGAAAACAAACTTACATTAACCATATCAAATGTGAGTGTTCCACATCTAAAAAATAGAAAATATTATAATTATTAGAAATTAGTTAACATCAACGAACAAATTGTTACAAACACATAACTACTTGTATGTGTGTGTGAGCATATCAAATGTGAGTGTTCCAATACTATCCTTTTTGATGGATTTCTGACACTCTCCTTTCCTACGCATTTCTGACACTCTCCTTTCCTACGCATTTCTGACACTCCTTTCCTACGCATTTCTGACGACATTAAATAAAATTTTAAAAAAATATAATTATTCGTTTTTGCAACTTCCTACGCATTTGCGACGGAACATTTAAAAAAGGAAAAAAAATATTTTTTTGTGTTTCCAGTTTTATATATTTAAAAACAAATCAAGAATAACAATCAAACCTATGAAATTTATTAAATTTATTCAAATTCAAATTTATAACACAAAACGAAATATATATTGTGTCTAATAGTGTGAAGTGTGAAATATAAGGCATACCTAAACCAATTGCATCAGGTCCTCTCATGATTTCATGCCTCTTGCAAAAACCAATGGATATACTATGTACAGAACAAATTTACTACTGATATCAATATAAAATGTACTTAATGTATTCGATCAATACAATTAAGAAAGTACAAGTATTCAAACAATAAACAAGTTACGACACTAATGATAAGGGAATAGTGGAATGGAAACATAAGTTCGCTTAAAACAATTTTAAGAAGATAATACATGTTTTGGATCTTTTGCAAACAATTTTAAGAAGATAATACTGATAACACATTACCAGTATTATTATTATTTTACAGAACCTAATAAAATGAAAGTTTTGCTCAAGTGGGTTGTACAGTACGAGCATTCATGCTATACCCCATTTATTTCTTCATCCTTTCATATGCAAAAATCAAACCAATATAATTCTTTGATGATTTAGAGAGCCGATACGCAACCCAAAGCAAATCCAAACACAGCATTAACAGAGGAAATGCGACATGTATGATGAAAAATTATTAACATGACATAAAACGAAAATAGAGTTACCGATTTCGAGATGGAAGTTAGGGCTTGTTCATCCCGAACAGCTTGTTCGACGTGGTTAGGGCTTGTTCAACAATGGCCGGAGTTAAATTCCAAGCAGATTGTTCGCGTATGATCAACGGTTGTTAGTGTATGTTATTTTAGCGATGGAGAAACTTAGGAGGTGAAATGGGGAAAGAAATTGAGAGGGTGGATGAATCTTAGAAGTGAAAATGTTTGATAAGTGTAAAGGGGAAAGTGAAAGAAAGATGTGCAGGAGGGAAAATGTCCCTCTTTTTGCTTTAGATGAGTGTATAAAACAAGAGCCATTGGATCTATTGCATATGGACGGTCAGATTTAATCAAGATTGTGCACACGGATTGACATCATCATCATCATCATCATCATCATCATCATCATCATCATCATCATCATCATCATCATCATCATTATTATTATTATTATTATTATCTCGAAACGGCTTAGAAAAATACTCAAAACGGGTCGAGCTTAAACGAGCCTGGGCCTAAAAATAAGTTTGCTTAGGTGCTGTTTGTTTTTTAAGAGGTAAAATGTCTGCAGTTTGCAGACCACATCTGTAGCAGAAGAGATGGACCAAATGTCTGCATTCTGCAAGAAGAAGATTGTTTGTTTTTTTTTTTAACTTATGCAGACTTCTAAAATAAATTGGTGGTGGTGTACGGACGGTGGTGGTGAGTGGGTGGGTGGTGGTGGTGGACGGTGATGGTGGTAGACGATGGTGGTGGGTGGTGAGTGGTGGATGGTGGTGGTGGAGATGAACGGTGGTGGGTGGTGGACGTTGATGGGTGGTGGACGGTGGTGGTGGTGGTGGTGGAGATGGACGGTGGTGGGTGGTGGGTGGTGGACGGTGGTGGGTGGTGGACGGTGGTGGTGATGAATGGTGGTGGTGGACGGTGGTGGGTTGTGGACGTTGATAGGTGGTGGCCGGTAGTGGTGGTGGTGATGGACGGTGGTAGGTGGTGGATGGTGGTGGTGATGAACGGTGGAAGGTAGTGGACGGTGGTGGTGGTGGTGATGGACAGTGGTGGTCGACGGCGGTGGTGGTCATGGACGGTGGTGGTCGACTGCGGTGGTGGTCAACGGTGGTGGGTGGTGGACGGTGGTGGGTGGTGGATGGTGGTGGTGGTGATAGACGGTGGTGGTGGTGGGTGGTGGTCGGTGATGGTGGGTGGTGGTGTTTAACCCTCTGCAGACCTTAGAAGATCTTAGAAGTGGCTGGACCAAGTCTGCACCAAGAAGACCTCGCACAGACATTTTTTAATGAAACATATTCAGAAAAACAAACAGTCTGTGCGTGACAATGTCTACGCGTGGTCTACGCCGCGCAGACAGAAGAGCTTGCGCAGAGGTTTTATGAAAAAACAAACAACACCTTAGTAGATGAGCCTGAGCTTCACTTTCAAATGCGTAGCAAGTTGCTAAACATTTTCAACACAATTATAAACAATAAAATTAATTAATTATTGAATATAGTAATAAATTTCCCGTTACAAATGCGTAGCAACTTGCTACGCAATAATTAATACTGATTAAAAATGTTTCATGATTAGTTATATAAATTTATGATGGAATCCAAGACCTAATGGTCTCTAAGTCTTATCCCACCACAACTAGGAAACATGGTCTTTTATCTCTATCCATATCATACTTAAAAAATTCAAATAATATATATCTCTATCTTATCATTCTTTAATTATATTTTAAGTCAGGGGTTTGTAAACACCGTCTAAAGCTATGTAAGCATATTTTAAGTCGGGGTTCATATCAAAAGACTCCGTCAGGGGTTTGTAAACACCGTCTAAAGCTATGTAAGCATATTTTAAGTTGGGGTTCATATAAAAAGACGTGAATTTTATTAGTGTTAAATTATATTTTAAGTCGGGGTTTGTAAAACACCGTCTAAAGCTATGTAAACATATTTTAAGTCAGGGTTCGTAAGGATATTTCGTTAGCATCTTGATGTTATGAGATTGTGTGTGTATATTTAGACGGGGTTATGAGCATTACCGCGTCTAAAAACAAAATTGAACCCCGTCTAATAGTTACTTGTGTACTAGTGATTGATTACATCACATGCTTACGGTATCTATGATTTCTTCCTTATACTAATACCATTTGTACTAAGGTAAAACTAAAATATATTACTTGGAAGCAAATAGGTAGCTTCAGAGTGCTTTCGGACGGCAGAATTTTATTAATATTAATAATAATAACAAACTAGCAACACGTTAGCAAATGACTTATACTTGTACTTTTTCTTTTTGAAAGGCAAAGCAACACAGCCAGCACGTCGCTGGAATACAAAGACAGCTACGGATGGTAATGGGTCAGGTTTGGGTCGGGTATTGGTAATCCCATATCCATACCCGGCTGTAAAATCGTGTCTCATACCCGACCCAATATCCGTCGGGTATTTGTCGGATAATTATCCGTCGGATACCGGGTATCCGGCGTGTATCGGGTATACCCATTAGTTTGTTAAAAGATATACATTGATATTTTCAAATATATTTTTTGCTATTATAATTATTATGTAATTTTATTTGTGCTGTGTTTTCCATTTATATAAATATGTTATTGTTGAGGTTGGTTGCGTTTAAAGGACATAACCATTACAGGTTTTAAATTTATTTTTATATTTCATATTATTTCTTGCATCACACATCATAAATATAAATTTTAATATGAATACATATAACCCTAATATGAACTATACATACGAACTTAAAGAAACTACAACATTACTCATTTAAATATTTTAAATTTTAATATTTTAAATGATGCGTTTACGAAGTAAGAATTTTGTTTTTTAATACAAAACACATAGCATATTTTATTTCAAATTAATATTTTCTTATTTTATTAAGTGTTATCTAATTAGAAAATAGAATGGAATTAGTTCATGATCTAAGATTATATATATTAAACATATATATATTGTTTATACTTATTTTTAATATCTATAAAAACGATAATAACAAATTATAGACATGATAAGGTTTTAAATTTTTGGTTACGTCAAATAGTGATGGGCGTATCAATTTTTGGTTACGTCAAATAGTGATGTGTGTCAATTTTTGGATATTACATCTTCTTTTGATAAATATGTCTTTATTTACTAAAGTAGAGATATTATATTAAAGTATGGGTGAATAGATAAATAATATTAATTATTAAGAATTAAGAATATTCAATAGATATAATTATGAATATAAGATTATTTCTAATTTATATACCATTAATTAGTAACTTTTGTATGCATAGTGTGTTGTACACATGCTTTGGGTAGTTTTCAAAAAAAAAAGTTGCATTTTTATTTTTAGCACAAAACTTTACATTTCTTGCAATTTCAACCTCACAAAATTGATTTTTTTTACTCATAACTAAAAACTTTTCATTTTTTATAATTTAACATCCAAAATTATGTGAGTTAACACTGCGCAATAAAATCAGTCATTTTTTTTAAATTATCATTTAATGGTTTTTATATTAATTTATTTATTATTTATTATATAGTTGAGGTATCATAATAAATTGACATATGACATTTTGGTGAAATATTTTTTATAAAAGAATGCCATTTGGCTGTAAAGTACATAGATGGTCCCTGTGGTTTACCAAAATTTTGGATTTGGTCCCTAGCTTTCTAAAAGTAAATGGATGGTCCCTGTGGTTTGCACTTTGTAACACATTTGTTCCCTAACTTGGACATGTTGAAACCTTTAGATTTGTTGGCTGGGGACTAAATGTGTTACAAATTGCAAACCACAGGGACCATCCATGTGACTTTTGGTAAAGTTGGGGACTATATTCTTTACAAAGTGCTAACCATAGGGACCATCCATGTACTTTTGAAAAGCTAAGGACCAAATCTAAAATTCTGGTAAACCACAGGGGACCATCCGTGTACTTTATTTTTTTGATTGTTTATCATCTGTATGCAACTAAACTATGCAATATCTAATGCGTCACTATCCCTTTAACTACAAGAATTCTTTAGCCTATGATGTTGCTTTATATTGTATATACTTCATACAGTAAGAGAAATTAGAAAGTAAAGTAAAACATGCTTAAATGTGTTTCTCTTAGTAACCTTGAACATTTGTACTTGTTAGCGCTCAATATTTTCTTTGTTTTAAGGTTGTCATGCCACTTTGACTTATGACATTGCTTGTTGCTATCATGTGCTAGGGATTTGGAAAAAAATCAAAACTAGTACCGGAATTTCATCAAGGTATGTTTATGTTTACTATTGAACAAGAGTTTATCCACTGAAATTTTACGAATCTGTTAACATTTAAATGATTGCAGGCGCTCCTGTTTATTCGAAACCCTTGAGGTAGAGATATTCTCCTGTTCTTTATAAATACCTTTTCATTTGTTTCTCATTGTTAATTTTATGAAGAAAGATAATTGTTGAATTTTTTGATGATAAGTTTATTAACTTATAGTTTATGTAAAATATTATTGTAGTTAGCAGATAATTATTACTTGTTTTAATGTGTTGTTATAAGGAAAAAAATTATAAAATGCACATCCAAACACACCCTTATTGAACTTACACTTAAAGTTGATCTTTCTTTATAACAATTTCTGTGGCACAGGGACGTTGTATCATCACGTAAAACAGATTTTCCGACCCATACGTGGAGTAGATCTTTCTTTACATACAGTGGTATGCTCTTTCGATTGTCTCCAACAATCTTCTTATGAACTATGCAAATTTTTGGAATATACAATTTATGTTGAATGCGGTTTGTGTTGTTGGACCTTTATTGGTACTGATGACATCTTTAACAGAATACTGTTTGTGGATTTGGTGTTAGTTTTCTTATAATTTTGAAACAGAACCTGCTAAAATAGAGAAGATAGTCAACACCTCGGTCAAAAGGACACACACTGGCCCTGCTTATTTTACTGCAACGGGTGCAGTGGCTGGAAGTGTTTTAAGTACTCCCATTGTAAATGCTCCACAGGTGCGATGCTCAAATCCTTTCTTTTTGATTTACGTAACTTAATTTTCAGCCATTTTTTCTAGTTTTAATATACCTTTGTCGGTTGAAAAATGGCTTGCCAAATACAATTTTGTTTTACTGAACTATATTTGTCAAGTTTCTAAAGTAAGGTTTATGACTATATACGGAATGGACCACATATAGTTATCATCGGTTCTGATTAGAGGTGACAATTTCGACCCGTTATATATGTATATTGTTGATTTGGGTTATGTAACTTATGTTTATCTCTAAACTAGTTATTTTGACCCGCCACGCGTTGCGGAGGTAACTCGAATTTATACGGTCAAATATTTGACCCTACTTGTTTCTGAACAAAATTTACGTCAAAACGTAGACCAACTGAAAACGCACATAAAAATAAGCATGAAAAGGTATTATATTTGACCTGTCTCATTACCGAGAAAAAATACGTTAAGAGAATGGTACCCCGCGTTGCAGCGGCATCGAAATATAAAGTAACTTGAATTTATACCGACAACAAAATATGTCAAAACATAGACCAACCGAAAACGTACATATAAACAAGCACCGAAACATATTATATTTGACCCACGTACATAAAAATAAGCACGTAAAACTTGAGAGGGTTGAAATGAAATTTTACAAAGTTTTAGAAGGTAAAGGGAGTGCAAAATGCCAATGCTGAAAGTTGAGGCCAAGATACACAAAAAGGATAAAAACCAAAATGAAAAAGTTAAAAGAAAAAAAAAACCCACTGTGTGAGAGTCTCCCAAAATTGTTTATATAGTAATTTCTAACGGGTCAAATTGGTAAAACAGAGATTAGTCAATTAACTTAATAGAAATGGGGCATATGGTGGGTTACAAATCCTCTAAAAAGTGTATTTTTATGCATAAAACCTCCTAGTCTCCTAGATCATGTACTTTGAAATGTCCAAAGAAATTTGCATTAATCTAGTTTTTTTTCTCTTTTTTTTTGTGGTGTTGAAGGCGGCTAAACTGGGCATGGGGTCGACAGTCTCACCAACTTTCCTACCCAATCTTGCTTTATTCTGGCATATAAACAACGGCATTGAGGAGATTCTGGCGGATTATGTTCACCATGAAATGACTCGCAGCTTGATCTTGGTGATGATGAGACTCTTCCTTATAGTTGCAGCAAAAGATGTTTTTGTGGCTACAAATTGAATCTGTCGTTTTCGGGATCATAGGTTTGATCGACAATCATCTTCTTTTATGTATGTTAAAGACGAAGAACGTGCTGAATAAATATTAGTCCTAGAAAGTTGTAGGACTCATGAATGATTCAGTTTTGAGGTTTTGGTTTGGCTGATGGAATCGTTTTAATTTGAAGTTTTGACCTTTTTTTTTTTAAATTATAATGGGTGTTTAATAGACTTGATCATGCTGAACATGGTTGCTTGACTATCAATAAATATTAGAGGGAACCCGCTAGGATGTGGTGGAGTGGTTAATTTTACTACAATAATTTATATACTATATTATAATGCATTTGAAGATACTTAAAAGTTAGTTTTTTATAGTAAAATGTCCGGATAGTCCCTGTGAAATTACTTATTTACACCGGTGCTCCTTGTGGTTTGCTTTTTGTTACTCGGATGGTCCTTGGAGTGGATGTCCGTTAGTTTGACCGTTAAGTCCATGTGAAATTACTTATTTACCCCTCTTTAAAAAATAAAAAAAACAAATATTATACACACTCATATTATTATATTGAAATACGTCCAACTTGCGGATGCGCATATAATGTATATATGTGTGGGCCATCCGGGGGGGGGGGGGGGGGGGAGTGAAAGTGCACTAATTTTAACGTTATTTTACTAATTTCTTGAAAATAACGTTAAAAGCTGAGGACGGTTAATCATGCATCATGTGGTGGCGTTGATAGCTGAAAGACAAAAGGGTACATGCACTAATCGGTCTTTGTTCCGATTGCTGAGTGTTATGTGCCTTATGTCCATGGCTTGATGCAAAACT